>CM055119.1:152971554-153599054 GCA_029206835.1 Rana muscosa | reverse complement strand
CTTGAGGGACTTGACAGATCAGCAGGCTTTGCCCTAGCTGATCTACCTAGAGCCTTAGGCTTTGCGGTTGACGCCATAGAGGATTCAGTCCATCAGGCCTCCCGCCTTACGCTGTCTATAGTACATATGCGTAGGCTCCTATGGCTCAGAAACTGGTCTGCTGAAGCTCCCTGTAAAGAATGGCTGGTTAGCGTCCCATTTCATGGTGAACGCTTATTCAGGGAAAACCTGGACAAATATATCCAGAAAATTTCCAGCGGTAAAAATACGCTCTTGCCGGTTAAAAGCAGAGTTAGAGGTCCCTCTTTAAGGGGCCTGCTTCTCCAGTCCCTGGGGCGGCTGTGTAACAGTTCCGACGGCCTCCTCGGTCAAATCCCGGGGGTAAAAAACAGGGACAGTAGCAGGGTAATGAGAAACCCTGGGTCAGGGGAGGTACAAAACCTCCCCCAAAGTTAAATTCATTGAAGCCCCCACTCAGTCGGGTGGGGGGAGGACTCCAGTTGTTCGCAAAGAGACCTGGCGGGACACGATCAAGACAGATAGGTGCTCTCCGCAGTAGGTTTGGGATACAGTTTGGAGTTAAAAGACTCTCCTCCTTCCCATTTTTGAGGTCAAACGTGCCAAGGGATCCCCGGAAGAGAGAGTCCCTCCTGTTGGCACTAGAACAACTATTGCTCCAAGGAGTAATTATGGAGGTTCCCCTGGAAGAATGAGGGTTCGGGTTTTACTCAAACCTCTTTACAGTCCCGAAGCAAACGCGGACGGGAGGCCCATATTAATTCAAAAAGGGCTATACAAATTCCTGTATATCAGGACTTTCCGATGGAGTCGATCCGATCGGTGGCCACTGCCCTACAAGGGGAGGATTGGTTAGCCACGATCGACATCAAAGATGCTTATTTGCACATTCCCATCTTTCCAGTCCACCAAAAATTTCTACGCTTTGCAGTAGAAGGGCGCCATTTTCAGTTCAGAGCCTTACCCTTCGGTCTGGCCACAGCACCAAGAGTGTTCACAAAAATTCTGGCCCCATTATTGGCCAATCTAAGAACACGAGGTGTAACGATAATGGCATATCTAGACGACTTGTTGCTGATAGACCACTCAGTGGAAAAACTAGAAGTGGTTGTTCACGAGACAATCAAGTATCTGGAATATCACGGTTGGATTATCAACCGAGACAAGTCAGCCCTAAAACCAGTCAAAAGTCTGGAATACTTGGGGCTAAGGCTGGATTCAGACCAGAGAAAAATTTTCTTGTCTCGAGAAAAGGGGTCGTCTTTGAGAGATTTGATCCACTTAGTGGGTTCAAAAAGACAGCCATCCATACGCCTGTGCATGAGGCTGCTGGGAAAAATGGTGGCATCATTCGAAGCAGTACCCTACGGTCAATTCCATTCAAGGAAGTTGCAAAGGGCCATACTGTCAGCCTGGAACAAAAAAGTTCAGGCTCTGGACGTACCAATGTCCTTGTCCCCTTCCGTTCGCAGAAGCCTCCGTTGGTGGTTGGTTCCCCGGAATCTGGAAAGAGGGAAATCCTTCAGTCCGATTTCTTGGAAGGTGGTCACTACAGATGCCAGCCTTTTAGGCTGGGGAGCAGTACTGGAGCAATGGTCTCTCCAGGGCAGATGGTCGGATGCGGAAAAGGCCCTGCCCATCAATCTCTTAGAGATACGAGCAGCCCGGTATGCCCTAGTAGCATGGACATCCAAACTCCAAGGGTCCCCTGTCAGAGTTCAGTCAGACAATGCCACAGCAGTGGCATATATCAATCGTCAGGGGGGCACCAGGAGTCGTGCAGCCCAAAGGGAAGTAAATTACATCCTGAGATGGGCAGAAAGATATGTCCCAGCCATATCTGCGGTATTCATTCCAGGGGTGGAGAATTGGAAGGCGGACTTTCTAAGTCGCCAACAATTATGCCCAGGGGAATGGTCCCTTCATCCCGAGGTTTTCCGGACAATATGTCAGCGGTGGGGAACACCGGATGTAGATCTGCTAGCATCCAGGTTCAACACGAAAGTGGACAGGTTTGTCTCTTGGACAAGGGATCCCCTAGCGTGCGGCTCGGATGCCCTAGTGTTCCCTTGGGATCAGTTCAAGCTGATATATGCATTCCCACCGCCACAATTGTTACCTCGATTACTCCGCAGAATCAGGGTAGAAAAGAAACCAGTGATTCTGGTGGCTCCAGCGTGGCCCCGAAGAGCATGGTACGCGGAGATTGTAAAAATGTCTGTGGGGAGTCCTTGGACCCTCCCACATCGTCCGGACCTGCTTTCGCAGGGACCGATATACCACCCTTCCTTACCAGCCCTAGGTTTGACGGCCTGGCTATTGAAGCCCACATTCTAAAAAGGAGAGGGCTCTCTAATTCTGTGGTATCTACCATGATCAATGCCAGGAAGCCGGTATCCAGGCAGATCTACTATAGAATCTGGAAGGCGTACATCGCCTGGTGTGAAGCCAAGAAATGGCATCCACGTAAGTACGTAATAGGTAGGAGTCTGGACTCCCTACAATGGGCTGTAGATAGGAAGCTTGCCTTGAGTACTATCAAGGGTCAGATTTCGGCCTTGTCAATATTTTTTCAAAGGCCCTTGGCTTCGCATTCACTAGTCAAAGCCTTTATACAAGGAGTGATGCGTATTAGTCCTCCGGTTAATATTCCCATATGTCCATGGGATCTAAACTTGGTTCTGTCGGTTCTACAGAAACAACCATTTGAACCATTACAGCATATTTCCTTGGTGCTTCTCACCAGGAAATTGATTTTTCTAGTAGCCATTTGTTCGGCTAAAAGAGTATCGGAATTAGCAGCTATGTCCTGTAAGGAGCCATATCTGGTTATCCATAAGGACAGAGTAGTGTTACGTCCTTATCCAGCCTTTCTTCCTAAGGTGGTATCGAGTTTTCATTTGAACCAAGACGTGGTTCTTCCTTCTTTTTTCCCCAAGCCTACTTCGGTAGAGGAAAAGTTATTGCATTCTTTGGATGTAGTAAGAGCAGTTAAAGCTTATCTAAAAGCCACTGCTCAGATTCGCAGAACGGATACTTTGTTTATTCTGCCGGAAGGCCCCAGAAAGGGTCAGGCAGCGTCAAAATCTACTTTAGCCAAGTGGATTCGACAGGTCATAATACAAGCCTATAGCTTGAGAAGTAGACCGCCTCCGTTCAAAGTTAGGGCGCACTCCACGAGAGCAGTTGGAACTTCATGGGCAGTGCATCACCAGGCCTCCCTGGCTCAAGTCTGTAAGGCCGCAACATGGTCTTCAGTACACACGTTTACTAGGTTCTACCAGGTGGACGTTAGAAGTCAGGAGGATGTCGCCTTTGGGCGCAGTGTGTTGCAGGCCGCAAAAGATCCTCATGTCTGATAGCGCTCAGCTTATATATGGTGTATCCCCCCCCTCATTTGGCATTGCTTTAGGACATCCCATTAGTAATGACTATGTCGCTCTGTGTCCCGTGATGTACGAGAAAGAAAATAGGATTTTTATAACAGCTTACCTGTAAAATCCTTTTCTTGGAGTACATCACGGGACACAGAGCTCCCGCCCCTCTTTGGGGACACTTATTGCTTTGCTACAAAACTGAGGTGCTCCCGGATGGGAGGGGCTTATATAGGGGAGGGTACTTCCGGTTTTGGAAGTTGCCAGTGCCAGCACCTGACGGTAACTATATAACCCATTAGTAATGACTATGTCGCTCTGTGTCCCGTGATGTACTCCAAGAAAAGGATTTTACAGGTAAGCTGTTATAAAAATCCTATTATTTGTCCATACTCAACCAAGGTACAGTCAAAGTCCCATTCCACCCCACCTTTTTAAATTATATCCATAATCAGCTTTTAACTTAATATTGTTAAATTTAGGCCCCTTAAGTCCCGTACACACGGTCGGACTTTTGGCCAACAAACTTCATTTTGAGCAAGTTGGACCAACAATCCGACCGTGTCTACGCTCCATCGGACAAACTTTTTTTGGGTTTTTTTTTGTTTTCATCGGACAAAAGTTGGGTCTGCAAACGGACAAACTTTTGCCCAACAAAAGTCCGATGGAGCAAAGTCTGACCGTGTGTACAGAAAACCATTGGACTTTTGTCCGATGGACAAAACAACTAATGTTCAAATCAACCAACAATAGCAGAAGTTGACCAAAGGGTGGCGGTAAAGAGCAGAAAAGAGCAGAAAAAACACGCGATGTTGCAAAAAGTTTTGGGAAAGTTTGCAGAAAAGTCCGAGCGTGTGTATGCTATGGGTGTGCCTGGCCAACTCCGTTCGGACAAAAAACCACGGAAAAGTCTGATAGAAGTCCGACCGTGTGTACGGGGCTTAAGGCTACGTTTCCACTAGTGCGACTTGTCATGCGACTTGGGCACACAAAGTCGCATGACAAGCCGTAGCCCATGATTTCCAATGAGTACCGTTCATATCTGTGCGACTTCAAGTCGCAGCGACTTCAAAGTAGTCCCTTTACTAGTTTGGTCTGACTTTGATGCGAGTTGAGGTCCATAGACCTTAGGTTTACACAGGCATTCCCTGAAATCACGGCAAGATCGCATTGAATTCGTGGCAAACTGCGTGACTTTCAAGTCAAGGCAGTGTGAAAGGAGCCTTAGGCCTGATTCACACCTATGTAGGTTGCAGTTTGCATATTCCAGGTGCATTTTGCATTTTTAAATACACGCTTTTGATGCATTGAAGCCTATGGGACCAAAAACCCCAAAAAAGTCCCTGGCCCTTTTCATAAAATGTACAGATGTGAACCAAATCCCATGTTAAATGGACTGTAGTGTGTTTCTGCAAAACTGAAAACGTGCTAAAAAATGCATAGGTGGGAATGGACACACAATTCTACACAATCTTATAGGGAAACATGCACAGCTGAAGCTGTCAATCACCTGCTGTGCATTCGAGGGAGGGACGGGGCCATCTCCAGGGAGTGTTTGGTGTCAGGATAAAAGATCAAAAGTGAATTATGCAAATTAGCAGTGGGAGGAGAGAAAAGCTAGAAATCATATTAGGTGCTTTGGATTGAGGCAAGTACACACTGTAGAAGGATATGCTTTGTTAATTTTTATCTCAGAGGTTTACAACCACTTTTAGCAATATATATTTAAAGTGTATGTTTGATAAAAAAATAATTTTTATATATATATATATATATATATATATATATATATATATATATATATATATATATATACACATACCTCCCAACTTTTTGAGATAGGAATGAGGGACACCTATCAGCAAAAGTATGCAGGCATAGGACACACCCCTTGCCACGCCCCCTTAAAGGAGAATTGTACAAAAAAACAAGATTGGTTAAACCCACAAGTGCTTTTTTTTACCACTACTGTTCATTTATATTGGCTTTTGGAACTTACAAATTCAGCAATTTAGAAATCAGATGAAAGGATTAGCACTGGAAAACACTTTTTGATAGATAAAAAGTGCATTTTATATACATCAATATAGATCAGACCAAAATGAGGGACAAATGAGGAGGAATGAGGGACAGAGGGACATTGCTCCAAATCAGGGACAATCCCTCCAAATCAGGGATGGTTGGGAGCTATGTATATATATATATATATATATATATATATACACATACATATACAGTTGTGCTCATAAGTTTACATACCCTGGCAGAATTTATGATTTCTTGGCCATTTTTCTGAGAATATGAATAATAACACAAAAACATTTCTTTCACTCATGGTTAGTATTTGGCTAAAGCCATTTATTATCAATCAACTGTGTTTACTCTTTTAAATCATAATGGCAACAGAAACTAAATAACTCTGATCAAAAGTTTACATACCCTGGTGATTTTGGCCTGATAACATGCACACAAGTTGACACAAAGGTGTTTGAATGGCTATTAAAGGTAACCATCCTCCCCAGTGATCTGTTTGCTTGTAATTAGTGTGTGTGTATAAAAGGTCAATGAGTTTCTGGACTCCTGACAGACCCTTGCATCTTTCATCCAGTGCTACACTGACGTTTCTGGATTCTGAGTCATGGGGAAAGCAGAAGAATTGTCAAAGGATCTGCGGAAAAAGGTAGTTGAACTGTATAAAACAGAAAAGGGATATAAAAAGATATCCAAGGAATTGAGATCGCTAATCAGCAGTTTTCAAACTCTAATCAAGAAGTGGAAAATGAGGGGTTCTGTTGAAACCAAACCACGGTCAGGTAGACCAACTAAAATTTCAGCCACAACTGCCAGGAAAATTGTTTGGGATGCAAAGAAAAACCCACAAATAACTTCAGGTGAAATACAGGACTCTCTGAAAACATGTGGTGTGGCTGTTTCAAGATGCACAATAAGGAGGCACTTGAAGAAAGATGGGCTGCATGGTCGAGTTGCCAGAAGAAAGCCATTACTACGCAAATGTCACAAAGTATCCCACTTACAATACGCCAAACAGCAGAGAGACGAGCCTCAAACCTTCTGACACAAAGTCATTTGGAGTGATGAGACCAAAATTTAGCTTTTTGGCCACAACCATAAACACTACATTTGGAGAGGAGTCAACAAGGCCTATGATGAAAGGTACACCATTCCTACTGTGAAACACGGAGGTGGATGGCTGATGTTTTGGGGATGTGTGAGCTACACAGGCACAGGAAATTTGGTCAAAATTGATAGCAAGAGGAATGCAGTATGTTATCAAAAAATACTGGAGGAACATTTGCATTAATCAGCCAGGAAGCTGCACATGGGACGTACTTGGACATTCCAACATGACAATGATCCAAAACACAAGGCCAAGTCCACCTGTCATTGGCTACAGCAGAATAAAGGTTCTGGAGTGGCCATCTCAGTCTCAGCCTCTCTGGGGAGATCTCAAACGTGCAGTTCATGCAAGACAGCCCAAGATTTTATAGGAACTGGAGGCTTTTTGCCAAAAGGAATGGACAGCTTTACCATCTGAGACGATAAAGAGCTTTGTCCACAAATACCACAAAACACTTCAAACTGTCATTGATGTTAAATGGGATGTAAAGGTTTGTTTTTTATTTTCTAAATAGGTTCCTTTAAGCTAGTGCATTGTTGGTTCACTTACCATGTTCATTCGATTTCCCTTCTAAATGTTTTTTTTCTTTGTCTGAATTTCTCACTTCCTGTAAGCTTGCCCCCATCATCCGAGCCGTTCTGGCTGGGGGTTAGTCAGCGTGCTCGCCCCTCCCTGAACGTTCACAGCCTCTCCTCGCAGGGATGTAGTCACAAGGGAGGGGGCGAGCACACTGACTAACCCCCAGCCAGAACGGCTCGGATGATGGGGGCAAGCTTACTGAGGAGGAACAAGAAGTGAGAAATTCAGACTAAGAAAAAAAACAGCTTAAAGGAACCTTTACAGCCCCTTTAAAGGGAGCAATATACAGTATTAAGTACTGGGGTGTGTAAACTTTTGATCAGGGTGATTTGGGTAGTTTGTGTTGCCATTATGATTTAAAAAGAGGAAACACAGTTGATTGATAATAAATGGCTTCAGCCAAACACTAACCATGATTGAAAGAAAAGTTTTTGTGTTATCATTAATATTTTCTGAAAAATGGCCAAGAAGTCATAAATTCTGCCAGGGTATGTAAACTTATGAGCACAACTGTATATACACACACTATATTACCAAAAGTATTGCCCTTACATGCACATGAACATTGGCATCCCAGTCTTAGTCCATAGGGTTCAATATTGAGTTGGCCCACCCTTTGCAGCTATAACAGCTTCAACTCTTGCTTTGTGCACTGGTCCAAATAATTTGGTGAATTGGGGATTATGGTGTGGGGTTGTTTTTCAGGGGTTGGGATTGGCCCCTTAGTTCTAGTGAAGGGAACTCTTAAGGTGTCAGCAAACCAAGACATTTTGTACAATTTCATGCTCCCAACTTTGTGGGAACTGTTTGGGGGTGGCCTCTTCCTGTTCCAACATGACTGTGCACCAGTGCACAAAGCATGGTCCATAAAGATATGGATGAGCGAGTTTGGGGTGGAAGAACTTGACTGGCCTGCACAGAGTCCTGACCTCAACCCGATAGAACACCTTTGGGTTGAATTAGAGCAGAGACTGTGAGCCAGGCCTTCTAATCCAACATCAGTGCCTGACCTCACAAATGCGCTTCTGGAAGAATGGTCAAACATTCCCATAAACACTCCTAAACCTTGTGGACAGCCTTCCCAGAAGAGTTGAAGCTGTTATAGCTGCAAATGGTGGGCCAACTCAATATTGAACCCTACGGACTAAAGCCTTGTACACACAGGCGGGAATCCAGTCGAAAAAAAAAAGTCGGTTTCTCGACGGGATTCCTGGCAAGCTTGTCTTGCCAAGCCCTGTGTACACACGCGACCATTCAAAAGAACCGCCGTTCTTTTGAATGGCAAGAACGCAGTGATGTCATCGACTACGATGAGCATGCGCTCGTCACATTCGATGCCGTCGCCGCCATCTTGCTACACCCTACACTACCCTTGAATGCTAACGCGCATGCTTCGAAGTCTCATCGAGCCTGCGCGGGTTTCCATGGATAGGTAAGCATACAGACGACCGGGTTTCTCGGCAGAAAACACTCTGCCGAGAATCCCGACGAAAAATATAGTTCCAAATTTCTGTTGATCTTACCAGAAATCCTGCGAGCTCATTGTAACTTACTTTGTACTTATCAGCCCTGCCTAGGTCACTTCTATGGATTACAGAACACCATTCCCATTATTATGTTCTGTAGTTCAAATCAGGAGCGAGCAGCCTACAGTAAACTGAGGTTATATAGTGAAATACAGTACTTAGAACTCCGTCTGACTGTTTAGATGTTGAATTGTAAAAGCAGCGGCAAGCCTGCTGATCTCACAGGTTTGCTAATCTGACAGAAGTCCGCTGATTTTAAAATTCAACATCTAAACAGTCAGATGGAGTTCTAAGTACTGTATTACTGTAAGTACTTATATATTACTAAATAAGTGTAAAATGTAAAACTCCGGGAGGTGTACAAAGATGTGTGGTGACCCCGCCCCCTTGTGACGTCACATTCCCCTCATGTCCTGGGACTTTGACGTCATAAGGGGGTGGGGTCACTGGGTCACATCACCCGGTGACCACGCCCCATGCCTATATAAGTCGTTGCGCACGTGGCATTACAGCGGAAGAGAGCGTCGTGTCAGCATCGGAACACGAGAAGAGGGAAGAAGACGACGCAGAAGACCGGGCCAACGCAAGTAAAAGAGCTGGAAGAAGATAGCGGAGGAGCCCGGCAGAAGGTACCGGAGAGCGGGAGAAGAGAGCGGAGAAGTTGGAAGAAGACCCCCGCAGTCGGAAGAAGACCCCCGGAGCTGCCTAATAAATTACTTTAAAAACCTGTCTAGTGTGTTTTTTTTATTGACACTTTTTTCTTCCAGGTGAATGGATAGGGGTACGATGTACCCCATACTCATTCACATAGGGTGGGGGGCCAGGATCTGGGGGCCCTCTTATTAAAGGGGGTTCCCAGATTCCGATAAGCCCCCCCACCCACAGACCCCTACAACCAACGGCCAGGGTTGTCGGGAAGAGGCCCTTGTCCTCATCAACATGGGGATAAAGTTCTTTGGGGTGGGGGGGGCGCTCGGTCGTCCCCACCCGCTTTCCTGATCTGCCGGGCTGCGTGCTCGGATAAGGGTCTGGTATGGATTTTGGGGGGACCACCACATCGTTTTTTCAGTGTAGGGAGCTCCCCTTCAAATCGATACCAGACCGAAGGGCCTGGTATGCTCTTGGAGGGGGAACCCATGCAGGTTTTTTATTTAAAATTTGGCGTGGAGTTCCCCCTCAAGATTCATACCAAACACAGTGTCCGGAATTGGCGGGGATCCAAGTCGGATCCCCGTTCATTGAAAGTCAGACTTATGTCGGCGTCAAATCGCAGGGCAAAGTCGGATCCAAAGTAGGACAAGTGTCGTGTCGCACTAGTGTGAACCCGGCCTAAGCATTTGATATTGGATCCCAGCTGTGGATGTGCTTGGGAATATAAGTGCCAGAGGTTGCTGTAAGGACTGGGACTGCTCGCATAGAGTCTCAGATTAGTCGGCCATTCCCTTCTACCCCCAGCAAAGGTCGTTACAAGGGAATTTTGGCTAAAGCCTCGTACACACGGGCGAGAATCCCGTTGAAAAAAAAACGTCGGTTTTCTCGACTGGATTCCTGGCAAGCTTGTCTTGCCAAGCCCTGTGTACACACGCATATTCAAAAGAACCGGCGTTCTTTTGAATGGCAAGAACGCAGTGACGTCATCGAGTACGACAAGCTTGCACTCGTCACATTCGATGGCGTCGAGCGTGCGCGGGTTTACCTGGAGACAGGTAAGCATACAAACGCACGGTTTTCTATTTTCTCTATCTCGTCGATGCCTATCAGTGCCATCTATCAGTGCCGCATATCAGTGCCCATCAGTGCCAAGTATCAGTGCCCATCAGTGCCGCCTATCAGTGCCCATCAGTGCCGCCTATCAGTGTCCAGCAGTTCCGCCTATCAGTGCCACCCATAAGTACCCATCAGTGCAGCCTTTCAGTGCCCATCAGTGTCACCTTTCAGTGCCCATCAGTGCCCATCAGTGCTGCCTATCAATGCCCATCAGTGCTGCATATCAGTGCCAGCCATCTGTGTCACCTGCCAGTGCCCATTAGTGCCGCCTATCAGTGCCCATCATCAGTGGCCATCAGTGCCACCTCATTGGTGTCGCCTTATCAGTGCCCGTCAGTGTCGCCTTATCAGTGCCCATCAGTGAAGGAGAAAACGTACTTATTTACAAAATTTTATAACAGAAACAAAAGAAAAACGTATATTTTTTCAAAATTTTCAGTTTTTTTTTATTTGTTTAGCAAAAAATAAAAACCTCAGAGGTGATCAAATACCACTAAAAGAAAGCTCTATTTGTGAGACCAAAATGATAAAAATTCTGTTGGGGTACAGAGTTGTATGACCGCGCAATTGTCATTCAAAATGCTACAGCGCTGAAAGCTGAAAATTGGCTTGGGCAGGAAGGGGGTGTAACTGCCTAGTATTGAAGTGGTTAAACAGGAATATCTAGGTTCACAAAGGAATTTGGTGCACACAGTGGATTCATATCCTTTGTGGTTATTGAAGAATATATTTCAATAAACATTTTTATGCCTGCCCTGGAGTTCAGCATTAATGTCAGGGGGGCTTCAAATATGAGCATATCACTGAGGTCCTGAGATTGTGATTTAAAGACAGGTAAAGTAAAACTTGTTAAGTAGTACAATGCATTTTCTCAGCATAGCCTGGTAACCCTGAGCTTTTTCAACATAGCCTTGTAGATTTGGAATTGGAATGTGAAAACTAGTGATGAGCCGAACACCCCCGGGTTCGGTTCGCACCAGAACCCGCGAACGGACCGAAAGTTCGTACGAACATTAGAACCCTATTAAATACAATGGATGCGAACGTTCGAATTCTAAAGTGCTAATTATAACAACTATTATGCATGTTATTGTCCTAAAAAGGGTTTGGGAACCCGGGTTCTGCACCAGGGGACATGTATCAATGCAAAAAGAAGTTTTAAAAACGGTCGTTTTTCGGGAGCAGTCATTTTAATGATGCATAAAGTGAAAAAAAAAAGTCAAATATTCCTTTAAATATCGTACCTGGGGGGTGTCTAAAGTATGCCTGTGAAGTGCCACGTGTTTCCCGTGTTTAGAACTGTCCCTGCACAAAATGACACTTCTAAAGGAAAAAAAAGCCATTTAAAACTTCTTGCGGCTTTAATGTAATGTCTGGTCCCGGTAATATGGATGAAAATCTTTAAGAAAAATGGCATAGCTACCCCATGACCCCCCCCCCCCCACCCCAGCCCATTACCAGCCCCTTTGGGTCTTGTATGGATATTAAGGGGAACCCCGCACATAAAATAAAAAAGGCCCTATATACTCTGAACAGCCGTATACAGGCGGTGCATACAAGACAGGGACTGTAGGTTTGTTCTTATGTAGAATGTGTTTGTAATTTTGAACAGGTACATTGTTGAAGTGTAGCTCCAGCCCAAAAATCTATTTTTAAACTTTTTGGGAAACATAGGTAAGGGTTATCACCCCTGTAACATTTGTTTTGCTGTCTGTGCCCCTGTTCAGAACATTTCACCTCACTTTCCGTCCCAATGACAACTGTTTTTGAAATGTGGTGTTTTCTTGAAACAAGGATTGCTGATAAACCATCAGTACAGAGGAGACACCTTTCTCCCATATTTATTCTTACAGGAGAGAATTTTCCTTCCTAGGGGTAGATTTCCTCTCACTTCCTGTTGTCTTCTTTCGTTTGCAAGTAGGAGTCGTTTGTAAGTTGGATGTTTGAAAGTAGGGACCTGCCGTATATACTCTGCAGAAATAGGCCCCTTAGTTGTTGGTGTTGGCACAACACTGTAAGCACTCACAGTTACTCTTGGTTGGTGCTGGAACGCCCTGCTGTCAACTATTATATCAGGAATTTTAATTACATATAATTGTTGAACAGTGGTAGTAAAAATTGGAGCTTTGATGGTGGTGCTGGTGCCACAACACTGTAAGCCCTGACAGTTACTCTTGGTGGGTGCAGCAATGGGCCCTGCTGTGAATTATTAGATCAAGAATTGTAATTGCATGCCCCTGTTGAACAGGGGCTGAAAAATTGGGCTTTTCGTGGTGGTGGTGGTGGTGGTGGTGTTGCCACAACACTGTAAGCCCTCAGAGT
This sequence comes from Rana muscosa, assembly GCA_029206835.1. Classification (NCBI taxonomy): domain Eukaryota; kingdom Metazoa; phylum Chordata; class Amphibia; order Anura; family Ranidae; genus Rana; species Rana muscosa. The sequence continues at coordinate 153,586,329 of CM055119.1, read as the reverse complement.
TACTCTTGGTGGGTGCAGGAATGGGTCCTGCTGTGAATTATTAGATCAAGAATTGTAATTACATGCCCCTTTTGAACAGGGGCTGAAAAATTGGGCCTTTCGTGGTGGTGGTGGTGGTGGCGTTGCCACAACACTGTAAGCCCTCAGACTTACTCTTGGTGGGTGCAGGAATGGGCCCTGCTGTGAATTATTACATCAAGAATTCTAATTGCATGCCCCTGTTGAACAGGGGCTGAAAAATTGGGCCTTAGGCACTGGTGGCACAACACTACAACCCCTCACAGATACTGTACTTGGAGCACAGCAATGAGCCCTGTTGCAAAGTATTGCTTCAAAAATTGTAATGACACGCCCCTGTTAAACAGGGGCTGAAAAATTGGGCCTTAGGCACTGGTGGCACAACACTCCAACCCCTCACAGATACTGTACTTGGAGCACAGCAATGAGCCCTGTTGCAAAGTATTGCTTCAAAAATTGTAATTACACGCCCCTGTTAAACAGGGGCTGAAAAATTGGGCCTTAGCCACTGGTGGCGGCACCCATAAACAAAAATGATCTTCCAAGCTATCATCATCAATCGTATCATTGAGGACTCGGAGGAGGAGGATAGCCAGTCAACATAACAGCACAGGCACTCAGCATCAGCATCAGTCTTGAAGGGACGTGACATGTTAAAATCAATTAGTCTGTTATATCAGCATCAGGTGTGTGGTAGCTGGTGGTGATCCAATACTGGTTCATCTTGATGAAAGTCAGTCGATCAACCGAGTCGGTGGACAGGCGCACCCTGTGATCCGTGACAAATCCTCCAGCAGCACTGAATGTGCGTTCCGAAAGAACGCTGGATGCAGGACAGGCCAGTAGCTCAATTGCATACTGTGCAAGCTCTGGCCAGTGATCCATCCTCAAGACCCAGTAAGCCAGAGGATTTTCGGTGGGGAAGGTGTCCAAGTCTGACCTTGCCCCTAGATATTCCTGCACCATGTTTATCAGACGCTGGCGATGGTTGCTGGAACCAATCATACTTTGGGGCTGCGGACTAAAGAATTGTCTGAACGCATCGGTCAGACGGCCACCTTCCCCACCGCTCCTTCTTTGACTGGCCGAAGCCTCAGCAACTCGTTGTCCTGGACCAGGAGTTTGTAACCTCCCAGTCTCTGGGAACGCGTTGCACAGACCTTTCTGCAAGGCCTCCCGGAGTTGTCTCATCCTCTGCTCCCTCTGCGACGGTAACATAAGGTCCGCAACCTTACCCTTGTACCGTGGATCAAGGAGAGTGGCCAGCCAGTAATGGTCCCTCTCCTTGATCCGAAGAATACGAGGATCCTTCCGCAGACTTTGCAGGATCAGGGAGGCCATGCAGCGTAGGTTTGCTGAGGCATTCGCTCCGGAGTCCTCTGGGTCACTAAGGACGACATGATCCGCAGTCACCTCCTCCCAGCCACGTACAAGTCCACTGGTTTCTTGGGACTGTAAATCATCCCTAAAAGACTGCTGCTGATGATGCTGAGTGCCAGCCTCCACCTCCATGCTGACACAATCCTCCTCCTCCTCCTCCTCCTCTTCCTCTTCCTGTGCGATGGGTGGGACAGAAGGAACACTGTCTGGGTAAAGGGGGCCTTGAGAGGCAAGGAAGTCCTCCTCTTCCTGCCTCTGTTCTGCCTCAAGTGCCCTGTCCATTATTCCACGCAGCGTGTGCTCCAACAGGTGGACAAGAGGTACAGTGTCACTGATGCATGCACTGTCACTGCTCACCATCCTCGTGGCCTCCTCAAATGGTGCCAGGACAGTGCATGCATCCCTGATCATGCCCCACTGGTGTGGAGAAAAAAAACCAAGCTCCCCTGACCCTGTCCTGGTGCCGTAGTCGCACAGGTACTCATTGATGGCCCTCTGCTGCGTGTGCAGCCGCTGCAGCATGGCCAACGTTGAGTTCCACCTGGTGGGCATGTCACATATAAGGCGGTTCTTGGGCAGGTTCAACTCCTTTTGCAGCTCAGCCAGGCGAGCACTGGCATTATAAGATCTGCGGAAATGCACACAGACTTTCCTGGCCTGCCTCAGGACATCCTGTAAGCCCGGGTACCTGCCCAAGAACCGCTGCACCACCAGGTTAAGGACGTGAGCCACACAGGGCACATGGGTCAGTTGTCCCTGTCGGAGGGCGGAGAGGAGGTTGGTGCCATTGTCGCAAACCACCATTCCTGGCTTAAGCTGGCGTGGCGTCAACCACCTCTCGGCCTGGCCCTGCAGAGCAGACAGGACCTCTGCCCCAGTGTGGCTTCTGTCCCCCAAACACACCAGCGCAAGCACGGCATGGCATCATTTTGCCTGCGTACTTGCGTAGCCCCGTGAACGGCTACGGAGCACCGCTGGTTCATAGGACAAACCACAGGAAGAGGCCATGGAGGAAGAAGAAGAGGAGGGGGTGGAGGAGAGAGGTGTGTCACAACCAGTAGTAGCATTTTGGAGGCGTGGCGGTGGGACAACCTCCAACACTACTGCACCTTGTCCTGCATCCTTCCCAGCTGCCAAAAGAGTGACCCAATGGGCCGTGAAAGAAAGGTAACGTCCCTGTCCATGCCTGCTGGACCATGAGTCAGCGGTAATATGCACCTTACCGCTGACCGCCCTGTCCAGCGAGGCCAAGACATTGCCTTCCACATGCCGGTAGAGAGCCGGAATAGCCTTCCGTGAGAAAAAGTGGCGTTTGGGAACCTGCCACTGAGGAACCGCACATTGCACAAACTCACGGAAGGGGGCCGAGTCTACCAACTGAAAAGGCAGCAGTTGAAGCGCTAGCAATTTAGCCAAGCTAGCATTCAACCGCTGGGCATGTGGATGGCTGGGAGTGAACTTCTTTCGACGGTCCAGCAGCTGGGGCAGGGAAATTTGCCTGCTAGAATCGGACGTCGGTGTACTGCTAGCAGAGTGGCCGCAAGTACTTGGCTGTGACACACCTAATTCTACACCTTCATTCCTCTCAGTGCATGTTTCAGAGAGGACTGAAGTTATAGTGGGGTTGGAGATCCCAGCTGATGCGGTGCAAGGAGAGGTCCGCTTTGTTCTTTGGTGTGGGTCTTTGAGGTAGGCTTGCCAACGAGCTGCATGGCAGGTCAACATATGTCTGGTCAGGCATGTGGTACCCAAGCGGCTGATGTTTTGGCCACGCGATATACGCTTGAGACATATGTTGCAAACAGCAGCTGTGCGATCTGATGCACTAGCCTCAAAAAAGGCCCACACCAAGGAACTTTTTGAATGACGGGCAGAGGCAGCGCCCTGCACAGGCGGAGCTCTGCGGTGTGATTCCGTCGGTGTACTGCCCTTACGCTGGCCACCAAAGGGCATCCTGTCTCGTTGGAGATGTGCCTCCTCCTCATCCTCCTCCTCCTCTCTCCTATTAGGCACCCACGTGGAGTCAGTGACCTCATCATCCCCTCCCTCCTCATCACTGGAGCCAATCTGGCAGTATGCTGCAGCTGCTGGAACATGACTGCCAGATTGGTGTCCTTCTTGAGCATCCCCTCTGTCTGCTCTCACCCTACTGCCTTCCTGTAGCTGGGTTTCATCATCAGACCCTTTGAAACGCTGGGCATCCTCCTGGAGCATGTACCCAACACTGTGCTTAAACAGTTCGGGGGACTCCTCAGGAGGAGGACATGGTGGGTCTAGGGAAGGAGTGACTGATGATGAGTCTGACATTGATACCAGGGAAGAGGACGCTTTGGCAGCTGCTTTGCCAGTACCCTGAGCCTGGGTGAGAGAGGATGAGGAGGAGGAGGAGGGCTTGGTCATCCACTCTACCAAGTCTTCGGCATGATGTGGCTCAACATGTCCAGCTGCCGAAAAGAAGGACAAGCGTGTCCCATGGCCATGTGCTGATGACAATGCACCGCGTCCACGACCAGCACTGTTGCCCCCAGACACAGAGCCTGCTTGCCCTCTTTTATTGCCTCCTGACTGTCTGTCTCTCCTTGTTTGCCTTCCAGACATTCTAATAGATGGCCTGCAGGGAGATGGGAAAAAAGCAATAAGGGCTACCTTCAGGTGTCCTTCTCTGTCCCTTGAAACAAGGACTTGCACAGTGAAAGAAACTGACACTCTCCCTACCTACAGTTTTCTGTCCCTAGAAAAAATGTTTTTTTAAGCACAATATAGCACAATGAGAATTCACTCACTGTCCTTCCAGGTCCCTAGAAACAAGGACTTGCACAGTGAAAGAAACTGACACTCTCCCTACCTACAGTTTTCTGTCCCTAGAAAAAATGTTTTTTTTAAGCACAATATAGCACAAGGAGAATTCACTCACTGTCCTTCCAGGTCCCTGGAAACAAGGACTTGCACAGTGAAAGAAACTGACACTCTCCCTACCTACAGTTTTCTGTCCCTAGAAAAAATGTTTTTTTTAAGCACAATATAGCACAAGGAGAATTCACTCACTGTCCTTCCAGGTCCCTAGAAACAAGGACTTGCACAGTGAAAGAAACTGACACTCTCCCTACCTACAGTTTTCTGTCCCTAGAAAAAATGTTTTTTTTAAGCACACTATAGCACAAGGAGAATTCACTCACTGTCCTTCCCAGTCCCTAGAAAAAAGGACTTGCACAGTGAAAGAAACTGACACTCTCCCTACCTACAGTTTTCTGTCCCTAGAAAAAATGTTTTTTTTTAAGCACAATATAGCACAAGGAGAATTCACTCACTGTCCTTCCAGGTCCCTGGAAACAAGGACTTGCACAGTGAAAGAAACTGACACTCTCCCTACCTACAGTTTTCTGTCCCTAGAAAAAATGTTTTTTTTAAGCACACTATAGCACAAGGAGCATTCACTCACTGTCCTTCCAGGTCCCTGGAAACAAGGACTTGCACAGTGAAAGAAACTGACACTCTCCCTACCTACAGTTTTCTGTCCCTAGAAAAAATGTTTTTTTAAGCACACTATAGCACAAGGAGAATTCACTCACTGTCCTTCCCAGTCCCTAGAAACAAGGACTTGCACAGTGAAAGAAACTGACACTCTCCCTACCTACAGTTTTCTGTCCCTAGAAAAAATGTTTTTTTTAAGCACAATATAGCACAAGGAGAATTCACTCACTGTCCTTCCAGGTCCCTGGAAACAAGGACTTGCACAGTGAAAGAAACTGACACTCTCCCTACCTACAGTTTTCTGTCCCTAGAAAAAATGTTTTTTTTAAGCACAATATAGCACAAGGAGAATTCACTCACTGTCCTTCCAGGTCCCTGGAAACAAGGACTTGCACAGTGAAAGAAACTGACACTCTCCCTACCTACAGTTTTCTGTCCCTAGAAAAAATGTTTTTTTTAAGCACAATATAGCACAAGGAGAATTCACTCACTGTCCTTCCAGGTCCCTAGAAACAAGGACTTGCACAGTGAAAGAAACTGACACTCTCCCTACCTACAGTTTTCTGTCCCTAGAAAAAATGTTTTTTTTAAGCACAATATAGCACAAGGAGAATTCACTCACTGTCCTTCCAGGTCCCTGGAAACAAGGACTTGCACAGTGAAAGAAACTGACACTCTCCCTACCTACAGTTTTCTGTCCCTAGAAAAAATGTTTTTTTTAAGCACAATATAGCACAAGGAGAATTCACTCACTGTCCTTCCAGGTCCCTAGAAACAAGGACTTGCACAGTGAAAGAAACTGACACTCTCCCTACCTACAGTTTTCTGTCCCTAGAAAAAATGTTTTTTTTAAGCACAATATAGCACAAGGAGAATTCACTCACTGTCCTTCCAGGTCCCTAGAAACAAGGACTTGCACAGTGAAAGAAACTGACACTCTCCCTACCTACAGTTTTCTGTCCCTAGAAAAAATGTTTTTTTTAAGCACAATATAGCACAAGGAGAATTCACTCACTGTCCTTCCAGGTCCCTGGAAACAAGGACTTGCACAGTGAAAGAAACTGACACTCTCCCTACCTACAGTTTTCTGTCCCTAGAAAAAATGTTTTTTTTAAGCACAATATAGCACAAGGAGAATTCACTCACTGTCCTTCCAGGTCCCTGGAAACAAGGACTTGCACAGTGAAAGAAACTGACACTCTCCCTACCTACAGTTTTCTGTCCCTAGAAAAAATGTTTTTTTTTAAGCACAATATAGCACAAGGAGAATTCACTCACTGTCCTTCCAGGTCCCTAGAAACAAGGACTTGCACAGTGAAAGAAACTGACACTCTCCCTACCTACAGTTTTCTGTCCCTAGAAAAAATGTTTTTTTTAAGCACAATATAGCACAAGGAGAATTCACTCACTGTCCTTCCAGGTCCCTGGAAACAAGGACTTGCACAGTGAAAGAAACTGACACTCTCCCTACCTACAGTTTTCTGTCCCTAGAAAAAATGTTTTTTTAAGCACAATATAGCACAAGGAGAATTCACTCACTGTCCTTCCAGGTCCCTAGAAACAAGGACTTGCACAGTGAAAGAAACTGACACTCTCCCTACCTACAGTTTTCTGTCTCTAGAAAAAATGTTTTTTTTAAGCACAATATAGCACAAGGAGAATTCACTCACTGTCCTTCCAGGTCCCTAGAAACAAGGACTTGCACAGTGAAAGAAACTGACACTCTCCCTACCTACAGTTTTCTGTCCCTAGAAAAAATGTTTTTTTTAAGCACAATATAGCACAAGGAGAATTCACTCACTGTCCTTCCAGGTCCCTGGAAACAAGGACTTGCACAGTGAAAGAAACTGACACTCTCCCTACCTACAGTTTTCTGTCCCTAGAAAAAATGTTTTTTTTAAGCACAATATAGCACAAGGAGAATTCACTCACTGTCCTTCCAGGTCCCTGGAAACAAGGACTTGCACAGTGAAAGAAACTGACACTCTCCCTACCTACAGTTTTCTGTCCCTAGAAAAAGTGTTTTTTTTAAGCACAATATAGCACAAGGAGAATTCACTCACTGTCCTTCCAGGTCCCTAGAAACAAGGACTTGCACAGTGAAATAAACTGACACTCTCCCTACCTACAGTTTTCTGTCCCTAGAAAAAATGTTTTTTTTAAGCACAATATAGCACAAGGAGAATTCACTCACTGTCCTTCCAGGTCCCTAGAAACAAGGACTTGCACAGTGAAAGAAACTGACACTCTCCCTACCTACAGTTTTCTGTCCCTAGAAAAAATGTTTTTTTTAAGCACAATATAGCACAAGGAGAATTCACTCACTGTCCTTCCAGGTCCCTGGAAACAAGGACTTGCACAGTGAAAGAAACTGACACTCTCCCTACCTACAGTTTTCTGTCCCTAGAAAAAATGTTTTTTTTAAGCACAATATAGCACAAGGAGAATTCACTCACTGTCCTTCCAGGTCCCTGGAAACAAGGACTTGCACAGTGAAAGAAACTGACACTCTCCCTACCTACAGTTTTCTGTCCCTAGAAAAAATGTTTTTTTTAAGCACAATATAGCACAAGGAGAATTCACTCACTGTCCTTCCAGGTCCCTAGAAACAAGGACTTGCACAGTGAAAGAAACTGACACTCTCCCTACCTACAGTTTTCTGTCCCTAGAAAAAATGTTTTTTTTAAGCACAATATAGCACAAGGAGAATTCACTCACTGTCCTTCCAGGTCCCTGGAAACAAGGACTTGCACAGTGAAAGAAACTGACACTCTCCCTACCTACAGTTTTCTGTCCCTAGAAAAAATGTTTTTTTTAAGCACAATATAGCACAAGGAGAATTCACTCACTGTCCTTCCAGGTCCCTAGAAACAAGGACTTGCACAGTGAAAGAAACTGACACTCTCCCTACCTACAGTTTTCTGTCCCTAGAAAAAATGTTTTTTTTAAGCACAATATAGCACAAGGAGAATTCACTCACTGTCCTTCCAGGTCCCTAGAAACAAGGACTTGCACAGTGAAAGAAACTGACACTCTCCCTACCTACAGTTTTCTGTCCCTAGAAAAAATGTTTTTTTTAAGCACAATATAGCACAAGGAGAATTCACTCACTGTCCTTCCAGGTCCCTGGAAACAAGGACTTGCACAGTGAAAGAAACTGACACTCTCCCTACCTACAGTTTTCTGTCCCTAGAAAAAATGTTTTTTTTAAGCACAATATAGCACAAGGAGAATTCACTCACTGTCCTTCCAGGTCCCTGGAAACAAGGACTTGCACAGTGAAAGAAACTGACACTCTCCCTACCTACAGTTTTCTGTCCCTAGAAAAAATGTTTTTTTTAAGCACAATATAGCACAAGGAGAATTCACTCACTGTCCTTCCAGGTCCCTAGAAACAAGGACTTGCACAGTGAAAGAAACTGACACTCTCCCTACCTACAGTTTTCTGTCCCTAGAAAAAATGTTTTTTTTAAGCACAATATAGCACAAGGAGAATTCACTCACTGTCCTTCCAGGTCCCTGGAAACAAGGACTTGCACAGTGAAAGAAACTGACACTCTCCCTACCTACAGTTTTCTGTCCCTAGAAAAAATGTTTTTTTAAGCACAATATAGCACAAGGAGAATTCACTCACTGTCCTTCCAGGTCCCTAGAAACAAGGACTTGCACAGTGAAAGAAACTGACACTCTCCCTACCTACAGTTTTCTGTCTCTAGAAAAAATGTTTTTTTTAAGCACAATATAGCACAAGGAGAATTCACTCACTGTCCTTCCAGGTCCCTAGAAACAAGGACTTGCACAGTGAAAGAAACTGACACTCTCCCTACCTACAGTTTTCTGTCCCTAGAAAAAATGTTTTTTTTAAGCACAATATAGCACAAGGAGAATTCACTCACTGTCCTTCCAGGTCCCTGGAAACAAGGACTTGCACAGTGAAAGAAACTGACACTCTCCCTACCTACAGTTTTCTGTCCCTAGAAAAAATGTTTTTTTTAAGCACAATATAGCACAAGGAGAATTCACTCACTGTCCTTCCAGGTCCCTGGAAACAAGGACTTGCACAGTGAAAGAAACTGACACTCTCCCTACCTACAGTTTTCTGTCCCTAGAAAAAGTGTTTTTTTTAAGCACAATATAGCACAAGGAGAATTCACTCACTGTCCTTCCAGGTCCCTAGAAACAAGGACTTGCACAGTGAAATAAACTGACACTCTCCCTACCTACAGTTTTCTGTCCCTAGAAAAAATGTTTTTTTTAAGCACAATATAGCACAAGGAGAATTCACTCACTGTCCTTCCAGGTCCCTAGAAACAAGGACTTGCACAGTGAAAGAAACTGACACTCTCCCTACCTACAGTTTTCTGTCCCTAGAAAAAATGTTTTTTTTAAGCACAATATAGCACAAGGAGAATTCACTCACTGTCCTTCCAGGTCCCTGGAAACAAGGACTTGCACAGTGAAAGAAACTGACACTCTCCCTACCTACAGTTTTCTGTCCCTAGAAAAAATGTTTTTTTTAAGCACAATATAGCACAAGGAGAATTCACTCACTGTCCTTCCAGGTCCCTGGAAACAAGGACTTGCACAGTGAAAGAAACTGACACTCTCCCTACCTACAGTTTTCTGTCCCTAGAAAAAATGTTTTTTTTAAGCACAATATAGCACAAGGAGAATTCACTCACTGTCCTTCCAGGTCCCTAGAAACAAGGACTTGCACAGTGAAAGAAACTGACACTCTCCCTACCTACAGTTTTCTGTCCCTAGAAAAAATGTTTTTTTTAAGCACAATATAGCACAAGGAGAATTCACTCACTGTCCTTCCAGGTCCCTGGAAACAAGGACTTGCACAGTGAAAGAAACTGACACTCTCCCTACCTACAGTTTTCTGTCCCTAGAAAAAATGTTTTTTTTAAGCACAATATAGCACAAGGAGAATTCACTCACTGTCCTTCCAGGTCCCTGGAAACAAGGACTTGCACAGTGAAAGAAACTGACACTCTCCCTACCTACAGTTTTCTGTCCCTAGAAAAAATGTTTTATTTAAGCACAATATAGCACAAGGAGAATTCACTCACTGTCCTTCCAGGTCCCTAGAAACAAGGACTTGCACAGTGAAAGAAACTGACACTCTCCCTACCTACAGTTTTCTGTCCCTAGAAAAAATGTTTTTTTTAAGCACAATATAGCACAAGGAGAATTCACTCACTGTCCTTCCAGGTCCCTGGAAACAAGGACTTGCACAGTGAAAGAAACTGACACTCTCCCTACCTACAGTTTTCTGTCCCTAGAAAAAATGTTTTTTTTAAGCACAATATAGCACAAGGAGAATTCACTCACTGTCCTTCCAGGTCCCTAGAAACAAGGACTTGCACAGTGAAAGAAACTGACACTCTCCCTACCTACAGTTTTCTGTCCCTAGAAAAAATGTTTTTTTTAAGCACACTATAGCACAAGGAGAATTCACTCACTGTCCTTCCAGGTCCCTAGAAACCAGGACTTGCACAGTGAAAGAAACTGACACTCTCCCTACCTACAGTTTTCTGTCCCTAGAAAAAATGTTTTTTTTAAGCACAATATAGCACAAGGAGAATTCACTCACTGTCCTTCCAGGTCCCTGGAAACAAGGACTTGCACAGTGAAAGAAACTGACACTCTCCCTACCTACAGTTTTCTGTCCCTAGAAAAAATGTTTTTTTTAAGCACAATATAGCACAAGGAGAATTCACTCACTGTCCTTCCAGGTCCCTAGAAACAAGGACTTGCACAGTGAAAGAAACTGACACTCTCCCTACCTACAGTTTTCTGTCCCTAGAAAAAATGTTTTTTTTAAGCACAATATAGCACAAGGAGAATTCACTCACTGTCCTTCCAGGTCCCTAGAAACAAGGACTTGCACAGTGAAAGAAACTGACACTCTCCCTACCTACAGTTTTCTGTCCCTAGAAAAAATGTTTTTTTTAAGCACAATATAGCACAAGGAGAATTCACTCACTGTCCTTCCAGGTCCCTGGAAACAAGGACTTGCACAGTGAAAGAAACTGACACTCTCCCTACCTACAGTTTTCTGTCCCTAGAAAAAATGTTTTTTTTAAGCACAATATAGCACAAGGAGAATTCACTCACTGTCCTTCCAGGTCCCTGGAAACAAGGACTTGCACAGTGAAAGAAACTGACACTCTCCCTACCTACAGTTTTCTGTCCCTAGAAAAAATGTTTTTTTTAAGCACAATATAGCACAAGGAGAATTCACTCACTGTCCTTCCAGGTCCCTAGAAACAAGGACTTGCACAGTGAAAGAAACTGACACTCTCCCTACCTACAGTTTTCTGTCCCTAGAAAAAATGTTTTTTTTAAGCACAATATAGCACAAGGAGAATTCACTCACTGTCCTTCCAGGTCCCTGGAAACAAGGACTTGCACAGTGAAAGAAACTGACACTCTCCCTACCTACAGTTTTCTGTCCCTAGAAAAAATGTTTTTTTTAAGCACAATATAGCACAAGGAGAATTCACTCACTGTCCTTCCAGGTCCCTGGAAACAAGGACTTGCACAGTGAAAGAAACTGACACTCTCCCTACCTACAGTTTTCTGTCCCTAGAAAAAATGTTTTTTTTAAGCACAATATAGCACAAGGAGAATTCACTCACTGTCCTTCCAGGTCCCTAGAAACAAGGACTTGCACAGTGAAAGAAACTGACACTCTCCCTACCTACAGTTTTCTGTCCCTAGAAAAAATGTTTTTTTTAAGCACAATATAGCACAAGGAGAATTCACTCACTGTCCTTCCAGGTCCCTGGAAACAAGGACTTGCACAGTGAAAGAAACTGACACTCTCCCTACCTACAGTTTTCTGTCCCTAGAAAAAATGTTTTTTTTAAGCACAATATAGCACAAGGAGAATTCACTCACTGTCCTTCCAGGTCCCTGGAAACAAGGACTTGCACAGTGAAAGAAACTGACACTCTCCCTACCTACAGTTTTCTGTCCCTAGAAAAAATGTTTTTTTTAAGCACAATATAGCACAAGGAGAATTCACTCACTGTCCTTCCAGGTCCCTAGAAACAAGGACTTGCACAGTGAAAGAAACTGACACTCTCCCTACCTACAGTTTTCTGTCCCTAGAGAAAATGTTTTTTTTAAGCACAATATAGCACAAGGAGAATTCACTCACTGTCCTTCCAGGTCCCTGGAAACAAGGACTTGCACAGTGAAAGAAACTGACACTCTCCCTACCTACAGTTTTCTGTCCCTAGAAAAAATGTTTTTTTTAAGCACAATATAGCACAAGGAGAATTCACTCACTGTCCTTCCAGGTCCCTAGAAACAAGGACTTGCACAGTGAAAGAAACTGACACTCTCCCTACCTACAGTTTTCTGTCCCTAGAAAAAATGGTTTTTTTTAAGCACACTATAGCACAAGCACAAAACACACTGACACTCTCCCTACCTATCCTTCTCTTTCCCTAAACTAAAGGAATCCAGGTTAAGCAAGAAAGAAATAAAAGTCACTGTCCCTGCCTATGCTGCTCTATCCCTGCTCCGGAACACACTACACTAGGCCGCCGTGCTGGCGGCCTTTTATAGTGTGGGGCGTGTACTAAACACCCTCAGCAATAATTGGCCACAGGCATCCTGCCTGTGGCCAATCATTGCTCTCCTCGCTGCCGGCGCTGTGATTGGCCAAGCATGCGGGGTCACAGTGCATGCTTGGCCAATCACAGCGCCTGGATGACACTGCGATGGCGTAGTGCATTGTGGGCCGTTCGCGTCACTCGAATTTGGCGCGAACGGCCCAAATCGTTCGATCTTCGTCGAACGATCGAACAGCCGATGTTCGAGTCGAACGTATGTTCGACTCGAACACGAAGCTCATCCCTAGTGAAAACCATTTGCAGAACCGCAACACATATCGTTTTTTTTTTTTTACAAGTCGAACATTTTCCATAGAAGGCAGAAGTTCTCTGGGAACTAGAGGTCACAGGAAGCAGTGAAGTGAATGTTAAATAATTCCTAGAACTCAACAATGAGAGATGTATTGTGGCCCCCTTAGGCACTTAGACCTCCTTATATACACAAGTCAAAATGAGACACAGGACAGCTTGCTGAAGACCATAAGAACAGCCAGGAGGGAGGGAGGGGGTGAGAAAAGCATTGTACAGGCTGGAAGGGAGGAGAGGACACAATTAAATTATGGCTGAGGGGGCATCAGATTTCATTTACATACTCATCTGCCAGATAAACATACATTTTATCTTTCAGTAACTATGAGCTGAGTAGCAATATTGATTTAATGAGAGTCAAGATGTATGCTAATGAGAAAGTTATCCTCCAGCTGCTCTGCGGATAGAAATGTGTACAATGATAAACTGATTGAAACAAGTACATTACAAACATGTTTATACATGTGCTGATCACCTGGAAGTCATGATAGATCATATCTACTGATTATTAAATGTATATGATGGAGCAGCGCTATATAAATACACTCTAATTAATGAATAAGCAATATCGCAATAATTAATCAATAAAGATGCAATAAATATATCATAACAGTAAATATAAAAGTGTGCAAAACTTCAGTGAAACGTTATGCAACTGTGAAAATAAAGATCAGGGGGGCAATGATGAATCAATATTTCATAAAAAAAACAGTCCAGTGCACAAAAGTGTTGTTAAATAAATAGTCTCTTCAGATGTGCAAAATGTGCAAAAAAAGGGTAAGATAAAGTGGCCGAGTACAAAGAGATTCAAAGTGATGTAGCCCCCTTCTTTTTTCTCTTTTCAATCCACACACAGTGTGCCCAGCCTCTCACCTCTAAGGAAGACCCCAATGGGTCTAGCCAAGCATCTATACAATCCTCAGTGGCAATCTCCTCTCCTTTCCTCTTTGTTTGGAAGTGACACGGCTGTGACTGCAGACACTGGAGGCTCCTCTTCTGTATGGTTTCCGTCCTAATAGACCTCTCTTAAACTATGTCAAAAACAAAGCATTCAACAGCGTTAAAACAAGGACTTCCGGTCTCGGTTTCAACCCTTGAAACAGTCACGTGATTGTGACGCAACGCGTCGGGAGGAGCCGGTGACGTAATTTCCGGTCGCGGCCCAGACCATAAGTCCTTGTTTTAACGCTGTTGAATGCTTTTTTTTTATATATAGTTTAAGAGAGGTCTATTAGGATGGAAACCATACAGGAGAGGAGCCTCAAGTGTCTGCAGCCACAGCCGTGTTACTTCCAAACAAAGGGGAAAGGAGAGGAGATTGCCACTGAGGATTGTATAGATGCTTGACTAGACCCATTGGGGTCTTCCTTAGAGGTGTGAGGCTGGGCACACTGTGCATGGATTAAAAAAATTAAAAAGAAGGAGGCTACAAGTGTGATCACATCACTTTGAATCTCTTTGCACTGGGTCACTTTATCTTACCCCTTTTTTTGCACATTTTGCACATCGGAAGAGACTATTTATTTAACAACACTTTTTTGCACTGGACTGTTTTTTATGAAATATTGATTCATCATTGCCCCTTTGATGTTTATTTTCACAGTTGCATAAAGTTTCACTGAAGTTTTGCACACTTTTATATTTACTGTTATGATACTTTTTTTTTGTATCTGTATTGATTATTTATTGCGATATTGCACAGATTATTGATTATTTAGAGTGTATTTATATAGTGCTGCTCCATCGTATACATTTACTCTCTTTTGGTGCTGGTGACACTATAGGAGTCCAGCAGCTATATATTCATTATTGCACTTTATTTATTTATTTTTAGGAACCTTTGTAATCTACACAGAGTAGCGCATAAGTATTCTTTTTACACATCTACTGATTATTGGCATGTTTTTGGTCACCAGTCTTCATAGCTACCAACCGTCCCCTATTTGGAGAAACTGTTCTACTTTCAGAGCCAAATGCCTCTGTCCTTCTTCCCCCCTCGGATTTCACTCCTAATAATCTAAATCTGTGGACTCCAAATTGTGGCCCTTTGCTTGCCCTTATCCGGCCCCTGGGGGTCTATTCCTCCCACTGATAATAGACACTATTTCTCACATTGATACAAGGCACTATTTTTCCTACTATAAACCAACACAAAAGAGCAGAAATCGCACTAAAAGACCCATACAGCAGCTGGCAAAGCAATTAGATAATTTGTGTAACAAATATAAATCAAAAATGTCATGCTAGTAACAAATGACATATAATATAGTGCTGTAAGATGATGTCGGTTGTGACGAAACACGTAGGGAGAAGCTATCACTTCACCACGCACACTGCAACGAGGAAGTGACCAGTTTGAATCCCGAGACTTGAGTTTCATAATGATAAGCACTTTAAGTTTTTTAAGAATGTACTTTTAAATAAATCCTTTTATATGGTTTTACACTATGTTGGTGTTCCTGGCTCTCTTTTCATGTCATGGTGGAATATCCTTCTTATATGGATGAGGTGTTCTTGAGAACATAAGTGGAGGCCTGGAGGTGATTCGTGCTACCCAGCAGAGAGTGTTCAGATATGCAAGTGTATAAGACTCTTTTCACTTATAAATAGTCCACTACCTCCTGTAAGAGTAATTTTACACTCATGGCGGTGGGACACTTAAGGTGTTTGGAGCATCAATTTAAATCATGTGAATGAAGACTCTTCACAGTATTATTCATCATTTGGAACAATTTTCACACTTTTTGGGACTATTATTTCTATTATTTGTGTGTTGATTTAAGGATTTGCACCTTAAATTTTACAGCACTATATTATATGTAATTTGTTATAACACATAGATCCAGGGGCAGAACCACCGCCATAGAGACCCACACGGGCGCTATGGGGCCAACAGCCGAGTGGGGCCCGGTGCAGGAGCGGATACCACACTGACACGTTGTCACTTGCACTGTCTCTGCCCAAGTCTCTTTCTCACTTTAGCCCATCAGCGGCACAGAGAGAGAGACTCGTCTAGTGTTATCATGCCGCAGCCGTACTGACCAAGAGCCTGAGGAGGTGGGTGGAGCCTCTTCCCTGCACTTGTTGCTAGCGCCTGGGCCGCCTGGCACCTAGCAACGAGTGACGTCAGTCACAGTTAGTCACGTCGGACTCGAGTCTCAGAGCTGACGTGACAGGAGCTGGAGCCTCAAATAGGGGAACAGTTGTTGCTGCAGTTTAGAGTTTAGACTTGGCAAGTGACAATCTGCAACTTGTGGCAGGTGACGTGACAAGTGGACAATACGCAACTTGTGGCATGTGACGTGACAAGTGGACAATACGCAACTTGTGGCATGTGACGTGGCAAGTGATAAAAGTAGTACACACAATGCTTTCAATTTTGCATTTTATTTATTATATGGTTATTAAAATTGTTGTTTTGTTGTTCGAAATTAATATTAGCTGTTGCCTGGGTACTGTGCCACATGCGTGTGGTAATCTGTTGTTCAATGGCATTAGTTATTTTTTTTTGTGGGGGGGTGGGGGCTGTTGGCAGGGGTGGCCCATACAACATTTTGCTATGGGGCCCTGTGATTTCTAGTTAAGCTCCTGCATGGATCCACCAGCTTTTCCCCTCTTAGCTTTAGCCTAACACCTTTTACATAAGCTGGCTACATTTCAATACTTGCCAGTCCCTTGCAATGCAGTAGAATACAGAAACAGCTTTGGTAATTAGAGTTTTTCCACTGAGGCCGGGTTCACACTGGTGCGACAAACGCTCCGACATTGGGAGCTCATGTCCCATGACGTGTGAAAATCTATTTTTCCCTATGGGAAACATAGTCGGTCCAACTTTGAAAATGCTCCCTGTACTACTTTGGTCCGACTTTGATCCTACTTCAGCCCATTGAATATCATTGAAGTCGGATCAAAGTCGGAACGCCGTCTTGCATGCTCCGACTTTGGCATGCGACTTGTGCTCTGCTGATCTTGAGGGGAAACTCCACGCCAAATTTTAAATAAAAAAATGGCATGGGTTCCCCCTCCAAGAGCATACCGGGCCCTTGGGTCTGGTATGGATATAAAGGGGAACCCCCTACGCCAAAAAAATGACAATGGGTTCCTCCAAAATCCATACCAAACCCTTATCCGAGCACGCAGCCCGGTCGGTCAGGAAAGGGGGTGGGGACGAGCAAGTGCCCCCCCTCCTGAACCGTACCAGGCCACATGCCCTCAACATGGGGGGGTGGGTGCTTTGAGGCAGGGGAGAAGAGGCTGGAGAGTCGGAAGAGACCCCCGAAGTCGGAAGAAGACCCCCAAAGTCGGAAGAAGACCCCCGATGCGGCCTAATAAATGACTTTAAAAACCTGTCTAGTGTGTTTTTTTTTCTTGATACTTTTCCTCCAGGTGAATGGGTAGGGGTACGATGTACCCCATTCTCATTCACATAGGGTGGGGGGCCAGGTTCTGGGGGACCCCTTATTAAAGGGGGCTCCCGGATTCCGATAAGCCCCCCGACCGCAGACCCCGACAACCAAAAGCCAGGGTTGTCGGGAAGAGGCCCTTGTCCTCATCAACATGGGGACAAGGTGCTTTGGGGTGGGGGGCCGCAGGGTACCCCCCCATGTTGAGGGCATGCAGCTTGGTATGGTTCAGGAGGGGGGGTGCTCACTCGTCCCCACCCCCTTTTCTGACCGGCCGGGCTGAGTGCTCAGATAAGGGTCTGGTATGGATTTTGGGGGGACCCCTATGCCGTTTTTTCATGGTAGGGGGTTCCCCTTAAAATCCATACCAGACCGAAGGGCCTGGTATGCTCATGGAGGGGGAAAATTTGGCGTGGAGTTCCCCCTCAAGATTCATACCAAACACAGTGCCTGGTATTTGCGGGGATCCAAGTCGGATCCCCGTTCATTGAAAATTGGCTTCAAGTCGCAGGGCAAAGTCGGATCCAAAGTAGGACGACTGTCGTGTCGCACTAGTGTGAACCCGGCCTCAAGCTCTAGAGTGGTACACTGAATTTACAAGCGCCTCCAAATAGTGGCTATTATCAGAGTTTCTTCTAATTTTTGTCATAGGATTATAAGTACAGCAGTAAACAAATGACAGATGTACAAAGGGATCTTACTGTTGAGGGCTCTCAAAAATACAAGACACTATCAGAAGATTCAATTCCTTATTAATGCGCCAAATCAACCCAAAAAATTGTTTTAGATTTATCCTTTAAAAACATAATTAAAACACATTTATTTTGTCTATTCCCTAATATAAAATAACTGGTGTGGGAAGATGGCCTAGGTGATGAAGAACACCTACCTCTTCATCCTCTAATAGCCTAATCTGATTTTTAAATCCATCGTTCTTTACTGCTTAGTACAGTATACAAGATTACCTCCTCCAGGTTCCCCTATGGTGTTTCCACAATATGATCCATCTGAAAAAATTACTCTATTTTTCCTGCCAAGGTTGTTACATCGCCATTAATCCTCTCCTGTGCCACAGGATTAGTATGACCTAATTGTGTTATTCTGAACTTTTGGTATGAAACCGTATTTGCTGCACCTTTGCGATTTACTTTGATTGAGCTAACCCGTTAATCAATTGGTCTATTGCCTCCCATCACGGAAAATACCACTGATCTTAGCAAGCAACAGCAAACAAACATTTTCTCATCTACTTCATTTGTGTATTCCATAAAGAACCTGAATAAAGGGCAAATAGCATAAACACCATTTCCATCAGACCTTCCTCCAGCTTAGAGGAGCAGAGTGTGAAATAGCTCTATAAAGCTCAACAGTGAGAGACAGAACAACAACAGAAATATCCAGAAAAACGCTTTTCAAAAAAGTTATAAATTGATTTGCATTTTAATAAGTGAAATAATTATTTGATCCCCTATCAATCCCCTATTAATCAGCAAGATTTCTGGCTCTCAGGTGTTTTCTATACAGGTAACGAGCTGAGATTAGGAGCATCTCTCTTAAAGAGAGTGCTCCTAATCTCAGCTTGTTGCCTGTATAAAAGACACCTGTCCACAGAAGCAATCAATCAGATTCCAATCTCTCCACCATGACCAAGATCAAAGAGCTGTCCAAGGATGTCAGGGACAAGATTGTAGACCTACACAATGCCGGAATGGGCTACAAGACCATCGTCAAGCAGCTTGGTGAGAGGGTGACAACAGTTGGTGCGATTATTCGCAAATGGAAGAAACACAAAATAACTGTCAATCTCCCTCAGTCTGACCTCACCTCGTGGAGTTTCAATGATCATGAGAACGGTGAGGGATCAGCCCAGAACTAAACGGGAGAATCTTGTCAAAGATCTCAAAGCAGCTGGGACCATAGTCACCAAGAAAACAATTGGTAACACACTACGCCGTGAAGGACTGAAATCCTGCAGCGCCCACAATGTCCCCCTGATCAAGAAAGCACATGTACAGGCCCGTCTGAAGTTTGCTAATGAACATCTAAATGATTCCGAGGAGAACTGGGTGAAAGTGTTGTGATCAGATGAGACTAAAATCCAGCTCTTTGGCATCAACTTGACTCGCCTTGTTTGGAGGAGGAGGAATGCTGCCTATGACCCCAAGAACAACATTCCCAGAGTCAAACATGGAGGTGGAAACATTATGCTTTGGGGGTGTTTTTCTGCTAAGGGGACAGGACATCTTCACTGCATCAACGATGGACGGGGCCATGTACCGTCAAATCTTGGGTCAGAACCTCCTTCCCTCAGCCAGGGCATTGAAAATGGGTCGTGGATGGGTATTCCAGCATGACAATGACCCAAAACACACAGCCAAGGCAACAAAGGAGGGCTCAAGAAGAAGCACATTAAGGTCCTGGAGTGGTCTAGCAAGTCTCCAGACCTTAATCCCATAGGAAGTATGCAGAGAGATCTGAAGGTTTGCATTACCAAACATCAACCTTGAAACCTTAATGACTTGGAGAGGATCTGCAAAGAGGAGAGGGACAAAATCCCTCCTGAGATGTGTGCAAACCTGGTGGCCAACTACAAGAAATGCCTGACCTTTTGTTGAAATGCGTTTTTCTGGATATTTTTGTTGTTATTCTGGCTCTCATTGTTAAAATAAACCTACCATTAAAATGATAGACTGATCATTTCTTTGTCAGTGGGCAAACGTACAAAATCAGCTGGGGATCAAATACTCTTTTCCCTCACTGTACCTCTGGACTAAACACTAGCAGATATAAAATAAATACGTTATTGTAGCTCTGCAGTCACTAATACACCAGTAAACGTATTTTTCTTTTGAGCAGGTAAAACAGTTTAGCTCAGGGTTAATCCTGAGCTATGGAATCTGGGTCAGGATTTACCAAGGTTCAGGGCTGGGTGACTCATCCTGGCAGCTCTCTGGTGCCTCCCCCTGGTCAAGAAGGTTGGAGAATCTTCTAGAATTAGTGGGTGGAGGTTAGAAGGAGCTGCCTTGAATATTTATAGAGCCTTAGCCAATCCTTAGAGGTAGGCTGGAAGGGGGCTAAGACCACTCCATAAATAGATATGGGCCATGCCAGCTGGGGCATTTGGGTGGAAGATGGAGATTCAGTATTGAGAAGGCTGTTAGTGGCCTTCAGGGGTGCCCTCTAGTCTGGGGGGGGGGTCCTGCCTTGGGCCGGGGCTCGAGTGCTGGAAGGATCCTGCTAAAACACACAGGAGGAGGCTTTCCTGGAGGCACGTGAGTAAGAGAAAGGACAGAGTGAGTAGTGAACACTGTTGGGGACTAACAAGGGGGAGACTGCCACAGGTTGCCACTTGCCAGTCTCCCCAAAGACAGCGGTGTGCTTAAGTCTTTATCCTTCCCTGAGAGTGATCTCCTGAGAGTCAGCCGGGTGGGCTGGTGAAGAGTCATTTAGGTGGACTGGTGTGGAGAGTTAGCCTGGAGGGCTGGTGAAAATGGCAGCTGCAGCCAGGTGGTACTGGTATCAGTGGCCACAGAGGAAGAGTTACAAGCTGTTTCACCACACTGTGCTGCACAAAAATGGGCTACGAGTTTCTGCCTGTAAAGGGCCATTGCTAACCTGACTGTCAGATAAATCAAAGTGATTTAGCTGGAGCAAGCAAGTGCTGTGCAGGAGGAAATTGAAGGAGACTAGACTGTATATAGGAAGATGTCCCTGAAGTTTTACTGAAAGTTTTGCTGAAGTCAAGTGGGCATCCCATAATCTCCCATCCCTATCCAAGTTATTAACCCTCAATAAATAACAAAATCAAAGTCACGGACTGTTCTCTGTTTGAGTGCTTGTGAAAATTGGGTGTGCCTGGCTGAGCAGGAATGGGGGATCCAAGTTCATCAGCAGTCCCCACGGGGGTGTGCTACAACATACAGTGTAAGTACCTAATAATGATCTGATATCAGCCTTTTGCTGTCCTTGTACAGCAGGGCAGGATTTTGAGAGGAAGAAGCAGCAGAAGGAGCCAATCAGTTGCTTAGAATGATAATGCTTATAGGAGGAGAAAGCAGAATGACAGAGATGACATTTGTGCCTCTTCTAGTACATGCGCCATACTACATAAAAGTTGTTGGTTAAAAAAAAGAAAAAAAACATCTTTCCACCCTGAGGTCTCACGGGATTGTGTGAAATGTTATGATATCTTGAACAAGAGGGCTTTTTTTCTTTTTACAGACAGGGGTAGTGTTCCTCATGAGCCATACCACATCACAGTATTCGTTTGGAAAAAAAAGTATTTTTTTCCTCCAAGATTGCGCAGCTTTGGAACAAGCTACCTTAAATGAACTGATGAAGTGGGTTTCTTAGGGGCCAACTCTGAGGCCCTGGCTACATCACCAGTTGCTCTGAGAAACCAGGAAGCGATGTTCTGAAAATTGTAAGCAACAACAAAAATCGCTTATATCACATAGGACTTGGACATGTTTAGAAATTAGCATGCATAGTTGCATACAATATGGCTTTATTACTTTTGGGGGACTTTAAGACTTAGAAATCAGGCTGAGATTGAGCATTGGAGCCCAGTAAATGTATGCCTGCAATGGTGGTTCCCATATCTCTGTACTCAGAACATTCCTTTAAATCAGTGGTGGTCAACCTTCTTAATATAGGGGACCTCAAGTGCGGCCCGTGACATTACCAAAGAGCCACACATAATATTCTGTGAATGTATTACTACAGAAAAAAGTCAGACAGATAGGCCCAAAAAAAAAATAGGCAAAGGGCAGACATGACTGGGCAGACAGAAGAAGCAAAGGAGAGATAGGGTTAACATTTGGAAGCAGGAGAGGAGGTTACTTACCAGAATTGGTGGAGGAGCTTCATGGGGGGTCTAGATAGGGCTTCCAGCAGTGTGAAGACAGCAAGCAAGGAAGAAACTTACCACCGTCCCACCTCTATTTTGGATTGGTACTCCTCAGTGGTCATAGAGACCAGGCTGCTGGAATCTTTAGAGGCGGTCAATATTAACAGTGATTTCACATACTAGGACCCCATCTATGGTATGGAGTCATATGGAGAATTTCCAGTTAATGGTGGGTTAACTGGGAAGTTGTGACATGGACGCATCTGAGAAGAGTTGGATTCGTCCTTGAGCCACTGTGGGCAGCACAGTGGTGTAGTGATTAGCACTTTCACCTAGCAGCAAAAGGGTCACTGGTTCAAATCCCGACCACGACACTACCTGCCTGGAGTTTGCATGTTCTCCCTGTGTCTGAGTGGGTTTCCTCCCACACTCCAAAGACATGCTGGTAGGTTAATTGGATATTGTCCAAATTGACCCAGTATATATGTGTGCATGACTGTGTCCCAAGCGTGTTGAGATCCTACGGGGTAAAATGACCGCTGCAGCCAAGCAGACACTGGCTGCAAAAAGCGCCTAGAGGCGATTCAGTTAGCATGTGAGCGCTATACAAGTCATTCATTCGCTGTTATGCAGCTGGGAGCCTTTAAGTGATTCCTCAGATACATAAACGATGGTTGGTTCTATTGTGCTTTTAAAGATCGATGGCCCTGATTATTGTTATTATCATTATGTTTCTGTTTACAGGACTGTTTACATTGGTTATCTGTTATTTGGTAATAAATGGGCGCCATAGCCAATTTTTCACAATTTCACCCAAATCTGTGTTGGTGTGATTTATTAGGTATAAATAATAAGAGGGCGTAGGGGCATAAGGGTCTTGATGGTGAGTGGTTAGTGACATCTGTTTTACCCTAGTCATTAATACATGCAACAGAAAATGATCAAAGGCTACATACATGCTACAGGAGATGGTTAGATACTGGAGAATGCATTACAGGAGGCTGCAGTTTGCTTACATTACAGTTCTTTTACAAATCCATCCTTCCATGTTTATCCCCCTACAATCTACTGTCTGAAAGGACCTCAAGGGCCACACAATAAGTGCCAGGGGGCCGCAGGTCGGGCACCAGGGCTTTAAGTCCTTGGGCAACACATCTCTGTAGAATGCTGCCCCAAGAACACTGCCTCCAGAAAATGATATAGAAGGCAATGCCTTTCTGCATGCTATAACTGAATAAGCCAAGGTCACATACTACATAGTACACTGTCTCTATAAATCTGTTAGCAGCATTCTAGATAAATAGTGACACTATCCCTGAGTCACAATGATTGTACAGTGGAAGTTCAAGTTTTGGTCATATTGTCTTTACTGCCAGATGTTTCCGGTGAGAATGGGTTAAATGTCATCCCATGTAAAACATAGGAAATCGTGGAAAGATTACTTTTAGATACATTTGAAACGTCACCATACTTAATTTCATTTTGTTTTCACCATCTTTCCACCTCCCAAAAATTCAGTCAGATTGAAGTTCCGCTTTTGTGGTATGTTTGTGGTGAGACAGATTTCCAGTCTGGAATAAGGAATTCTGACAATGATGGAAATGTGTGTTCTAAACCAGTGCGGACATGGTGACATCATATTGTACCAGTAAGCTCAACTTTAAAGCCAAATTCCAGGCAAACAGCTAAACACATACCGTATATACTCGAGTATAAGCCGACCCGAATATAAGCCGAGGCACCTAATTTTACCACAAAAAAAATGGGAAAACTTATTGACTCGAGTATAAGCCTAGGGTGTCCAACTGCATGCCTCACTGTGTCCATGACTAGACTGACGTCTAACATGGGAGTCTATGGAAGGGGTTCCCGGCTTTGAAAAATCGGTGCTCCCCGGCCGTAGGTCCCCCAGACAAAAAACTTTGCACACTTATAGAGCAGAAATGGGGCTATGTACCAAGTTTCTGGTCCAGGGGACCTACTACCGGCCGGTACCGGGTCCCCAAAGTTACCAGAGAAATTACAGTTTAACATGGGAGTCTATGGAAGGGGTGCCCAGCTTTGAAAAATCGGTGCTCACTTATAGAGGAAGAGTGGGGCTACATGTGTGCCAAGTTGGGGTCCAGGGGACCTACAGATGGCCGGTACCGGATCCCCAAATTCCGGAAGATCAGGCGCAAAAAGGTGACTCGAGTATAAGCCGAGGAGGGCATTTTCAGCACAAAAAAATGTGCTGAAAAACTCGGCTTATACTCGAGTGTATACGGTAATTGAAATACATACATGGCAATGGCTTTACTTGACAAAGGATTTGTATCTCTATCAATCCATTGCTGAGATCTACACAGTACAGCCAGGCAACGGAGCCAGATCGATTACCTGTTTTTTTTTTTTAATACAGCAGTTTTAACAACCTGGTCATCTCGGTGCCCCAAGCCCATGATTGGACAGTGAGGCAGCAGCAGAATACTGTAGAAGTCATCCCTCTGCTCTCTATTCCTGTAGACATGTTCCTTGTCAGCACATGTGCACTCATGCCGTGTACACACGTTCGGAATTTCCGACAACAAATGTTCAATGGGAGCCTTTTGTCGGAAATTCCGACCGTGTGTAGGCTCCATCGGACATTTGCTGTCGGAATTTCCGACAACAAAAATTTGAGCTGGTTCTCAAATTTTCCGACAACAAAATCTGTTCTCGTAAATTCCGATCATGTGTGGACAATTCCAACGCACAAAATTCCACGCATGCTCTGAATCAAGTACGAGACGGGAGCGCTCGGTCTGGAAAAACGAGCGTTCGCAATGGAGATAGCACATTCGTCACGCTGTAACGGACTGAAAAGCACGAGGCTGAAAAGCGCGAATCGTCTCTCACCAAACTTCTACTAACACGACTGGTATTGAGCTTCCCTTTAATAGTGCCGTTGTACGTCTTGTACGTGACCGCGTTCTTGGCGTTCGGATTTTCCGACAACATTTGTGCGACCGTGTGTATGCAAGACAAGTTTGAGCCAACATCCGTCGGAAAAAAATCCACGGTTTTGTTGTCGGAATTTCCGATCCTCTGTACGCAGCATTAGGATACCTGATTGGCTCCTAAAGCTACACGCCCTCCCGTCCCCCGCCCCTTTCAGTCTGAGTGTTGCTGGGATAGTAAGAGGCTGATATGAAGACAGAGTCAGGTACTCATTCTAACTGTATTTTAAAACCACATTTCATAATATTTTAATGGAGTTGTTCCCAATCCCATCCTAAGTATTCAGATAATAGAGCGATCATAAATACCAAGCCATTGACCTTGAAAAAAGTACTTGTACAAGGTGAAGAAAATCCTGCAAATGTGAACTGTTGGGGGTACTTGAAGAGTGAGGTTGGGGGCCACTGCTTTAAAGCGGTAGAAAACTGTTAATGAAATTGTAAAATCTGTATACAGTGCCTTAAAAGTATTCATACCCCTTGACATTTTACACATTTTGTCATGTTACAATGAAAAATGTGAATGTATTTTATTGGTATTTTATGTGATAGACCAACACAAAGTGGCACATAATTGTGAAGTACAAGGAAAATGATAAATGGTTTTCAAAATGTTTTACAAATACCTCCACCGCAGTCTCAAGTCTTTTGCATAGTCTAACAGGTTTTATTCTAAGATTGCCCTGTATTTGGCTCCATCCATCTTCTCATTAACTCTGACCAGCTTCCCTGTCCGTGCTGAAGAAAAACATCCCCACAACATGATGCTGCCACCACCATGTTTCACAGTGGGGATGTTGTGTTCAGGGTGATGTGCAGTGTTAGTTTTCCGCCACACATAGCGTTTTGCTTTTAGGCCAAAAAGTTAAATTTTGGTTTCATCTGACCAGAGCACCTTCTTCCACATGTTTGCTGTGTCCCCCACATGGCTTCTCGCAAACTAAAAACGGGACTTCTTATGGCTTTCTTTCAACAATGGCTTTCTTCTTGTCACTCCTCCATAAAGGCCAGATTTGTGGAGAAGCACGACTAATAGTTGTCCTGTGGACAGATTCTCCCACCTGAGCTGTGGATCTCTGCAGCTCCTCCAGAGTTACCATGGGCCTCTTGGCTACTTCTCTGATTAATGCTCTCCTTGCCCGGCCTGTCAGTTTAGGTGGACGGCCATGTCTTGGTGGCTTTGCAGTTGTGCCATACTCTTTCCATTTTCGGGTGATGTATTGAACAGTGCTCTGGGAGATGTTCAAAGCTTGGGAGATTTTTCTTATAACCTAACCCTGCTTTAAACTTCTCCACAACTGTATCCCTGACCTGTCTGGTGTGTTTCTTGGACTTCATGATGCACTAAGGTTCTCTAACAAAGCTCTGAGTTCTTCACAGAACAGCTGTATTCATACTGAGATTAAATTCACAAATTAGGTGACTTCTGAAGGCAATTGGCTCCACTAAATTTTAGTTAGGGGTATCAGAGTAAAGGGGGCTGAATACAAATGCACGCCACACTTTTCACAAATTTATTTGTAAAAAAAAATTAAAACCATTTATCATTTTCCTTCCACTTTGTGTTGGTCTATCACATAAAATGCCAATAAAAAATACATTTACTTTTTTGGTTGTAACATGACAAAATGTGCAAAATTTCAAGGGGTATGAATACTTTTTTAAGTCAATGTATAATTGTATTCTATCTTGTATATTTACCTATTCATTTCACACCACACTCATTGGGCACACGGCACTAATAATGTGTTCATTACATGTTTGTATTCTTTCGAGTCCTGTTTAGAATTAGCCTGCCTATGTTACACCCCTTGTTACTATAAAAGTACAATTGTAATATTAATGTGATAGCTACATAATCATGTATAAAAAATAAAATAAAAAATGGATCAAATAAATAGAACAGTTATTTGGAAGGATGCTGAGTGTATGTTTTGTGTCTGTTTGGTACTGCAGTAGTTATTCATTTGGAAGCACTGATCAATATGAGGATAGGAGTTGCCTATCTATGAAATTTCCAGAACAAAAACCCAAAACCAAGCATGTGTTATATTACAGCTTACCAATCATTAGATGTGGTGGCTGCATTTGTTTTCTTTGTAAGGACTTTTTCCCTTTGTTTTCACCTGGTGATCTGGCCAATAACACACCTCCTGAATTAGAGTGCACCTTTGGACAGCAGTATTGTTAATTTGGGAGGGGAGGGGGGTGTTAGATGCTCTCGCAGATTTAGATACACTAACAATCTGATGCCAAACTCTAGCTCACTTTTTTTAAGCAGTTACAGTAGACAGTATTTTTTATTTGCATGACAGCTTGTTCTGTTGAAAAACAACAGATCCACTGGCCAGATCACCAGGTAAAAATAAATGAAAGAAAGCTTAACCACTTGCCGACTGCCTTACGTAGATATAGGTCCGCAGAATGGCATGGGCAGGCAAAGCAACAAACCTGTACGTTGCTTTGAATCTGCTGCTTAGTGGGCGTGCGCGCCCGCCGCAAGCTCCGTGACCGTGACCACGGGACCTGCAGACTCAATGTCCGCCGGTGTCCCGCGATCGTGTCACAGAGCCGCAGAACGGGGAGATGTAAACAAGGCATTTCCCTGTTCTGCCTAGTGACAGGACAGTTATCTACTGCTCCCTGTCATCGGGAGTCGTGTCACTTGCAGCCCAGCCCCCCCACAGTTGGAATCACTCCCTAGGACACACTTAATCCCTTTTTTGCCCCCTAGTGGTTAACCCATTCCCTGCCAGTGTCATTTTTACAGTAATCAGTGCATTTTTATAGCACTGATCGCTGTATAAATGACAATGGTCCCAAAATAGTGTCAAAAGTGTCCGATGTGTCCGCCGCAATATCACAGTCACAATAAAAATCGCAGATTCACCGCCATTACTAGTAAAAAAAAAATAATAAAAATGCCATAAAACTATCCTCTATTTTGTAGGCACTATAATTTTTGCGCAAACCAAATAATATACGCTTATTGCGATTTTTTTTTACCAAAAATATTTAGAAGAATACGTATCGGCCTAAACTGAGGAAAAAATTTCGTTTTTTTATGTATTTTTTGGGGATATTTATTATAGCAAAAAGTAAAAAATATTGCTTTTTTTTTCAAAATTGTCGCTCTTTTTTTGTTTATAGCGCAAAAAATAAAAACCGCAGAGGTGATCAACTACCACCAAAAGAAAGCTCTATTTGTGGGAAAAAAGGACGTAAATTTTGTCGCACGACCGCGCAATTGTCAGTTAAAGCGACGCAGTGCCGAATCGCAAAAAATGGCCCGGTCATTGGGCAACCAATGAAGTGGTTAAAAAAGAAAACAAATGCAGCCATCACACTGGTAAGCTGCAATATAATAAAGGTTTGCTTTTGGGTTTAATACTGCTTTAATGAATACATACCAGAATTAATTGGTGTATTTTTAGATCTGCCTGGAGTTCAGCTGCCTTCATTATTTCCCACAGTAGATTTAAGTCATGAAAAGACTCCTATGCAAGGCATTGTTTTGTCGTCATTGTGTCCCTAAGTGTTCACCTGAGGCCTGTGATCATAATGTCCCTTGACAGCTTTGGTCCAATATTAATGGCCGAAAGTAATTGCTGCAGTTCATAGGTATGTGATCACTCTGACAGTCAAAGCGCTTACAGTGAAAAATCTTTTGGTAAATACAATATCTCAGTCTAGCCTGTCATTTTCAGTTAGAGAGAGATTTGCTCATCTATAGCCGAGGACGCAAAGACAGTTGCTCCATTGCTGTTGCTGGGAAATATTTTTAGGTACGGCCAACAAAACTATTTTTTTTCATATTTGAGCATAATTCTCATATAATTCAATGTTTAATCAATATATGGAAAAAGTTCTATGCCTTGGAATATTAATAAATTAGGTTCAGTTAAAAAAGAATTGCAGGTTTTGATATTTTATACATACAGTAGTTACTGTATCTCACATAAGTAAGTACACCCCTCACATTTTTTGTAAATATTTTATTACATCTTTTCATGTGACAACAGAAATGACACTTTGCTACAATGTAAAGTAGTGAGTGTACAGCTTGTATAACGGTGTAAATTTGCTGTCCCCTCAAAATAACTCAGTCATTAAAGTGGATGTAAACCCGATTCATGAAATTTGAGCTGGGCCCATATATCTGCAGTATTTTGTTATCTCTCTTCAATGAGCTAAATCCCGTAGCTCTCTCCTGAACTGTTCCTCTGTTATCAGCCTGATAACTCCTGACAAATTCTCGGACACTTTAGACAGAATCTTCAGTCCGGGGAGGTTGCTAAAATAGATTAGCAGGGAGCTGGCCCTATTACAAAACACCTCTGAGAGTCTCTGCCTATGATGAGAGGGGGTGTGTGCCTTTCTTCCAATCAGCAATGTTATCTATCTTGGCTTTATGCCCAGACATCACACTCTGTGTTAACCAGGAAGAGAAAATCTCCTAAGAGCCGGTTCAAACAGGGGCAACACAACTTCCAGCGCGACTTTGGGAGGCAACTTGGACACGACTTGAGTATGAATCACAGCGCAACATGAGGCAACTTACAAGGCAACTTCAAGTTGCCTCTAGGACAGGCGACTTTCCAGTGGCCAATCAAACAATAATCAGCTCTGTGTGAGGAAGGGGGAGGGAGGGGTTTGCCTGGAAAACTATTTTTACTTCCTGGAAAGTTGCTTCAGTTAAGACAGGGGATCCGACTTGGAGGCAACTTCCATTGAAATTAATGGATACAAGTCACCTAGAAGTCAGATTTAAGTCGTACAGGAACCTTTTCTTAAGACCCCATTCACACAGGGGCGCGTCCCTTTCTGTACAATGGAACCGTTCTAAGCAGAGCGACTGAAGTCGCTCCGACTTAGAAAAAGGTTCCTGTACTACTTCAAGACGACTTCAAGGTGACTTCCATTGACTTCAATACAGAAGTCATTTTGGAAGTCTCCTTTGAAGTCGTTTGCAGATCGCCCAGCACAGTCGCGGCACGGGTCGTGCTGCCCCTGTGTGAATGGGCTCTAAGTCGGAGCGACTGCAGTAGTGTACATTAAGACGGCTTCATTCACTTCCATTACTTTTCTAAACCGCGCGACTTGGGGCGACTTGAAGTCGGATCCCGGGACGCCCCAGCTCTGTGTGAGGAAGGGGGAGGGAGGGGTTTGCCTGGAAAACTATTTTTACTTCCTGGAAAGTTGCTTCAGTTAAGACAGGGGATCCGACTTGGAGGCAACTTCCATTGAAATTAATGGATACAAGTCACCTAGAAGTCAGATTTAAGTCGTACAGGAACCTTTTCTTAAGACCCCATTCACACAGGGGCGCGTCCCTTTCTGTACAATGGAACCGTTCTAAGCAGAGCGACTGAAGTCGCTCCGACTTAGAAAAAGGTTCCTGTACTACTTCAAGACGACTTCAAGGTGACTTCCATTGACTTCAATACAGAAGTCATTTTGGAAGTCTCCTTTGAAGTCGTTTGCAGATCGCCCAGCACAGTCGCGGCACGGGTCGTGCTGCCCCTGTGTGAATGGGCTCTAAGTCGGAGCGACTGCAGTAGTGTACATTAAGACGGCTTCATTCACTTCCATTACTTTTCTAAACCGCGCGACTTGGGGCGACTTGAAGTCGGATCCCGGGACGCCCCTGTGTGAATCGGCTCTGACATGATCTGAACTTTCTAAACAGTATATAAATGTGAAGACAGCAGATATAAATGTAAAATCTATGTAGGGAGATTGATTTCATCCCTGTGTATCATCTGAGGCTGTTCACTTCACTGGGTGTATGGAGGGTTTACATCCACTTTAATGTCTAAACCGCTCAGACCTGGGGATCCAGTATAAAGCTATAAAAAAAACAAAAAAACACAGGAGGGTGCAAGCACCCCATGCATTACCAGAGATGTATTCTATGAAAACATGGAAAATAACAAAATGGGTACTCACAAAAATAAAGGGTAGAAAAGAATTAAAAACCATGAGACACCATGCAGTTCAGGGATGGCGTAACCCAACGGATACTCCGCTAGACTGGCAAGCTGACGTGTTTCAGGGCGTACCCCCTTCTTCAGAGCTAGGCCGAGCTCTGGTAATGCACTAGGTGATTGAGCCCTCCTGTGTGTTTTTTTTACAGTTTTATACTGGATCCCCAGGTCTGGGGAGGGCTGTAAACATTCCCAATGGATGTCCACCTGTCGCCACATATGGTCTAGTTCAACCATGATGGTTCTCCGAGCGCTGGGAGCGATTGTGTGTTTTATGGTATATGCATAGTTACCTTGGTCCAAGCTATGTAAAAAATTGCATACCTGGAATTGTTCTTTAAGTGGGCTAAAAAAAACTTCCTAACCTACAACATGGCTTGGCACAGACTTACCAGCAACCATACACCCTTTGGCTTCGCCAACTCAATGGTGGCCAACTTTTTTGATACTTGGCCTCAATGGTAACCCCTGACATCACAAAATGGCCAAATTTCGTGAATGCAATTCCACAGAAAGCTGTCAAAGACTGCAGATATACAACAAGAGATGGCCAAATACTACAGGTAGACTACAGGCATGTTCAGAAACTGCAGACATGGTTTAGAAGATTGTCAAAGACTGTAAACTTTGTATAGGAGTTGTTCAAGCTTGGCGACATACTGTACATCAGGGGACAGTCAGACTACATTACATCAGACTGCTAGAGATCACTGCTATAACAGCCCCCTAAAAATAAATGTTTCCATATATGTGCTTCCCACAGCCCCTCTAAAATTACTTGTGTCACGTTTTATAATTTTTCTCAGCAAGACGAAAAACAAAAAAGGAAAAAAAAATGAGTTTGGACAGTACAGTATAAAGCAAGAAAGTGTGAAACAAATAAATTGGTCCGAATAAGCACCTAGATAAAGAAAACTAACGGCTAAAGAGGCTCCTGAGGACCACACAATAAATGCACATGGGCCACATACAGTTCCCAGGCCACAGACTGGGCACCAGAGTATCAGATGATAATTTCCCAATCTGGCCTTTTATGGTTGGATAAGGCAACCCATCCAGTGTCTATGGGGTAGCATTTATAATTATAGTAGATGCCTAAGTCACGTAATCCTTTTTTTCCCCACATGAAATTAACTTTCTGACGCTAATTGCCTTATTTACTCATAAATCATTATTTTATCTCACAAGGTGTTATTGTATTACCATGGTTTCTTTTCCTGCTCTCCTCTATAGCCAGCTATTGCAACTCAGTTTTCACCACGCGATGCTGGTGTTATATAAGAAGTGATTGTTTTTGTGGTTATCTTTGTGAATTGATTTTTACATTGATTTTTTAATTATATTGACAGCATTATATTAGCACTAGTATTGGTAAAACAGTATAATCAAAGCCTATGTTTAGTCAACAATAATAAAGAAGAAAAATCAGCACAAGGGACAATGTTTACTATGAAGGTGACATGTCCCTTATGCTGCTGGCTCCTTTAGTTGGACTCTTCTTTATCCGATATCTACCTTGACCATCGTAATCCTCCAGTGTGACGGGAACCAAGGGTTCTGTCATATGAGCTAATCAAGAGTGCCGACCATGCCCGCCATTTCTGCTCCCTTTTACTTATTTTTTACTAAACTCAGATTTTCAAAAGGTCACCGCTATTCGGGCTCATTGAAGACATCTAGACAAAAAATGGCTTATGCCGCGTACACACGATCGATTTTCTTGACGGTGAAAACACAGTCGAGAAAATCGATGGGAAAAATGAGGGAACGGCTTGGTTCCCTACACACGTCCGTTTTTCCCGACATTATTTTTTTGGTCGATAAAAACGACCGTGTGTGGGCTCCGCGGCAGTGTTTCCCTATGGGAAACACTGCCGCGGAAAAAAACGACGGGAATCACGACGAGAAAAATTAGAGCATGTTCTAATTTTTCTCGTCGGGATTAATGCAGTTTTTCCCGTCGAGAAAAACAGCAAAAAGCCCACAGATGATCGTTTTTCTCGTCCAAAGGAAAAAATTAAATTTTTCTCGACGGGAAAAACGGTCGTGTGTACGCGGCATTATGGGTAAATTATTTTGTATGGTGGCCCCTTAAAAAAAAAAATACACCATCCACAGATTTTATTTAGTGGCCATTGCTAAACCAGAACATTGTTTTGTGGACAGGAATATTTCATCCCTGGCCCTACTACTCACAAGTCTGATGGTTCTGGTGGTTAGTATATGAAGCAATACAAATGTGACACCACGGAAGGAAAATGTACAGATATGGAGGCCTTAAAACTAGACTCTCTAGGTCTAGGAAATGTATACAGATAACCACAATACACCAAGTACTTGTTGACATTATATACACTTTCTAGTGGCTTCTTTTCCTATCTTGAGTTCTCCTTTAACATAACAAGAGGATATTCTTACCTGAAATGTCCCTGCATGATCCTCTTCTTTTTCCCCTTCTTTACCTTCTTTCAGTGCAATAAGTGTGAATCCTCTGAAGTACGCCGGAGTAGTAGCCGAGAGGGTGACTGGAACACAAAGAGAGAAGAAACTGAGAAATTTGCAACATAAGTTGCCTTTGATGGCTAGATGATAGAGATATCCTCACTCCATAGACTCCTCCAACCATCTAAATTGGTGTAGATAACCAAAAACAAAACACAAATCTTATTTGGAGTATAACACCAAATGGGACTAGCATTTTAAAAAGCAAGTTTAAGCCAAAACAGGGGTACTTACTGTATTTGGAATAGGAAAACCTTGAGTCCTCCCATGAGTTTTGTTGGTAGCTCTCTCCCCTTTCCCCTATTTCTATGATAAATTCTCAGCTTTGACATGAACTTCTGTTTTTGTTGGCCAACTGAGTTTACTGCGTATTCCTGGTGCCAGTAAAGTTTGGTATAGAAAGGCTGTTTTTCAGCACAGGTGAGTATGCAAAGAAGTTTATTCAACAGAGGCTTAATGTTAGTGTTAAGGTTACGAAGAGGGTTAGAGGTAAGGTACCGTATATACTCGAGTATAAGCCAAGTTTTTCAGCCCTTTTTTTTAGGGCTGAAAGTATACCCCTTGGCTTATACTCGAGTCAGTACCTGAAAGTCTTGTTATTTCGCGGCCGGCGTCCATTGTTTAAATCTCGCAGTTTTCTTCTGGTCCCTTCCGCGATAGGCGTTTCCAGCAAACACTGTGTTGAGTGTTGCGCCTATCATGGACGTTCTCTTGTCCGACGTCCGTGATTGGCGGAACACTGAACACAGTGCCGGAGTCCGAGAATGAGAGGATCTCCGTGATAGGCACAATACTCAACACAGTGTTTGCTGGAAACGCCTATAACGGAAGGGACCAGAAGAAAGCCGCGAGATTTAAACAATGGACACCGGCCGCGGAATAAGAAGATTTTCAGGTACACTGACTGACTCGGGCACAGGGAGGCTGCAATGGACATAGTAAGGGGGCACAGTGAGGTGGCAATGGGCACAGTGAGGTGGCAATGGGCACAGTGAGGTGGCACAGTGAGATGGCAATGGGCACAGTAAGGTTGGGCAATTGGCACAGTGAGGTGGCAATGGGCACATTCCCCCCCCCCTAGGCTTATACTCGAGTCAATACGTTTTCCCAGTTTTTTGTGGTAAAAGTAGGTACCTCGGCTTATACTCGGGTTGGCTTATACTCGAGTATATACGGTATGTGTCAGGGTTACAGAGGGAAGTATGGGAAGAGTCAGTTTTAAGTAATAGTGGTTAGTGTTAGGGTTAAGCCCTGTACACACGATCAGTTTTACCGATGAAAACAGTCCGATGGACTTTTTTCATCGGACAAACCGATCGTGTATGGGCCCCATCGGTCTTTTTTCCATCAGTGAGAAAAAATAGAACATGTTTTAAATGTATCCGATGGTTAAAATACCGATAGCAAATTACTATCGTCTGTGTGGAACTCCATCGGACAAAAAACCCACGCATGCTCAGAATCAAGTCGACGCATGCTCAGAAGCATTGAACTTCATTTTTCTCGGCTCATCAGAGTGTTTTACGTCACCGCGTTTGAAACGGTCGCTTTTTTGACTGATGGTGTGTAGGTAAGACTGATGGGATACAGTTTCATCGGATTAGAATCCATAGGATATCCGATTGTGTGTACAGGGCTTTAGGGTTGTAGGTAGGGTTAGTGTTAGTGTAAAAGAAAATGTTAGTGTGAGAGTTACAGGTAGTGTTAGGTCTAGAGGGAAGATAAGTGTCAAACCAGTCAGTGTTAGGGTTACAGTGAGGGTTAGTGTTAAAGGTTACAGCGAGGGAAGGTTAGTGTTAGGAAGGGCTATAGTGAAGGTTAGTGTCCGGGTTGTAGAGAAGGTTGGTGTTAGGGTAGGGCTCGACAATCCCCGGGGGCCAGGTCGCAAATGTGACTAGAATTAGCGACCTGGCGCCTGGGGCAGCACAGCTGAGGTTTCCTGTATCTCCGTGCGACGCCCCCCCCCCCGCGCACGATCGCGTGATCTCGTCGGGCCGCGCCGGCCGGTAATTTAGGCCGCGGCTTTGCGGCCTTCTGCAGGCCTATGATTCATTCTGTAATCTGGCGCCATCTTGTGGTGGCCGTTGGTATGACAAAGACAACCAGCAATGCTTGCCTGTTTCACTGCCTGCCCATCTCCTTCCCTTTACTTAGAAGTTAACCCCAAAACATTATATATATTTTTTATTCTAACACCCTAGAGAATAAAATGGTGGTCGTTGCAATACTTTCTGTCACACCGTATTTGCGCAGTGGTCTTACAAGCGCATTTTTTTGAGGAAAAAAGATACACTTTATTAAATTAAAAAATAAGACAACAGTAAAGTTAGCCAAATTTTTTTTTATATTGTGAAAGATAATGTTACGCTGAGTAAATTTGATACCCAACGTGTCACGCTTCAAAATTGCGTCCGCTCGTGGAATGGCAACAAACTTTTACCCTTTAAAATCTCCATAGGCGACATTTAAAAAATTCTACAGGTTGCATGTTTTGAGTTACAGAGGATGTCTAGGGCTAGAATTATTACTCTCGCTCTAACGATCGTGGCGATACCTCACATGTGTGGTTTAAACACTGCTTTCATATGCAGGCGCTACTCACGTATGCGTTCGCTTCTGCGCGCATTGGTCGTTAAAAAAAAAAACCTGGCTCCTAACTTTTTTAGCTGGCTTCTAGATTCCAAGCAAATTTGTCAAGCCCTGTGTTAGGGTAAGGGTTGCAGGTAGAGTTAAGGTGATGGATAGTGAAAGCACAACTGTTGCAGCTTCTTGTCTCATTCCTCTTTCCATGCAGAAATCCGTGGATGACGCAAGAAACAAGAGTTTTTCTCTTAGCCAAAGACACCTTGAGCTACGGCGTTAATGTTGGGGAGCCAAAAGTCACTTCTAGACTGCCAATTATGAATTAATGCTTTACAGTGTACAAGCCATCCTTGGAATATTAAAGTCAGGAGAAGCAACCCATCCAAATAGAACATTTACATTTTCATTAGATTCAGTTTTGTACTCCTGTCTTCTTATAGTGATAATTCCTAGAACTAACGTCTCATCCTGGTGGGAGTGCATGGTCAGTGTTTGTTGTGTTACACTATGTGATTATTCTTGCTCTGTGTCTTTAAGATCTGTCCCCTTCTTTCTAGCTGAA
Source organism: Rana muscosa (assembly GCA_029206835.1). Taxonomy (NCBI): domain Eukaryota; kingdom Metazoa; phylum Chordata; class Amphibia; order Anura; family Ranidae; genus Rana; species Rana muscosa. The sequence goes on along the minus strand of CM055119.1, from coordinate 153,549,656 downwards.
CTCTCTCTCTCACTGTAGTTCTTTATATATCTCCTCCACTTCCTGATTCTGGTCATTACTCCTGTATATCTTCCATGCTAAACATCTTACATGTGGCTTACAACTGCAACGTTTTTCTACCTATGAATATCCATCATTAAACGGAACATTCAAAAGGATTCATCGTCTGTCGTCCTAACTGTAAGTTTATTCATTGAGTTAAACTGCCTGTATCGATGCAAGGGATGAATATCAAACCAGCTTGAGTAAGGCCTACTTAAACCTGGAGATGAACTTTATCGCTTTGTAGTTGAGACAGAACAGTAGAAAAACGGAGTTTCACAGCCTAATTACAAGATTTCTGCATGTCAGTACTGAAACAGACAAGATTTACTGCCCTCATAGCAAGACAGAAGGGACAGAGCAGCACATGGCAGCCTTATAGCCTGAGACAATCTGCACAGTGTCATATTTCAGCACACAGATCCTGCCTGCTTTCACAGTCAGTCTGCTATCATGAGTGACCAAGCTTCTGCATGTGAACTCACATCTACCTCCCCACAAGTTCCTGAAGAAACTGAGTTACCCAAACGCTCAGTTAAACCCACTTGGAAAGTAATGGAGAATTATGAAGCTTCAAGGACTGAATTGTCAAATAGCTTGGAATTAGTCTGGGAGAAAATCCTTGCTGAAGCCAATACAGTGTCTGTTGAATGTGAACTACTGACACTAGAGGGCGCCATTAAACAACTTTCTGCCTCATATGAGCTTTATCAGCTTACCAGCATCAAATTCACTAATGTCTTACAAAACATGAAGTCAGAAAGTGCGATGATGCAATTAAAGCGCGTCAATGCTCTCAATATTGAAAGAGACAGTTTTATCCAGCAAACCAGATTAAAGGCAGAAGCAAAAATAAAGCTGTTACAGGACACTGCATCTCACAGATCTGTTTCCACCAGACGTTCTAAAAACTCGTCAGGATCCCATAGTTCAAGATACTCAACACTCAGTGAGCGACTTATTAATGCCCGCGCTGAAGTGGAAGCCAGCAAAGTGCAGGTGGCATATGCAGAAAAAAGAGCAGAGTTGGAAGCGCAGTCAGCACGTCAAAGGGCAGAGTTGGAAGCGCAGTCAGCACGACAAAGAGCAATAATGGAAACCTTAAATGAACAGTGTAAACATGACACAGCTATGGCAAAGCTAATGCCGCGTACACACGATCATTTTTCCCGTCGGGAAAAATGACTTTTTTTTTTTTCGCCGAGAAAAACGATCGTCTGTGGGCTTTATGCCGTTTTTCTCGTTGAGAAAAACGGCAGGAAAAACGACGAGAAAAATTAGAACATGTTCTAAATTTTCTCATAGTTTTTTCCATCATTTTTTTCCGCGGCAGTTTTCCCATAGGGAGACACTGCCGCGGAGCCCACAGACGGTCGTTTTTCTCGACAAAGAAAAAAATGACGGGAAAAACGGTCGTGTGTGGGGGAAAATGCCGTTCCCTCGTTTTTCATTTAATTTCATGTCGTGATTCACGGCGGTGTTTTCACCGCCGTGAATCACGATCGTGTGTACGCGGCATAAGGGTCCTACAGCAAGCTATCAGTGCAGACGAAGGTGCAAGTGAGAAAGACAGCATTAACCTAAACATAGCAGATATGGAAGACCCCCTCAAACGCACTAAAGACTATGTCCTAAGCCACTGCAGTGCACACTCCATTGTCTCCAATGCTCCCGACTACATAGAGACTCCTTCACAGCTTCAAGTTAAAGAGGTTCCAGCAACTTCCTGCACTCAAAATCACTCCACTGCATTTCCTACCTGCCTACCTTGCCTGCCTTCATACGTCACAGAGCATCAGCGCAAGCTTCAAGCAAGTCATCAATCTCCAGTCATTGGTACAGCCTTGAATCAACGTACCATTGGAACAACTGACTTCAAGAAAGCAACTCACCTGGATGCATCTGCTGCACCATATTTCCCTGTGTCCTTTAACAACAATGTCAAAGATAACGCAATCAGCACCATACAGCCAACAGCATCTCACATAAAGGCGGAGACAACTGAGACAGAAGAGTTTGTGAGGTACATGCTTCGCAGAGAGCTCACAAAGACTGGTCTTACAAGTTTTGATGACCAACCTGAGAACTACAGAAGTTGGAAATGTGCCTTCAGAACTACAATCAGCAATATTGGCATTACAGCTGATCAAGAATTGAATCTGCTGATCAAATGGCTTGGTCCTCTATCTGCTGCACGTGTTAAGCCATTAAGATCGGTTTTCATGGACAATCCTACTGCAGGCCTCACAGCTGCATGGGAGCGACTAGAGCAAAGTTATGGCAGTCCAGAAGCTATAGAAAATGCTTTGTTCATGCGTCTGGAAACTTTCCCAAAGATATCCGGTAAGGGCAACAAGGAGTTCCAGAGACTGAGTGACCTTCTCCTTGAGCTTCAGCTAGCCAAGACAGACCCAAAACTACCTGGACTCAGTTACCTTGACACTCCAAGAGGGGTAAACCCAATTGTCTCCAAGCTCCCGTATGGTTTGCAAGAGAAATGGACTGCACTAGGGTCATCATACAAAAGAGAGAACAAGGTTTCCTTCCCTCCATTCTCTTTCTTCTGTGAATTCATCAGGAAAATTGCAGAGACCAAGAACGATCCAAGTTTTTCCTACGGTGAGTACAGCCTCTTCTCACCCTTTCCTAAGAGTACCAGTCTTCAGGGCAACTATAGAAACCATAGAGGCCCAGTGTCCGTGAAAAAGACTGACATCCTTCCCACTACTACCACAGTTCTGGCCACGAACAAACAGAGTAGGAAGATTGAAAACCCTAACAGAGAGTGTCCCATACACAAGAAGCCACACCCGCTCAATAAATGTATCGGCTTTAGGAAAAAGCCTCTGGAAAAGCGCAAGGAGCTTTTAAAGACATTTAGGGTATGTTTCAGGTGCTGTGCTTCTACAGAACATTTTGCAAGGAACTGTAATGTGTCCTTTAAGTGCATAGAGTGTGGCTCTGAAGAACATGTGCAAGCCCTCCATCCTCTTGAGCCCAGCTCTGCACAACCTGCCAACACTCCTCCCAGGTTAACGCATGGCGGGGAGAATACAGACCAAGTGCCTAATTCTACCATCATTTCTTCATCCTGCACTGAAGTTTGTGGAGAAGACCGCTGTGGTAAGTCCTGTGCTAAGATATGCTTGGTGAACATATACCACAAGGATCAACCAGAAAAGTCTCTAAAGGCATATGCTATCTTAGACGATCAGAGCAATCGATCACTTGCAAAATCGGAATTGTTCAATCTATTTGAAATAAAAGGCGAAGCTCATCCTTACACCTTGGGTACCTGTAGTGGAACTATAGAGGTTTCTGGAAGAAGGGCTCATGGACTCATGGTATCTTCTCTCAAAGGTAACTTGCAATTACCCTTACCTACACTTGTTGAGTGCAATCAGATACCTGCTAACAGGGAAGAAATCCCTACTCCAGCTGCTGCTTTCCATCACCCTCACCTCAAGGTAATAGCAAATGAGATACCGCCGCTTGACAAAGATGCTCAGATCCTTCTTCTGTTAGGAAGAGACATTCTAAGAGTTCACAAGGTACACAGACAAGTCAGTGGACCCCCAGATGCCCCATTTGCCCAGCGCACGGATCTAGGGTGGGTCATCATAGGCAATGTCTGCATAGGCAAAATGAAAAGACCTACCAACATTTCGTCATTCAAGACAAATGTTCTGCCAAATGGCCGAAACACTTACTTTGAGCCATGCCCACATCACTACTGGGTGAAAGAGAAGATAGCCAGCCACGAATGGCAACATGGTATCTCAGGTGACACAAGCCCTTTCTCCTGCCATGATGGCGACTTCGGCTCTACAGTGTTTAATGCAACCAGTGAAGATGACATACTGGCTCCTTCAATGGAAGACAAAGAATTCATCAAGGTAATGGACAATGAGTTCTTTCAAGATGACTCCAATAACTGGGTAGCACCCCTACCCTTTCGTCTCCCAAGAGAGAGATTGCCTAACAACTTACAGCAGGCCAAGCACTTTGTGGACTTTATGCAAAATGTATTTGACAGAGATCATGCAGAGCCTGCTCCCCCACTAAAGGAGGGAGAAGAATGCTGGTACCTTCCATCCTTTGGCGTGTATCACCCACGCAAACCAGACCAAATCAGAGTTGCCTTTGATTCCAGTGCTCAGCACGAAGGTGTTTCTCTTAACAACATGCTCCTTACTGGACCCAACTTGAACAACAGTCTAATAGGAGTCTTGATTCGTTTCAGACAAGAGCCTGTAGCAGTAATGGCCGACATTCAACAGATGTTTCACTGCTTCATCGTCAGAGAAGACAACAGAAACTACCTCAGGTTTCTATGGCACAAGGACAATGACCTCAACAAGGAAGTTATAGATTATCGCATGAAGGTACATGTCTTCGGTAACAGTCCTTCCCCAGCAACTTATGGGCTAAGGAAAACAGCTCAGACTGGAGAAGTTGAATATGGATCTGATGCCCGTCAATTTGTTGAAAGAAACTTCTACGTTGACGACGCACTTAAGTCCTTTCCAACTGCTAAAGAAGCAATTGATCTTCTCACCAGAACAAAGGAGATGCTGTCTGTAGCAAACCTTAGACTGCACAAGATTCTATCCAACAGCCAGGAACTTATGAATGCCTTTCACTCTGAGGACTATGCCACTAGTCTAAAAAACCTTGACTTAGGTACAGATGTGCCTCCTGTACAGCGAAGTCTGGGTTTGTTGTGGAACATCAAGCAAGACAAATTCACCTTCCAAGTGTCAACTTGTGACAAACCCTTCACTAAGAGAGGAGTCCTGTCCGTGGTGAATAGCATCTATGACCCACTGGGTTTCCTTGCTCCAGTTACCATTCAAGGTAAGATTTTACTAAGACAGTTGTCTACTGAGAACATAGACTGGGATACTCCCTTGCCTAGTGAGAATCAACACAAGTGGGAAAGGTGGAGATATTCTTTGAAGTCACTAGAAAAACTTCAGATTCCCCATTGCTATGTTCCAGGTTCCACTTCAACTGCTAACCGGAGAGAGATTCATATTTTCTCTGATGCATCAGTTGAAGCTATTGCTGCAGTAGCCTATTTGAAGACCTCTGAACTGAATGGAGAATCACACTGTAGTTTTGTCCTAGGCAAGGTAAAACTCACTCCCAAGCCTGCACATACGATACCAAGACTTGAACTTTGTGCAGCCGTGCTAACACTAGGTCATACGAAGTGAAATGGACACTAGAATTGATTCTTTCACCTTCTATACAGACAGTAAGGTAGTACTTGGTTACATAAACAACCAAACAAAACAATTTTATGTGTACGTCAGCAACAGGGTTGAACGTATCAAGAGATTCTCTCTACCAAGTCAATGGCATCACATTCTCACTGAACTCAACCCAGCTGAGTGTGGGACCAGAGCCGTGTCACCTGCCGCTCTTCAGGACAGCTTATGGCTGTCACCTCCAAGGTTTCTGCGTGAGGACTCTTACTTACTCCCTATTGGCACCACCTATGGGCTAGTAAACCCTGAAGATGATAGGAAAATAAGAACTGTGAACACCTCACTCCACACTTCTGTAAGTACAAAACAGAAGCTGCGGTCACACCATTACGAGCATCAATGGAAGCAGGTGCAGCATCTAGCCAATGTGTTCTGGCATCGCTGGAAGAAAAAGTATCTTCACCACCTTCAAGGTCGTAACAAATGGCAAGCATCTAAGCTGAATCTTAAGGTTGGAGACCTCATCCTTCTAAAAGACAAGGAAGTTTGTTGGAATGAGTGGCCTATGGGTCTTATTACTAAAGTAATGCCCAGCGACGATAACAAAGTCCGGAAGGTAGAAGTCAAGGTAACCAAGGGAGGATCGACACAAACCTTTAGTCGACCAATTACAGAGTTAGTACTCCTTTTGCCAGGTGAGTGACTTGTGCAAGGACTAGCCATGCTGTTGGCACGGCGGGGAGTACATTGCTGCCATCTACAGGTTCTACTCAGAACTTTGGAATTATTTGAAGACATCATACTGTGACTTTATGTTCTTCATCCTGTTGAACTTACATTTATTATTTGCTTGTTGCATGTTTTTCATTACAGGTTCCAGGACATTCGTCAGTATTGGACTTTTTGAAAATATATATATTAGTTTAAGGTTATGAAATCTAAAGATTTCAGACGGGGAGTGTTGTGTTACACTATGTGATTATTCTTGCTCTGTGTCTTTAAGATCTGTCCCCTTCTTTCTAGCTGAACTCTCTCTCTCACCGTAGTTCTTTATATATCTCCTCCACTTCCTGATTCTGGTCATTACTCCTGTATTTCTTCCATGCTAAACATCTTACATGTGGCTTACAACTGCAACGTTTTTCTACCTATGAATATCCATCATTAAACGGAACATTCAAAAGGATTCATCGTCTGTCGTCCTAACTGTGAGTTTATTCATTGAGTTAAGCTGCCTGTATCGATGCAAGGGATGAATATCAAACCAGCTTGAGTAAGGGCTACTTAAACCTGGAGATGAACTTTATCGCTTTGTAGTTGAGACAGAACAGTGTTCCCTTTTTAATGTCAATAGCAAGCATAAAGGAGGCCTTCACTCTGTAAAACCCTATGGCCTAATAACAAAAATGGTGAATCACTGCAACAATCTGGACAGTCGGCTCTCTAACACAAAGCAGCAGCCCAGCAGTCCTGTGGTCCGACATCACCCTCACTCACAGTGCATCAATCATCAGGTAGAAAGAACCCTGCCAATTGGTGCAGTAGTTGTGTGTAAGGTAGGGTTGCCACTTTTTCTTCAAGACAAACCGGAAACCTTTAGCGGCACACAGCTAATTTTTTTTGGTATAGTATAAACTATACATATATTTTGCACTTAAATAACATTTCTAATAATATGAAGTTAATCACAAGAGTCCCCCTTTACATCAGAGTCCACAGAGTTCCCCCCTTACATCAGAGTCCACAGAGTTCCCCCTTTACATATGAATCCGCAGAGTTCCTCTTTTACATCTGAACTTGAATAGTTCCCCTTTTACATCTGAACTCGAATAGTTCCCCTTTTACATCTGAACTTGAATATTTCCCATACACTATAAGGGGGGACTCTGCAGAATCTGATGTAAGAGAGAACTCTGGGGACTCTAACGTAAGGGATGCTCTGGGAACCCTGATTTAAGGGGGAACACTGAGAATTCTGATGTAAGGGATAACACTGTGGCTTCTGGTGTAAAGGGGAACTCTAATGTAAGGGATGCTCTGAGAACCCTGATTTACCTTAGTGTACTCACTCAGAGGCAGGAGGGAGAAGGATGGTGAGCTCACTCACCCCTTGGCAGTCAGCACCTCTCATCCAGATGTATCTGAGGCTTTCTGGACTTCAAATTTCCAGCCCCCACTTTCCTTTTCTGAGGCAGCAACCCTGCTGGGAAGCCATAGTCCAGTCTAAATAATGTGTCTGGGTTTCAGGCAGTTTGAAACCTGGACACATGTTTCCAAACCCGAACTGTCCGGGTGAATCCCGGACAGGTGGCAACCCTAGTGTAAGGGGATAGCATGTTGAACCGTGGCCTGACTCTCCAAACTGCTGCAGCATGGGGTATTTTAAGCCTTGCCGCAATATTTACAAGCGTAAAAAAAAGTAAAAGAAGATCAGATTTATTACAGCAATAAATTACGATAGTTGAATTAGGCATTTAAGGAAGAAAAATAAGCCCCTTATTTACAAGGAACTGAATACTCAGCAACATTACCATCTATGGATAACAGTATCCTACAGTAACATTTCTCATCTCTTAAATAAACATTAATTCCCGTTAAATAGTAACGGGTGATCTAGCATCTTGGCTTACACTGTGGATTATTTAATGTTATTTGTACACAAAGCATTATCAGATGCATTGGGTTATTGAGCATCCAGATGGCATGGAAGAGATATTTATGAACAAACCTTCTCTGTCCAAAAACATGACATGCCGCCTGTGAGCTGACGAACACAAAACTGTCAGCCTGTTATCCCATATTTTATTGTAGTACAGCCTATTGTTTTATATTATATCATAAATTCTACTATTATTATTACTATTATTATTATCATTGATTTTGGATTCCATAATTGTGCCTTTTCTAATTATTTTTAGTTCATGTTTCCTCATGTTGATTAAATACAAAGTTCAGACACTGCTTCCATTGTTTTGTAGACATGTGGTTTGTTATTTTTACTGCTTTGTCTTCATAAATAACAGCATCTGTTATGTATGGCTTGAAATAATGAAGGCCCAGCTAAAACTTTTTGTAATAGTATTGTAGCGGGTATTTGAATTATGTGAAGACTCTGGTGGTGTGAGGTTCCTTGGGGCCTACAGGTGGCGCTGTTGCCTGGGGCCGGAGTTGAACTCAGATCGCAAACTGTGCCTTTTTGTCCTCCCCTGGAGCTGGTACAGCAGGGCGGGGAACCCGCTGTGGCGCAAAGGGAGAGGTCATAAAAGGGTTGGAGACCCGGATTTTGGGGAGAGAGTCGGAGGACGTGGCCGCGCCCAGGCACCTTCAGCTTGGGTGCTGGCGGTCCGGTGTTCCGAGCCTAGGCGCCCTTGGCCTGGCTGGAGCGGAGATGGAGTCCATCTCAGGCACCTTTAGCCTGGGGTGAGGTACTATGGCGGACGCCTGGGGCTCAGTACCTTCGACTGAGTTCCGCGAGGGTGGAGGAATCTGAGGGGGCCCTGGTGTCTGAGTTCGTGAGGACTGGTGCGCAGTAACTTCTCCGAAGAGTCCGGCGCAGCATCGCTGGTGACGGAGAGGCCTCCACTTCTCCCTTGGATGGATTTCTACCTCTGACAGGGGCAAAGTGAGCGAAGGTAATTCACGTTCTATTACCTAGTCAGTGGCAGTGACTATTCACCACTGGTGACAGCAGAGTGGGCAGCAGCAAAAAGGGAAAGGATTGTGCCTCGATCTGTCCCCATTTTTCAAAGGAGAAAGATTGTTTTATTGCTTGGCAAGAAGAATAAAACTGTGTTGGACCTATTCACTGTGTGGAATTCGGGTTACTAAGCGAAGGAGTCAGGGACGAAGGACTGGACTTGACTCTAGGACACCTACACAAAAGCCTAAGCTTTAGGCCTTCACATCTTGGTTACGGATGACATGGGCCGTGGTGTGTATCATCTCTCTCTCCCAGGTACCCCTAGACAACAGCCATATAACCGATAAAGAAATGGAGAGGGGTGAGGCCGCTACAGTATTTTTTTATAAAGCGGGGAAGGGGATAAATCCCCATCAGGTTTTTACTGCTGTCTATGTCCCTTCTGCTGGGGAGATTTGGCTGTCTTCCTGTCCCAGGGACCTTAGGGGGCAATGCATAGGTGACAACTGTCTGGAATTTGCTACGGGAGTCCTCCATCTATGTCCTATGTTCCCATGATGTTGTATCCCAGGCTGCATTCAGGGATTAATTCTAATGTCGCGTAGACATGACCGTTTTTAATGTCATTGAAAAAAACTAAGTTTTTCTCGACGTAATTCTTCTCAAGCCTGCCTTGCATACACACGATCATGAAAAAAATGCTTGAGCAAAGCGCGTGACGTACGAAATGTACGACGGCACTATAAAGGGGAAATTCCATTCGGGTGGCGCCACCCTTTGGGCTGCATTTGCTGATCCTCTTGTTAGTAAAGCTTGGTGAGAGACGATTCGCGCTTTTCAGCCTCGTGCTCTTCAGTCCGTTACAGCGTGACGAATGTGCTATCTCCATTACGAACGCTAGTTTTACCAGAACGAGCGCTCCCGTCTCATCACTTGCTTCTGAGCGTGCGCGTTTTTTTTCACGACGTTAAAGCCTACACACGGCCGTTTTTCATGACGAGAAAAACAACGACGTGAGAAACGACAAGAAAAATTAGAGCATGTTCCAAATTTTTAATGCCCATTTTTCACGTCGTGAAAAATGCTCTGGAGCCCACACACAATCGTTTTTAATGACCAAATAAAAAAATGGCATTTTTCTCATCATGAAAAACGGTCGTGTGTCCGCGGCATAAAAGCTGAGGGGATCAGGGCTGCCAGAGATCAGTTCCCACATAATTAGGGGCAGGACCGCACAGAAAGTTGGCATATTAGGGGCAGAACTGCCCAGAAGTGGGTGTGATTAGGGCAGGTCCACTGGGAAGGAGGGTGTGATATATGTGGTCATGAGTAACAGTGGGTGCTGGGATGAAGTTGTTTTCAAATATGGAATAAGTTGCCACTGGGACAGGAAGAGAGCAACTAAAACCCTAACTTAACTAAAAAATTGTTTTTGTTGTTTTCTGCATCCTCATTGGTGGGATTTTCCAACACCTCCTGTAACTATGAATTCCTGCGACAGGGACAGGCGGTGGGGAGAAACCCTCCCAATGTGGGTTACAAAAAGGTCTGCCTCTGAGCAAATAGTACCCTTCTTCTCAATGGGCTAGGAGAGGAAATGTGGAGAATATCCCCATCATCCCCTTAGCATCAGGTTTACAAGAACATGGGTAATGATTACATTCAAAAGAGAAGTTCGAGTGTGTTTGTTTTTTCAAAATCATACTTACCTAGGTGTTAAGTATAATCATACTTACCTAGGTGTTAAGTATAATCATACTTACCTAGGTGTTAAGTATAATCATACTTACCTAGGTGTTGAGAACCAAGCAATCTAACCCCATTTATTGCTTGGTTCTCAGAGCTCCATGAGCAGAGAGCTGATGACTGTCAGCCAAAGCTCTCTGCTCTGCCTCCCCCCCCCCCACACTTACTGGAGCGCTTGGCTGTGAAGGCGGCGGGAGCGGCTAGCTCAGGCTCTTAGGCGCTCGTTGAGGGGCTGAGCCAGGTACCGGTCCAGGCTTGTGGGCAGATCCTGACTTTATTGTCATGATCTTGCCCGAGCCTGGACCAGCTCTGTGACATCAGCCGACAGCGGGCTGCAGTCCGCTGTCAGTTGAAAACGAGTCACAGGAGTGCAGAAGGTACTGCACTCCTGTGATCCAACAGGAGAAGTACAGCCAAATGAGCTTTGGCTGTACTTCTCTATTAGGGCAGGGGTGGGCCATTAATTTCCCCTAGGGGCCACAGGAGAAACTAAGGACTGTACCTGGGAAGGTTCATAAGCATATAAACATATAGAAAACAAACACTAGGTATAATAGGTACAACCGCTTATGAACTAGGTCTCTTTCAGATGGGCGGTCAGAGAGTAGTAAAAGACAGGCAACTGAGACTCCCTGCCCATCCACCCGAACTGTAAAATACCAGCCCAATGGGGCTGTTCACATGCCATGGCCACGGTGCTTTGCTTTGCGGTTGTGGCATTTTCAGCTCGGGGTGCAGAGTATAGAAAGGTCTACATTGTTAAGTATAGAATGTAAAGTTTTGCTCAGCCATTGGAATTTATATCAAGTCACAGAAGGACAACTCCAAGCTGTTGCTACAATGAGCCAATAAATGAGCCCTATTAGGAGAGGTGACCTCCGGGAGACTGAGTGCAAATACTTAAAGTGGTTGTAAACCCACTTTTTAAACAAAGACCTACAGGTAAGCCTAGATTAAGGCTTACCTGTAGGTGCATGAAATATCTCCTTAACCTACACGGTTAAGGAGATATTTGTATGTAAATGCGGCGACGCTGACGTCACCCCATTCACAAATTCGGCTAGGTCGCAACATTCGACGACGTAGCTGAATTTGACAGCTCACGCGCGAATGCGTGGAGTCACGTCTTCGCCGCTCCGGCCAATCACAGCGCCGGGGCGGCGCTGTGATTGGCTGCAGCAGCGATACCCGGAAGTAACATTCCGGCTATCGCCGCAGCGATGGATGCGGCTAGAGGAGGGACACGGACGACTTCGGGGGCCCAGATCGAAGGTAAGTGGTACATAATGAGCTAGTATGCTAGTCATACTAGCTCATTATAGCTTTGTCTTGCAGGTTAGAAAAAAAAAAAAAAACGACAAAAGGGTTTACAACCACTTTAAGCAAATATAGCCACAAAACAGGTACTTGTCTCTTTGTTTCCCGTGAATTAAATCTAGCAGATATGATGAGGACAACATTGTTTTGATTGACTGACGCATCCATACAAACATTCCACTTTTGCTTTTTTGACTCCGTACTGTGCGTCCTCCCACACAACCATTTCATTTACCTTGAAATGTGAATTACTTCTGATATGCGTGACCTCTATCTGCATCGTGCAGTGCATTCTGTCTGTTTACTTGCATTAAGATTGGATCAAATCACTAGCATCGCGTTGTCTGCTCTTCACCGCTTGAAAAACATCTACGGGGGAATAATGATCTCAGGCAAAAAACGAGACAACCTTCCTGATAAATATTACAAACTAGTATTATAAACAGCAGAAAACACGTGTGGTTGGGAGCAGTAAGGCTGGCCATGGAGGCCTCTTTTCCTTTCTTGATCTGCTAATCGAAAAAAAAATTAAAATAAACAGATTCCCCCATCCACACAAGCAAGGTAAATGGAGGAATACCCCCACCAGGTTATTGTACATTTTCCAACAGTCTCGTTTGACAGAAGTCGATTGTTATTTTGACTTCTATAGAGCGGGAATGGCTTAAAGTGGAAGTAAACCCATCCATAAAACCGTTTCATTTCCGGCACGTGCCGCGAATGTAACACTCACATTGGTTGTGCTCTCAACCAAACTGTCAAACCATCCATTGGCTGGTGTCATAACTGAACACATATGCAGTTGTAGATTAAACAGAGGCAAAAATGGCAGCTTCCTTGGCTGAAAACGATAGGGGGGTTTAAAATGTTACTAAACCCATTACCCTTGCATTCACTATATCTGGTCTCCCACAGTACACAGAACATGGAAATGCAAATATTTTAGTAATTATAAACTGCTAAATACCCTTTCTCATCAGCAGTATATAGCAGTCTTGTGACTTCTATCAGTTTCTGGTTAAAGCTTGTAGGAGGAGTTTTCATTCTCCTCTCACTTAAGCCTCGTACACACGACCGATTTTCTCGGCAAAAAACGACAAGAAAACTGCCGGGAAAGCTTTCTTGCCGAGAAAACCGGCCGTGTGCACGAGGCTTTCAGGTTTCTCGTCAAGAAAACTGGCCAGAATCTCGATGAGAAAAATAGAGAACCTGCTCTCTATTTTCTCGTCGAGATTCTCAACGGCCTGTTTCCCGACGAGAAACCCGAGAGTGTGTACGCTTACCTGTCGCCGTGGAAACCCATACATGCTCAAAATGACTTAGACGCATGCGCGGTAGCTTCCTAGGCATAGGTAGGGTGTAGCAAGATGGCGGCGGCATCGAATGTGACGAGCGCACGCTCGTTGTAGTCGATGACGTCACCGCCTTCGTTCCATTCAAAAGAACGGCGGTTCTTTTGAATCGAGCGTGTGTACACTCGGCCGGGACAAGATTCTTGTCAAGAATCTCGTCAGGAAAAACAATGTGTTTTTTCCTGACGAGAGTCTCGACCGAGTGTACGAGGCCTTAGGACTTCTCTCACTGTCCTAAGAGATTGCAGGACCCCTGACCCTCTGTCTGGACAGTGCTAATTGGTCCTGTTCTGAGCACATGCACCCTCCCAAGAACAAAAAAAAAAACAAAAACTATCTAACAATTCACACCAAACTGAGCATGTGCAGAGTGACTCCAAAGGCTCTGTCTTATCAGGAGATTGACTGGGGACAGTAAAAGTAGGGGAGGATCAAAGACAGGACCAAACAACCTTTTTACACAATGTGGAGGATTAAACCCTTATGCCCCGTACACACGGTCGGAGGATTCTCCGGCCAAAAGCACATAGGAATTCCGTCGGAATTCCATCAGGGAAAAATAGAACATGTTCTATTTTTAAACTCCGATGGAATTCATCGGAATTACTCCAATGGGGCACACACACGGTAGGAATTTCCGACGGAAAAAATCCGTCTGACTTTTTCCATCGGAAATTCCTATCGTGTGTACAAGGCATTAGGCTCCACAGCGAGTATAACAAGCATGCTTTCCTGCATATACAGACTTATTTTGCTGTTGTTGGCTTAGTAACACTTTAAGGCCCCTTTCACATGGGCGGACTGTTAAGGTCCGCCTGTCAGTTTTTTCGGCGGACCTGAACGGACGCTCCGTGCAAGTCTATGGAGCAACGGATGTCAGCGGTGACCATGTCCGCTGACATACGATCCGCTAAAATCAGACGTATGGCGATACGTTCGCCATCCGTCCTGACGGATCGGATGAGATCTGATGAAAATAGACATGCTGTCCGTTTTTCTCTGATCTCTCCATAGGAATCAGCGGAGCTTGACAGGCCCCTCCCCACTAAATGAGCAGAGATGGACCTGTCATCCGCCGGCTCAGTGGAGATCAACAGAGAGATCTCACGCTGAGCTGGAGGATTTCGCTGCAACGGATCTGCCCCATGTGGAAGGGGCCTAAGATGAATCAAAATTCAGTGGGTCCCTGGTGAACCAGCCAAATTTCAACCTAGCTATAAGCAGCTTAAAGCGGACCTTCAGTCATGTTTTCATCTTTCCATCTATTAAATCTTCTGCCCTTGTTGTTGTTTTAACTTTGGATAGTTAAACATTTTTTTCTGCCAGTAAATCCCTTATACAGCCCACTTCCTATTTCTTGTCTGGTCATTAGTCTAGGCTTATGACATCATGCACAGCTCTCTCTCTAACTCTCGTGAGAGTTTGCCAGGGAGGGAGGGGGGATGAGTCATAAAAGGGCCAATGAAAGCTGCAGAGCTGGAGGTGTCTCTCTGTGTGTTTGTGCAAATCCAGGAAGTGAACAGGCAGCAGCTTCAGCTGCCCACAGTTAACATGATTGCAGCCAGACTCAGTGGAGGGAGATTTCTGCAGCATATTTGGCAAGTACAGAATCACTGCATATATAAAATAATATGCAAAGTGGTTGGAGGGAAGCTTCAGAATGGCAAAGATGTTTTTATTACAAATTATGTGAGCAGACTGCAGTTTTAAAGTGGTTTTAAAAAGCTCAAGGTTTTTTACCTTCATGCATTCTATGCATGAAGGTAAAATACCTTCTGTGTGCAGCAGTCCCCCAAATACTTACCTGAGTCTCATCTCGATCCAGCAATGTGCACAATGGCCTCGGCTCTCTGGGGACTCACTCCTCATTGGCTGTCAGCCAGTGAGCCAATGAGGAGAGAGAGGGGGCGGGCCCGAGCTGCAGCTCTGTGTGTGAATGAACACGCTGAGCCACGGCTCGGGAATGAGCCTGCTTGGGTGCCCCCAGAGCAAGCTGGTAGGAAGGAGGGCCAGTAGTGCCGGCAGAGGACCCAAGAAGAGGAAGATCGGGGCTGCTCTGTGCAAAATCACTGCACACAGCAGGTTAGTATGACATGTTTATTTTTATTTGTTTTTAAAAGACTTTAAAGGAGTAGTAAAGTTACATGTTTTTTCACCTTAATGCATCCTATGCATTAAGGTGAAAAAACATTCGACAATACCGCCCCCCCCCGAGCCCCCGTTTTTCTTACCTGGCCCCTCGAAAGTCCCATGCTCGTCCCCGTCATCCTCTTCGTTTTTCTGCCTGGCCGCCGATTGGCTACACTGGATAGATTGAAAGCAGCGCAGCCATTGGCTGGCGCTGCTGTCAATCACATCCAATGACGCGGCACGCCGGGGGGCGGGGCCGAGTGATACAGTCGGCGGCTATGGCCGCCGCTGTATCACGGGAGCGCGCCCGCAATCACTCCACACCATGCGAGCTCACTCGCATTAAGGTGTGGAGTCCTTGCGGGGAGGAGCCAAGACAGCCGCCGAGGGACCCCAGAAGACCAGGATCGGGGCCACTGTGTGCAAAACGAGCTGCACAGTGGAGGTAAGTATAACATGTTTGTTATTTTTAAGCAAAAAAAAAAAAAGCTTTAGTGCTCCTTTAATATCACTTTGAATATCTTCGACCAAAAAAATTTTTAAAATTTAAAATTATTAGCCACAAATTCCGTAGCTGCTGACCTTTGCTAAACACACACTTTTAAAGTTGTTTTAACCACTTAACGACCGCTCACTGTATATGTACGTCGGCAGAATGGCACCGACAGGAACAATCACGTACAGTGTACGTGATTGCCTTTGTACAGTTGGGGGGTCCGATCGGACCCCCCTCCTATACAGTGAGCGGTCGGTATTCGTTGGGGAGCGTTCCGAGATGAGGGGGCGGCCATTCGATTCCGGCCACCCCCCCGCGATCGCTCCCGGCGAATGGAAATGCTCCCTCTGCTGTGTAATGTTTACACAGGCAGAGGAAGCAGGAGGAAGTGATGTCATCTCTCATGCGGCGCTCACATATACCGAGCGCCGTACAAGAGAAGACACACAGGTCAGTACACTAACACTACACTGACACCAGGACACATAGGCACACAAATCGCCCCCCCCCCAGGCCCCCCCAGATCACCCCCCAGCCCACAGTCACAGTGTCACTGATTGCAGTGACCATTTATTTACTGATCACTGCAATCAGTGACATTTGTGACAGTAAAAGTGTCACTAAAAATAGTTTTAGGTCCAGTGTAGCCCCCTAACCCCCCCTAATAAAGGTTTAACCCCTTGATCACCCCCCAGATAACCCTTTCACCCCCTAGCACCGCCGTCGCTAAGCGATCATTTTTCTGATCGCTGTCTTAGCGTCGGTGATGCAGATCGGTAGCCAGTTATTTTTTTTAGGTTTGCCGCAGGTTTTTATAGCGTCGGGTACCCCCATAAATTTTCTAATAAAGGTTTAACCCCCTTGATCGCCCCCCAGGTAACCCTTTCACCCCCTATCACCACTGTCGCTAAGCGATCATTTTTCTGATCGCTGTCTTAGCGTCGGTGATGCAGATCGGTAGCCAGTTATTTTTTTTAGGTTCGCCGCAGGTTTTTATAGCGTCGGGTACCCCCATAAATTATCTAATAAAGGTTTAACCCCCTTGATCGCCCCCCAGGTAACCCTTTCACCCCCTATCACCACTGTCGCTAAGCGATCATTTTTCTGATCGCTCTCTTAGCGTCGGTGATGCAGATCGGTAGCCAGTAATTTTTTTAGGGTCGCTGCAGGTTTTTATAGCGTCAGGTACCCCCATAAATGATCTAATAAAGGTTTAACCCCCTTGATCGCCCCCCAGGTAACCCTTTCACCCCTTATCACCACTGTCGCTAAGCGATCGTTTTTCTGATCGCTGTCTTAGTGTCGGTGATGCAGATCGGTAGCCAGTAATTTTTTTTAGGTTCGCCGCAGGTTTTTATAGCGTCAGGTACCCCCATATATTATCTAATAAAGGTTTTAACCCCCTAATTGCCCCTAGTTAACCCTTTCACCAGTGATCACCATATAAGTGTTACGGGTGATGCTGGTTAGTTAGTTTGCTTTTTATAGTGTCAGGGCACCCGCCGTATATATAACCCAATAAAGGTTTAACCCCCTGATCGCCCGGCGGGTGATATCAATTAGGTTTTAGCGTCAGAGAGGGTCTGCGTCACACCCCAGGCAGCGCCAGGTTAGTGGCAGTAACGCTAACACCCACGCGTGAAGCATACACCCCCCTTAGTGGTATAGTATCTGAACAGATCAATATCTGATCTGATCAGATCTATACTAGCGTCCCCAGCAGTTTAGGGTTCCCAAAAACGCAGTGTTAGCAGGATCAGCCCAGATACCTGCTAGCACCTGCGTTTTGCCCCTCGGTCCAGCCCAGGCCACCCAAGTGCAGTATTGATCGATCACTGTCACTTCCAAAACACAACACACATAACTGCAGCGTTCGCAGAGACAGGCCTGATCCCTGCGACTCCAGTGCTGTAGGAGGTGATTTCACCACCACAGTTAAAAAAAAAAAAAGCATATATGCCGAAGCATTGGGGCAGCAGGGGCGGAGGAGCAGTTTTGCTCCTAATGCCGCGTACATACGGTCGAAATTCCGACAGAGGCTTGCCCGTGGAAAAGTCAGACCATGTGTATGCGGCATAACTTTTTTGCGGGAGGATGCCCCCATGCTTCGGCATATATAAATGGTGAATGTATGCCCATCATTAGAAGTGGGTGGATGAAGGGCGGTATTCTAATGGTGGGCATACCCACCGATCAATCTCTTTTTTCGTTCAGCCAACTGGCTGAACGAATGTCCCCCCCCGGATATAAAAAGCGCCATTGGGAAATTGGGAAAGCATTTTATCACACCGATCTTGGTGTGGTCAGATGCTTTGAGGGCAGAGGAAAGATCTAGGGTCTAGAAGACCCCAGTTTTTTCAAAAAAAGAGTACCTGTCACTACCTATTGCTATCATAGGGGATATTTACATTCCCTGAGATAACAATAAAAATGATAAAAAAAAAAAAATATGGAAGGAACAATTTAAAAATAAAATAAAAAAGCAAAATTAATAATAAAAAAAAAAAAAAAAAAAGCACCCCTGTCCTGCCCTGCTCTTGCACAATGGCGAACACAAGCGTCGGTCTGGCGTCATATGTAAACAGCAATTGCACCATGCATGTGAGGTATCACCGCGAAGGTCAGATCGAGGGCAGTAATTTTAGCAGTAGACCTCCTCTGTAAATCTAACGGGATAACCTGTAAAGGCTTTTAAAGGCTTTTAAAAATGTATGTAGTTTGTCGCCAATGCGCGTTTGTGCGAAATTTTAAAGCATGTCATGTTTGGTATCTATGTACTCGGCCTAAGATCATCTTTTTTATTTCATCAAACATTTGGGCAATATAGTGTGTTTTAGTGCATTAAAATTAAAAAAAGTGTGTTTTTTCCCCAAAAAATGCGTTTGAAAAATCGCTGCGCAAATACTGTGTAGAAAAAAAAAATGCAACACCCACCATTTTAATCTGTAGGGCCTTTGCTTTAAAAATATATATAATGTTTGGGAGTTCAACATAATCTTCTTGCAAAAAAAAAATATGTTTTCATGTAAACAAAAAGTGTCAAAAAGGGCTTTGTCTTCAAGTGGTTAGAAGAGTGGATGTAAGCTTCCTAATGTTGTGTATAAAATGCCAGAACAGTTCAAAACCCCCCCAAATGACCCCATTTTGGAAAGTAGACACCCCAAGCTATATACTGAGAGGCATGTCGAGTCCATGGACTATTTTATATGTTGACACAAGTTGCGGAAAAAAAATATATATATATTTTTTTTGCACAAAGTTGTCACTAAATGATATATTGCTCAAACATGCCATGGGCATATGTGGAATTACACCCCAAAATACATTCTGTTGCTTCTCCTGAGTACGGGGATACCACATGTGTGAGACTTTTTGGGAGCCTAGCCGCGTACGGGACCCCAAAAACCAAGCACCGCCTTCAGGCTTTCTAAGACGGTAAATTTTTGATTTCACTTCTCACTGCCTATCACAGTTTCGGAGGCCATGGAATGCCCAGATGGCACAAAACCCCCCCAAATGACCCCATTTTGGAAAGTAGACACCCCAAGCTATTTGCTGAGAGGTATTGTGAGTATTTTGCAGATCTCGCTTTTTGTCACAAAGTTTTGAAAATGTAAAAAAAAAAAAAAAAAAAATTTCTTTCTTAATTTTCAAAAACAAAATGAGAGCTGTAAAATACTCACCATGCCTCTCAGCAAATAGCTTGGGGTGTCTACTTTCCAAAATGGGGTCATTTGGGGGGTTTTGTGCTATTTTGGTATTTTATGGCCTTCGAAACTGTGATAGGTAGTGAGGAGTGAAATCAAAAATTTGTGCCTAGAAATCCTGAAGGCGGTGCTTGGTTTTCGGGGTCCCGTACGCGGCTAGGCTCCTAAAAAGTCCCACACATGTGGTATCCCCGTACTCAGGAGAAGCAGCAAAATGTATTTTGGGGTGCAATTCCACATATAACCATGGCATGTGTGAGCAATATATCATTTAGTGACAACTTTTTGTATTTTTTTTTTTTTGTCATTATTCAATCACTTGGGACAAAAAAAAAATATTCAATGGGCTCAACAGGCCTCTCAGCAATTTCCTTGGGGTGTCTACTTTCTAAAATGGGGTAATTTGGGGGGGTTTTGTGCTATTTTGGCATTTTATGGCCTTCAAAACTGTGATAGGTAGTGAGGAGTGAAATCAAAAATTTGCGCTCTTAAAAATCGTGAAGGCGGTGATTGGTTTCCGGGGGCCCGTACGCGGCTAGGCTCCCAAAAAGTCCCACACATGTGGTATCCCCGTACTCAGGAGAAGCGGCAAAATGTATTTTGGGGTGCAATTCCACATATAACCATGGCATGTGTGAGCAATATATCATTTAGTGACAACTTTTTGTAATTTTTTTTTTTTTTTTAGTCATTATTCAATCACTTGAGACAAAAAAAAAAAATATTCAATGGGCTCAACATGCCTCTCAGCAATTTCCTTGGGATGTCTAATTTCCAAAATGGGGTCATTTGGGGGGGGGGGGGGGGGGTTTGTACTGCCCTGTCATTTTAGCACCTCAAGAAATGAGATAGGCAGTCATAAATTAAAAGCTGTGTAAATTCCAGAAAATGTACCCTAGTTTGTAGACGCTATAACTTTTGCGCAAACCGATAAATATACGCTTATTGACATTTTTTTTACTAAAGACATGTGGCTGAATACATTTTGGCCTAAATGTATGACTAAAATTGAGTTTATTCGATTTTTCTTATAACAAAATGTAGAAAATATCATTTTTTTTCAAAATTTTCGCTCTATTTCCGTTTATATCGCAAAAAAATAAAAATCGCAGAGGCAATCAAATACCATTAAAAGAAAGCTCTATTTGTGGGAAGAAAAGGACGCAAATTTCGTTTGGGTACAACATTGCATGTCCGCACAATTTACAGTTAAAGCAGCGCAGTGCAAAATTCTGAATTCACCTCTGGTCCTTTAGCTACAAAATGGTCCGGGGCTTAAGTGGTTAATGTTTTAAAGTGTTTGTTAACCTAAAAAAACAACAAAAAAACCCCCCCAAAAAATAAAGAAAATAAATGGATCCTGCTTCTTTAAAGCATTTTATACAGCACAGTGCTTGTGCTGTGTCATTTGCCCCCCCACCCCCCCGTAACACCTGTAATACCTGTCTGATCCTGCCTGGCTATGCCCTTCTCCTTGTATGCTGACTCCAATATATCAGGGCTGCTGAGCCCTGACACCGGAGTCAGATGTACGTGCCTCCATTATCCGCAGCCCTGCTCTCTGTCTCCTCTGTGCTCTCACCCCCTCCCTTCCTGCCTGTCAGCTCTGTATGTGTGTGAGAGCTGCCCCTCCCCTCTCCTTATGCTGCTATTAGTAAGCATTAAAACTTTCCAAAAACGTACTGCCAGCCCCTCTCTTGTACCGAGGTATAACACTCAGTGTATGTTTATATGGAAAACAAAGCTTCTAAATAACATTTTAGCAGATCTCTTCAGAGCGGTCACGTGACTCCTGGCCGCTCTCCGCCCCATCTAAGAGCTGCAGCGGGAGGAGCCGAGCGGCCAGCACAGCGGTCACGTGACCTCCCGGCTGATGTCAGCGGGAGACCTTGGCTCTCCCACTGAAGCCCTGGATCGGAGTAGAAGAGCAACCTGGAGTCACGTGACCGCCCTGAAGAGATCTACAAAAAAGGAATATAGAAGCTTCGTTTATCACATACACTTACACAGTGTGTTATAGGTGGATACTAGAGAGGGGCTGGCAGAGTAAAAATAAATTGGTTAACAAACACTTTAAGTCTGAAGGCCAGAATCATTTAACCCCTTCCCCTGAGCTCAGGCCATCTTGGACCTGCCCCAGCCCGTGACTGCGCAGTAAAAGGAGAGGTAAAAGTAATGAGCTCATCTCTCTGTCACTTTGCTCTCTCCTCCTATCAGCATGCTCCTTGTCAATACATGATCTAAATGGCTCTCTGTGCTGCTTCTTCCCCCCACACTCCAGCCTTGCTGTACAGGGACTGAAAGAGGCTGATACCAGATGTCAGATTCAACTACTTACACTGCTTGCATATGACAAAAGACATTTTGGTTGTATTAAACTGGTTGTAAACCCTTCCATATACCCAGTGAAGTGACTGGCCTCAGATGATACACAGAGATTAAACAAATCCTCCTTCATAAGCTGTGCATGTCTATCTACAGCCATCTTTCCCCTACATCCATTCATTGCAGTGCAGAACTTACACAGGGTCTCATAGCTCTGAAAAGCAGGGGGTGGAAAGCTGAAGTTACATCAGCAGTGGCGGCTGGTGCTCAAAATTTTTGGGGGGGCGCAAACAAACTGAAGAATAAAAAAAACATCAATTGCCGCCACTGTGCCCATTAAATGCCCAAATACAGGCAGTTTGTCCCCAAATGCAGCCAGTTTCCCCCCAAATACACGCAGTTTGTCCCCAAATGCAGCCAGTTTGTCCCCAAATACAGCCAGTTTGTCCCCAAATGCAGCAAGTTTGTCCCCAAATGCAACCAGTTTGTCCACAAATACAGGCAGTTTGTCCCCAAATGCAGCCAGATTGTCCCCAAATGCAGCAAGTTTGTCCCCAAATACAGACAGTTTGTCCCCAAATACAGGCAGTTTGTCCCCAAATGCAGCCAGTTTGTCCCCAAATGCAGCCAGTTTGTCCCCAAATACAGGCAGTTTGTCCCCAAATGCAGCAAGTTTGTCCCCAAATGCAGCCAGTTTGTCCCCAAATACAGGCAGTTTGTCCCCAAATACAGGCAGTTTGTCCCCAAATGCAGCAAGTTTGTCCCCAAATGCAGCCAGTTTGTCCCCAGCCCGCACTTACCTTCCTCGGGTCAGCGCGGTCCTCCTCCACGCTCCCTCATGCCTTCTTCCACCCTCGATGTCTTCTCCTGCCCTCGATGTCGCTTCAGCCAATCAGGTTACCGGTAATCAGATCCGGTAAACCTGATTGGCTGAGATGCGTGTCAGTCCAAACAAAGGAACGCACCCCCGTGCGCCTCTTAATTAGCTATTCGGAAGCCGATTAGAGCCCTCAGGCTGTAATCGGAAAGCCTATCAGAGCCGCTGGCTCTGATAGACACTTCCACAGCCAACCAGCTGCCGTTATTCAGATGGCCGGCGCTCGCCAGGGGGTCGGCCATCTGAATAGTGGGTGACGCGGCAGCAGCGACAATACATAGGTTCATGCAATGCATGAACCTATGTATTGTTTTTCAGTGGCGGTGCAGGAGCGAGAGGGGGCGGCACTCCGGCGCCCTCTATGGACACACCGCCACTGTACATCAGTGAGGAGAGCTCTGCGTGCTGATTGGAGGGAAGCCACCCCCCTTTTCACACAGCACACAGGAACAGACTGTGCCCTCCCCTGTCACCATTTTTCTCTTGGTGTCAGGAAACCGCGTCAGAAGTGACCCATGCTGATAGTAGAGCAGCAGACAGAAATGACACTTAGTGCTCTGGATTGAGACAAGTACACACTATAGAGGGATGTGCTTTGTTCCTATTTCATGTATGAGGTTTACAACCACTTTAATGATTGCAAAGCTGCAGTAAGTTGTGTCTTTTATATCTTCAGCAATAAATATTCAGGTTCTTTCCGGTTCTCTTTAATCGTTCCCATATGTGGTATCCTAACGTCATTGTTTTCATAGCCGCCAGACGTGTGCACTAATAGAGCTTTTACCTCTCTTAGCTCAGTTTGCTCCGGTAAATTGTGACCATTATTTGTAGGGAGAGGGATGCTCCCTGAACTATGTTCTCTACACAAAAAAAAAAACCTTCTGCCTATTAGCTGAGCACAAAAATATATTATTACAATCTCCCGAGATGGGACCTCGCTGACCGTCAGTTGTTAAATTGAGTACTTTCCCTCAGGCAGCATTTTAAGGCGGATGGAAGATAACACTTCATATCAGACCCATCACTATCGCTGACCTGGAGCTTACAGCATTTACAGGAGCGATAATGGAAGATACCGAGGTTCCCACATAGGATGTATATTCTGCACAGCTCATGTCATCACTTTGCTTATAAAAAAAGTATAATAGTAAAATAACTTAAAACACATACAAACAATATTAGAGCAACATAAAAAAATAAAATGGTGACGATAATAGAGGAACCCTAAGCATTTATCATGCCTTTGGGAAATGTCTTTGTGTTCTTTTCATTTAGCCTGGTGACACCATGAAAAAATGGTTGCCACTGTCAGCTATGCATAGTGAAATTTAAAGCGGTATTAAACCCCAAACTAAAAATTTTATATACAGTGCATCCGGAAAGTCTTCACAGCGCTTCACTTTCTCCATATTTTGTTATGTTACAGACCTATTCCAAAATTCACTTTCATGAATTTTTATATATATATATATATATATATATATATATATATATACCATAGGAAGGTGTTAGAGCTGAGGGTTTTTTGTGATAGCTTCCAGGCAGGTAAATTTAGGCAGGCCTTTGCTGCATGCTAGGCCTGTTTGTTTTGATCTGGGGGACAGGGAGTGGTTCGTGTAGCAGTGGGTGTGACCACCTGTCCTTCAGTTCTTGGGCACCTCCCCTGCTTCCAGGGAGAATGTTCTGGAAGAGGGGCACGGCTGGGAGTTGGAGTGACAGGGAGCTCATGTAAGGAGCACTGACCAATATATTATATATATATATATATATATATATATACACACACAGTATCTTACAAAAGTGAGTATACCCCTCACATATTTTTTTCATGTGACAACACTGAAGAAATGACACATTGCTACAATGTAAAGTAGTGAGTGTACAGCTTGTATAACAGTGTAACTTTGCTGCCCCCTTAAAATAACTCAACACACAGCCAATAATGTCTAAACTGCTGGCAACAAAATTGAGTACACCCCTCAGTGAAAATGTCCAAATTGGGCCCAAAGTGTCAATATTTTGTGTGGCCACCATTATTTTACAGCACTGCCTTAACCCTCTTGGGCATGGAGTTCACCAGAGCTTCACAGGTTGCCACTCCTCCATGACGACATCACGGAGCTGGTGGATGTTAGAGACCTTGCGCTCCTCCACCTTTAATTTGAGGATGCCCCACAGATGCTCAATAGGGTTTAGGTCTGGAGACATGCTTGGCCAGTCCATCACCTTTACCTTGAGCTTCTTTAGCAAGGAAGTGGCCATCTTGAAGGTGTGTTTGGGGTCGTTATCATGTTGGAATACTGCCCTGCGGCCCAGTCTCCGAAGGGAAGGGATCATGCTTTGCTTCAGTATGTCACAGTACATGTTGGCATTCATGGTTCCCTCAATGAACTGTAGCTCCCCAGTGCCGTCAGCACTCATGCAGCCCCAGACCATGACACTCCCACCACCATGCTTGACTGTAGGCAAGACCCACTTGTCTTTGTACTCCTCACCTGGTTGCCGCCACACACACTTGATACCATCTGAAACAAAAAAGCTTATCTTGGTCTTATCAGACGCCAGGACATGGTTCCAGTAATCCATGTCCTTAGTCTGCTTGTCTTCAGAAAACTGTTTGAGGGCTTTCTTGTGCATCATCTTTAGAAGAGGCTTCCTTCTGGGACGACAGCCATGCAGACCAATTTGATGCAGCGTGCGGCGTATGGTCTGAGCACTGACAGGCTGACCACCCACCCCTTCAACCTCTGCAGTAGTGATGAGCCGAACACCCCCGGGTTCGGTTCGCACCAGAACCCGCGAACGGACCGAAAGTTCGAACGAACATTAGAACCCTATTAAATACAATGGATGCGAACGTTCGAATTCTAAAGTGCTAATTATAACAACTATTATGCATGTTATTGTCCTAAAAAGGGTTTGGGAACCCGGGTTCTGCACCAGGGGACATGTATCAATGCAAAAAGAAGTTTTAAAAACGGTCGTTTTTCGGGAGCAGTCATTTTAATGATGCATAAAGTGAAAAAAAAAAAGTCAAATATTCCTTTAAATATCGTACCTGGGGGGTGTCTAAAGTATGCCTGTGAAGTGCCACGTGTTTCCCGTGTTTAGAACTGTCCCTGCACAAAATGACACTTCTAAAGGAAAAAAAAGCCATTTAAAACTGCTTGCGGCTTTAATGTAATGTCTGGTCCCGGTAATATGGATGAAATTCTTTAAGAAAAATGGCATAGCTACCCCATGACCCCCCCCCTACCCCAGCCCATTACCAGCCCCTTTGGGTCTTGTATGGATATTAAGGGGAACCCCGCACATAAAATAAAAAAGGCCCTATATACTCTGAACAGCCCTATACAGGCGGTGCATACAAGACAGGGACTGTAGGTTTGTTCTTATGTAGAGTCTGTTTGTAATTTTGAACAGGTACATTGTTGAAGTGTAGCTCCAGACCAAAAATCTATTTTTAAACTTTTTGGAAAACATAGGTAAGGGTTATCACCCCTGTAACATTTGTTTTGCTGTCTGTGCCCCTGTTCAGAACATTTCACCTCACTTTCCGTCCCAATGACAACTGTTTTTGAAATGTGGTGTTTTTCTTGAAACAAGGATTGCTGATAAAGCATCAGTACAGAGGAGACACCTTTCTCCCATATTTATTCTTACAGGAGAGAATTTTCCTTCCTAGTGGTAGATTTCCTCTCACTTCCTGTTGTCTTCTTGCGTTTGCAAGTAGGAGTCGTTTGTAAGTTGGATGTTTGAAAGTAGGGACCTGCCGTATATACTCTGCAGAAATAGGCCCCTTAGTTGTTGGTGTTGGCACAACACTGTAAGCACTCACAGTTACTCTTGGTTGGTGCTGGAACGCCCTGCTGTCAACTATTATATCAGGAATTTTAATTACATATAATTGTTGAACAGTGGTAGTAAAAATTGGGCCTTTGATGGTGGTGCTGGTGCCACAACACTGTAAGCCCTGACAGTTACTCTTGGTGGGTGCAGCAATGGGCCCTGCTGTGAATTATTAGATCAAGAATTGTAATTACATGCCCCTGTTGAACAGGGGCTGAAAAATTGGGCCTTAGGCACTGGTGGCACAACACTGCAACCCCTCACAGCAACTGTACTTGGAGCACAGCAATGAGCCCTGTTGCAAAGTATTGCTTCAAAAATTGTAATGACACGCCCCTGTTAAACAGGGGCTGAAAAATTGGGCCTTAGGCACTGGTGGCACAACACTGCAACTCCTCACAGATACTGTACTTGGAGCACACCAATGAGCCCTGTTGCAAAGTATTGCTTCAAAAATTGTAATGACACGCCCCTGTTAAACAGGGGCTGAAAAATTGGGCCTTAGGCACTGGTGGCACAACACTGCAACTCCTCACAGATACTGTACTTGGAGCACAGCAATGAGCCCTGTTGCAAAGTATTGCTTCAAAAATTGTAATTACACGCCCCTGTTAAACAGGGGCTGAAAAATTGGGCGTTAGGCACTGGTGGCACAACACTGCAACTCCTCACAGATACTGTACTTGGAGCACAGCAATGAGCCCTGTTGCAAAGTATTGCTTCAAAAATTGTAATTACACGCCCCTGTTAAACAGGGGCTGAAAAATTGGGCGTTAGGCACTGGTGGCGGCACCCATAAACAAAAATGATCTTACAAGCTATCATCATCAATCGTATCATTGAGGACTCGGAGGAGGAGGATAGCCAGTCAACATAACAGCACAGGCACTCAGCATCAGCATCAGTCTTGAAGGGATGTGACATGTTAAAATCAATTAGTCTGTTATATCAGCATCAGGTGTGTGGTAGCTGGTGGTGATCCAAGACTGGTTCATCTTGATGAAAGTCAGTCGATCAACCGAGTCGGTGGACAGGCGCACCCTGTGATCCGTGACAAATCCTCCAGCAGCACTGAATGTGCGTTCCGAAAGAACGCTGGATGCAGGACAGGCCAGTAGCTCAATTGCATACTGTGCAAGCTCTGGCCAGTGATCCATCCTCAAGACCCAGTAAGCCAGAGGATTTTCGGTGGGGAAGGTGTCCAAGTCTGACCTTGCCCCTAGATATTCCTGCACCATGTTTATCAGACGCTGGCGATGGTTGCTGGAACCGATCATACTTTGGGGCTGCGGACTAAAGAATTGTCTGAACGCATCGGTCAGACGGCCACCTTCCCCACCGCTCCTTCTTTGACTGGCCGAAGCCTCAGCAACTCGTTGTCCAGGACCAGGAGTTTGCAACCTCCCAGTCTCTGGGAACGCGTTGCACAGACCTTTCTGCAAGGCCTCCCGGAGTTGTCTCATCCTCTGCTCCCTCTGCGACGGTAACATAAGGTCCGCAACCTTACCCTTGTACCGTGGATCAAGGAGAGTGGCCAGCCAGTAATGGTCCCTCTCCTTGATCCGAAGAATACGAGGATCCTTCCGCAGACTTTGCAGGATCAGGGAGGCCATGCAGCGTAGGTTTGCTGAGGCATTCGCTCCGGAGTCCTCTGGGTCACTAAGGACGACATGATCCGCAGCCACCTCCTCCCAGCCACGTACAAGTCCACTGGTTTCTTGGGACTGTAAATCATCCCTAAAAGACTGCTGCTGATGATGCTGAGTGCCAGCCTCCACCTCCATGCTGACACAATCCTCCTCCTCCTCCTCCTCCTCCTCCTCCTCTTCCTGTGCGATGGGTGGGACAGAAGGAACACTGTCTGGGTAAAGGGGGCCTTGAGAGGCAAGGAAGTCCTCCTCTTCCTGCCTCTGTTCTGCCTCAAGTGCCCTGTCCATTATTCCACGCAGCGTGTGCTCCAACAGGTGGACAAGAGGTACAGTGTCACTGATGCATGCACTGTCACTGCTCACCATCCTCGTGGCCTCCTCAAATGGTGCCAGGACAGTGCATGCATCCCTGATCATGCCCCACTGGCGTGGAGAAAAAAAACCAAGCTCCCCTGACCCTGTCCTGGTGCCGTAGTCGCACAGGTACTCATTGATGGCCCTCTGCTGCGTGTGCAGCCGCTGCAGCATGGCCAACGTTGAGTTCCACCTGGTGGGCATGTCACATATAAGGCGGTTCTTGGGCAGGTTCAACTCCTTTTGCAGCTCAGCCAGGCGAGCACTGGCATTATAAGATCTGCGGAAATGCACACAGACTTTCCTGGCCTGCCTCAGGACATCCTGTAAGCCCGGGTACCTGCCCAAGAAGCGCTGCACCACCAGGTTAAGGACGTGAGCCACACAGGGCACATGGGTCAGTTGTCCCTGTCGGAGGGCGGAGAGGAGGTTGGTGCCATTGTCGCAAACCACCATTCCTGGCTTAAGCTGGCGTGGCGTCAACCACCTCTCGGCCTGGCCCTGCAGAGCAGACAGGACCTCTGCCCCAGTGTGGCTTCTGTCCCCCAAACACACCAGCGCAAGCACGGCATGGCATCTTTTTGCCTGCGTACTTGCGTAGCCCCGTGAACGGCTACGGAGCACCGCTGGTTCATAGGACAAACCACAGGAAGAGGCCATGGAGGAAGAAGAAGAGGAGGGGGTGGAGGAGAGAGGTGTGTCACAACCAGTAGTAGCATTTTGGAGGCGTGGCGGTGGGACAACCTCCAACACTACTGCACCTTGTCCTGAATCCTTCCCAGCTGCCAAAAGAGTGACCCAATGGGCCGTGAAAGAAAGGTAACGTCCCTGTCCATGCCTGCTGGACCATGAGTCAGCGGTAATATGCACCTTACCGCTGACCGCCCTGTCCAGCGAGGCCAAGACATTGCCTTCCACATGCCGGTAGAGAGCCGGAATAGCCTTCCGTGAGAAAAAGTGGCGTTTGGGAACCTGCCACTGAGGAACTGCACATTGCACAAACTCACGGAAGGGGGCCGAGTCTACCAACTGAAAAGGCAGCAGTTGAAGCGCTAGCAATTTAGCCAAGCTAGCATTCAACCGCTGGGCATGTGGATGGCTGGGAGTGAACTTCTTTCGACGGTCCAGCAGCTGGGGCAGGGAAATTTGCCTGCTAGAATCGGACGTCGGTGTACTGCTAGCAGAGTGGGCGCAAGTACTTGGCTGTGACACACCTAATTCTACACCTTCATTCCTCTCAGTGCATGTTTCAGAGAGGACTGAAGTTATAGTGGGGTTGGAGATCCCAGCTGATGCGGTGCAAGGAGAGGTCCGCTTTGTTCTTTGGTGTGGGTCTTTGAGGTAGGCTTGCCAACGAGCTGCATGGCAGGTCAACATATGTCTGGTCAGGCATGTGGTACCCAAGCGGCTGATGTTTTGGCCACGCGATATACGCTTGAGACATATGTTGCAAACAGCAGCTGTGCGATCTGATGCACTAGCCTCAAAAAAGGCCCACACCAAAGAACTTTTTGAATGACGGGCAGAGGCAGCGCCCTGCACAGGCGGAGCTCTGCGGTGTGATTCCGTCGGTGTACTGCCCTTACGCTGGCCACCAAAGGGCATCCTGCCTCGTTGGAGATGTGCCTCCTCCTCATCCTCCTCCTCCTCCTCTCTCCTATTAGGCACCCACGTGGAGTCAGTGACCTCATCATCCCCTCCCTCCTCATCACTGGAGCCAATCTGGCAGTATGCTGCAGCTGCTGGAACATGACTGCCAGATTGGTGTCCTTCTTGAGCATCCCCTCTGTCTGCTCTCACGCTACTGCCTTCCTCTAGCTGGGTTTCATCATCAGACCCTTCGAAACGCTGGGCATCCTCCTGGAGCATGTACCCAACACTGTGCTGAAACAGTTCGGGGGACTCCTCAGGAGGAGGACATGGTGGGTCTAGGGAAGGAGTGACTGATGATTTGTCTGACATTGATACCAGGGAAGACGACGCTTTGGCAGCTGCTTTTCCAGTACCCTGAGCCTGGGTGAGAGAGGATGAGGAGGAGGAGGAGGGCTTGGTCATCCACTCTACCAAGTCTTCGGCATGATGTGGCTCAACATGTCCAGCTGCCGAAAAGAAGGACAAGCGTGTCCCATGGCCATGTGCTGATGACAATGCACCGCGTCCACGACCAGCACTGTTGCCCCCAGACACAGAGCCTGCTTGCCCTCTTTTATTGCCTCCTGACTGTCTGCCTCTCCTTGTTTGCCTTCCAGACATTCTAATAGATGGCCTGCAGGGAGATGGGAAAAAAGCAATAAGGGCTACCTTCAGGTGTCCTTCTCTGTCCCTTGAAACAAGGACTTGCAGAGTGAAATAAACTGACACTCTCCCTACCTACAGTTTTCTGTCCCTAGAATAAATGTTTTTTTTAATCACAATATAGCACAAGGACAATTCAGTCACTGTCCTTCCAGGTCCCTGGAAACAAGGACTTGCAGAGTGAAATAAACTGACACTCTCCCTACCTACAGTTTTCTGTCCCTAGAATAAATGTTTTTTTTAAGCACAATATAGCACAAGGACAATTCACTCACTGTCCTTACAGGTCCCTGGAAACAAGGACTTGCAGAGTGAAAGAAAAAAAACACTCTCCCTACCTACAGTTTTCTGTCCCTAGAAAAAATGTTTTTTTTAATCACAATATAACACAAGGACAATTCACTCACTGTCCTTCCAGGTCCCTGGAAACAAGGACTTGCAGAGTGAAATAAACTGACACTCTCCCTACCTACAGTTTTCTGTCCCTAGAATAAATGTTTTTTTTAAGCACAATATAGCACAAGGACAATTCACTCACTGTCCTTACAGGTCCCTGGAAACAAGGACTTGCAGAGTGAAAGAAAAAAAACACTCTCCCTACCTACAGTTTTCTGTCCCTAGAAAAAATGTTTTTTTTAATCACAATATAACACAAGGACAATTCACTCACTGTCCTTCCAGGTCCCTGGAAACAAGGACTTGCAGAGTGAAATAAACTGACACTCTCCCTACCTACAGTTTTCTGTCCCTAGAATAAATGTTTTTTTTAATCACAATATAGCACAAGGACAATTCAGTCACTGTCCTTCCAGGTCCCTGGAAACAAGGACTTGCAGAGTGAAATAAACTGACACTCTCCCTACCTACAGTTTTCTGTCCCTAGAATAAATGTTTTTTTTAATCACAATATAGCACAAGGACAATTCAGTCACTGTCCTTCCAGGTCCCTGGAAACAAGGACTTGCAGAGTGAAATAAACTGACACTCTCCCTACCTACAGTTTTCTGTCCCTAGAATAAATGTTTTTTTTAATCACAATATAGCACAAGGACAATTCAGTCACTGTCCTTCCAGGTCCCTGGAAACAAGGACTTGCAGAGTGAAATAAACTGACACTCTCCCTACCTACAGTTTTCTGTCCCTAGAATAAATGTTTTTTTTAATCACAATATAGCACAAGGACAATTCAGTCACTGTCCTTCCAGGTCCCTGGAAACAAGGACTTGCAGAGTGAAATAAACTGACACTCTCCCTACCTACAGTTTTCTGTCCCTAGAATAAATGTTTTTTTTAATCACAATATAGCACAAGGACAATTCAGTCACTGTCCTTCCAGGTCCCTGGAAACAAGGACTTGCAGAGTGAAATAAACTGACACTCTCCCTACCTACAGTTTTCTGTCCCTAGAATAAATGTTTTTTTTAATCACAATATAGCACAAGGACAATTCAGTCACTGTCCTTCCAGGTCCCTGGAAACAAGGACTTGCAGAGTGAAATAAACTGACACTCTCCCTACCTACAGTTTTCTGTCCCTAGAATAAATGTTTTTTTTAATCACAATATAGCACAAGGACAATTCAGTCACTGTCCTTCCAGGTCCCTGGAAACAAGGACTTGCAGAGTGAAATAAACTGACACTCTCCCTACCTACAGTTTTCTGTCCCTAGAATAAATGTTTTTTTTAATCACAATATAGCACAAGGACAATTCAGTCACTGTCCTTCCAGGTCCCTGGAAACAAGGACTTGCAGAGTGAAATAAACTGACACTCTCCCTACCTACAGTTTTCTGTCCCTAGAATAAATGTTTTTTTTAATCACAATATAGCACAAGGACAATTCAGTCACTGTCCTTCCAGGTCCCTGGAAACAAGGACTTGCAGAGTGAAATAAACTGACACTCTCCCTACCTACAGTTTTCTGTCCCTAGAATAAATGTTTTTTTTAATCACAATATAGCACAAGGACAATTCAGTCACTGTCCTTCCAGGTCCCTGGAAACAAGGACTTGCAGAGTGAAATAAACTGACACTCTCCCTACCTACAGTTTTCTGTCCCTAGAATAAATGTTTTTTTTAATCACAATATAGCACAAGGACAATTCAGTCACTGTCCTTCCAGGTCCCTGGAAACAAGGACTTGCAGAGTGAAATAAACTGACACTCTCCCTACCTACAGTTTTCTGTCCCTAGAATAAATGTTTTTTTTAATCACAATATAGCACAAGGACAATTCAGTCACTGTCCTTCCAGGTCCCTGGAAACAAGGACTTGCAGAGTGAAATAAACTGACACTCTCCCTACCTACAGTTTTCTGTCCCTAGAATAAATGTTTTTTTTAAGCACAATATAGCACAAGGACAATTCACTCACTGTCCTTACAGGTCCCTGGAAACAAGGACTTGCAGAGTGAAAGAAAAAAAACACTCTCCCTACCTACAGTTTTCTGTCCCTAGAAAAAATGTTTTTTTTAATCACAATATAACACAAGGACAATTCACTCACTGTCCTTCCAGGTCCCTGGAAACAAGGACTTGCAGAGTGAAATAAACTGACACTCTCCCTACCTACAGTTTTCTGTCCCTAGAATAA
Organism: Rana muscosa; assembly: GCA_029206835.1. Lineage (NCBI taxonomy): Eukaryota > Metazoa > Chordata > Amphibia > Anura > Ranidae > Rana > Rana muscosa. Next base: position 153,516,072 of record CM055119.1, on the reverse strand, counting down.
ATGTTTTTTTTAAGCACAATATAGCACAAGGACAATTCACTCACTGTCCTTACAGGTCCCTGGAAACAAGGACTTGCAGAGTGAAAGAAAAAAAACACTCTCCCTACCTACAGTTTTCTGTCCCTAGAAAAAATGTTTTTTTTAATCACAATATAACACAAGGACAATTCACTCACTGTCCTTCCAGGTCCCTGGAAACAAGGACTTGCAGAGTGAAATAAACTGACACTCTCCCTACCTACAGTTTTCTGTCCCTAGAATAAATGTTTTTTTTAATCACAATATAGCACAAGGACAATTCAGTCACTGTCCTTCCAGGTCCCTGGAAACAAGGACTTGCAGAGTGAAATAAACTGACACTCTCCCTACCTACAGTTTTCTGTCCCTAGAATAAATGTTTTTTTTAATCACAATATAGCACAAGGACAATTCAGTCACTGTCCTTCCAGGTCCCTGGAAACAAGGACTTGCAGAGTGAAATAAACTGACACTCTCCCTACCTACAGTTTTCTGTCCCTAGAATAAATGTTTTTTTTAATCACAATATAGCACAAGGACAATTCAGTCACTGTCCTTCCAGGTCCCTGGAAACAAGGACTTGCAGAGTGAAATAAACTGACACTCTCCCTACCTACAGTTTTCTGTCCCTAGAATAAATGTTTTTTTTAATCACAATATAGCACAAGGACAATTCAGTCACTGTCCTTCCAGGTCCCTGGAAACAAGGACTTGCAGAGTGAAATAAACTGACACTCTCCCTACCTACAGTTTTCTGTCCCTAGAATAAATGTTTTTTTTAATCACAATATAGCACAAGGACAATTCAGTCACTGTCCTTCCAGGTCCCTGGAAACAAGGACTTGCAGAGTGAAATAAACTGACACTCTCCCTACCTACAGTTTTCTGTCCCTAGAATAAATGTTTTTTTTAATCACAATATAGCACAAGGACAATTCAGTCACTGTCCTTCCAGGTCCCTGGAAACAAGGACTTGCAGAGTGAAATAAACTGACACTCTCCCTACCTACAGTTTTCTGTCCCTAGAATAAATGTTTTTTTTAATCACAATATAGCACAAGGACAATTCAGTCACTGTCCTTCCAGGTCCCTGGAAACAAGGACTTGCAGAGTGAAAGAAACTGACACTCTCCCTACCTACAGTTTTCTGTCCCTAGAATAAATGTTTTTTTAAGCACAATATAGCACAAGGACAATTCACTCACTGTCCTTCCAGGTCCCTGGAAACAAGGACTTGCAGAGTGAAAGAAACTGACACTCTCCCTACCTACAGTTTTCTGTCCCTAGAATAAATGTTTTTTTAAGCACAATATAGCACAAGGACAATTCACTCACTGTCCTTCCAGGTCCCTGGAAACAAGGACTTGCAGAGTGAAAGAAACTGACACTGTCCCTACCTACAGTTTTCTGTCCCTAGAATAAATGTTTTTTTTAAGCACACTATAGCACAAGCACAAAACACACTGACACTCTCCCTACCTATCCTTCTCTTTCCCTAAACTAAAGGAATCCAGGTTAAGCAAGAAAGAAATAACAGTCACTGTCCCTGCCTATGCTGCTCTATCCCTGCTCCGGAACACACTACACTAGGCCGCCGTGCTGGCGGCCTTTTATAGTGTGGGGCGTGTACTAAACACCCTCAGCAATAATTGGCCACAGGCATCCTGCCTGTGGCCAATCATTGCTCTCCTCGCTGCCGGCGCTGTGATTGGCCAAGCATGCGGGGTCACAGTGCATGCTTGGCCAATCACAGCGCCTGGATGACACTGCGATGGCGTAGTGCATTGTGGGCCGTTCGCGTCACTCGAATTTGGCGCGAACGGCCCAAATCGTTCGATCTTCGTCGAACGATCGAACAGCCGATGTTCGAGTCGAACGTATGTTCGACTCGAACACGAAGCTCATCCCTACTCTGCAGCAATGCTGGCAGAACTCATACGTCTATTTCCCAAAGACAACCTCTGGATATGACGCTGAGCATGTGCACTCAACCTCTTTGGTCGACCATGACGAGGCCTGTTCTGAGTGTAACCTCTTCTGTTAAACCATTGTATGGCCGGAGGTGGTCTTGGCCACCATACTGCATCTCAGTTTCAGGATCTTGGCAATCTTCAAATAGCCTAGGCCATCTTTATGTAGAGCAAAAATATTTTTTTTCAGATCCTCAGGGAGTTCTTTGCCATGAGGTGCCATGTTGAACTTCCAGTGACCAGTATGAGAAAGTGAGAGCGATAACACCAAATTTAACACACCTGCTCCCCCATTCTCACCTGAGACCTTGTAACACAAACGAGTCACATAACAATGGGGAGGGAAAATGGCTAATTGGGCCCAATTTGGACATTTTCACTTAGGAGTGTACTCCTGGATATATTACGCTGAGCACGTGCACTCAACTTCTTTGGTCGACCATGGCAAGGCCTGTTCTGAGTGGAACCTGTACTTTTGTTGGCAGTGGTTTAGACATTAATGGCTGTGTGTTTGAGTTATTTTGAGGGGACAGCAAATTTACACTGTTATACAAGCTGTACACTCACTACTTTACATTGTAGCAAAGTGTCATTTCTTCAGTGTTGTCACATGAAAAGATATAATAAAATATTTTAAAAAATGTGAGGGGTGTACTCATATTTGTGAGATACTGTGTGTATATATATATATATATATATATATATATATATATATATATATATAACATATACAATTGCTACAGAAGTCATATTGTAATTGAAAAATTACCTTTCCTTTTTAACCTGCAGTGCTGTAACTTTCTGTAAACTTCAATGCATTATGGCATCATGGAAGACTTCAGTTGGTGTACAGAATGTCCCACAGAATTGTAATTTGCTAATTATGTGATTGGCAGACTACAGGTATCTGGCACTGCAGACTTAGGCCTCATGTACACTACTGCTGGTAAACGGACGTTTAGGAGCAGTTGGGCGTTTTTTTTTTCAGCTGCCCCTGAACTCTCCTCTATGTTTTCTTATCAGTACATGTACACAGGGTCGTCTACAGTCGTTTTCTAGGCAGTTGAGTTTAGAAGTTTTTTTTAGAAAGCAAAAAAATGCATTCAGGACAGATGTTCAGAGACATTTGAAACGCCTGTAACAGCTTATAAACACATGTAAAAACGGTAACTCACGTTTAGCTGCGTTTTATTTACAGGCGTGTTTTAATGGAAAAACAAACGCGGCACAATGGACGTTTTTAAATGTTGGTTACTACCTGTCAAGTTAAATTGTTCAAGAGAGGTTTTAAACCATCCCGTGTACATGAAGCGGTACCCTCTCCCTTCTTAGACTGTCCCCGTGTTCTTCTAGTGCTGGGCTCGGATTACAAGCATCATCTTCCTGAGCCAAGCAGAGAGCATTGTGGGAACTGTAGTCTCCTGAACAGACATCCTTGATCTGCAGAACTATCCCTGGACTACACCTCCCAGCAAGCCATCTGCTCCAAGGAAAGAACTCTGGGAGATGCTATGAAGGGGTATGCAGACCAGGCCCAAGCTCTCTTGCCTCCAGTGCCCCATCAAGTAGACACGCATCTGCTGCTGTGCGAGAGGACTTCGGCCTACCACACGGTAACATGGCGATCCAAGCTCCGACCCAGGCGGGTCCAATGCCATTTGCTACATGAGGGACACCACCACAGTGTCGCTGTAAGTAGCAGTATCAGATGACTCACGATCCCAGCAGCCAGAATGTCAGCTCCGCCCGTTCTGCAGAAGGAAGAGTCTACTTGGATCGCTCTTCAGGAGGTTCCTACACTGTTCTCTAATCTAGTGAGAGGGCATCTGCCCACCAATTGAATCCCTGCCACCATCATATTTCATAGGACACTGTATATAGACACTGTACACCTGGAATTGCTTTATCATATTTCACAGGACACTGTATACAGATACCTTACACCTGGAATTTCTTTAATTAATTAATTAAATAATTAAAATTACTGGTGGCCAGACTCCGCTGCTTTGCCTTGACTACATAACACTGTGCCACACTCAGAATTCTTGTTCTTTGAGTTCCAACTTGCCGGTGAAGGTCATTGCAAGGCCTTGCATCTTGTACACTGCTATTCTATTGCTATTTAAAGGGACACACCACTGATACCTATATTACCTCACCTCTCATTAGGATTAAATGTATAATAGGGGTTCCCCTTTAGCAGTGGTATTATACACAGCAACCAGTAGCCTTTCTTAGATATCCATTCATTTATTGTCTGTTCTGTGTACATTAATATTCTATATCTGTGATTTCAAACTGTCATTTAATTGCCTTAGGGGGTAATTTCAACTGAGTCTTGGCTGCTTATCCAGGACTTAGCTGACTAATACCCTGTTACAGGGCTCTTCTCTTGAATAAGTAAAACCAGAGAGAGCTAATTAATCTGCATTGTGTCAGTGTGTTATTTAAAGGTATACAAAACATGTCTGAACCTAGAGTGTCAGGAGGGCTGGAAAGTTCACAGGGTCAAGGCGGTGCAGGTGAAAATGCAATTCTAAGCAACCCCCAAGGGGGCAGTGCTACATACAAGTCACATTTTAGATATCCCCTTCGACAAATATTTCATTTTTGGTAAGATACTCCCTAAGGAGATACAGGTCACTGCAGCTTTCCTCATTAGAACACTGCAAGTGCATCGTCTGATTAACAAAGAGTCACTCCCATTCAGATTCACTTTGCACATTGAATCAAAAAACAAAACAAACAGCTATTTCATCACAGCAGGAACAGTTAGGACACTGCAACAAAATTTGTTAAAATCCTTGTGTAGCGGCCTCACCCCATCTCCTTTGTCTAGGGGTATGTCACATGACAGGGTGAGATGCGCTACGGCCCATGTCCTCCCCATAGCTGTGGGTGAGGTGAAGGCCAGTACCAGATATTTCCTCGGGCCTATGTGCTTTTGTCTGGAATACAGTCCTGCTGTGTCAACACTTCCCTTTGCTCCCATTAACCAGAGTTCCACACACCGATCACAGTCCAACTCTTGCTTTATTGTACATCTCACAATAAACAGTGCTTCAGTAGCCAACTGGTTGCGACTTGATAACATTTCTGATACGGGGAATGAGCAGGTCGAGGCACTATCCCGGTTATTAACTAAACCACTGCGATCCCGCCAGCGGTTACTATAGCATTCAGCTAGAAAGGACTTAGAATCTGAGAGTCTCTACCAGCGACTCAAGAGAACGTAGATAGGAGTACCTTTGCTGCGCTGCGGCCCCTATCAGGGGAAGATGTCCCTCCAAGGGAGTTACCAGAGGCCCATCCGTCACTGGGTTGATGCTGCTCCAGACTCTCCGGACGGGTAACCTCCCCGGCCTCCTCACCTCAGACATGGGCCCCGTCCACCTCAGGGACCCTCGGACGTCTCAACCCTCGCGGGATCCAGTCGAAGTCACTGGACCCCAGGCCTCCTAGTTCAGTACCTCACCCCAGGCTGAAGGTGCCTGGGATGGACTCCAACTCCATTCCGGTCAGGCCTAGGGCGCCTGGGCCGGAATCCGGAACCGCCCGCACCCAGGCCTAAGGTGCCTGGGTGCGTGAAGAACTTCCTCCCAAAGAAGACCTTGTGGTTAGGGCGTCTCCCCCTCTTATCTCCTCCCATCAACACCACGGCAGGTTCTCCGCCCTCGCCGTACCATCTCCGGAAAGGGACAAAAAGGCTAGCACTGAAATGGCAAATCTATCTTGAGCCTCCAGGTACCCCGCCACCCAGAGGCCAAGGAGATTATTACACCATCCAATCCTCCACGAACACAAGTGGTCCACTATTCCCATACTTACACACCTGGGTGTCCCACCTAAATTTAGAGACCCCGCTACACTTGCAATGTACATTGATCAGCGAGAGGGGATTGTTTTTTTCTTAAAAACAAAAGTGGAATTACTTTTACTATTCAGTGTACACCAGGGACTCCAGACCAAAGCAAAGAGGCTGAGTCATTTTTGGAAGGACTTGAGCTATATATAGTGCCCAAGCCAGACACACTTCACAGGAAATTAAAGTTTATATAAACCCAAAATCAAAAATTTAATTTCTGCTCACATTAGGGCCCATTTCCACCTATCTGAATTGGTGTGTTGTGGTAAATCAGGCACATTGTGTCGCGCATTAACGCTCATTGCATCCAAATGAATGGGCTCCCAATGCACCAGAATGGACATGTAGCATTTTTTCGGAAGCAGTGCACCACAACCAACAGTAGCGTGTTACCAGGTTATGTGCTGCAAGGGATGCATATCAGAAATCCAATAAGTTAGTGTGTTGGGCTTCCGTTCAAAATGAATGGCACTACAGCACACTAAACTGCATAAGGTTACTGTAACGCACCAATATATAGATAAAAGTAAATAAGCTCTTGATCTTGCAGTGCGTATGCTTTTTTATCCTTCTTCCAGTATGTTAAAGTGTCACTAAACCCAGGACTCTGCATTCACTATATCTGGTGTTCCACAGTGCACAGAACATGGAAATGCAATTTTTTTAGTAAATATAAACTGCTAAATACCTTTTATCATCAGCAGTACAGGCATACCCCACTTTTAGGCCTCATGCCCACGGGCGTTTTTTCAGCCGCGTTTTTGAGCGGTTTTTACAGCTTAAAAACGCCTGTCCGTGTTAGTCTATAGCTTCATGCCCACCTAGGCGTTTTTGAGCTGTAAAGAGCATAGGCGTTTGTAAGCTGTAAAAAAAAAACAGGACCAGTGCGTTCCTCAGCGTCAGAATTAGGCAGAAAAAAACGCGAGCGTCAAAAAACGCGCAAAAACACGCACTAACGCGCAAAAACGCGCACTAACGCGCGGTCGCGTTTTTAGCTCCGACGTTTTTTTTTTTGTTTTTTTTAAATATTTACAATAACATGGACAGGCGTTTTTAAGCTGCAAAACACGCAGCTGTAAAAACGCCAGTGGGCATGAGGCCTTAAGTACACAATGGGGTTTATTTACTAAAGCTGGAAAGTGCAAAATCAGGCTCACTTCTGCATAGAAACCAATGAGCTTCTAACCCCAGCTTGTTCAATTAAGCTTTGGTAAAAAAAAACTGTAAGCTTATTGGTTTCTATGCAGAAGTGAGCCTGATTTTGCACTTTCCAGCTTTAGTAAATAAACCCCATTGTGTACTTAAAAGTGGGGTATGCCTGTATATAGTGGTCTTGTGACTTCTATCAGTGTCTGGCTGAGCACTGGTTAAAGATTGTAGGAGGCGTTTTCATTCTCCTCTGACTGTCCTATGAGGCTGCATGTCCCCTGACCCTCTGTCTGGACAGTGCTAATTGGCCCTGTGCTGATCACATGTACCCTCCCAAAAAACAGAAAAAAAACCTCTCTAGCAATACACACCAAACTGAGTATGTGCAGAGTGCCTACAAGGATCTGTTCTATCAGGAGATGGATTGGGGACAGTGAAAGAAGGGGAGGATCAGAGAAGCCTTTTAACACAATGCAGAGGATTAACCCCTTGGGTTCCACAGTGAGTATAACGAGCATGCCTTACTGCATATACATACTGATTTTACTGTTGAGGGTTTAGTAACACTTTATTAATTATTACCCAGTGATTCTACCAGTAAGTTGCATGTTTTCCATTTTGTGCCTTTTAGGCATCACATCTGCTTTACCAACTGGGCAACAGTTTAAAAGAAAATGGGCTTCCTGAATAAAAACCAGGCAGATGGCAGCACAGTGGCTTAAGTTTGTTCTATGTGGCTCAAATTTCGATTGGCTCTAAAATTTGAGTTATGGGTGGCCTTGGCAACACCACCCAGCTTGACAAAAGTTGATTTTTCAATCTAAGTAACTGGGTGGAAAATTGTTGGCCAAATAGTGATGGTATCCAATCAGCTGGGTGCCAGTTGGCAGGGGATATTTTTTTTACTCTGTTTGGAGAAATCTTTATGTGTATGGCTAGCCTTTCTGCCTTGCAGCACTGGGGTCGCTGGTTTCAATCCCAACCAGGACACTATTTACATGGAGTTTGAATGTTCTCCATGTGCTTGCATGGGTTTCCTGGTTTCCTGGTACTCCGATTTCCTCCCGTTCTGCAAAGACATACTGGTAGGTTAAAGGAGTTAAGAAGTCTTAAGGTTTTTCACCTTAATGCATTCTATGCATTAAGATGAAAAACCTTCTGTGCTGCAGCAGCCCCCCAGAGCCCCCCTTTTTCTTACCTGAACCCGATCATTCCAGCATCGAGGCTGAGCCCAGCAGCTCCAGCTGCTGTCTCGGGTCCTCATTGGATAGATTGCTAGCAGCAGGAGCCATTGGCTCCCCCTGCTGTCAATCAAATTCAGTGACACCCGGGTGGCGGGGGGCGAGTCCTGCTGTCTGTGTCATTGGAGGCAGCAGCAGGACTCGGAAGCATGCCCGCAAGAATGCCCCCATGGAAATTGGCTCTCCATGGGGGCACCCGAAGAGGAGGGGCCAGGAGCACCGGAAAATAAAGATTGGGGCTGCTCTGTGCAAAACCCTTGCACAGAGCAGGTAAGTATAACAAGTTTGTTATTTAAAAAAAATAAAAAATCTTTACAATCACTTTAATTGGCTCCTGTCTAAATTGGCCCTAGTATGTGTGTGTGTGTGGATGTGAGTTATGGAACTTAGACTGTAAGCTCATTGAGAACAGGGACTGATGTGAATAAACAGTGTGTAAAGTGTCACTACATAAATGCCTGTAATAAATCATACTTCCTATATAGGTGAGGGGTATCAGATAGAACAGGAAAGGAAGATAAATATCAATTTTGGGGACACAGACAACATTTAAAAATGTGTTGTAAAAATCCCTGCAATTGAGACGCAAGCTGTAAAACCTGAAGATGTTCTACCCCGGGGGTCAGCAACCAGTAGATCATGGACAGGTGACTGGTAGATCTCTCAATGCAGAGGGACTACTTGTAAAGTTGGAGCTGTAGTAAAGAGCAATAGCCACATAAGCTGATGCCTCCTCTGCAGTGCTGGCTCGTGTCCCATGCAGAGTGATACCAACTGCACTCCATCTCTTCTCCCGGCCAGAGGTCTCCAGAGTGGTGCCAGCAGCAGGAAAGAAGAGATCTTCAGGTCAGTATTAAGCAATACACTAGGCATATTAGTATTGGGCTGCTTTCACACTGATGCACTGAGGTTACCTACACCGCGGGTGCAGTGTACCTGCAGCTTTCCTGCGGGTTCTGCGCTTAGCCATTAACTTCTAATATATCCTGCTCTTTTACCATCCCCAAACTTTACGTGTGAACGAGCCCTAAGGCTGCCGATGTCGAATGCAACTAAGCCCATTTTCACAAGTGCAGTAAGCACTACTGCTCCTCTGAAAAGTGACCTGAGTGTGTGTTGAGAGGTGGTGATGAGGCAATATGTTGCTTCCTCACTACTGGATTTAAAACCCATGATTGCCATGTAATGCAGGTGATTGCGACACAGTAGTATGGCAATCAGAGGTTTAAAGGAGCACTATACCTTTTTTTTTTTTTTGCTTAAAAATAACAAACATGTTATACTTACCTCCACTGTGCAGCTCGTTTTGCACACAGTGGCCCCGATCCTGGTCTTCTGGGGTCCCTCGGCGGCTGTCTTGGCTCCTCCCCGCAAGGACTCCACACCTTAATGCGAGTGAGCTCGCATGGTGTGGAGTGATTGCGGGCGCGCTCCCGTGATACAGCGGCGGCCATAGCCGCCGACTGTATCACTCGGCCCCGCCCCCCGGCGTGCCGCATCATTGGATGTGATTGACAGCAGCGCCAGCCAATGGCTGCGCTGCTTTCAATCTATCCAGTGTAGCCAATCGGCGGCCAGGCAGAAAAACGAAGAGGATGACGGGGACGAGCATGGGACTTTCGAGGGGCCAGGTAAGAAAAACGGGGGCTCGGGGGGGGGGCGGTATTGTCGAATGTTTTTTCACCTTAATGCATAGGATGCATTAAGGTGAAAAAACATGTAACTTTACTACTCCTTTAAATCAGGTGTGAGGAGGCGACACTGTGCCGTTGACCTTTGACTTTTCCCGTGTTGTTCAGGTAGATCTCCACCTCTTTAAAGTGATTGTACAGGCTCGTTTTTTTTGTTTTTAAATAACAAACATGTTATACTTACCTCCTCTGTGCAGTTGGTTTTGCACAGAGCAGCCTGTATCCTCTTCTTCTCGGGTCCCTCTTCGCTGCTCCTAGCCCCTCCCTTCTTTGATTGCCCCTCAGCTAGCAGCTTGCTACATGGGCACCCAAGCTGAGTCAGAGCTCCGTGTATCCACTTAGACACGGAGCTCCGACCTGACCCCACCCATCTCTCCCCTGATTGGCTGACTGACTTTGATTAACAGCCGTGGAAGCCAATGGCGCCACTACTCTGTCTCAGCCAATCAGGAGGAGTGTCCTGGATGGCTGAGGGGATCGTGGACATTGCTGGAGACAGATGGGGCTCAGGTAAGTAATTAGGGGGAGCTGGGGGGCTGCTAAACACAAAATGTTTTTTATCTTAATGCATAGAAAAAATTAAGATAAAAAACCTTCTGCCTTTACAACTCCTTTAAGGTTTCCTACCCCTGTTCTAACCCTTCCATGAAATATTAAAACGACATAACGTTTTGGATGAAGTTGGGCTTTAAATTTGATAGCAATATTGGCTTTTTCAAAATGTTTAGAACACACTTTAGTTACCATATATACTCGAGTATGAGCCGACCCGAATATAAGCCGAGGCACCTAACTACCACAAAAACTGGGAAAACGTATTGACTCGAGTATAAGCCTAGGGTGTCCATCTGCATGCCTCACTGTGCCTCACTTTGCCTCACTGTGTCCATGTGCATGCCTCACAGTGTCCATGCCTCACAGTGTCCATGCCTCACAGTGTCCATGCCTCACTGTGCCCATGCCTCACTGTGCCCATGTCTCACTGTGTCCATGACTAGACTGACGTTTAACATGGGAGTCTATGGAAGGGGTACCCAGCTTTGAAAAATCAGTGCTCCCCGGCCGTAGGTCTCCCAGTGAACAAACTTTGCACACTTGTAGAAGAGAAATGGGGCTACATGTGTGCCAAGTTCCGGGTCCAGGAGACCTACGACCGTCTTGTACTGGGTCCCCAAAGTCACCAGAGAAATGACCGTTTAACAAGGAAGTCTATGGAAGGGGTGCCCGGCTTTGAAAAATCGGTGCTCCCCGGGCCGTAGGTCCCCCGGACAAAAAACTTTGCACACTTGTATAGGAAGGTTTCGGGTCCCCAAAGTCCATGAGATCAGGCGTAAAAAGGTGACTCGAGTATAAGCCGATGGGGGCATTTTCAGCACAAAAAAATTAGCTGAAAAACTCGGCTTATACTCGAGTATATACGGTAGTTAGTTCTAGTTTATTTTGAACATGTAAAAAACTATAAAAAAAACTTTAAGAAGTAATCATTCAGTAGTAGACAATCACAAAACAACTAGTTACAAAAGAAGACAAAAAAAAAACTATAAAAAATAATTTCATTTAAAGCTGAATATACAGAGTCCTTGCCTTTAATTTATACTTCTTTTTTTTTTCTCCTCCTTGTATTTGTGTCTGTTTACCTTCATTTGCATTTGGCTGTTGGTTTTGTGTGCGCGCCATTTGTAAAATGATGAATGGTTGTTGGGACTCCTTATTTAAAAAGACCAAATACCCCGCAGAAGCTTGTCAATGGTTTTGTATTGGTTTTTCTCCCAGCAGAGTAATCCACCCATTGTCCTACAGCTGGGACACCTGCCACACCAAGGGAGGAATGTGATATAACTAAACAAGAACAAAACCCGCTGACCTATGCAGACCAAATGGGGTTGTGTAAATATTAGCAGACTGGTCAGTGAATTCAACTAGTGGAGAATTTTTTCCCAAATGACTTTGCTGTAGTATGGTTTTTTTGTCTTCAGTTCAAGCAGGTACCCTAGAAAAATGTGAACTCTGGTTTAATTAAAAAGAAGTCTGCTGAAACATTTTCAATTATTTTTTTAACACATTTTATCTTTTTGTGGAGCCAATACATTCACTGTTTTCCTATGGGCTGCTGACATATTTCAAAATGAGAGCCAAATAGGCTCTGTACATAGGATTTGGCTATATTTGAAAATTGTTTTTATATGTACTGTCACTTTAAGTGTGCCTGAAAGCAGACTAACTTAAAAAGCTGCAAAAAGACATTTCTGGTGGAGTAAAATGAAAGGAAGGACTACATGACCGTGGGAGGCATAGTCCAAAGGAAGAGTAAAGCTGGCCTATAGAAGGGTCTTGAAAAAAACTTTCTAAGCAAAAGTATGTTCTAAGAAAATTTGCTCATGTTTCTAATCAGTGGGTCAAAGTGGTATTCATCTTCAACCGCAATGAAGGGGAAATTTAAAGGAACAGGGTGGAAAATCTTTCTCAAACATACAAATTTCTAACAGCGAATGTGGTCTTTGGTATAATCCATTCATTCCAAAAACATATGTTAAAAGCAAACACAATCTTTGGAATGTTCTGAGAATGGTTTGAGAATTTTGGTACAAACTCCTGAAGCCCTCTAAACCGTCGGTTTTCTCGACGGGATTCCTGGCAAGCTTGTCTTGCCAAGCCCTGTGTACACACGCGACCATTCAAAAGAACCGCCGTTCTTTTGAATGGCAAGAACGCGGGGTTGTCATCGACTATGATGAGCCAGCGCTCGTCACATTCAATGCCGTCGCTGCCATCTTGCTACACCCTACACTACCCTTGTATGCTACCGCGCATGCGTCGAAGTCTCATTGAGCATGCGCGGGCTTACCTGGGACAGGTAAGCATACTCACGAACGTTTTTCTCGGCAGGAAACACTCTGCCGAGAATCCCGACGAGAAAAATAGAGAGCAGGTTCTCTATTTTTCTCGTCGAGTTTCCCGGGAGTTTTCCTGCCGAGAAACCATACACACGAACGGTTTTCTTGGCAAAAAGCTCTCCCAGCAGTTTTCTTGCCGAGAAAACCGGTCGTGTGTACGAGGCTTAAGACTTTTCCTAAAAAAATTCATTTGAAGCTTTAAAATGTTAGAAATCAGTGCAGGTACAAGATTCTTTACTTCATTGAAGATTTATGGTCAAGTGGAGCAGAAGGGGTAGAAGGTGTGTTGATTGTTGGCAGATCATTCCAGAAATGTGGACCTGACTCTTATGTGTCAACTAGGTCAGATTAATGGAAGATCTGTCATGGCAACTTGTTGGGTCTTTGGAGGTCTGTGGAATAGTGGCGTGGTTACAAAATGTGGGCCTCATCTGGTGGTATGATACTTCCCTTTTTGTTACAAATTGGCTTTGCCAAAAGCTCAAACCTTTGGGAAGGAAAATAAAAAGGTAAATTTGAAGCTGTCCTCAAATCAATGGGATGTAGCTGGGGGCAGGGTTGGATCATAGTCAAGCCTTTAGGCTAGACCAGGGATATGCAATTAGCGGACCTCCAGCTGTTGCCAAACTACAAGTCCCATCATGCCTCTGCCTCTGGGTGTCATGCTGGATGCTGTCAGAGTCTCGCTATGCCTCATGGGACTTGTAGTTTGGCAACAGCTGGAGGTCCGCTAATTGCCTATCCCTGGGCTATCTCTTAGAATTCAATAATTGCTTAATGTTATTTACTGTATGTGGTACAGTTTATTGTGGTTAAATAAATGGGCTGTCATTCTGAATCCAGCATCACTACCTAAAAAGTCAAGTCAGGGAACAACCATGACAAGTATGATGGATGACTTTTTAGATCTTAGTCCCTGCATGCTTGTTCTAGATCATTGAAGCACAACATAGTTAAGCAAATATTAAGGTGACAGCCCTGAAACTTGGACCTTTAGGGCTTATTCACAGTTAAGCATTCTTTTGCAGATAGTGGATACCATAGATCCCCAATTGAAACCCAACAGTTGTTATATTATCTATCGGGTATGGTTTGTTTTGTTTTTGGTCATCTAGCAAATTAATAGTTTTGTTGTAGTAAAAGGATGCTGTGGCTATTTTCAATTTGAGTTGCACAGTCTGTATTTCTTAGGGCTCTAGGGGGACAAAACTTACAAATTCAGCAATCATTGTTAATAAATGAATCACATTTTAAGTTTCTCCAAAACAAAAACTTTATTTTTGGATAGCGTAGGGAAGAGCTAAAACCCCTGTCTGGTGTTATTGCTATCTGTGTCCCCACTGAGGAGATTCGCCATATAATTTTCTCTTGGTAACCATTGTCACTGAGACTGAAAGTGAGGAAAAACTGAAGAGTTTGAGTTGTCACTGGAACAGGAATAATGGAGAAATCTTCCACGGGGCTTGCAGGGCCAATTGTCCAAATGAGAGTCATTTTGGAAAGACTTCCTTTCCCTTCACATTGTGCCTATCTCCCCAAAGGATTAACCCTTCCAAAACTAAAAATAAATTGGCTTTATATATACTTTAGATCATAAATATATGTACACATGCATTGGACCGTGAATACGCTTAGTAAAAGGCATATCATTAGAAAATCTACCTATTTTATAAAAGTTTCAATAATACAATTAAAATCAGTTTAACTTCTGTTATAACTTTTAAAGTGAACTTGTTAGGATGGGAATATGGATGCTGCTGTTGTTGATTTCGTTTTAAATGGGTAGTCATCCTGATTTTGGCCTTACTACCTAATAAATCACAGTCCAGGAACAAGTGTGACAAGTATAATAGATTAGAAGAAGAGGTGTAGATCGCGCTAGACTGACTCGATCAGTCACTGTTGTAGGTTATGTAGGGTATAGGCAGATGGAAAGAATTGGTTTCCAGAGGTTCATGCCCAGTTGGAGGAAAAGGTGGTGGTGAGACCTGTTCGGGCCTGGGCTGCTACCTCGGGGGCCTTATGGTCGACCCCACGTGTGTTTAAAAAGAAGTGAAAGTAAAAGAGCGCCCGATATCCAGTAAAGGTAGGTATAAAGGTATTTGATTGAAATTTCAGCAATAGAAAGAGGCCAACGCATTTCAGGGGGACTAGGGACTCCCCCTTCATCAGGGCTGCTAATACAAGTGATTTAAATAACACCAAAATAAAGCTCTATCTGTCTCAAAAAATGAAAAAAAAAAAATTTGGGTACAGTACTACAAGACTGAGTAATTGTCATTTAATGTGTGACAGTACTGAAATCTGAAAATTGGCTTGGGCAGGAAGGGGGTAAAAGTGTCCGGTATTGAGGTGGTTAAGGCAAATTGTTTATGAAAAGCCATTGTAGGGACCTACAAGGACAACAATATAGTCAATTGTAATCTATACATGGCAAATCCAACAATATTTTGTGATAGCTTGCAAAAGTGAAAATATGGAACAGATAAGAGGAAGCTAAAGCAGTCAAGGAGAAAAATGATGACTATTACTAAGACTTTGGTGTTATTTTCTGTAAGAAACGTTTCAATGGGACTGCGAAAATTGAATTCTTAAAACTTGGAGACATTCTGAATGATTGTAATGAAGAAGACGATAGTGTATGAAAAGGTTTTCAGTCTTTACATACAGTACACATACCTCTCTCCAGCTATCAGCCTCAACACAGCATTAGGCAGGTCACCTCATGTGACACGTAACAAATTTTCCAGAAGATACTCTTATCTCTTCTCTCCTGGATAATTTATAAAAACACTTTAGAACCTTTGGGGATCTCTTACTGCACAGAGCTACAGGAAATGTAATATATTGGAAGCAGACTCTAGAAGTGCTAATACAAAATGATGGGTTTGCCTCGGGGCTTAGATAGACTTTGCAACCAACTATGACTGATATCAAGTTCTGTATGATTTCCAGAATAAAAAGTAAATTGGAGAAATTTATCAACAGTCTGTCTGTCCCCAGAAATATTGTTGTGACTCAGAAGTAAAAAGTCTAAAGGTATGAATAGATTTATGGCTTGTGTAGACAGGCAAATGCCGCAAGTTTGAGGTGTATTCAGCATGTCTTTGCAAAGCCTCCAAGTTCTTTCTGAGCTACTTACGACCTCCTTGTGTCCTTGTGAGCTGCCTTAAAGTGTTAGTTCACCTTTACAGGTGAAAAGGTGAACTAATACTAGACAATCTAACACCCCCCCCCCCCCGCCTACTCACAGGGCATAGGGGATACGTGTCACAGAATTCAAGGCAGTAAATGTGTAGGGATACTCACAAAGTAAGTTTGCAAACTTCAAAATTGTTCAGAGTAATAGAAGTAGCTTAGAAATTGTCAAATTAGAGTGAAGAAAATACTATATGATTTTACATTTCCCCCACAGATATGCCTTAATTAAAAAAATATCTAATGTAAGTTCCACTTTGAAAAAGGTCTGAACATATCCATCAGGTGGTCCTCTTTGCCACATGCAAGAAGGTGTGAACATTATGTGACCTTAAGTTAAAATGAAAGTGTACCTAGACTGGGGGGCAACCCGTTGATCAGGATCCACGGTCTGGGTCACTGTCCCATCCGGATTCCCACGGTTGTGCCACTTAGCTGCCGCTCTCATCCTCACAGTAGACTGGAGAACAGGAGGCAGCACAGTTTTGGATTGAGGGTGGGAGTGGGAGCTGCCCCAGTTAACCTTTCACGCTAACCAGCAGGTGATTGGATGCTAAAATGCTGGGTGTTCCTAGCAACGAATCACCAACTTGTTAATATGAAAAGTTATCTCTGGCAGCTCCCGCCCTCTATCCAGAACTGTGTTGCCTTCCGCTCTCCACTCTGCTGTACACCTATGTAAGATAGGAGAGTGAAGCTAGGAGCTAGGACACTGCTGTGTGTGTGTGTGTGGTGGGGGGGGGGGGGTGATGTGCAGGGGACAGAAGACACTACTGTGGGGGGGGGGGGAGACTTCTTTGAGAGGGGGGTGATGTGAAGGGGCAAAAGAAAACTACTGCATTGGAGAGCAGAGCACACTACTGTGGGGAAGCAGAGGGCACTACTGTGAAGGGGGGGGGAGCAGAGGACACTAGTGTGGGGGCAAAGGACACTACTGTGTGGGGGAGGCAGAGGACACTACTGTGGGGGAGGCAGAGGACACTACCGTGGGGGAGGCAGAGGACACTACTGTGTGGGGGGGGCAGAGGACACAACTGTGTGGGGGGGCAGAGGACACTTCTGTGGGGGCAGAGGACACTATTGTGGGGGGCAGAGGACACTACTGTGTGGGGGGAGGCAGAGGACACTACTGTGTAGTGGGTGGGGGCGCGCAAAGGTCACTACTGTATGGAGGGAAGAGGGGCAGAGAACACTACTGTGGGTTGCAGAGGACACTCCTGTGCAGAAGGGCAGAGGATACTACTATGTGGGGGGCAGAGGACACTACTGTAGGATGGAGAATGAGGATACCACTTTGTGTGTGGGGGGGACATGACTGTGGGTGGGTGGGGGATGATGTGAAGGGGCAGAGGAAACTACTGTGGGGAGTGATGTAAAGGGGGCAGAGGACACCACTTGAAGGGGTGTGATAGGACGGGGCAGAGGATACTACTGTGGAGGTTGATGTGAAGGGGGCAGAGGATACTGCTGTGGGGGGTGATGTGAAGGGGCAGAAGGAAGGGGGCAGAAGACAAGGACACATGATGTGTTCTTCATGACATCTTTTTATTGGGGGTTTGATAGTTAATTGAAAAAAAAAAAGGAAGCCACACCCTGGAGATCTTTGATCTCTTCCATGTTGTTCAGATAGATCTCCACCTCTCAAAGTTTGCAGCAAAAGCACATTAAAGAGGAAGTAAACCCTGATGGGTTTACTTCCTCTTTGTTTCCCTGCAAAGGTAAAACATAATGGGCTACTATGCATCGCATAGTAGCCCATTATGTGTCACTTATCTGCAAGAGAAGCCCGCGATGTCCCCGATTTCCTCGCTAGTAGCGAGCGTCCATCCTCACCCCTCTTCTTCCGGGGTCCACGAACTCCAGCTCTGTGACTGGCCGCGTGGGCGTCACATGACGCCGTGCGGGAGCCGCTTTTCACGGCATGACCCCATTCATAAAAACGGCACACTTAATGCGTCTGCGCCATTGTCTACGGCGCGCATGCGCCGTAGACATGGTTACAGGCTTTTTGGCAAATATATCCGAGACCATGTAGGTCTCGTAGATATTGCAAGCACCTACAGGTAAGCCTTAATCTAGGCTTACCTGTAGGTGTAACTTCCCCCAGAGGGTTTACAACCACTTTAAACGGGCCTCCATTTCAACTCCGTATCTATAAGCATTGTGAAAAATTACATTTTCAAATTTTACAACACAAACACAGTGTTTTTCTAAGAGAGCAGAGTCTTATTTGTAGACTGAAGATCTTTGAGAATGAATGCCTTCATATTAAAAGCAGCTAGAGAGGCAAGATGCAGTTTGTCATAAAAATATTTTACAGCTTATTAAGAAAAAATAAACAGAATGTAGTTTACAAATACCAGGCTCTGTTTCCTCCAGGCAGCTTTCAGTTTGCATTTGTTTGAAAATCAGGACATGTAAATCTGAGCAATGTGGCCCTGTACCACTGCCAATGTAATCCAGTCTCCCATCTGTACTGACTATAATCAAGTAGTAATTAACTTTTAAATATTCACTATAATCCCCAACTTGCAAGCATAAAATTGCATTGCTTGTATTGAAAGACTTGAAGGGTTAGTTCACCTTTTCAAAAAAATGAAAAGGTGAACGAACATTGCACACCTTCCCAATCCTCCAGGTTCTCACTGTACTTACCTCTGTGGGTGATGAGCAGTCAGTGCCCACACAGCTGGTGTATTACTAAAGTGCTACTAAACCCACAACAGTAAAATCAGTCTGTATACGCAGTAAAGCATGCTTGTTATACTATGTATCTTCTGCATTGTGAAAAAATGCTGTTTGATCTGGTATTCTCTGATCCTCCCCTTCTTTTACTGTCCTCAATCCATCTGCTGATAGTAGAGAGCCTTGGAGTCATTCTGCACATGCTCAGTTTGGTGTGTATTGCTAGATTTTTTATTTTATTTTTTGGGGGGGTTCATGTGATCAGCGCCAATCAGCACTGTCCAGACAGAGGGTCAGGGGTCATGCAGCCGCATAGAACAGTCAGAGAAGAATGAAAACTCCTCCTACAAGCTTTAACCATAACCAGTGCTCAGCCGGACACTGATAGAAGTCACAAGACTGCTATATACTGCTGATGAGAAAAGGTATTTAGCAGTTTATATTTACTAAAATAATTGCATTTCCATGTTCTGTGTACTGTGGGAGACCAGATATAATGAATGCAGAATCCTGGGTTTAGTAACACTTTAAAGCGGTTGTATACCCGCATTTTTTTTATTTATTTTTTTACACCTGTAAAGGAAAAGGCATAATGAGCTTGTATGCACAGCATACAAGCTCATTATGAAATACTTACCTTAGAACGAGGCGTCGGTGTCCCTCCCGGTCCACGCCGAGGCAGCTGACATTATGCCTCGGCGCGTCTTCCGGGTATCGCGCTCCAGCGCTGTGAGTGGCTGGAGCCGCGATTCGTCACTCCCGCGCATGCGCGCGGGAGACTTCTTTCCGTCAAGGTCCGGCGTCCGCCGGGCCTTCAGCCGAGAATCCCCTGTGCGCATGCGCCGCTGCAGTCAGCGGCACAGTGCAAGGGCAATATCTCCTAAACCGTAAAGGTTTAGGAGATATTTATTTTACCTACAGGTAAGCCTTAGTATAGGCTTACCTGTAGGTAAAAGTAAAAAAAAAGACTATACAACCACTTTAACAAAGCCAAGGTATCTACTCTTTTTGTTTGGAAGCTACAAACACTGTATTTTTTGTGCTATGTTTAGTATCTTTATGTGCTGTTGAAAATTCAATAAAACTGTATGGCAAAAAAATAATAATTATAATAATATAATTATTGGAAGTGTACATCGTGAAGTCTGTGCTCTCTGTCTTCCCCCTCCCTCCTCTTGTTAGCTGCTGCAGGGGATCTGTCAGGATGGAGAGCGGAGAAGGGGTCAGTAAATGTATCGATCACTGACTTTTTTTTTGTTTAATTCATTCATAGCTGAGGCATAGTAAACTGTATTTACTATACTTAAAGGGGTTGCTCCGCCGGAAAAAAAAATATTAAAAGCCAGCAGCTACAGCTACAGCAGCTGCTGGCTTTTAATATTTGGACACTTACCTGTCCTGGAGTCCAGCGACGTCCGCAGCAGAGGACGAGCGACCGCTCGTCGCTCTGCTGCTCCCTCCGCCATCCTCGCTGAGGGAACCAGGAAGTGAAGCCCTGCGGCTTCATGCCCGGTTCCCTACGGCGCATGCGCGAGTCGCGCTGCGCCGTTCTGATTGGTGCTCCTGTGTTCTGGGAGCCGAGTGTCTCCCAGAACACCAAGGGAAGTCTGCGGGAAGTGACGTAACTCCCGCAGATTCCCGGAGACAGGACTCCCGGATGTGGGTGAAAATACTTATGTCTTAGACAGGTATCTTCACCCCCCTCCCCCCTGAAAGGTGTCAATTGTGACACCGGAGGGGGGGAGGGTTCCAAATAGCAAAAGTTGCTATTTAGGGTGGAGCTCCACTTTATGAATGAACAAGAAGCTCTGTACATACAGTAGTTTATCCTGTTTGTCATTCTGTGAAGCTGAGGCTGCAGAAAAAAGGACTGATGAATCTGTCCTCAGTCCCTTTCCCAGTCTCAAAAGTGAGACATCAGGGGTCTGTTTGGACCCCTGATATTTCACCAAAGCCCCACAATAGGGGTTCTAACAAATATGTAACAAATAATTAAATAAAAAATTGTAAAAAAAAAAATACAAAAAATACTGATACCAGTGGCAGAACTACCAGGGTTGCAAATCTTGCACTTGCAACTGGGCTCTGGCGTTCCGCCACCGTGGGGGGACCCCAAATCGGCAGGAAGGTGGCCCGCTGCGGGACCATAAAAAAGGGTCCCACAATTGGAGTAAAGGGCCCCCGGGATCAGTGGGAAGGGCCCCAGCTAGGGGCCAGGGTGGCCCTTAATGGTTTCTTGCACCAAGGCCCTAAAAGTTCTAGTTACGCCTCTGGCTGGAGGGGTCAAGAGCATAGGAAAGTTGCACTTTAACCAGTTGTCAACCGCCCGCTGTCATATGACGGCAGGAAGAAGACTCTCTTGTTCTGGGTGGACGTCATATGACGTGATCACCTTCCCAAGCCACTAGGGGGCGCACGCTCACCGCGTCGCTGGGGACCTGATGCGTGTGACCAGCGGCCGCGATGGCCGCCGGGCACCCGCGATTGCCCAGTAACTGAGCAGGACCGTGGATCTCTGTGTGTAAATACAGAGATCCACGTCCTGTCAGGGAGAGGAGACCGATGGTGTGTCCCTTGTACATAGGGACAACCATCGGTCACCTCTCCCAGTCAGTCCCCTCCCCCCACAGTAAGAATCACTCCCAGGGAACACATTTAACCCCTTGATCGCCCCCTAGTGTTAACCCCTTCCCTGCCAGTCATATTTATACAGCAATCAATGCATTTTTATAGCAGCGATCGCTGTATAAATGTGAATGGTCCCAAAAATGTGTCAAAGGTGTTCGATGTGTCCGCCACAATATCGCAGTCACAATAAAAATCGCTGATCGCCGCCATTACTAGTAAAAAATAAATAAATAATAAAAATGCTATAAATCTATCCCCTATTTTGTAGACGCTATAACTTTTGCACAAACCAATCAATATACGCTTATTGCGGTTTTTTTTTTACCAAAAATATGTAGAAGAATACGTATCGGCCTAAACTGAGGAAAAAAAATTATTATAGCAAAAAGTAAAAAATATTGTGTTTTTTTCAAACTTGTCCCTATTCTTTTGTTTATAGCGCAAAAAAATTAAAACCGCAGAGGTGATCAAATACCACCAAAAGAAAGCTCTATTTGTGGGGAAAAAATTATAAAAATGTCATTTGTGTACAGTGTTGCATGACCGCACAATTGTCATTCAAAGTGTGACAGCGCTGAAAGCTGAAAAATGGCCTGGGCAGGAAGGGGGTGAAAGTGCCCGGTATTGAAGTAGTTAAAAGGATTAAAATCTGACCAGTCTCTGCCATACATCTTGGGGAGCCCATTAGTTGGTTTTGATTCATGGTCACAGGTGGGGGGAAAGTCCTTTGCCATTCCCCTCTATAAGGCCCCTTTCACACTGGGGCAGTTTGCAGGCGCTATTGTAATAAAAATAGCGCCTGCAAACCATCCCTAAGCAGCGGCTGCTGTTGCTCCAGTGTGAAAGCCCATGGGCTTTCACACTGGAGCAGTGCGCTAGCAGGACGGTAAAAAAAGTCCTGCTAGCCGCATCTTTGGAGCGGTGAGAGGAGCGGTGTGTTTACCGCTCCTCCACCGCTCCTTACTATTGAAAGAAATGGGAAACCGCGGTAATACCGACGGCAATGCGCCTCTGCCTCCGGCAGTATTAACCCTTTTTTGGCTGCACCGCTAGCGGCCGAATACCTCCGCAATTCCAACGGTATAGCGCTGCTAAAAATAGCGGCGCTATACCGCCACCGCACCCACCGCCCCAGTATGAAACCAGCCTAACAGTGTTTCTCAACTCCAGTCCTCAAGGCGTCCCAACAGGTCATGTTTTCAGGATTTCCCTCAGATGAAACAGCTGTGGTAATTACTAAGGCAGTGAAACTGATCAAATCACCTGCGCAAAATAATGGAAAACCTGAAAACATGACCTGTTGGGGTGTCTTGAGGACTGGAGTTGAGAAACACTGCTCTATACTATCCTTCCTTCCAATCTTTTTTAATCTTTTTTAATCCTGTTTCTTCTATCTTTTTGCCTTCTTTTCTTTCCCCAATATGGCATTTTGCCATTCACTCATATTCCAGTAGATGTAGTTCATGTTCACGATTTTCATTCTCTTTTTGCGAAGACCATATGGCACTTCCCCATTCTGTGTGTTCAGTGAACATTGAAAATAGCTCTCATTTTTTTAGATAAATCTGTTGCGTCTACATTTTGTTTGCCACTAATCTCTGCACAATATGCTTATCTCTGGAGTTTTTATCTATGAGAACCTTGATGTATGAATGCCCTACATCCCTTATGCCATACGCTAGATCTCCCTAGTGTTTTATTATTGCATGTGTAGCGGCCTCCTCACCCCGACCTCTTTAGCTAGGGGTATGTCGAGCGACAGAGTGAGGTGCGCTACGGCCCATGTCCTCCCCATGCATGTGGGTGAGGTGAAGGCCAATATCAATCTTTTCCTCGGGCCAAATGTGTGCTGGTTATGAGGGTCAGTCCTTCCGTGCCGGAATCTCCCTTTGTTCCCATCAACAGAATCCATACACCCATCAAAGTCCAAACTCAGGTTTATTGCGTATCTCCACATACAGTCAAATGCAACGGCATGATACGATGGGGAAGCAGGTCGAGGCACTGTACAGGTTCCTAGTCCCTACACTCCCTGTGCTATGACCAGGGGTTGCAGGAGTCTTGATGGAAGCTCCTCCGCTGCGCTGAAGCCCATATCAGGGGAAGATGTCCTCCAAGGGAGTTACTGAAGGCCCATCCGTCACCGGGTTGACGCTACACCGGGTCTTCGGACGGGTGACCCCCCCCCAGCCTCCTCACCTCAGATGCGGGTCCCCTCGCAAGGGGCGCCCTGGAGCAACTTCACCCTTGCGGGACCCAGTCGGAGTCACCGGGTCCCAGGCCTCCTTAATAGTACCTCACCCCAGGCTGAAGGTGCCCGGGATGGACTTCATCTTCGTTCCGACCAGGCCTTGGGCGCCTAGGCCGGAACCTTGAACCGCCCGCACCCAGGCCTAAGGTGCCTGGGTGCGTGAAGGGGTGACCCCCTCCCACAAGAACAACAGACAGGCGACGACGACCTCGTGGCGCGGGCGTCTCCCCCTTTTATATCCTCCCATCGACACCACGGCGGGTTCCCCGCCCCAGCCGTACCATCGCCAGGAAGGAACCAAAAAAAAGGGTAACACTGTGATAGCGATTCTACCTCGAGCCAGCAGGTACACTGACACCCACTGGTCAAAGAGAATATTACACCACCCAATCCTCCACGAATAAGAAAAGGGGTCTAATCCCTGACATAATTACACACCTGGGTCTCTCTACCCCCAGGTGTATCCCACTAACTTTGAAGACCCCGCTACACACTCCCCCTGGTGATTTGACGCTGGTCCCCAGCGTCAGGTGCACACCCATGTCTCCCAAGGAGGGGTGACATGAAGTGGGCCCCAGAGGCTATCCCTAATATTTTGGATACTGTATGTGCCAAGACCTGCTCAAAAAAAAAACCTATAAAACATTAAAACTTTTGTATAAAACATCTGTCATGTACACATATACAATCCCTCCCGTCACTGTCTAAGAACCACCCCATACTCAGTAGTCTTGACCGACGAATCTCCTGCAGAAGGGAAACAAACAAAAAAACATCCTAACACTCTGTGTTAACTTGGCATGAGTGGGTCCGTCAGCCGAGAGACCCACTCACTCCAATAAGTAAGTAGTGCATGTGTAACATTTTCAAACAACCGTTGCACAACACTGCCACCTGGTGACAGCGCTGCGGTAATGACACTTGGTTAGATCTTCATTCTTCCTGCTTTCCTACTCTAACTCTACCCCAAAAGTCTCTGCCTTTGGCACATGAAGAAAAGGGAGAAAAAAAAAACAACAGCTCCCAAATCTCCAGTGAGTAAAAGAAAAGCCCAAATCAAAACAAAAGTAGGGCACAGTTCTAGGCGTCTGGGAATGTCTCTTCCAGAAAGTTTCAATAGCAACAAGATAGGAGCTCACTTTTCCTATAAATAGAACCTTGGATCCGGCAGAAACAGGGGCTTCAGGTGCCCGTCAAACACTTCCACCGAATACTCAACATCCTCTCCATCTTTCCTGCAGATGAGCACCTTATCGGCATGAATATGGCGCCCAAGTCTCCAATCAGCTCTGCAGTCCTTGAACTTTTTAGACACAGGCGGCGCACATGACAGGTATCGCCTGGCATGGGGTACTTTAAGCTTTTCCCATACAAACTCGTCATACCACCTTGGTCGCAGGACCTCGACTTCATACAATAGGTCCCGAGGCAAGTAGGGGTACTCCCACCCATATTCACGGGCGACTCTCTGGGAGAAAAGTCTCTGCAACCTGGCTAGAGGCGGCATCACATCTCGCTCACCTTCTCCTGGCTGTACGATGGCCTCCGGGTGCCGAGGTACCTTTACCATCTCGGGTTTCTTTGTCTTTGGTGCCCGCAATGAAGCACGCTGCATCCCCACCATCAGAGCGGGTGATGTAGTTGAATGCGGAAAGTTGGTCGGAGGACTAGATTTCCTCGGGAACTCCGGGGCCTTCACCCGGAGCGTACTGTCTTCTATGGACATGGGGGAATCCTGCGGTTTACTCAGCATAGGTAGTGGGCGTCTGTCCCAGCCCTTCCGGTGAAACAGTTCGTCTATCTCTCCGTCATCCCCACAGTCTGACAATGACTCTAAGTCGGAGGTGTCATACATCTCAGCGGGAAGGTAGTCTCTAGTAGACGGAAGGCTACCCTCCCATGCGGGCTCCACCGACTGGGGACCCCCGACACCTCCAACCAACACCACAGTCCCAGCCCCTGGCTCACCTGGACCTTCTGAAGAACTGGGATGTCCGGGACTCTCTTCTCTACCGGCGCCATCCAGGCCAGGCAAGCGGCGGGGTGAAGCTCGACCACAGCCATAAGATGCCTGTACCAGACCGACTTTCCTCTTCGGAGGTGGGAGCAGGGAGTCTGTAGTGACCGAAGCAGTGTCCTCGGATTTTTCTCTCTCAGTCTCTGGTTGGGCAGTCACTTCGCCCTGGTCAGCGCGCACGGGAAACTCCGCAAAGGCTTTGATCTCTCCCTCCGGAGTGGCGGTTCCTGTGATGCAGTTGAGGCGTAGGGCCCGGGGCCTTTCCGTGTGTGGTTCAACCTCAAAAAGAAACTCCTTGCATGCTTCGCATCACGAATAAGAAAAGGGGTCTAATCCCTGACATAATTACACACCTGGGTCTCTCTACCCCCAGGTGTATCCCACTAACTTTGAAGACCCCGCTACACATGTTTTGTTCATTCCCTGAAACACAAGTGTATAACTTGCTTGCTATGTCTGGCATGATAAGGCATTTAATGAAACTGAAATACTGAAAATAGCACAACAGTTTAAAATGAAATACAATGCCGTAGAGTTTAAAAAAATTAAAAACTTTACAGAAACTTTGCAATGCCCTTGTGTATTAAATGACGGCTGGTGGTCAGCATCATTCGACCCCCTTCCTGTGATCTCAGTCTATCATGGACACACTCCCTGGGATGCATCACCCCATTGGCCTGGGCCCATGGTGCAGTACTGCAGAGAGCAGCATTGATCTTATGTTAGTGCTGCTCTCTGTGATATCGAAGACCGTGCGCTGACACCACTGGAGGAGGACGAAGGCTTGAGAATGTCATGTGACTAGATGGAAGACCACAAGAAATAAACGCATGTATGACAGGAACTGTTAAAAAAAACAGGTGAGGAAGGGGTGTGCAGGGAGACGGAGAGCTCAAGTAAAAATTTTAGCAGGGCAAAATGAATTATTTTTGTTTTAATAAAAAACATGCTCTGTTTTTATCATTGTTGGATAAATGCACATGCAAATGTTAAAAAAAATAAAAAAAAATACATCTACATTTTTTTTAAAACTGTAATCAACAGATACTGTTTTATTGAACAATTGCAGTATTAAAAAAATGGAATAGGCAGCATATGTCATTGCAGCCTGAAGTCGTCTGTGTTCATCTGCAGGCGGAAGGCTTTCTTTTTTTTAAAGGAAGACTTCAGCCTGCATGTGATCAGTATGTCATAGCTGACATATTGACCACATAATCAGACACTACTCTGATTGGTTCCTAAACATCAATAGGAACTTGAGTTGCCATTAAATGTTGGGGTTGAGAGCTAACAGCCTTTAAACAGAGGAGCATTTATAAACATATCGCCAGCACTCTGTGTTGGGGACCATTTATATACAGGAAGGCAGAGCTTAATTTTCTCAGAGAATAGGTGCAGGAACTCCCTTTTCAGAGTTACCCCTTGTCTCTGCCCCTACTTACCTCTGAACACCGTTCCTTGGTTCCACCCCCTACCCACCTACCAATACTGCCCCTTTTAGAGAATACAGAACCAAGTAACATTTGTGGTGCTAAGTAATTTGTATGAAACTTGTTAATGATAGCAAGAAAAGCAGTAAAATAGATCCCCTGAAGCCAACAACAATAGATCCCCCAGCAGCAACAACAAATCTCTCCACAGACAGCATCAATAGACCCTCCAGCAGCCAGCTACACCAGACTTCTCCCTCAACAGTAGATCCCTCCCAGCGACAACTGACCCCCGAGCAACAAAAGACCAACCCCAGCAACAATAGGCTCCCCACCAGCAACTTTAGACCCCCCCTGCAAAAATAGATCCCTTCCAGAGACAACTACAGCAACAATAGACCTCCCCGGCAACAAACCCCCCCCCCACAAAATAATGTCCCCTCTAGCAACAATAAATCCCCCAGCAGCCAGCATCAATAGACACTGTAGCACAACCCTTGCCAATACATACATTCAGCGCTTGAGGTGCTAGGACTGTGTTCCCCCACGTTCCAGCTGAAAAAAAAGCCCTGAAGGAAGGGGTATATACCATATATTTACATCTTTGGCCAGCGGATGGAGATTTTTGTCTACTTTTAGGACTACCAGTTTCTCCTTACAGTCTGCTAGAAAAGCCTGTTATTTACAGAGCTCAATAGCTCAAACTAAAATAGGAACAGCAACTCTCTCCTCATTCCTTCACAAATATGTCTGAGGTTTCAATCAGAGACAGTCTAGCTAAAAGGAGTCAATTACTGCTGTACTCAGTGTTCTGTGAATCCTTTGACATATAGGTTATGTTTATTTGTTATAAATGTATATACAGTAGAGTGCTATAGATACTCCTTTACAAAGGATATGGCGCAGGTTCCACAGGATATGGCACATTTTTTCAGGGGCAATGGAGCGTGGAGGCTTGGCCTGAGTCTTGGGTGGAGGCAGGGTTGCTTCGTAACCTTGTACTATTGGAATTGTTTCCAGTGGTCTTGGCTATGGAGTTGTGGGGAGCGACCTGCAAGAACCTGAAGATTAGGTTGAACTGTGGCAACATGGGGGTGGTGCAAGTTATCAATCAGATTTCCGCGTCATCACAACCGGTGATTCGATTGCTGCTCCACCTTGTCCTGCGTTGTTTGCAGTTGAACATTTTTCTATATGCTGTGCATATCCCTGGAATTGATAACAATCTAGCTGATTCCCTGTCTCGGTTTCAGTGGGACAGATTCAGGGAACTCGCGCTGGCTGCAGAGGAAGGGATCCCAGGGAAGGGATTCCTTGTCCAGGTTGGCTTTGGGAGGTTGCCTTGGAGCCGCCACAGGATGGATCAGGAAGTCGGTAAGCGGGTCGACGTGGGCGGCTTATAACAAGATCTGGAACGAGTGGTTGGCTTTTATACGGCTGGCGGATGCTGAGCTGGGAGGGTGGTTGGCTTTTATACGGTTGGCGGATGCTGAGCTGGGAGGGTCGGAGATGAGGTTACTTGTAGTGTATTTTGTTGCATATGGAGGGAGGGGGGTCAGTGTCCGCGATTTAGCCTTTTGGTTCAAACTTCAGGGCATGACTGACTTTACCAAGGACTTTTGAGTGAGACAATCGATAAAAGGGTATCGTAAGGTTCACCCTCAAAAGAATGCGAGGAGGCCGGTATCCTTTTCGATTTTGCAGGTTATTAGTGGACAATTGGGTGGGGTGTGTTCATCCGTCTAAGAGGTTCTTTTATTTAGCGCAGCGTTTTCTATCTCGTTTTTTTGGAGCATTTAGAGTGGGTGAACTAGTGAGTCTGTCTAGGCGGTTGGCAAGGGGGTTACGGTTAAACGATGTGGAGGTCATGGAGGATCGGGTGGTGTTGAGGTTGCGTAGATCGAAAGCGGATCAGAAGGGAAAGGGGGTGAATGTGCAGTTGTTTACTTTGCCCGGGCCCAGGTTTGCCCGGTAAGGGTGGTGAGGGAATTTCTGGGGATCCACCCAGTTGAGGGTGGGCCATTCTTGGTGCATAGTGATGGGTCATCCTTATCTAGGTTTCAGTTTGTGGCAGTTTTCTGCAAGTGCCTTTGGGTGGCGGGGCTCTACTGCACGCAATTTGCTTCACACTCCTTCCGCATTGGGGCGGCTACGGAGGCTGCCAGGTGTGGGTTGGATGAAGCGGCGGTAAAGAGGATTGGAAGGTGGGAATCCAGGAGGTTTCATTCTTATGTGCGCCCCCATTTGCTGATGGAGGTCGTGTAAAAAAGGAGAGAGTGGGGCACGCATATGGATTTCTTCTATGGCATGCTGTACGTGGGGGGGGGGGGTGGAGTGCGAGAGAGGGTATTGTTGATGTGTTTTAGTATTAGTACTATCTTGTTCTGTTCTTTTTTCATTTCAGATGGAGGTCAAATACGCCTCGTCTGGATTCTTGGGCATTCATATGTCTTTTGGGGTGTCAGGAGGGCAGATGTTAGGCCGGAAATCCCGGGCATGGTGTGGAGCAGGGTGGTGCTGGAAGTGTACCGGTAAGCTCGTTTGGATAGGCCCCCTGATGTGTTAGTGTTACATGTGGGAGGGAACGACTTGGGGGTCAGATCCATTGGGACTCTGATCTCAGCCGTGAAGTCGGATTTTCTGAAGCTGCGAGCGGCTTTCCCAGGGACGTTGTTGGTATGGTCAGATATAGTGGCGCGCACTACTTGGCGGATGGCAAGGTCAGTGGCCAGGATCAACAAGGCGAGGGTTAGAGTGACCAAGGTAGTGGGGAGATTCTTTTCCAGTAACGGGGGTTTGGTAATAAGGCACTTGGAGTTGGAGGTCAACGTAGAGATGTACCTGTGGAGGGATGGAGTTCATCTGTCGGCAGTGGGCATCGATTTATGGGTGCTGGGTTTGCAAGATGGAATTAGGGGTTACCCTTTGTGGCCTGTGGCGGTGTCTTTGGTCTTTGACGGTGGCAGAAAACAGATGTGATGGAAGTGGAACGGTGTCCGCTGGAATACGGTAATGGTTGCACTGCGGCAAGAGGTTGTCTCTGAGCTGGTGATATGGCTGGAGGCCTGGTATGGAAAATTATGGTCCCGCAGTGTAGTGGTGGAAAAGTGTTAAAGTTTGGGGTGCTGTCAAAGACCAACAGACTGGGAGTTATAAAACTGTTGTTACAAAATTGTTGTAGATATGTTAATGGAAAAGTTATTTAATTAAAAGTTATTTAATATTTGGAGTTATTTATTTGTTAATTAACATCCGCTGACACCCGATCTCCTCCGTGTCCACAATCCCCCGATTCTGCAGATGGAAGAAAATCCTATTTTTCTATCCGTCTGCAGAGCGGATCGGATGAACACGAACAGACAGTCCGTGTTCATCCGATCCCCTCCATAGGGGAGAGCGAAGATCTGACAGGGCGGTCCCTGCACAGTGTGCGGGGACCGCCCTGTCATCCGCCGGCTCAGCAGGGATCAGCGGAGCGATCCCTGCTGAGCAAACGGAGGTTCACGGGGCGGATCTTCACGGATCCGTCCCGTGTGAAAGGGGCCTTATACTCCAACTCTGGTGTGGTATATTATTGGTAAGGGGGGTAAGAAAAGGGGATGTTTTTGAATAAGGGGCTTGGAAGAGTAAAAGAGGGGGTGGTATGGGAGAAGGTGGGATATCTCTAATACACTGGTCAAGAAACTCGTTCCCAATCTATCTTACTGATGTGCCTTGTTCTATGGTAATGTTGAGAAATCCTGCCCATTCTCCGACCCTGAAAAGCCTGAAACAGATGGAAATCCCAAAAACGTGTGAAAGGGTGTGGGTATCTTGCTTTCGGCAGCTGCTTCTCTGCTGTTTTGTCTGGCTCAGCTGGAATAAAGAAAGCCTTTTTTTCCTCTGAAAAACCCTTTTCTATACTTCTGTCTGCCGGCTCTCCCCGCTCTTTTACACATATACGCTCAGGGACAGATGATGATGCAGATAGCTGAGAGGGACAGCGGTGGATCGTGGGTGACTTCGCAAATAGAGATGAGTGAATTGACTTGCAAATCTGGACAATTTCATTTTTTCAGCAAACCGTGAATTTTCAATTCACCTGAATATGTGCGTGCACATTTGTCCGTACAGTTCATGAATCCTGATTGCCTAGATTCATGAATCGTGCACTTCTTCACAGAGCCGACAGACCTTAATGCACCTCATTACGCAAATCAAACTTTGCAACTCACCCTAAAAAAAGATGAGATTTGCCAAATACACCGGCTTGGCTACATTCACTCTACTCCAGCTGTTAATGATCACTGGTAAGTCCATAAGCAGTCATCGGTTAAAAAGTGCCTTCATCCCAATTTATTTTACAGTAGTATAGTAGAATTTTGTTCAAATTTTTTTTGTTTTAAAGCGGATCTTCACCCTTCGGTTCGGTTCACACTGACCTGAAAGTTGCACAACTTACGGTGAGATTTTGCCAGGAGATTTCCTGGTGACTTGAGTATTATTTTAAGGCACAAGTCTGATAGAAGTCGCCTCGAAGTAGTACAGGAACCTTTTCTAAAGTTGGGGCGACTTCAGTAGTGCCAATTAAGACAGCTCTCATTGACTAACAAAGATGGGCAAAGGCGTGTACGGGATCCTAGTCCCAACCCACCTGCCCTATCCCACCAGGAAGCCGACACTGCACACGGCTAATCACAGGCAGTGAGACATTTTCTGTTGCGCAGCTGGACAGATTGGAAAATGTCTCACTGCCTGTGATTAGCGGTGTGCAGTGACGGCTTACTGGCGGGATCGGGCAGGTGGGTTGGGACTAGGATCCCAAAAACGCCTGAGCCCATCTCTATTGAATAACATGGGGTCTTACAAGTCGAATCCCAAGTCGCAGCAGTGTGAAAAGAGAGCTACACTGTGCTGCCCTGCCTCCTACCTCTCTTTCTTACAAATTGACACTATGGGGGTTATTTACTAAAACTGGAGAGTGCAAAATCTGGTGCAGCTCTGCATAGAAACCAATCAGCTTCCAGGTATTATTGCAAAGCTTAATTGAACAAGCTGGAGTTAGAAGCTGATTTGCTACCATGCAAAGCTGCACCAGATTCTGAGTGCTCCAGTTTTAGTAAATCTTCCCCTATTTGTTTTTTTTATAAAGTAATTTGTTTGTGCTGTGTTTCTTACCTAGGCAAGACTTTCTCCCTGTGTTCTGCATGTGCACAAATGTGCCGCAGGGCTGGGGTCCTGAGGGAGCTCTGCAGCATATCAATGCATGCATTGTATTCTCCAGCTATCTGCGCACACATGAGGTTTCCCACACACACAGGCAAAGACTGCTACCAGGTAAGTCTAAAACCTTCCCTGTCTTGAAAACCTTCCTTGTGTTAAAAATCACCTCTGTGTGCTCAGATATGCCAACTAAAGCCAGGAACTAAAAGCCAAACAGAATCCATTGCACCATAATGGTGGTACCCAAGAGGCACCTTGGAGATGTACTGAATTTCTACTGTTAACAGCTTTCATTCCATTTTTTTAATTGTTAGTGCAGTTAAAACAGCATTCACTTTCAACCACAGTGACAAGAAAATTAGAAGAAAAGAAGAACATTTTTCTCAAATTAACATTTTTTTAACAGTGAACGTGGGTTCCCAGAGGTGCAAAAGAAAATCAGAGCTTGAAGACTTACCTCTGCAAAACACTGTGATGCCCATGTCTGAATGGGGAGCATGTAGCTCTATAGTGCCTGCAATGTATTTCTGTCTGTGGATCCTTCACTCACTGATGTCTGAATAAATGTCCACTGAGGGCCACCACCAGCCCAATATATTAATAGTAGTGTCCTAGAGGGAAATACCACCCTGCCCAGGAGCCCAGTCTTTGCCTGCATATATGGCGAGTTTTAGTGCCTACAGAAGAGTTCATGTTTTTTCTGTGCTGACTCATATTGTGCAGTTATCTGGGTCAAGTCTGCTATCTTTCCTGTAAACTGTAGATGTGTGGTGGGTTTGAGGGATTGAATGGCTGGACTTTCCCACCACTTTTCCTCAGATCCACATAAAAAAGGACCCTTTAGTGCCCCAAGGGAGAGCTGCTGGAAATACTGACAAGATATAGGCCCCTATGCTGCTGGGCCACGCCCCCAGCGGCAGGAGGGAGAGACGGGGCACTCGGGGCTCCTAGAGGGACTGGGAGCTTGAAGACTCTTAACTACAAATCTTGGACTGATAGCCTTTTAAGGATCTTTGCCAAACATGGACTATATGGACTCTGTCCTGCCTCTTGTAGATTATTTGCCAATCATGGACTCTAATGGACTCTT
Source organism: Rana muscosa (assembly GCA_029206835.1). NCBI lineage: Eukaryota > Metazoa > Chordata > Amphibia > Anura > Ranidae > Rana > Rana muscosa. Next base: position 153,482,743 of record CM055119.1, on the reverse strand, counting down.
TGCTGTTATTTAAGTATGGTTACCCTATGGGCAAAAAAGCAACTTGTATAGGTATTCATGTGAGAAGCTGCCTGTGCTAAGAACTGTTCCTGTAGGTTGCCTTTCTTCAGTAAAGTTACTGTGAACCGGTTTAATGCGTAATCTGAAGTTTCTATTGCATGGCGTATCCAAAGAACTGGGCTTGTAACAAGAAGACTGTAGGTCAGAGTAGATACAGCACATTTTAGTACATCATGTAGTTTGCTGTCTAGTGTAGTCTATATTGCCATTGCTAGGGACAACTGTACAATTATCATAGCTTAATGCAGCCATCCAGCCAGGGAATAGGTGACTTGGGCGTAGGGTGACGGTTACTTGGTAGTGAAAGAGTGTGGTGCTCATCCCCTTCACTAGCAGCCAGCTCTCTGCATTCTGGGATCAAACCTGCAGCACAGAGTACCTAGGGAACTAGCCTGGGAGTCACAGGAGAGATGTAAAGGGGGCCCTTGAGAGAGATAAAGAGAAAGAGAGAGATAGAGCAAGCACATTGTTGTGGAGTGAGGTTAATATCCTGTCACTGGGAGGGAGGTGATAGGAATTGCTGAGTTACTGTATGCCGGTGCAGGCTCTGCAGCATCAGTTCCTAAATGCTGCCCACCTGGGAGTTGTTGTTCTCTACCTGTAGTAGTGTTTGCAGTGCTTAGTGTTAACAGTACAGTCAGCTGATTTTCACATGATCGCAAACTCCTGCATAGAACCTAGGCAATTAGCAAATGTTGTTCTAGTGTCCCCCACTAGGGCGTCTATGCCCTGCCCACGTGTCTGCATGGCAGTGACTTAACTGTAAGCTCTATTGGGAGCAGAGACTGATGAAGATGACTCCATGCACTCTGTTAAATGACATGGGCTATATAGGTGCTATATGAATGATTAAAATAATATGTTACAGATGGGTATGGTATGGTAACAGCGTCTCTGTGAAAGCTCCTATAACATTTCTGAATTTCTCCATGGTTTAAACCTGATGACATACATTTATCAGCCTCTGCAGTCAAAAAGTGTCAAAGCTGCCGATGAAAAAAGAACAAAGAGCCCTCTTTAAATGGGAGATCCCAAAGCAACCGTATCTCGTGACACCCGACAGCTGATAGACAATGAACTCTTAGCATTTGCAGGTTATTAACAGCCAGGGGAAAAGCCTCTGGCTGTGTTTTATCTGCTATTCAGTAGGGTGGGGGGGAAATCCATGAACCTCCCTGTTAAGGATCAATGAGCAATAACCACAGGCTGAAACACAAACTCAGCTCTGATAATATCATCAGTGTGTGAATGTGTTAATCAGTAGGGATGGGTGCTGTAAACAAACTGCCTATCTATAATGTAGGTTACAGCAGCACAGGTGGGGGTCTGTCCTCAAACCAGACCATGGACTGCAGTGTTGGCGAAAGGTCCTTCTTGTTTTTGTGTCCTTCCACAATCAAAGAGACCCTGTCATCAGAACGTTCAATTCAAGAAAATCTCTGTGCTGTCCATCATTTTTCTCCTAATATAATTTTTTAACGCTGCATCGATACCAGTACCAGTTTGGGTATAATTGCCTATTCTAAGCATTTACAGATACCTTCAAGCAGGCCCGGGCTGGCCTGATAGGCAGGGCCATCTTTACCCTCAGGGTAGTAGAGGGTATTTGGTTGTCTGGTGGATGGAGGAGCAGGGTTGGCAGTAGGGTAATGTAGTGGATGGAGGTGTGGGTTGGGGATAGCGGTGCCGTCTCCTGGTCAGTGCAGTGTATTGCAGATCCCGGTGATCAGTGCTCTGGTCTCGGTGACTGAAGTGGAGCAACAGATCGGAAGTGAATGGGGGGGGGGCGCTAGCTGTGTCTGTGTCCTCGAGTCACTCCCATGCGTCCCAGGTCCCTCCCTCTTGGTGCTGGCTCCCCCCCGGCCAAGTGGATGTCCTTAAAGAAGAGATCCTGCTCCACTGCTGCCCAAATCAGGAGTACCAGCTGCCCCCTCCCTGCCCGGCTCCCCCAGCTCTGATCTGTACAGAGGGCTCTGATCTGGGGGCCCTTTCCACCATTCCAGGCTGTCCAGGGTCTCCTCCGAAACTGTCTTCTGCCCTCTACTCCTCCCCTGACCCTGTGTGGGAGCCTTCTACTCTTTCTGCAACTCCCATCGACCCTGCACCCCTCACCCCATATTGATCTACGGTATAGTTTTTAATTAGTCTAAAAAAATAAATAGAAATAGGTATCGGTAATTGGTATCGGCGAGTACTTGAGAAAAAGTATCAGTATTCGGTTTTGTAAGCTAGATATTCCTATTTTTTTTTATTTATTTTTTATAGATTTTCTTGAAAGAAATATCAAATGTGGCACATGTAGTTTTTAGGGGGTTGTATGGGTCAGGAATGAAAAAGCATTCATTATATTTAAGTGGCTGTAATATCAGTGATCTCTAGCAGTCTCGTGGAATGGGGAAGGAAAGGGAGTAGCCATATAGGCTCCCCTTTCCTCATGGGGTCACTGTAACTGCAAGGTTAATACATACGTTTCTAAGAAGGTTTAGCTACAGGGCTAGAGAGTCAATAGTTTTAAAAAAAAAAAAAAAAAAAAAAACCCCAGTCAGTAGATTTGATTAAGCTCAGGTGTGTTAGAGAGTTCTGGAAATCTGAGAATCAGTAAGGGATTGGTTAGTGAAATCAGGTGTTAGATCAGGAAAATTCTAGAAGCTGGTTTCTGGTCCATTTAAGGAGCAGTTCCAGGCAGGTTAGTGGTGCGATACCAGAAGATTCCAGCAGGAGGAGCTCACGTATCGTCATGGAAGCCCTGATTCGTCAACTGATCGAAAAAGCCGAGGCTGCGGGAGGGGAAGAATGGATTCGACAGTGTCTTGCCTCACCTTCATATCCTGATCCCGAAGCAAGCAGCGCGGAGGACCGATCAGCTGGGCAAACGAACAGCGCGGCGGGACCACACCAACAGCCATGCCCTGGAGCGGAGGGAGCGGTCGCGGGATTCCCCCATCATACAGCGGCGGGGACGGATGACGCCGCAGAAGAAGAAAAGGAGGCTGGTCGGAGGTCAAGCAAGAGAAGACGCCCATTGAGGAGGAGCGCAAGCCTGGATCAGCCCGCTTCTGCCCATGGCAGCCAAACTTTTTCTTCTCTCCCTTATAGGAGCCGACGCACATGCGCAATGACAGAGCCCGGAGAGAGGGGACAAAGCACGCTGGGGACAACAACAGCAACAGGAGAAGTACGCCAGCAGCCCGCCCGTGGTCGGCAGGGGGCTCGCAAGGGCGGAAAGGGAGGACAGAGAGCTGCATGTGTGACCACACAGCCTGAAATCCAACAAGCCGACAGAATCCCTGTGCGGTGTGCATCGCCGGTGTCATCCCCTGGAGTGATCCCTGCTCAGGGGGCAGTTGGTGAGTCAAACACAGCACATCAATTATCTATATTAGCTAAATCCTTAGAACGATTGTTAACTGTAATGCAGGCACAGGCTACAAATCAGCAGGTTCCCAGAGATAACAGTGCAGGGGTTTGGCCAGCTTGTACAGCTGAGCCCATGTGTATATCTAAGTTAGCCAGTGCATCTAATAACAGTAATGTAGAAGCAGTAAGAGGGGTGCAAGTCACAGGGCAAAAAGAGTGCATGCCTTGTTTTCTGTCCCCGCTGGGGTTTCACTTAGCCTCTACAGTAAAGGAAAAGATTTGGAGGGGGGAATATATTGATCTCAGTTCAATTCCTCCCCCTTCAAAAGAACCATCCAGGTTTGATAAAAAAGATGATAGGACAGATGAGGAGCGTCGCAAAGCTCTCATTAAGTCCTTTTATGGGTGGTTACAATCATTTATAATATACGCTAGTGTGCTTTGTGAAAAATCCCCTGAATTAAGCCCCCTTTTATTTCAACACATTGATATCGTTTTAGAAGCCTACAGGAGTTTCAGTGGCTTGTCATGGTTGCTATACGATGAAGCATTTAGGCAGAAGCTAGCGGTGCAGCCATCTCTACAATGGGGTTCAAAAGATGTTGGCCTATGGCTCAATTTATTTCTGCCTCAAAAACAATCAATTTTTCGCTCAGCTGCGGCTGCAGGGCCCCAGGTATCATCTAATGTAAATTATAAGAAGGGTGTGTGCTTTGCTTACAATGATGCGCATTGCAAATGGATGGCGTCTTGTAAATACAAGCACGAATGCGCTTTTTGTGCTGGGAATCACCCAGTTTCCAAATGTTTTCGGAAATTACAAGCAAATGCAAAAGAAGGTATTTCCAAAAGCAGCAACACCAGTGATGCTCTCAAGCATGCTGCCATGGCTGCTTCTCTATCCAAACCAGCAGATAGCTTCATTGCTAATTAGCGGGTTCACAGTGGGTTTCCAGTTACCTAGTTTTCAAGGTAAAGGTTGTACAGTAGTGGAAAATCTGAGATCTGTTAATGAGGCACCTTTGATAGTAAAAATAAAATTGCTAAAAGAGGTCGCGTCAGGAAGGATGGAGGGTCCGTTTGACCATCCCCCCTTTTTGGATTTCAGGATTTCCCCTTTGGGTTTGGTACCTAAGAAAGAGCCAAATGAGTTTCGTTTGATACACCATTTATCATTTCCTTTTGGCAGTTCTTTGAATGATCAAATCAACACTGAGGCTATATCAGTGTCTTATTCATCTTTTGATTTAGCAATTGAGAAGATACGGTTGCTAGGGAAAAATGCTTTGATGGCAAAGGCAGATATTCGATCAGCCTTTCGGCTTCTTCCTTTGCACCCAGATTGTTTCAACTCACTCGGTATATGTTTTGACAATAAATTTTATTTTGATAAAGCATTGCCGATGGGCTGCTCAATTTCTTGTTTTTACTTTGAAGCTTTCTCAACATTTATAGAATGGGTGGTAAGTATGGTATCACATTCCACCTTTATTATTCATTATTTGGATGACTTTTTATTTTTAGGCCCGGAAGGTTCAGAGGACTGCGGTCAGCTATTATCTTCATTCAAATTAGTATGCCAACATTTTGGGATACCATTGGCGGAAGATAAAACTGTTTTTCCTACAACATGTATTGATTTTTTGGGTATAACACTGGATTCGGTCACCATGGAATTTCGGTTGCCTGGTGAAAAAATCGGCAAATTATCCCAATCTTTGCATTTTTTCTTGGGAAGAAAAAAGGTGACATTGAAAGAAATGCAGTCCCTGTTGGGGCAATTGGCATTTGCCACTAGGGTTCTTCCCATGGGTAGGGTTTTTTCCAAAAGATTGTATGCTGCCATTTCAGGATTAAAGAACCCGTTGGCCCATATCAGGCTATCTTTAGAGATCAAGCAGGACTTGATGGTCTGGTTGCAATTTCTGGAGCAATTTAATGGGAAAACCATGTGGCAGCATGATTTTGTGCTGGACAAGGATTTTCACCTTGAAACAGATGCAGCTGGCTCGGTTGGCTTTGGGGCGGTTTGGAGAAACCATTGGTGCGCTGCTGGGTGGCCTCACAGGTGGGTCATCAATGGGTTCTGCAGAAACATAGTATTATTAGAGCTATTCCCAGTGGTAGTGGCATTGGAAATATGGGGCAGTTTATTCGCCAATAGAAGGTTGCTGGTGAGCACTGACAACAAGGGAGTAGCCTTTGCAGTTAACAGTTTGTCATCTAAATCTCCTCCCGTGGTTTCTTATTTAAGATATTTGGTTTTTCTGTGTTTAAAATGGAACATCTGGTTAAAAGCGAAATACGTCCCAGGAAAGAATAACGTCGTTGCTGACGCTCTTTCTCGCCTGCAGATGGACCGGTTTTTCAAGCTGCTGCCAGAAGCGGATCCAGTGGGGGTAATCTTCCCTTCCCGTTTATGGGAGATAGCATAATTTTCCAAAACATCCAGGACTCTGTGGCGGCTTCTACCTGGAAGAGCTACAGTTCTTCATGGTTATTGTGGTCAATCTTTTTAGCATCGATGAGTCTGTCTTTATCTAATCATTCGGAGGACCTAGTACTTCTGTTTCTACAATCATTAATGTTGAAACAGTATTCTTGGTCTCACATTAGTAAGACATTATCAGGGGTGTCATATTTTCTGCGCCTTTATAATCTGCCGGCTTGTCACAGTTTTTTCTCGGTGCGGCAGGTGCTAAAGGGATACAGGAAGAATAATTTTAGAAAGGATATGAGGTCCCCAATTACCCCGGCTATATTAGCACGGATTTGTGGGATAACTTCAGAAGTATGCTTTTCTGCTTATGAAGCTGTCCTTTTTAAATCAGTGTTTACGCTCGCATTCTTCGGTGCGTTTCGGATTTCTGAGATCCTTCCTGCATCAAAGAGAAGTAACATAGGCATGTTATTATCTAATTTGTTTATGGGTTCAGATAATATAAAGTTATTTATAGCTACAAGTAAGACGGATGCGGTTGGTGTTGGTAATTGGGTGGCTTTAAAGAGGTATAGTGTTGAGAATATCTGCCCAGTAAGGACCCTTCAGGCTTACATGGCAGTTCGCCCGCCCAGTTCAGGGTTTTTGTTCATTCACAAGGATGGTTTACCAGTAACAGTTTACCAGTTTTCATCAGTATTGAAGAAATGTTTAGCAAAACTTCAGTTGAGCAACACTAAAATAACGTCTCACTCGTTTCGAATAGGAGCAGCCACAGAGGCTGCCAGGATTGGTCTAGAGGAGAGTACAATTAAGAAGATTGGTAGATGGAGGTCAGATTGTTACAAATTATACATTCGTCCATATTAATTAATTATTTTGTTTCAGGTCCCCTACATATAGTCTGGATTATAGGGCATTCTTTTATTTTTTGGGCACAGAAGAGAGCTGCTGATAGAATATATTCGGAGAATTTGGGCCTGGACCCTGCAGCCTTCCGGATTCATTGGTATGGTCGTAGGGGAATGATGTGGGAGGATTTGTTGTTTGAATTAAGTAGGCTATACGCTTTACATGAGGCTCCAGATATAATAATTATACATGTTGGTGGTAATGACATTGGGAAGTTAAAGACATTTGATCTGATTACCGATATGAAGGATACATTTAAGTTTTTACGTTTAGCCTCTCCAAATACGGTGTTTGGGTTCTCGGAGATAATTCCACGTCTGAGGTGGTTGGAATCCGCAGTTTTCAAGCCACTAGAGAAGGTCCGCAAGCGGATAAATAGAGCCATGGCGAAGTTTCTGAGCGATGGTATGGGTTTTTCATTTCGGCACCATGAGCTGGAGGGCGGTTTACAGGGTCTATATAGGGATGACGGGGTGCATCTATCGCCCATAGGTCTAGATATCTTAAACACAAATTTGCAAACATGCATAGAGTTGGCCGCGGTTTGGGGGGTTGGGGACGGGAGGGGTGCTGCAAGCCCCCCTCCCGTCGGTTGGGAGAATTAACCACTTAAGCCCCGGACCATTTCGGGCCATTAGGACCAGGCCTGTTTTTGGGATTCGGCACTGCGCTGCTTTAACTGTAAATTGTGCGGACATGCAATGTTGTACCCAAATGAAATTTGCGTCCTTTTCTTCCCACAAATAGAGCTTTCTTTTAATGGTATTTGATTGCCTCTGCGATTTTTATTTTTTGCGATATAAACGGAAAAAGACCGAAAATTTTGAAAAAAAATGATATTTTCTACTTTTTGTTATAAGAAAAATCGAATAAACTCAATTTTAGTCAGACATTTAGGCCAAAATGTATTCAGCCACATGTCTTTAGTAAAAAAAATGTCAATAAACGTATATTTATTGGTTTGCGCAAAAGTTATAGCGTTTACAAACTAGGGTACATTTTCTGAAATTTACACAGCTTTAAATTTATGACTGCCTATCTCATTTCTTGAGGTGCTAAAATGGCAGGGCAGTACAAAACCCCCCCAAATGACCCCATTTTGGAAAGTAGACACCCCAAGGAAATTGCTGAGAGGCATGTTGAGCCCATTGAATATTTTTTTTTTTTGTCCCAAGTGATTGAATAATGACAAAAAAAAAAAAAAAATTACAAAAAGTTGTCACTAAATGATATATTGCTCACACATGCCATGGTTATATGTGGAATTGCACCCCAAAATACATTTTGCTGCTTCTCCTGAGTACGGGGATACCACATGTGTGGGACTTTTTAGGAGCCTGGCCACGTACGGGACCCCGGAAACCAAGCACCGCCTTCAGGATTTCTAAGGGCGCAAATTTTTGATTTCATTCCTCACTACCTATCACAGTTTCGAAGGCCATAAAATGCCAAAATAGCACAAAACCCCCCCAAATGACCCCATTTTAGAAAGTAGACACCCCAAGGAAATTGCTGAGAGGCCTGTTGAGCCCGTTGAATATTTTTTTTTTTTGTCCCAAGTGATTGAATAATGACAAAAAATAAAAATAAAAAATAAATTACAAAAAGTTGTCACTAAATGATATATTGCTCACACATGCCATGGTTATATGTGGAATTGCACCCCAAAATACATTTTGCTGCTTCTCCTGAGTACAGGGATACCACATGTGTGGGACTTTTTAGGAGCCTAGCCGCGTACGGGACCCCGAAAACCAAGCACCGCCTTCAGGATTTCTAGGCACAAATTTTTGATTTCACTCCTCACTACCTATCACAGTTTCTAAGGCCATAAAATGCCAAAATAGCACAAAACCCCCCCAAATGACCCCATTTTGGAAAGTAGACACCCCAAGCTATTTGCTGAGGAGGCATGGTGAGTATTTTACAGCTCTCATTTGTTTTTGAAAATGAAGAAAGAAAATTTTTTTTTTTTTTTTTTTTTTTTCAATTTTCAAAACCTTGTGACAAAAAGCGAGATCTGCAAAATACTCACAATACCTCTCAGCAAATAGCTTGGGGTGTCTACTTTCCAAAATGGGGTCATTTGGGGGGGTTTTGTGCCATCTGGGCATTCCATGGCCTCCGAAACTGTGATAGGCAGTGAGAAGTAAAATCAAAAATTTACACCCTTAGAAAGCCTGAAGGCGGTGCTTTGTTTTTGGGGTCCCGTACGCGGCTAGGCTCCCAAAAAGTCTCACACATGTGGTATCCCTGTACTCAGGAGAAGCAACAGAATTTATTTTGGGGTGTAATTCCACATATGCCCATGGCATGTGTGAGCAATATATCATTTAGTGACAACTTTGTGCAAAAAAAAAATTAAAAAAAAAAAATTGTCTTTTTTCCGCAACTTGTGTCAACATATAAAATATTCCATGGACTCGACATGCCTCTCAGTATATAGCTTGGGGTGTCTACTTTCCAAAATGGGGTCATTTGGGGGGGTTTTGAACTGTTCTGGCATTTTATACACAACATTAGGAAGCTTACATCCACTCTTCTAACCACTTGCAGACAAAGCCCTTTTTGACACTTTTTGTTTACATGAAAACATATTTTTTTTTTGCAAGAAAATTATGTTGAACCCCCAAACATTATATATATTTTTAAAGCAAAGGCCCTACAGATTAAAATGGTGGGTGTTGCATTTTTTTTTTCTACACAGTATTTGCGCAGCGATTTTTCAAACGCATTTTTTGGGGAAAAAATACACTTTTTTTAATTTTAATGCACTAAAACACACTATATTGCCCAAATGTTTGATGAAATAATAAAGATGATCTTAGGCCGAGTACATAGATACCAAACACGACATGCTTTAAAATTTCGCACAAACGCGCATTGGCGACAAACTACATACATTTTTAAAAGCCTTTAAAAGCCTTTACAGATTACCCCGTTAGATTTACAGAGGAGGTCTACTGCTAAAATGACTGCCCTCGATCTGACCTTCGCGGTGATACCTCACATGCATGGTGCAATTGCTGTTTACATATGACGCCAGACCGACGCTTGCGTTCGCCATTGGGCAAGAGCAGGGCAGGACAGGGGTGCTTTTTTTTTTTTTTTTTTTTTTTTATTATTAATTTTGCTTTTTTATTTTATTTTTAAATTGTTCCTTACATATATTTTTTTTTTTATAATTTTTATTGTTATCTCAGGGAATGTAAATATCCCCTATGATAGCAATAGGTAGTGACAGGTACTCTTTTTTTGAAAAAACTGGGGTCTTCTAGACCCTAGATCTTTCCTCTGCCCTCAAAGCATCTGACCACACCAAGATCGGTGTGATAAAATGCTTTCCCAATTTCCCAATGGCGCTTTTTATATCCGGGGGGGGGACATTCCCTCCCACTGCTTGTAAAAGCAGTCCAGAGGCTAATTAGCCGCTGTGATTGCTTTTACATGAAAGCCGGCCGCTGGCTGAAAAGAATGATACCAAGATGATGCCTAAACCCGCAGGCATCAATCTGGTATAACCATTCAAAGTCCAGCAACATACCAGTACGTTGCTGGTCCTTGTTGGACATGTATTGTAATCTTTTTTTTTCATGCAGCCTGTTGGCTGAACGAAAAAAGAGATTGATTGGTGGGTATGCCCACCATTAGAATACCGCCCTTCATCCACCCACTTCTAATGATGGGCATACATGCACCATTTATATATGCCGAAGCATGGGGGCATCCTCCCGCAAAAAAGTTATGCCGCACACACATGGTCAAACGTTTCCACGGGCAAGCCTCCGTCGGAATTTCGACCGTATGTATGCGGCATTAGGAGCAAAATTGCTCCTCCGCCCTGCTGCCCCTGCTGCCCCCATGCTTCGGCATATATGCTTTTTTTTTTTTAACTGTGGTGGTGAAATCACCTCCTACAGCACTGGAGTCGCAGGGATCAGGCCTGTCTCTGCGAACGCTGCAGTTATGTGTGTTGTGTTTTGTAAGTGACAGTGATCGATCGATACTGCACTTGGGTGGCCTGGGCTGGACGGAGGGGCAAAACGCAGGTGCTAGCAGGTATCTGGGCTGATCCCGCTAACACTGCGTTTTTGGGAACCCTAAACCGCTGGTATAGATCTGATCAGATCAGATATTGATCTGTTCAGATACTATACCACTAAGGGGGGTGTATGCTTTACGCGTGGGTGGCACTAACCTGACGCTGCCTGGGGTGTGACTCAGACCCTCTCTGACGCTAAAACCTAATTGATATCACCCACCGGGCGATCAGGGGGTTAAACCTTTATTGGGTTATATACGGCGGGTGCCCTGACACTATAAAAAGCAAACTAACTAACCAGCGTCACCCGTAACACTTATATGGTGATCACTGGTGAAAGGGTTAACTAGGGGCAATTAGGGGGTTAAAACCTTTATTAGATCATATTTGGGGGTACCTGACGCTATAAAAACCTGCGGCGAACCTAAAAAAAATGACTGGCTACCGATTGGCATCACCGACACGAAGACAGCGATCAGAAAAACGATCGCTTAGTGACAGTGGTGATAGGGGGTGAAAGGGTTACCTGGGGGGCGATCAAGGGGGTTAAACCTTTATTAGATAATATATTGGGGTACCCGACGCTATAAAAACCTGCGGCGAACCTAAAAAAAATTACTGGCTACCGATCGCCATCACTGATGCTAAGACAGCCATCAGAAAAATGATCGCATAGCGACAGCGGTGATAGGGGGTGAAAGGGTTACCTGGGGGGCGATCAAGGGGGTTTAACCTTTATTAGATAATATATTGGGGTACCTGACGCTATAAAAACCTGCGGCGAACCTAAAAAAAATTACTGGCTACCGATCGCCATCACTGATGCTAAGACAGCATCAGAAAAACGATCGATTAGCGACAGCGGTGATAGGGGGTGAAAGGGTTACCTGGGGGGCGATCAAGGGGGTTAAACCTTTATTAGATAATATATTGGGGTACCCGACGCTATAAAAACCTGCGGCGAACCTAAAAAAAATTACTGGCTACCGATCGCCATCACTGATGCTAAGACAGCCATCAGAAAAATGATCGCATAGCGACAGCGGTGATAGGGGGTGAAAGGGTTACCTGGGGGGCGATCAAGGGGGTTTAACCTTTATTAGATAATATATTGGGGTACCTGACGCTATAAAAACCTGCGGCGAACCTAAAAAAAATTACTGGCTACCGATCGCCATCACTGATGCTAAGACAGCATCAGAAAAACGATCGATTAGCGACAGCGGTGATAGGGGGTGAAAGGGTTACCTGGGGGGCGATCAAGGGGGTTGAACCTTTATTAGATAATATATTGGGGTACCCGACGCTATAAAAACCTGCGGCGAACCTAAAAAAAATTACTGGCTACCGATCGCCATCACTGATGCTAAGACAGCCATCAGAAAAATGATCGCATAGCGACAGCGGTGATAGGGGGTGAAAGGGTTATCTGGGGGGTGATCAGGGGGTTAAACCTTTATTAGGGGGGGTTAGGGGGCTACACTGGACCTAAAACTAAACTTTAGTGACACTTTCACAGTCACAAATGTCACTGATTGCAGTGATCACTAAATAAATGGTCACTGCAATCAGTGACACTGTGACTGGGGGCTGGGGGGTGATCTGGGGGGTGATCTGGGGGGGTCTGGGGGTCCTGGGGGGGGCGATTAGTGTTCCTATGTGTCCTGGTGTCAGTGTAGTGTTGTGCTCACTGACCTGATGTCTTCTCTTGTACGGCGCTCGGTATATGTGAGCGCAGCACAGGAGATGACATCACTTCCTCCTGCCTCCTCTGTCTGAAACAGACAGAGGAGGCATTTCCATTCGCCGGGAGCGATCGCGAGGGGGGGGCCGGAATCGAAAGGCCGCCCCCTCATCTGGGATCGCTCCCGGTGAAGTAACGACCGCTCACGGCACAGAAGGGGGGTCCGGATGGACCCCCCAACTGTACAAAGGCAGTCACGTAGATCTACGTGATTCTGCCTGTCCGTGCCATTCTGCCGACGTAAATCGGCGGTGGGCGGTCGTTAAGTGGTTAAGGAAAGTCAAGTTCAAGTAATAATCAGCTCGAGTCTCAGTGGCTGGGTTGAGTACGGGTATTGATAAACACTGGGTTGGAAAGTATGTTTTAAAAGTTAAAATTGGTGGATTATGGATTTATGTTTTGAAAACCAGTGAATCAGGCCGTGGCCAATAATTATCCAAAAAAAAAAAAAAAAATGTTACATGGAGATTAATAAAATTAGTTGTTTAAGTTATAACTTGCTCTGGTGTTTTTTTGTGCTCTATGCATGTTTGCGGGGGTGTGCATGATGCATGTGATCCCATGGGGAAGGAAAGGGAGTAGCCATATAGGCTCCCCTTTCCTCATGGGGTCACTGTAACTGCAAGGTTAATACATAAGTTTCTAAGAAGGTTTAGCTACAGGGCTAGAGAGTCAATAGTTTTAAAAAAAAAAAAAAACCCCAGTCAGTAGATTTGATTAAGCTCAGGTGTGTTAGAGAGTTCTGGAAATCTGAGAATCAGTAAGGGATTGGTTAGTGAAATCAGGTGTTAGATCAGGAAAATTCTAGAAGCTGGTTTCTGGTCCATTTAAGGAGCAGTTCCAGGCAGGTTAGTGGTGCGATACCAGAAGATTCCAGCAGGAGGAGCTCCCCACCCTACCCCCCCCCCCCATCTTTTTCCCATCGCGGCCAATTCATGTGGTAGGCTCCCTCTGGTGAATTGCCAGAGGGGAGAATTAAGGAAAGTCAAGTTCAAGTAATAATCAGCTCGAGTCTCAGTGGCTGGGTTGAGTACGGGTATTGATAAACACTTGGTTGGAAAGTATGTTTTAAAAGTTAAAATTGGTGGATTATGGATTTATGTTTTGAAAACCAGTGAATCAGGCCGTGGCCAATAATTATCCAAAAAAAAAAAAAAAAATGTTACATGGAGATTAATAAAATTAGTTGTTTAAGTTATAACTTGCTCTGGTGTTTTTTTGTGCTCTATGCATGTTTGCGGGGGTGTGCATGATGCATGTGATCCCATGGGATGTCTCTGTCTCCTAAAGCATGTCTACAGTCTTTAACAGCATGTTTGGTCAATCATGATCTCTGACCATCTCCTTTTGCACATCTGCAATCTTTGACCATCTCCTGTTGCATTATATTCACTGAATTTTTTTTGTGGCCCTTGCCCAATGTTAGGGATCACACTTGAGGTCCCCTACATCAAGTACATTGACCATCACTGGGCAAGAGCTAAAAAGCAGATTTTTTTCAAGTAGCTCAACCTTGCTAATAAAGTTGCTAGTAATTAATCACTAGGTATAGAAAAACTATTGGTAAACTGGAACAAATGGCACCCTATGGAGTATGCTACACAAGAGCATTTGTAGCAATCAATCTTTCATGGTGGCTCAATGCTCTATTCATGTGCAGCTGATCGTAACAAGATGCTAGCACATGCTACACCTATAGCTTACATTCCATAGGAGGCCATGTGATCTATTGTTTAACGATCATTTGCTACACTTAGCAATTAAGTGCTAGCAATTTTCTCCTGTGTGGCACTAGACTACTGAGGTGACTGCCAGCAAGTGGTTATAGCCAAGGAGCACAAGATTAAAATCATCCATATAGATCTAGCCTAAAGCTAGCCATACACGTAAAGATTTTGCTAGACTGAACAAAAGAAATTCTTATATTCCCCACCCATGCTATACAGTGTTGATGAAGCAATCTTTCCTTCCAGCTATTTTATTCTGACAGCTGGCACCCACAGCTGTCAGAATACCTGAACAGTGACGGCAGATGATGGGCTGTAATTACTGTTCAGCATACTTTTTCTGTCCACCTCGTTCCATTTTTAAGCCAGGTGGTGTGGGCTGGCTCAGATTTTGTCCGATTCACAGGAATTGTCTAAAATTCAAGCCTTGTATGGCCAGCTTAAAATGGTTGAAAATCTCAGACAATAAACATTTACAAAGCAAATCCCTCTATAGTGTGTACTTGTCTCAATTAAGAGCACTGAATGTCATTTCCATCTGCTTCTTTGTTCCTCTGCCATCAACACGAATCACATCTGACAAGTTTTCCTGACACCAAAAGAAAAAAGGTGACAGTGGAGGGATCTCCAGCTGATTGACAGCCTCAGGTCTATTCCTGTGTGCTGTGTGGAGAGGGGGGGGGGGGTGCTGTTCCCTCCAATCAACTCTCAGACCTCTTCTCATTGAGCTTTCCAGAGTGTAGTTTCAGCTAAAATATCCCAAGCTTTGAACATATCACGGAGCACTGTTCAATCTATCATCCGAAAATGGAAAGAGTATGGCACAACTGCAAACCCACCAAGACATGGCCGTCCACCTAAACTGACAGGCTGGGCAATGAGAGCATTAATCAGAGAAGCAGCCAAGAGGCCCATGGTAACTCTGAAGGAGCTGCAGAGATCCACAGCTCAGGTGGGAGAATCTGTCCACAGGACAACTATTAGTCATGCTCTCCACAAATCTGCCCTTTATGGAAGAGTGGCAAGAAGAAAGCCATTGTTGAAAGAAAGCCATAAGAAGTTCCGTTTGCAGTTTACGAAAGCCATGTGGAAGAAGGTGCTCTGGTCAGATGAGACCAAAATTTTACTTTTTGGTCTTAAACAAAATGCTATGTGTGGCAGAAAACTAACACTGCACATCACCCTGAACACACCATTCCCACTGTGAAACATTGTGGTGGCAGCATCATGTTGTGGTGATGCTTTTCTTCAGCAGGCACAGGGAAGGTGGTCAGAGTTGATGGGAAGATGGATGGAGCCAAATACAGGGCAATCTTAGAAGAAAACCTGTTATACCGTGTACACACGATCGGATTTCCGATGGAATTTTCCGTCGGAATTCCGATGAAGCTGACTTTCATTAGTCTTGCCTACACACCAGCAGACAAAATTCCGACCGTCCAAAACGCTGTGACGTAAAACACTCAGACGAGCCGAGAAAAATTAAGTTCAATGCTTCTGAGCTTGCGTTGAATTGATTCTGAGCATGCGTGGGTTTTTTCTCCGATGGAGTTCCCCACAGACGATCAGAATTTCCTATTGTTTTTTTTTTCATTGGAAAAATTTAAAACATGTTCTATTTTTTAACACTGATAGAAAAAAGTCTGATGGGGCCCACACACAATGGTTTTTTTTCAGATGAAAAAATTTCATCTGATTTTTTTCATCGGAAAAACTGACAGTGTGTACAGGGCATTAGAGTCTGTAAAAGATTTGAGACTGGGGCAGGTGTTAACCTTCCAGCAGGACAACAACCCTAAACATTCAGCCAGAGCTACAATGGAATGGATGAGATCAAAGCATATTATGTGTTAGAATAGCCCAGTCAAAGTCCAGACCTAAATCCAATTGAGAATCTGTGGCAAGACTTGAAAATTGCTGTTCACAGACGCTCTCCATCCAATCTGACAGGGCTTGAGCTATTTTGCAAAGAAGAATGTGCAAAAATGTCCCTCTCTAGATGTGCAAAACTGGTAGAGACATCCCCAAAAAGACTTGCAGATGCAATTGCAGTGAAAGGTGGTTCTACAAAGTATTGACTCAGGGGGGGGGGGGGCGCCATACAAATGCACGCCACACTTTTCACATAGTTATTTGTAAAAAAAAATTGAAAACCATTTATAATTTTCCTTCCACGTCACAATTATGTGCCACTTTGTGTTGGTCTATCACATAAAATCCCAATAAAATACCTTTTTGTTTTTGGTTCTAACATGACAAAATGTAGAAAATGTCAAGGGGTATGAATACTTTTTTAAGGCACAGTACAATAGTGTAGCCACCTCACCCCTTTATACCCAAACACATATTAATTATTACAGTGGTAGTTAAACTCACTTGTTGCCTTATGTGCATTTAATTAGCCGCAAAACCTGTGTTTGGGTTTAAAGGGATGAGGTGGCAACCCTACTGTACAACCACTTTAAGGACCTCTTTACACCAGTGGGCGCACGTTACAACGGAACATGGTGTGCGTGGCACGACGTGTTGTTGTTGTAATTGCCTCCTGCCTCTTACAGTTAGAATTTTTTATTTATTTTTTATTTTGCAGAGTTTAATTTCCTAAATCTTTGACTAGATGAGGATGACATCGGTCCAGCTACTGCCTTCTAAGATGTCTATGTCTCATTCCAGAAGGCCGTAGATGATGGCACTTTGCTCACAGCTTCATCCTTCTTTTATAAGCCGATGTGTGAGCAGCAGGCACTTGGCTGTTAGCAGAGTAGGATCAGCTGTATCAATGTTCAGTAATTAATAATCATTGCCGTGCCATCTACAGCTGACACCTCGCGTCTGAAACATTGACTGCCAGAACGTTCAATGCATACTGTAGATGCCGCATCGCTGCTATGTCCTAATAACAGTCGTGTCTACCGTACATGCTCGTCACATCTAAGCTTTATAATACCAATAATAACCACTTAAAGACCCCCTTAATGACCAGGCCATTTTTTTGCGATACGGCACTGCATCGCTTTAACTGACAATTGCGCGGTCATGCGACACTGTACCCAAACCAAATTTATGTCTTTCTTTTGCCACAAATAGAGCTTTCTTTTGGTGGTATTTGATCACCTCTGCGGTTTTTATTTTTTGCGCTATAAAACAACTTTTTTACTAGTAATGGCAGCGATTTGCGATTTTTAGCGGGACTGCGACATTGCGGCGGACAGCTCGGACACTTTTGACACTGTTTTGGGATCGGTGACATTTATAGAGCAATCAGAGCTAAAAATAGCAACTGATTACTGTATAAATGTCACTGGCAGGGAAGGGGTTAACACTAGGGGGCGATCAAGGGGTTAAGCGTTTCCTAGGGAGGTTCCCTAGGGAGGTGTTTCTAACTGTGGGGGGAGTGGACTGACTGGAGGAGGAGAGAGATCGCTGTTCCTGATCACTAGGAACAGCAGATCTCTCTCTACTCCCCTGTCAAAAAGGGGAGCTGTTTGTTTACATACACAGATCCCCGTTCTGGCTCTCTGTGGAGCGATCGCGGGTGGTCAGCAGACATCGCAGCCGCCGGCCACGCGCATCGGCCCTGGGATCGCGGCGTGCACGCGCCCCCTATCGCTTCTAAAGCGGCTGACGTACACCTACGGCGATTTGCCCAGCTGTGCCAACCTGCCACAGTATAATGACAGCAAGCGGTGAAAGGTTCTGTCTAATGGAAGTATTATAGAAGAGGAGTAATTGAGATTAATTCAGTGAACCAGTAACCCAAATATCAGTTATCAGTTTCCTGATCGGCAAACGATGACTGCTAATTAATTGTTCTGGGTCATTGCATGTCACACAGTACAGCAGTGTTATTTTAAAATTTGTGCTATGTGACTGCAATTCTTTTAGACGTTCTATTTGTTACGTCATTAGAGATATATGCTGTGCCTAGGAGTAATCTATGAGAATGATGTCATTAGAATTATATTAGAAGGTTGTACGAAGATACATGTTCATTCGGTTCAATCTCAAAGTGGTATTAACCCCCTTCACAACCAGGCCATTTTTTGCTATTCAGCACTGTGCTACTTCAACTGGCAATTGCGCGGTCATGCAGCACTGCACACAAATGACATTTTTATCATTTTTTTTCACACAAATCTAGCTTTCTTTTGGTGGTATTTGATCACCACAGTTTTTTTTTTTTTTTTGTTATATAAATGAAAAAAGAACAAACATTTTAAAAACAAACAACATTTTCTACTTTCTGCCATAAAACATATCCAATAAAATCAAATGTCATCATACATTTAGGCCAAAATGTATTCTGCTACCTGTGTTTGATATCCCAATACAATGAAACCTCGGATTGCGAGTAACGCGGTTAACGAGCGTTTCGCAATACGGGCACTGTTCTTTTAAAAATCCTGACTCGGTTTGCGAGTGTTGTTTCGCAAAACGAGCAGGATTCAAGCCACAGCGGTATGCAGTACCGCGTTTGGCTTGAGGTGGGGGGGCGCCGGAGCCGAGCGGAAATGTTCGTAAAAATTCGGAAATACTCCATTCCCGAGCCTTTCCGAGGTTTTCCAAGTTCAGCCGAGCTGTCCCTGGGCCTTTCCGAGTGTTTCCGAGGCTCTCCGGCGCCCCCCACCTCTGGCCACATGCAGGATTGCATGCCATAGAAGTCAATGCGGAACAAATTATTTTAGTTTCCATTGACTTCTATGGGGAAACTCGCTTTGATATGCAAGTGCTTTGGATTACAAGCATTCTCCTGGAACAGATTATGCTCGTAATCCAAGGTTCCACGGTAAGTGTATATTATTTGGATTGTGTGAAAGTTATAGAGTCTACAAACTATGGGATATATTTGAAAATTGATCAGTCCTGATGTACCGACAGCCTCATTTTTTGAGGTCCTAAAATTCTTGCACAGTTCAGCTTCCCCCCTCAAATAACCCCTTTTTGGAAAGTAGACCATCTGAGGCATTTAGTAAGAGGCATGGGGAGCTTTTGGAAATTATCATTTTTTGTTACAATTTTTTTGGAAATTAAGAAATTGAATACATAAAAGAATCCCTGATCATCACCCCAGAGTAGTACAGGATGTAAAAAAAAATATATAAAAAAACTAAAAATGATTTACATTTTTTTTTTTACATACTGTCACCATAGCAGTACAGCTTCTTCGTATGACTGATGTGGTGGTGATCAGGGACACTGATTGGTGACACTATGTAATTAAAAATTGGCTGGAAAGCTTGTACAAAGCAATGGCAGGCTGACAGTATTTAGAAGAAATCGCACAGGGAACTATTACTAGACATGTGTGGTTCATTTCATTCCGAATTAAATTTGGGACAGATTTTAGTTTTTCGGAAATTGGGATGTATCCGAATTTCCGAATTAGAATAGTAGTGAATTTAAACAAATCCGAAATAATGAAAAATAATTCGGACGAAATTCGAATAGTTTTCGAATACTTTTCGAATTCTAATACTTTTCGAATTCGAAAACTTTTCGATTTCGAATACTTTTCGAATTCAATAATTTTTCGATTTCGATAATTTTTCGATTTCGAATAGTTTTCCAATTTACAAAGAGAATAAAATAGAATAGAAAATAAAAGATTAGAATAGAAAAAAAGAGTAAAATAATTTCTATTCTATTCCTTTATTTTCTATTCTATTTCATTTTCTTTGGAAATTGGAAAACGATTTCAATTTGAAAACTATTCGAAATTGATTCGAAAACTTTTCAAATCGATCCGAATTCGAATTAGAAAAATGTGAACACATTCGAACACGAATTAACAAAATGAATTCCGAAAACGAATGAAACTAATTCAACTAAACAAATTTATTCGAATAACTAATTGAAACGAAACAAAACAATTTTTTTTCGTTCTGCACATGCCTAACTATTACCTGTGGTAAGGGACAGATGATCACCCCTGGATGCAATGAATGAATGAATGAGTAACTTGTATACACCCCTGGATGAAAGCAGCAATCATCTGTCCCAACTAATTGTTGGCTGTGCAATTACATCTGAACACCGGCAGCTGCAGTTGGTGTCAGCCTGGCATTGCTTTGTGCAGATTCCCTGGCTGTGCCCGTCTGCACATTTGTGCTGTGTGTTAACGCACGGTATGTCACGCAATAATGTGTGTTGCATTAAAGGCAAAACATTTTTTTTAGTTTTGGATAGAGTGAAGAGGGATTAGAGCCCCTGACAGTTTTTATTGCGGTTTGTGCCAATGTTAAAGTGGAGCTCCACCCAAAAATGAAAGCACCGCTTATCTGCCTCCCCCCCTCCAGTGCCACATTTGCCACCTTGTGGGGGGGGGGAGCGGGTACCTGGTTTTGACAGGTACCCGCTCCCACTTCCTGCTGAGTTCATTGCGGCAAACTCAGTTGGAAGTTCGACTCTCGCCACAGCCGGCCCATTGAGAAAGCGCAGAGCAATTCACACATGCGCAGTAGGAAACCAGCTGTGAAGCCGCAAGGCTTCCCCTACCCAAGATGGTGGCGCCAGCACCAGAGAGCCGATTCAAAAATCGGCTTGAGCGAGGACACCGTGGGATCCCTGGACAATGTCAGTAAAAGTCAACAGCTACAATAATTGTTAGACATGTGCAATTTGTTTAGTTCCAAATCCGTTTTTCCTCAAAATTCAGTGTATTCGTTAATTCTGAAAATTCCAAATTAACGAAAGACCGTTTAACGAATTTTTTGGAAAACAGATTTTTTAAAAGAGCGGAAATTCAAAAAGAACGAAAATCTGAAAATTCAAAAATCCGAAAATTATAAAAAACAATACGAAAATCAGAACGAAAATTTGAAAATCCGAAAGAACAAAAAACATTTGGATAATTTCTATTATAATTAAAATATTACGATTATTAACCATGATTATTAATAATAAATGATACTAAAAACTATAATAATAGTTACAAACTATTCAATTTTAAGTATTGGAATTTCCTTTCAAATTTGGCTGTTAGTGAACGTAACAAATACGAATTTATCCGAAGTTACGAATTATCCGGCATTCGTTATTTAATAGTTTATAACAATTAATACTAATATTATATTTTAATTATAATAGAAATTATCCAAATGTTTTTTTTTTCTTTCGGATTTTAGAATTCTCTGATTTTCGTTCTTTCAAATTTTCTGATTTTCGTTCTTATTTTCTGATTTTCGTTCTGATTTTCTGATTTTCAAATTTTCTGATTTTCAAATTTCTGATTTTCATTCTTTCAAGGGATTACGAATTGTTGAAATAACGAATACCGCATCCAAACGAATGGAACGCAACTAATTTGAATTTATCTAAATTTTGGAATAATTGAAATACCGCATTTTAATTATAATAGAAATTATCCAAATGCCCGGGGCATGCTGGGACTGTGATGTCATGAGGGGGCGGGGTCACCGGATGACATCACCCGGTGACCCCGCCCCATGCCTATATAAGTCGTTGTGCGCCGCGCACATGGCATTACAGCGGGAGAGAGCGTTGTGTCAACATTGGAAGAAGAGGAGAGGGAAGAAGACGACGGAGAAGACCGGGCCAACGCTAGCAATAGAGCAGCAAAAGAGCAGAAGATAGCGGAGGAGCCCAGCAGAAGAACCGCAGATCGGGAGAAGAGGCTGGAGAGCGGGAGGAGAGAGCGGAGAAGTCGGAAGAGACCCCCGAAGTTGGAAGAAGACCCCTGGAGCTGCCTAATAAATTACTTCAAAAACCTGTGTAGTGTGTTTTTTTTTATTGACACTTTTTTTCCCAGGTGAATGGGTAGCTGTACGATGTACCCCATACTCATTCACATAGGGTGGGGGGCCAGGATCTGGGGGCCTCCTTATTAAAGGGGGCTCCCAGATTCCCATAAGCCCCCGGCCCGCAGACCCTGACAACCAACGGCCAGGATTGTCGGGAAGGGACCGTTGTCCTCATCAACATGGGGGCAAGGTGCTTTGGGGTGGGGGGGCGCAGGACCCCCCTGCCCCAAAGCACTCACCCCCATGTTGAGGGCATGCAGCCTGGTACGGCTCAGGAGGGGGGGCGCTCGCTCGTCCCCACCCCCTTTCCTGACCGGCCGGGCTGGTGCTCGGATAAGGGTTTGGTATGGATTTTGGGGGGGACTCAATGCCGTTTTTTCAGCGTGGGGGTTCCCCTTAAAATCCTTACCAGACCGATGGGCCCGGTATGCTCATAAAGGGGGAACCCTTGCCGTTTTTTTTTTTAATTGCCGTGGAGTTCCCCCTAATTATTGGGGGATCAAAGTCGCGTCCCTGCTTATTGAAGTCGTACTTCAAGTCGTGGGGCAAAGTCGGATCCACAGTCGTATGACTGTCTTGTCAAAATCGCGGCCGTGAAATTGCGGCAAAATCGCATGACTTTGAAGTAGCACAAGTGTAAAAGGGGCCTTAAGGAGATTGACTCTCTCTATTTGTCCTGTTTACCATTATAATTCAAAATAGAAGAAAATCCCAAATTTTCGGTTGTCCCCAGAAAAGTAATAGATGGGAAATCTTCCAATAGGGACACTAGTTCTGGTGAACTGGGGGTCCCCAAGAAATTCCCTTAATTTGCAGGGTTTACCTCTCACTTCCTGTTTGGCTATGGGACAGGAAGTGAAGGGGAATCTCCGCAATGGGACACAGATGGCGAAGAGGGGCTATAACCCTCCCTTACTGTATCCAAAATGAAAAAAAAAAAACTGTTACCTATAAATCTACTTTAAGGCAGCCTATTGATATTCATGGGATTCCAATACACCATCAGACAAGTCCCAAAATTGTTGCTGCAGCACAATGTGGAACACTGCGGCGTGTTGTCTGTATGTATGTATGTTCTGCCTAAAGCCTCATACACACGACGTAACACAACATTAGCAGAAGTTGCCCAAAGGGTGGCGCTAAAGAGCTGAAAAACCACGTAGTTTCGTGTTTGTTGGCTGACAATTCTTTGCCGTTTGTATGCAATACCTGTTATAGGGAATAGAGGGAGGTGTTATGTAGTCTCAACGCAGTGTTATGGAGTCCTAATTCATTCCCTGGTTTGGTGACAACACTGCTCAATACAGTTGTCACCCTAGGATGGGAAGTGTGTTAATGGTAGGATTACCAGGTTTAAATAAAGGGGTAAAAAAAGCCTTAACCACTTGACCGGAAGATTTACCCCCCTTCATGATCAGGCCATTTTTTACAATATGGCCCCTGCGTTACTTTGACAATTGCGCGGTCGTGTGACACCCAAATAAAATGTATGTCCTTTCTTTCCCACAAATAGATCCTTTGGTGGTATTTGATCACCTCTGCGGTTTTTATTTTTTGCGCTATAAACAGAAAAAAGACGGACAATTTTGATAAAAAAAAAAAAAAAAACGACTTTCTGCTATAAAACATATCCAATAAAAAAAATCGAAAAAAGAAAAAAAAATGTTATCATGAATTTAGGCCAATAGGTATTCTGCTACATATTTTTGGTAAAAAAAAACATAATACGCATATATTGATTGGTTTGCGCAAAAGTTATATCATCTACAAATTATGGGATATTTTTATTTATTTATTTTACTAGCAATGGCGGTAATCAACGACTTATAGCGGGTCTACAATATTGCGGTGGACATTCGGACATGTTTGACATTTTTTGGGAACCAGTGACACTTAGACATGTGCAGAACGAAAAAAATTGTTTCATTTCGTTTCGATTCGTTAATTACATAAATTCGTTAGATTTGTTTCATTCGTTTAATTTGTTTAATTTGTTTTCGGAATTAGATTTGTTTATTCGTTTTCGAATCGATTCGAAAAGTTTTCGAATCAATTTCAAATAGTTGTTGAATCAATTTTGAATAGTTGTTGAATCAATTTCGAATAGTTTTCGAATTCGAAAAGTTTTAGAAATCGAATCGTTTTCCAATTTCCAAAAAGAATATAATAGAATAGAAAAAAAAAATTAAAAAATTTCTATTCAATTCCTTTATTTTATATTCTATTTTATTCTGTTTGGAAATTGGAAAACTATTTGAATTTGAAAAGTATTCAAAAACTATTCGAATTAGAATTTAGTCTGATTTGTTTTCATTGTTTTCGTTTAAATGCTGTACTATTCTAATTCGGAAATTCGGATACAACCAAATTTCCGAATAACGAAAATTCGACCGAATTTTAATTCGGATCAAAACGAACCGCACATGTCTAGTGACACTAATACAGTGATCAGTGCTAAAAATATTCACTGTATTAATGACACTGGCAGGGAAGAGGTTAACATCAGGGGCAATCAAAGGGTTAAATGTGTTCCTAGCCAGTGCTTGTGTACTGTGGGGGAGGTGCTTTTACTAAGGGAAGGCAAAGATGGGTGTCCCTGCTTTGCAGGACCACTGGATCTAGAGTTACCAGCTTTTCTTATAGCCAAACCCGAACACTTTAGCAGCCTGTGACACCTTTGGGTGCCCCAAGCAGAGTAGTAATGCGGTGCGCATAGCAGCAAACAGTGGGTGTGGCCAAATAGTTTTTGCTGACATGATTGCCCTGCACCCCAGTGATGCTGAACCTGCCCCCGCACAGCCGCCCTCAGCTCCCGGACGGCTACAGATTTGTGTGTGACTATCTTGGTTTCTTGGGGAGCCGCAGCCCCGTCTGAATAATGTGTCTGGGTTTAAGTTCACCTGAAACCCGGACACATAATTCAAAACCAGGACTGTCCGGGTGAATCTCGGACAGGTGGCAACCCTAACTGGATCCATGCCTTCCCTACTGACAGAATGGTGATCTGCCTTGTTTACATAGGAAGATCGCCGTTCTGTTTGTGTACTGAACAAACGGCCGGTGCTGGCGGACATCGAGTTTGCGATACCCCCAAGCTGGGCTCCCACTGTGTGCGATCATAGCGGGACAAGGCTGTCGGCGGCGTGCGTGTGCGTGCCCCAGGCCCGTATGTGTCAGGGTATGTACTAGGTACGTGATCTGGCACTGAGCGGCCGCCCTGCTGCAGTATATATATAGTGGACGGTCCACAAGTAGTTAAAGAAGAAAACCAATGCAGCCACCACATCTAAAGACTGCTATGCTGCAATACATTACAGTTTTTGTTCTTGGGTTTAGATACTCTTTATATAGTTAAAGTGTATCTAAACCCAAGAACACAAACTGTAATGCATTGCAGCATAGCAGTCCTTAGATGAGGTTTAGATCCACTTTAACTATATAAAGCTCTATGGAAATGTTGAAATGCCCATGAAAGAAGATGAAGGAAATCATTTGCAGGGACTGATAAAGTGAGGGACCTGAGCCGCCTCCATTCTCGTGTCGAGGGACCGAGGAACACCGCAGTCCCATCACGACATATTAAATTGGCTCCGAGGTTTTCTTGGCATTGAAATACTACAGGGATCTGATTGCAAAGTTCCGTGCTGATAATCCGACAGGGACAATGCCGGTGGCCAAAATTTCCAGGGATGCGTCTTCAAAACTTGGGAGCGTTCCTGGAAATCAGAGAGCTGGGAACTCCGATAAAGGGAATCAACAGTATAGAGCTGCCAGCGGTCCCAGATTTAAAGAGACGGCGTCGCCTTTTATAGATACGTCTCTGTATGAATCAGCCGTGCTATAAATTCTTCTCTTCCTGAGCTGTAGACCTTTCCTGACATCTACTAATGATAATATAAAGGTGTAATAACCCCACAAGCAAACATTTATTATATTGCAGCTTACCAGTTCTTAGATGTGGTGGCTGCATTCGTTTATTTTTTATGCTTTCTTTTCTTCTATTTTTACCTTTCTACATATGCTATTGTTCATCTAGGGATGTGGTGCTACTTTTATTCTCAGACAACTAGCTTAAATCTTTTCTCATTGTGTTCTATATTTATCTGGTGATCCAGCCAGCCAGTCTGTTGTTTTTCAAAAGCATAAGCTCTCCAGCAGAGTGTATCAGTTTACAGAGAGGAGAGAAACCACTATCTGGGGTGCTTAAAATGATCAGATTTTATTTATTCATGTAAAACCTTTATCCAAAAAGTGAAAAAATAACTGTTTGCTATAGCTTTTTATAAAGTGTGGAGTTTGGCTTCAATTAGTTAATGTATTTAAATCTGCTAATACATTTACCACCCCCCCAACAGACTGACAATGCTGCTGTCTGCTGTGCCTCTTGTGCTCCTTCATCCAGAGTGGAGGCAGTCTAATGCCTTGTACACACGAGCGGAATTTCCGTCGGAATAAACTCCGACGGGTTTTTACGACGGAGTTCCGACGGAATTCCGCTCAAGCTGTCTTGCATACACACGGTCTCACTAAAATCTGATCGTCAAGAACGCGGTGACGTAAAACACTACGACGAGCCGAGAAAATGAAGTTCTATGCTTCCAATCATGCGTCAAATTGTTTCCGAGCATGCGTGGTTTTTAGTCCGTCAGAAATTGCATCCAGACGAACGTAAATTCTGATACAAATTTTTTTCATCGGAAAAATTGAGAACACGTTCTTTATCTAATTCCATCGGAATTTCCGATGGAAAAACTCTGATGGGGCATACACACGGTCGGAATATCCGATGAAAAAATTCCGTCTGACTTATTCCATCGGAAATTCCGAGTGTGTGTACATGCAATAATACAGGAGGTGTGTTACTGGCCAGGTCACCAGGTGAGGACAGAGGGGGGGGAAAATAAAATCGAAAAAAATAAAACGAATGCAACCACCACATCTAATGATTGGTAAGCGGCAATATATTACATATTTGGTTTTAATACATTAATTTAAATACATATATGAAATATATAAATGTAAATAAAACATATGAAATATATAAATGTAAATAATATATATATAAATAAATATATGAATTATATAACTATAAATAAATATATATGATATCTATCTATCTATCTATCTATCTATCTATATAGATATATATATCTATATATATATATATAAATATATACAAAATATATGAAATATATATAAATATATCAAATTAATAAATATATATATATATGAGATATATTAATATATGTAATATGTAAAATATAAAAAATATTTAAAATATTGCTGCTAGAGGTCACTAATGCCGCATACACACAATCGGTTTTTCTGATGAAAAAAGACTGATGGACTTTTTTCATCGGACAAACTGATCGTGTATGGGCCCCATCGGTCTTTTTTCCATCGGTATAAAAAAATAGAACGTTTTAATATTTACCGATAAAAAAAAAACGATAGCACATTCCGATCGTCTGTGGGGAACTCCATCAGAGAAAAAACCCACGCATGCTCAGAATCAAGTCGACGCATGCTCAGAAGCATTGAACTTAATTTTTCTCGGCTCTTCGGAGTGTTTTACGTCACCGCGTTTGGGACGGTCGGTTTTTTTGACTGATGGTGTGTAGGCAAGACCGATGGAAGTCAGCTTCATCGGATTTCCGATGGAAAAATCCATCGGATTTTATTCCATCGGAAATCCAATCGTGTGTACAGAGCATAAGAGCCACTCACACAAAAACGTGGAGTAGGTTAGGCGCGTTCGGTGCCCGTTTTGCCCAATGCAGGTGAAGGCACTGCCAGTTGAATGTGGTGCCAATTACTTGTCAACCAAATTGCACGGTATTACGGTACTGTGCGGTTTGGTGAAGTGCGATCTGAAAAAGTCCCGCTTGCACTACTTTTTCCGTGTTGCAGGGAAACCCATTGAAATGAATGGGCTGGCAAAACTGGACGGAATGGGAACATGCAGGACCACATGGGAACGCATGCATTCTGGTGTGTACTGACCCCAAGATATTATTGTGTGTCATGAGTTCAGCAGCTCAGCTGGCAAAGTGTCCTTAAAAGTAATAAAAATATGAATAAAAAATAAAAAAACTGGCAAATCTGTTTATTAGCCATGCATGGAAATATTACAGTAATGCTGTTAGATTCAGGATTGCCGGCGGTCCCTGATTTAAAGAGACAGTGTCAGCCTTTGAAGCTGGAATTTTTGTATCGCTCACAAATATCCTCGGATTTCAGTGCAGATCAGCTACACAACAAATTCCTTCCTTTCTGTCCTGTAGACATGTTTTGCATCTACCAAGATAATTCATTTTTTTTTTTCATTATCATTCAGGCTGGGTTCACACTGCTGCAAATTCTTTTGCGAATTTGAGCCGTTGCGATCGCTCAAATTCGCAAGTCATTAAAATAACATTGTTTTCCATTAGTGCCGTTCACATCGGTGCGTTGCGAATCTAAGCTGCGGGAAAAAAAGGGTCCTGTGCGAGTTTGATCCGTGTGCGATGCGAACTCAGCTCTATAGACAGGCATTCCCAGAAATCGCGGCCGCGAATCACGGTAAAATTGCGCGATTTTGAATTCGCAGCAGTGTGAACCTAGCCTAAGCCCTGGTTCACACTGGTGCGTTTTGACATGCGATTTGGCATGTCAAATCGCATGTCAAAACGGCGATATTTGCCACAAATTGCCGGCAATGGCACCGTCCTAATTGGTGCGACGCCGCATCTGCGGCGCTGCACCGATTTTAAGAAGTAGTTTCTGTACTACTTTTTGCGATTTCGGCCGCGATTTACATTGACATCTGTGTAGAAACCTGCACAGATGTCTTTGTAATCGCGGCTGAAATCAAGACTGCCAGCGGGAGTGAAATCAGCTGAACTCGCACGGCTTCACTCCCGCAGCCCATTGTGAACCTGGGCTAAGATGAGAAAATAGCGACAGACGTGGTCTGTAATTCTGTACATAGACTCATCACTCTCTAGGACACTATTGTGCAGCAACGTGTCCCTGGAAGTCATACAACATGACAGAGCCCTTCCTTTGTTAGTATTGTAATATTCCCGGAACACACTCTGACTTCTGAGTCTGATTTAAAGAGACAGCGTCAGCTTTTGAAGAAATATCCCTGGAATTTTTTTTAGTCCCTTAAAAAAAAAAAATCTCTGACTTTCCATGTTGATCAGCTGATTCAGATACAACACCATCCCTGTCCTGATTCATTTACTGATCAGCAGCATTTAAGTGCCGACAAAATAGCCATACAAGGGTCTCTTTATAAAGGTTTTCACCAAGGAGCTACACAACTTTCACCCAAGATTCACACATTTTCCAATGGAATCCGATGTGAATCTTGGGTGAAAGTTGAGTGAACATATAAAGAGTAATCTTGTACACAGCCTCCACGGGTCTCTAGAAAAGTACTGAGCATCATGAGTTAAGAGATCAGCAGCAATGTGGATGTGTGACTCCTGGGTGAAAGGTGAGTGAACCCTGGGTGAAAATGCTTACAACTAGACTTCTATATGAAAATATCTAGCAATCGACTTCTAAGTTTATAATTCTGTACACAGCCTCCAGAGGTCTCTAAAGACGGTGTTGTGTGAGTTAAGCGATCAGCAGCAATGTGGATGTGTAAATTGTGGGTGAAAGTTGAGTGAATGATGGTGCTATATAAATATCTGTAATAAATATTTGATAAAACATTTGAAAGGTATACCCTTAACTTTAAAGTTCTGTACATAGCCTCCATAGATATTAACACAGTATTGTGCGTCATGAGTTTTGCAGTTCAGCAGCAAAGTGGATGTGTGGATCTTGGGTGAAAGTTAAGGGAATTTGGGGTGAAAGCATTTATAAAGAGACCACTAGGTTTGCAATTTTGTGCAAAGCTTTCACAGGTCTGTGAGACATCATTGTGCATCATGAGTTAGGAGATCTGCAGCGATGTGGATGTGGGACTCATGGGTGAATTTTGAGGGAATCTTGGGTGAAAGTTGAGGGAACCTTGGGTGGAAGTTGAGGGAACCTTGGGTGAAAGTTGAGGGAACCTTGGGTGAAAGTTGAGGGAACCTTGGGTGAAAACATATGTAGACCATAAGTTTATAATTCTCTACATGTCTCTAAGACACTACAGTGCATCATGAGTGTAGCAGTTCAGCAGCACAGTGAATATGTGGATCTTGGGTGAAAGTTGATTTAATATAACTGACTCCTTTTATATTCAGTTTAGTTTTCCTTACATTGCCTCCATAGGTCTCCAAGATTCTATTGTAAATCATGAGTTTAGCAGCACAGCAAACAAAGTGGACATGTGAATCTTGGATGAAAGTTGAGTGAATCTTGAGTGAAGACATTTATTATTGGACCTCTGTCCTCCATAGGTCTCTAGGACACTATAGAGCATCATGAGTGTAGCAGCTCATCAGCAAAGTGAACATGTTAGTCTTGGGTGAAAGTTGAGTGAATCTTGGGTGATGACATTAATAACTAGACCCCCTGTGTTTATAAATCTGTACATAGCCTATGTAGGTCTCTAAGACACTATTGTGCATGTCTGAGTCTTGGGTGAAAGTTGATTGAATAAAATAGACCCCTTAGGTTTAGATGTCCTTACATTGCCTCTATAGGTCTCTAGGGCATTACTGTGAGTTATGAGTTTTGCAGCTAAGCAGTAAAGTGGACATGCGAGTCTTGGGTGAAACCATTTATAATATATAATATATAAACATTATTAATTGACACCTACGTTTAGAATTTCTTACACAGCTTATCATAGATCTCCAGGGCACTACTGTGAATCATGAGATTAGTAACTCAGCAGCAAAGTGGATATGTAAGTCTTGGGTGAATGCTGGGTAAAAGAGTGAATCGTGGGTGATGACATTTATTATTAGATCCCTAAGTTAATAATTCTGTACACAGACTCGTGAGATCTCTAGGACACTATTGTGAATCATCAGTTAAGGAGCTCAGCAGCAAAGTGGACGTGTGAGTTTTGGGTGAATCTTGGGGTGAATTGAAGATATTTATAAATAGACCCCAAGGTTTATAATATTGTACAAAATCTATACAGGTTTCTAGGGCACCATGTGAATCTTGAGTTTGGCAACTCAGCAGCATAGTGGACATGTGAGTTTTGGGTAAAAGTTGAGTAAATATAATAGACCCTTAAGTTTAGATTTCCTTACATTGCCTCCATAGGTCTCGAGGACGCTATTGTGAATCCTGACAGTTGAGTGAATAATGCTTGACAACATTTATAAGTAGACCCTGGCCCGCCATCAGGGGGGTACAGGCAGTACCCATGTAAGGGGCCCGGATGGCAACCCCCCTTCTTTTTTTTTCTCTTGTAAGGGGCCCTCTGGTCCCCAGGGGCCCGGACGGCAACCCCCCCTTTTTTTTTCTTCTTTTTTTTTTCTTGTTCCCCAGCACCCAAAGCCCTCCCAACCTTAATTCTCAGGACGACGACATACGACAGCACCCCCCCCACTTCTCAATTCGTGGCAGCCCCCCCCCCCGGTCCTGAATTTGCGGCGGCAGCACCCCCCGGTTCTCTGCTCCAGGGGGCCCATGCCTGAACCTGTGTAAGGGGCCCCAAAATTCCTGATGGCGGCCCTGAGTAGACCCCAGGGTTTATCATTCTGTACAAAACCCCTATAGGTCTCTAGGACACTATTGTGAGTTTGGCAACGTCTGGTTTTCCCGTCAGAAAAAGTCCGATGAGAGCTTTTGGACGGGAATCCCGGCCGTGTGTATGCTCCATCTGACTTTTTCCAACAGGTAAACTGCTGGAAAAAAAAAGAGACCAGGATCTAGCGGGAAAACCGTCTGTATGCTTTTCTGACGGGAAAAAAACCACGCATGCTCGGAAACAATTTGACGCATGCTCGGAAGCATAGAACTTCATTTTGACGGCTCGTCGTAGTCTTTTACGTCACCACGTTCTTAGCAGTCAAAAGTTCACCAGACTTTTGTGTGACTGTGTGTGTGCAAGGCAGGCTTCAGAGGAATCCCGTCGGGAAAACCATTGTTTTTTTTTCTGACAGGAAAACCGTGAAAACCGGTCGTGTGTACGAGGCATATATAGGTTTCTAGGACACCATGTGAATCTTGAGTTTGGCAACTGGATGTGTGAGTTTTGGGTAGAAGTTGAGTGAATACATTACACCCTTAAGTTTAGATTCCCTTACGTTGCCTCCATAGGTCTCTAGGACACTATTGAGAATCCTGACAGTTGAGTGAATAATGCTTGACAACATTTATAAATAGACCCCAGGGTTTATCATTCTGTACAAAACCCCTATAGGTCTCTAGGACTCTATTGTGAGTTTGGCAACTCAGCAGCAAAGTGGATGTGTGAGTCTTGGATGAAAGTTGAGTGAATATAATAGACCCTTAAGTTTTGATTTCCTTAAATTGCCTCCATAGGTCTCTAGGACACTATTGTGAATCATGACACTTGAGTGAATCTTAGGTGATGACATTGATTATTGACCCCTAAGTGTATAATTCTGTACAAATCCCTATACACTATTGTGCATAATGAGTTAAGCAGCTCAGCAGCAAACTTGTTGTGTGAGTCTTGGGTGAAAGTTGAGTGAATCTTGGGTGCAGACATTTATAAATAAACCCCAAGGTTTATAATTCTGTACAAAACCTATACAGGTTTCTAGGGCACTACTGTGAATCGTGAGTTTGGCAACTCAGCAGCATAGTGGATGTGTGAGTTGTGGGTGAAAGTTGAGTGAATCTTGGGTGAAGACATTTATAAATAGACCCCAAGGTTTATAATTCTGAACAAAACCTATGTAGGTCTCTAGGACACTACTGTGAATCGTGAGTTTGGCAACTTAGCAGCAGAGTGGATGTGTAAGTCTTGGGTGAAAGTTGAGTGAATAAAATAGACCCTTAAGTTTAGATTTCCTTACATTGCCTCCATAGGTCTCTAGGATGCTATTGTGAATCATGACAGTTGAGTGAATCTTAGGTGATGATGACATTGATTATTGAACCTGAATGCCCTGTACACACGATCGGATTTCCGATGGAATAAAATCCGAAAGATTTTATCATCGGAATTCCGATGAAGCTGACTTCCATCAGTCTTGCCTACACACCATCAGTCAAAAATCTGACCGTCCCAAACGCTGTGACGTAAAACACTCCGAAGAGCCGAGAAAAATGAAGTTCAATACTTCTGAGCATGCGTCGACTTGATTCTGAGCATGCGTGGGTTTTTTCTCCGATGGAGTTCCCCACAGACGATCTGAATTTGCTATCGTTTTTTTTTCCATCGGTAAAATTTAAAACATGTTCTACTTTTTTATACCGATGGAAAAAAGACCGATAGGGCCCACACACGATCGGTTTGTCCGATGAGAAAAGTCCATCGGTCTTTTTTCATCAGAAAAACCGATCGTGTGTACGCGGCATAAGTTAATAATTCTGTACAAATCCCTTGCAGATCTCTAGGACACTCCTGTGAATCATGAATTAGGCATCGCAGCAGTGAATTGGTTGTGTGAATGTTGAGCTAAGACATTTATAAGTAGACCCCCAAGTGTAGAAAACCCCCCATAGGTCTCTAGGGCACTACTGTGATTTGTAAGTTAAGCAGCTTAGCAGCAAACTGGTTGTGTGAGTCTTGGGTGAAAGTTAAGTGAATCTTATGAAGACATTTATACACCCGAAAGTAATTCTGTACCAAACCTACATAGGTCTCTAGGACACA
Organism: Rana muscosa; assembly: GCA_029206835.1. Classification (NCBI taxonomy): domain Eukaryota; kingdom Metazoa; phylum Chordata; class Amphibia; order Anura; family Ranidae; genus Rana; species Rana muscosa. Next base: position 153,448,967 of record CM055119.1, on the reverse strand, counting down.
AATGTGAATTGTAAGTTTGGCAACTCAGCAGCACAGTGGATATGTGTGAGTCTTGGTGAAAGTTGAGTGAATCTGGAAAACATTTCTAACTAGACACCCTGCTTTTAGAATGCTGTACATAACCTCCACAGGTCTCTAAGACGCTATTGTAAGTTAAGTGTCCCTGGAAAGTAATATGTGAAATCCCTGACTTTAGGAGGATCTTCCTAGGCATGACTTTGATATTCCAGACGTACAGATAGACAATCAGATCCAGGATTGCACGCAGAGCAGACGACACACTGACATGGGTGCTTTAAGAGAAACACAAAAAGACTATACAGACGTAGGAGAAGGCGACCCCCCCCCCCCGTCCCCCCCTATACAGTGCCAATCCCTCCACTTACCCCGGTAAGTACTGCCCGGCTTGTAGTAGTCGGGATCCCCTTCCACTCTCAGGCTGAATTCATGGTACCCTTCTTTCCGAGTACTTCCCTGAGCTCTGAGAATCCGGCTACAATATCCTTCCGATTTCACCGCTTTCTCTACAGTTTCATCTGTAAATCCAGAGACCACCGACAAACAAGTCACCGCTACATAGGAAAGGTACAGAGGTTGCATTAACAGTCCCATTGCAAATTAGAAAGAAAAAAAAGAAGAAGAAGAAGAAGAAGGGAGGAAGAGGGGTGCAAGGAGCCGCCGCTGGGAAGCAGCTCTGGGAAGCCTGGAGAGAAAGCTCTAATCTCTGCCAGTTCCTAACTGGAGTGCTGCTTTCCTTCAGTGGATGTGATTAGCAGCACTGTAATGTTTACTTAGCCCAGCAGAATTCACAGGGTTTGGTGAAATAGCAGAGCGCTGGAAGAGCAGCTCGTCTCCTAGACATCCAGCCAAGCTGTGTGTGCTAACACTGACAATTCATCATCAGGCACATTCTCCCCCCAAGTCACCACTACTCTCTGCATACTCTGACCATACTCTGCCCATACTCTCTACATACTCTGCCCATACTCTCTGCATACTCTGACCATACTCTGCCCATACTCTCTACATACTCTGCCCATACTCTCTGCATACTCTGACCATACTCTGCCCATACTCTCTACATACTCTGCCCATACTCTCTGCATACTCTGACCATACTCTGCCCATACTCTCTACATACTCTGCCCATACTCTCTGGATACTCTGACCATACTCTGCCCATACTCTCTACATACTCTGCCCATACTCTCTGCATACTCTGACCATACTCTGCCCATACTCTCTACATACTCTGCCCATACTCTCTGCATACTCTGACCATACTCTGCCCATACTCTCTACATACTCTGCCCATACTCTCTGCATACTCTGACCATACTCTGCCCATACTCTCTACATACTCTGCCCATACTCTATGCATACTCTGCCCATACTCTCTACATACTCTGCCCATACTCTCTGCATACTCTGCCCATACTCTGCCCATACTCTCTGCATACTCTGCCCATACTCTGCCCATACTCTCTGCATACTCTGACCATACTCTGCCCATACTCTCTGCATACTCTGACCATACTCTGCATACTTTGCCCATACTCTCTGCATACTCTGCCCATACTCTCTGCATACTCTGCCCATACTCTGCCCATACTCTGCCCATACTCTCTGCATACTCTGCCCATACTCTGCATACTTTGCCCATACTCTCTGCATACTCTCGGCATACTCTGCCCATACCCTGCCCATACTCTCTGCATACTCTGCCCATACTCTGCATACTTTGCCCATACTCTCTGCATACTCTGCCCATACTCTGACCATACTCTGCCCATACTCTCTGCATACTCTGACCATACTCTCTGCATACTCTCTGCATACTCTCTGCATACTCTGACCATACTCTGCCCATACTCTCTGCATACTCTGACCATACTCTGCCCATACTCTCTGCATACTCTGCCCATACTCTGCCCATACTCTCTGCATACTCTGCCCATACTCTGTGCATACTCTGACCATACTCTGACCATACTCTGCCCATACTCTCTGCATACTCTGACCATACTCTGCATACTTTGCCCATACTCTCTGCATACTCTGCCCATACTCTCTGCATACTCTGCCCATACTCTGCCCATATTCTGCCCATACTCTCTGCATACGCTGCCCATACTCTGCATACTTTGCCCATACTCTCTGCATACTCTCGGCATACTCTGCCCATACCCTGCCCATACTCTCTGCATATTCTGCCCATACTCTGCATACTTTGCCCATACTCTCTGCATACTCTGCCCATACTCTGACCATACTCTGCCCATACTCTCTGCATACTCTGACCATACTCTCTGCATACTCTCTGCATACTCTCTGCATACTCTGACCATACTCTGCCCATACTCTCTGCATACTCTGACCATACTCTGCCCATACTCTCTGCATACTCTGCCCATACTCTGCCCATACTCTCTGCATACTCTGCCCATACTCTGCCCATACTCTGACCATACTCTGCCCATACTCTGCCCATACTCTCTGCATACTCTGACCATACTCTGCATACTTTGCCCATACTCTCTGCATACTCTGCCCATACTCTCTGCATACTCTGCCCATACTCTGCCCATACTCTGCCCATACTCTCTGCATACTCTCGGCATACTCTCTGCATACTCTCTGCATACTCTGCCCATACTCTCTGCATACTCTCGGCATACTCTGCCCATACCCTGCCCATACTCTCTGCATACTCTGCCCATACTCTGCATACTTTGCCCATACTCTCTGCATACTCTGCCCATACTCTGACCATACTCTGCCCATACTCTCTGCATACTCTGCCCATACTCTGACCATACTCTGCCCATACTCTCTGCCCATACTCTCGGCATACTCTGCCCATACTCTGCCCATACTCTGTGCATACCCTGCCCATACTCTCTGCATACTCTGCCATGGTCAAGCTTCCCCCTTATGTCTTTTAAGTTGACGGATGCTGATTGCTCGAGATTTTTCTTCTTCGGAGGGAAGGAAGGTTACATAGAAACTTGTTACTTCGCGTAAGATCTCGGAGACGGCGAGAGAACTTCAGACCGGTGTGGTTAATGAGCAAAGCCGAGAGGCGCTGGGGAAAGTGCAGTAACCTATAGCAACCAATTAGAATTCAGCTTTTATTGAGAAAGAAAATGCTTTTTAGGAATTGCAACCACTTATGCCGCGTACACACGGCCGTTTTTAATGTCATTGAAAAAAATGACGTTTTTCTCGACGTGATTTTTCAGGTTTCCTCTCAAGCCTGCCTTGCCTACACACTATCGTGAAAAAAAATGCTCGAGCAAAGCGCGGTGACGTACAACACGTACGACGGCACTATAAAGTGGAAGTTCTATTTGGATGGCGCCACCCTTTGGGACGCTTTTGCTGATCCTCGTGTTATTAAAGTTTACTGAGAGCCGATTTGCGCTTTTCAGCCTCGTGCTCTTCAGTCCGTTACTGCGTGACGAATATGCTATCTCCATTACGAACGTTAGTTTTACCAGAAGGAGCGCTCCCGTCTCATACTTGATTCTGAGCATGCGCATTTTTTTCCCCCTCGTAAAAGCCTACACACTACCATTTTTCACGACGTTAAAAAGAACGACATGAAAAACAACGTGAAAAAATAGAGCAGGTTCTAATTTTTTTTAGGCCATTTTTCACGTCGTTAAAAATGCTCTGGAGCCTACACACGATCGTTTTTAATGACCAATTTAAAAATGCCATTTTTCACGCCATGAAAAAAGGTCGTGTGTACGCGGCATTAGGCTGGATTCCCACCTATGGCATTTTTAGTGCTTGTTACATTTTGCAGATTTGCACCACAGAACGTGTTCCATAGGAAACTATTTTAAATGGACTGTAGTGCAAATCTGAAAAATGCAAAAAACACTAAAACTGCGTAGGTGTGAATCCAGCCTAATGCCCCATACACACGATCGTTTTTCTTGCCATTTTTTTTCTTGCCGTTTTTCACGTCGTTTTTTTTCATGTTTCCTCTCAAGCCTGTCTTGCGTACACACGATCATTTAAAAAAACGATCAAGCAAAGCGCAGTGACGTACAACACGTACGACGGCACTATAAAGGGGAAGTTCCGTTCGAATGGCGCCACCCTTCATGTTAGTAAAGTTTGTTGAGCGACGATTCGCTCTTTTCAGCCTCGTGCTTTTCAGTCCGTGACTGCGTGACGAATGTGCTATCTCCATTACGAACGCTAGTTTTACCAGAACGAACGCTCCTGTCTCATACTTGATTCTGAGCATGCGCGTTTTTTTTCACGTCGTTAAAGCATACACACTATCGTTTTTCACGTCGTTAAAAAAAACGACATGAAAAACGACGTGAAAAAAGAGAGCATGTTCGAAATTTTTAATGGCCGTTTTTCACGTCGTTAAAAATGCTCTGGAGCCTACACACGATCATTTTTAATGGCCATTTTTTTTAACGGCATGAAAAACGATCGTGTGTATGGGGCATAAGTGTATGATGATTGGTCTTCATAGGTGTGCATAGCCTATTGCATTAGGGTGTGCACCCCAAAGCTCAAACACATATAAAATAAAAAGAAAAGAAATAAATAAAAAAGAAAAAGAAAAACACATATGCCTGCGCATGTGTATACAGTATATACTGCCGGTGTCAGTAGAGCAGAGTTTGGTGTCAGTGGGGCAGTGGACGTTGTCAGTAGTTTTTATTTTTACTATTTTATTTTTTATTATTTTTTACAATAACCTTTTTTTTTTATTATTATTATATATAATTTTATTTTTTTAATTCATTTTTTACAATTTTTTTAGGAGCCCCATTAGGGGGCTTTGGTGAAATATCCCGGGTCTAAACAGGGGGCATCTGCAGCATACAAGGTGATTGGGGTGTGCCCAGGCACACCTGGCACACCCTGTGCGCACATCTTAGTTGGTCTTTACGCTACAGCTGGTTACTCACGTTACAAATGGCTTCTACGAGATGTTAGTGGTGGCTCGAACTGGCTCACGGTCCTGTGCGATTTAGTGCAATGGGATTTTAAGCCCATTCCTTTAGGCTGAGTTCACATTGATGCGATCACAGACATCGCATTGCTGTGCAGATCACATGTGATGTCTGTACAATGCAAATTCAGTCATACAAACTGTATGGCTGATATCGCCTCGCATTCGCACCAATGGTGCAAAACCCTTTTTTTTTGGTCCGCACTGGAATCGGATCGCATGGGTGATCACACCTATGCGATCCAATTCATACACCATTTAACAGTTCTCACTGCGATCTGCGAACCGATCTGGGGGTGTCATTAACTTTACAGCCGCAGCGGTTTGCAGATGTCAGTGTGAACCGCTGGCAAGTGACATGCGCTGCAGGAACCCGCACAGGAATCGCGCTAGTTCCCGCATCGCACAGGGAACCTAACCTTCCCGGTTCACACTGGTGCGATGCAGGAAATCCTGCAATTCAGTGGCAGTTTCCGCATTGCACCTGAAATGCACAGTGGTTCACACTGACATCTGCAAACCATTGGGGGTGTCAATGTAAAGTTAATGACACCCCCAGATCGGTTCGCAGATCGCAGTGCAAATTGTCAAATGGTGCAGGAATTGGATTGCATAAGTGTGAACACCCATGCGATCGGATTCCAGTGCAGACCAAAAAAAGGGGTCCTGCACCATTTTAAATGCAATGTGATTTCAGCCATACAGTTTGTTTGGCTGAATTTGCATTGCACAGACTTCGCATGTGATCCACACTGGAATCGGATCACATGGGTGTTCACGTCTATGCGATCCAAATTCTTGCACCATTTGACAGTTCACACTGTGATTTGCGAACTGATCTGGGGGGGTGTCATTAACTTTAAATTGACACCCCCAGCGGTTTGCAGATGTCAGTGTGAACCGCTGTGCATTTCAGGTGCGATGTGGGAATCAGCATCACACCAGTCTGAACCGGAACTGAAGGTTAGGTTCACACTATGAATCGCCTATGAGATGTGGTTCACACCTGTGCAATGCGGGAACCAGCGCGATTCCTGTGCGGGTTCCCGCATCGCATGTCACTCACCAGCGGTTAACACTGACATCTGCAAACTGCCGCGGCTGTAAAGTTAATGACACCCCCAGAGCGGTTCGCAGATCGCAGTGCGAACTGTTAAATGGTGCAGGAATCGGATTGCATAGATGTGAACATTCATGCGATCCGATTCCAGTGCAGATCAAATAAAGGGTTCTGTATCATTTTGGTTCGAATGCGATGTGATTTAAGCCATACAGTTCGTATGGCTGAAATTGTATCGCACAGACATCGCATGTGATCTGCACAGCAATGCGATGTCTGTGATCGCACAAATGTGAACCACACAGGAATGCGGAGCATGTTCTTGTGCGATTCCGGTGTGAGTCGCCACTAACAGCTCGTACAAGTCAATTGTAACGTGAGTGACCAGCTGTAGCGTAAAGACCAATCATCATACACTAAGTGGTTGCAAATCCTAAAAAGCATTTTCTTTCTTAATAAAAGCTGAATTCTGATTCATTTCATTTTGGTTTGAATGAGATGCAGTTTGTATGGCTGAATTTGCATCGCTCAGACATTGCATGTGATCTGCACAGCAATGCAGTGAGAATCGCATGCGATGTCTGTCATTGCACAAGTGTGAACCCAGCCTAAATAGCACAGGAATGCACACCGCATTCTTGTGCAATTCACAAGCGATTCAGTGCGGTGCGATTTGAGCCCTTTCGTTTTGAATGGGCTCAGATCACACTACATTACACCAAAGTAGTGCATGTAGTACTTTTGGAAGTGTACTGCAAGCAGATCCTATGGTAGCTTTGTACCACGCGATCTCGTGCAGGCAAACGCACTGCATTTGTGACTTGCGTTCGGAGTGTCATTAACATTGCACTGACACCGGCTGTAGATCGCAAGGAAAGTGCGTTTTGGAAAATGCGCACAGATTGCATTATTAAATACTTTTTTTCTTTTTGAAATGGGCCCCCAGGTGGTTTATGCCATGATGTGCCAGTACACCACATACCATGTGCACCACATGTTAGCACATTATGACAAACAAAGCCCTCCAGCACTGAGCTGTCACCATTCCTGGTGCTTCCATGTCTGGTCTTCTTCTTCTTCTGGGGTTGCGCTCTCCAGCTGCTTGAAAGACCAGACCGCCATGATGTCTCTCCCTCACATGGGCACAGGAGTAACAATCACAGCATGGCGCTCTCATTCTCACAGCAAAGGCGGTGTGCCCTGAATGCAAAGATAACTGCACATGTAAGTTGACAACATCGGCCAAAGCCAACATCGCTATCTACTAAAGGGCGCCACATTAGATCATCTCCAAGGTACCTACAGAGAAGCTTATAATAAGTCTTACCTTAATGTGGAGTTCCACCCAAAAATGGAACTTCTGCTTTTCAGCAGATACAGGTATTTGCTCCCAGTTCCGGGCATAGATCACCGCCGCGACCTATGCCACGTCCGGCGCCTACCCCCCCCCTCCCCACTGTCTTCTGGGAGACAAACAGGTCCCAGAAGACAGCAGGGACCAGTGGGATCATGCAGCACGACTCACGCATGTGCAGGAGGGAACCAGGAAGTGAAGCCGCAAGGCTTCACTTCCTGATTCCCTTACCGAAGATGGCGGTGGCAGCACCCGAGGGCCGAGGGACAGATCGGCTTCGGGTGCCAAAATCGCAGGTGCCCAGTACAGGTAAGTGTCCATATTTTAAAAGTCAGCAGCTGCAGTATTTGTAGCATTTGTAGCTGCTGACTTTTAATATTTTTTTTTCGGTGGAACTCCGCTTTAAAGCGGAGGTCCACCCTATAATTAAACTTCATTTACATAGCTTCCCTGTAATCTAAAATAAAACATTTTGCCAAAAAAAATTAAAAATTCTTGCCTGGAACTTGCTGTTACTAGGCAGATTTAGTAATCTGCCTAGTTCTTGGACCGTGGTGGGTCTTCTTCCCTTCCTAAGCTGCCTTGTCTCCTGGGAAATGAATGTCATCATTGTCAATAACAACGGGGCGGGACGTTTCTCCGTCACCGCCCGTTGTCATGACAACAAAACAAACTAACGGCGCTACGAGCGCCGTTCTACTGCGCATGCGCGATATTGAGAGGTGCATGTTGGTTACCCAGCATGCACCTCTCTCTGAAAAAACAGGAAGACACCGGAACTGGGCTTCACATGCCCACAGCTATGATGGAAATGGCCACAAGATCGCCGAGAGGATATCAGGTAAGTGTTTGAACTGATTTATGCACCAATGGTGATTTTTCAATATGTTTTTTCCATATTAACTGTAATTAAGTTTATATTGCAAAAAAACTATTAAAAAATATGCCCGGATCCCCACTTTAAGCGAAAAAGTTGAGTTAAATATGGCTCTATTAATAAGGGCCCATGCATGCCAGCAAAAAAACAAAACAAGGACTGTTCAGGTTCATTCACACAGGTGGTAAAAATCAGGCGTTTGAGACACAATTTTACTGCCCACCCAGACAAGGGCATGCAGCCACTCAGGGCTGCCCACTTGCCACATAAAATATAAAAGGACATGTTGCATTTGGCAGGTCAAACACAATCCAGTCAAGTGAATAGGGCCATGCTGTAACCACATCCAATGCATGCACCAATGCATAGGTGGTGGATATTTATTTTCAGGGGTAAAATAGGTGGTGAGCAGGCAGCATATCACCTCCTTACCACCTATCAAACACCTCTGAAAACTGATCCACCGCAGATCACATTTCAGAGGGGCAGCATAAAAATGAGCCCCTATACAATGCATTGCAACACATGTGCACAACACACACTAGTAGGCTTGCATTATGCGCACCTGAACACATTCCCCCTTATGTGTCTTATGCATGCGTGCTGCAAAGTGTTGTACCACAGCGCTCAATTCTTTTTTCTTTTTTTTACATTCTACTCATTTTGACACTTGATTTAACTCTATGTGCGGCAGCACATTGCAATGCATTATAACGCGTCACAACACTCTGCATAAATATGTAATATGTCTGTCCTACTTTTTTTCAGTGCATACAAAGCCGGTACAATGGTGTGAACTGAATCCATAGGACATAATGCTCATTGCCATGTCTATGCATTGGGATTGCCATGGACAGCGCTGCTCAGCACAGTCCCCCGGGGTCAGTGTGAATGATCCTTAATCACTTCAGCCCCAGACCATTTGGCTGGCCAAAGATCAGAGCACTTTTTGTGATTCGGCACTGTGTCGCTTTAACTGACAATTGCGCGGTCGTGCGACATGGCTCCCAAACAAAATTGACGTCCTTTTTTTCCCACAAATAGAGCTTTCTTTTGGTGGTATTTGATCACATCTGCGGTTTTTATTTTTTGCGCTATAAACAATAATAAAGCGTCAATTTTGAAAAAAAAAGCAATATTTTTAATAAATATCCCCAAAAAATATATAAAAAAAAACATTTTTTTCCTCAGTTTAGGCTGATACGTATTCTTCTACATATTTTTGGTAAAAAAAATCGCAATAAGCGTTTATTGATTGGTTTGCGCAAAAGTTATAGCATCTATAAATAGGGGATAGTTTTATGGCATTTTTATTAATATTTTTTTTTTTTACTAGTAATGCCGGCGATCAGCAATTTTTATTGTGACTGTGACATTATGGCGGACACATCGGACACTTTTGGAGCTATTTTGGGACCATTCACATTTATACAGCGATCCGAGCTATAAAAATGCATGGATTACTGTGTAAATTACAGTGGCAGTGAAGGGGTTAACCAGTAGGGGACAGGGAAGGGGTTAAGTGTGTCCTAGGGATGTGTTCTAACTGTAGGGGGGGTGGGCTACGTGTGACATGACACTGATAACCGCTCCCGATCACAGGGAGCTGTGATCAGTGTCCTGTCACTAGGCAGAACGGGGAAATGCTTGTTTACATTAGCATTTCCCCGTTCTTCCTCTTCGTGAGATGATCGCGGACTCCCGGCGGACATCGAGTCCACGGGACCCGCGGTCAGACTCTCGGAGCTCGCGGCGGGCGCGCAATCCCGGGCCTTAAAGGTGACGTATATATAAGTCGATCTGCCCAGCCGTGCCATTCTGTCAACGTATATAGTTGTGCAGTGGTCGGCAAAGAGTTAAAGCGGAACTTCAGTCATTTTTTCATCTTTCCATCTATTAAATCTTCTGCCCTTGTTGTTTTAACTTTGGATAGTAAAACTTTTTTTTTCTGCCAGTAAATACCTTATACAGCCCACTTCCTGTTTCTTGTCTGGTCATTAGCCTAAGCTTATGACATCATGTACAGCTCTCACTCTCATGAGAGTTTGCCAGGAAGGGAGGGAGGATGAGTCATAAGAGGGCTAATGAGAGCTGCCGAGCTGGAGGTGTGCCTTTGTGAAAATCCAAGAAGAGAACAGGCAGCAGCTTTAGCTGCCCACAGTTAAAATGTCTGCAGCCAGACTTAGTGGAGGGAGATTTCTGCAGCATATTTGGCAAGTACAGAATCACAGTATATATAAAATAATATGCAAAGTGGATGGAGGGAAGCTTCAGAATGGCAAAGATGTTTTTATTACAAATTATGTGAGCAGACTGCAGTTCTTCTTTAAAGATCTGGAATCAAAATGTTGCTGCTTGTTTTTTTCCCATTTCACTAAATATATTGATTGTTTTTTTAGCAGCATTTTACTGCTTGTTTTTGTTGTGTTATTATCACCAGGAAATCAATTTTCCTTTGTTCTATTTATAAACACGTAAAGAGAGTGTTCTATTTATAAACATGTGAAAATCATGTATCTGTTGATTCTGACATTTTGCCCTTTTTTTATGTAATCTATTACTCTCAAGAGAGGAAATGAAAGTGAGTAAGATGTATCACATTTTCTAACAGACAACCCCGTCCCCTCCGCCCGTCCCCTCCACCCGTCCCCTCCACCCGTCCCCTCCACCCTCCTCGGAGTCTAACCCTATGTTCGTACAATATCGTACAGAAGTGAAATATGATGGTTCACATTGTAAATTCCACATGAACGCCCAATAAACTCAAAGCTTTGAGTCAGGGATTTCAGAGAATGCTACTCCAATTGTTTGCCTTTAAAGCCTTGATTTTTATGGCGTTCACGTGGAATTTTCTAAATTCGTATTCTCTGATCGACAGCACAGCACGTGAATTCTGAATTCTATCCACCTAACATCAGCTTCAGGCTTGCTCTGGCTTTAGATCTCGGCTGTAACACTGTGGCTAGGGTGTTATGGGTGTGGTTACCATATAGCAGGGGTGCCCAACCTTTTGAAGAGCGAAGGCCACTTAAGCTACTTGGTAACCGGTCGTCGGCCACAATGAGTGGAGCGGGAGGATGACAGGTCCATCCAAGTCCTCTCTATATATGCAGAGCAGACACTGACACAGCCCACTCTACTCTATGGGCCCTCCGATCTGATCTGCCCAGATAGAAGGGGACAGATCCCTCCTTCTGTTTCAGTAGATAAACCCACCAATTAGCCAGGCTAGTTACCACCTAGCACAACTAGATGTATTATCAGCCCTGTGTAGCGCCCTACTCCTGTTGGGTAGGCGCTATGTGTTTAATTTAGTTATCTGAGCTGTAGTTTAGCTCAGAAAGAAGTATGCTAAATTATTGGCTGTTTCAGTCTAGCTGGGTTGCACGTTTTCCACCTGACAGTAGGTGTCGCTGTCACCACAGGTCAGGGTTGGAAATGCAGCAGGCTAGGTGTATTGGGTATTCCTTTCCCAGAAGTGGCTCAGGGGGCGTGGTCAGCCCGCTGTGCATTCTGGGAGGGGGCACTTAAGAGACAGAGACCGGTCTATCGGGGTTCGTTGCTGGATCCTGACCTGAGGGCCCTCCTGGCCTCAGGGATGTACGAGCCATTTTTGGCCTCGGGGCCTGCTGGCCCAAGGCTCTGCAACTGAGAAGTAGGCCCAGGAGTTGCTGGGGCCTACTAGTCCAGGGATGGTCCTATGCGGTCTTGCCTGCGGGAAGAAGCGGAACAATTGGGGACTCAATTGAAGGACGCATCCTGGCCAGTTTGCCTCACGGTGCTGCTGGCTGGCTGAAAGATTCTGGCACCGTGAGCTGTGTACTTTTTGAAGGAACTTTTGTAAAGTGTCAGTGTGGTTACACGATCTTGTGGCGGAAGATTGTGGAACGACGCGACGGCACTCATCAAGTCTGTGGCAGAGACTTTTGAACGAGCTTCGCACCGGCTGCTAGGCCAGTGAGAGTAGGCCTATCCGGTGGTGGCTGAATCCAGCGTGGAACTGATTTGTCCTCTGGATCTAAGATTGTGCCTGTGATCCGCAAAGCAAGGTACCTGAACCTCTGTATCTCTCTACCCCTCTGTTGGAACTGGTATAATAAAGCTCTTGAAGAAAAAGTAACAAGGCGTTGGTGTGAACATTCATGAAAGCTCTTCAAGAGGGATCCCTGACACGAGTGCGGTGAACAGAAAAGGTAACAGTAGGACCAAAACTTTAAACCAGCAGCTCCTACGGGGGTAGTGCTACACCTGTTTAGGACCAGGGTGCTACATAGATATATATATATATATATATATCTATATATAGATATATATATATAGATATATAGATATATCTATATATATATATACACACACACGTAAAGTGCTGCAAACATTGCTGGTACTATATAAGTACCGGCACAAAAAATTGCTAACTGCACAGCATAGGCAGAGAGCACAGGAAATCATCAAATCACAAGTGTTCCTGCAAGATTATTATTATTATTTTTTTCAAACATTGTATAACAAAACAAACTCAATTGTATATTAAACAGAGCAAAAGGAAGCAAATAAAATAAGTTCATTGTTCGGGTTTAGATACACTTTGGGGGTTATTTACTGAAGGAAAATCCACTTTGCACTACAAGTGCAAACTACAAGTGCAAAGTGCACTTGAAATTGTACTGAAAGTGCACTTGGAAGTGCAGTCGCTGTAAATCTGAGGGGTAGATCTGAAATGAGGGGAAGCTCTGCTGATTTTATTATCCAATCATGTGCAAGCTAAAATGCTGTTTTTTTTTTTATTTTCCTTGCATGTCCCTCTCAGATCTACAGCGACTGCACTTCCAAGTGCAATTTCAAGTGCACTTTGCACTTGTAGTTTGCACTTGTAGTGCAAAGTGGATTTGCCTTTCGTAAATAACCCCCTTTGAGTCTCATTCTCAAATGCTAATTGTCTTGATGTCATGCTGAGCCTCTGGGTTCAACACTATAGGCTCAATTCCCAAAGCTAAAACACCATTATAAGGATAATACATTTTTCTATGTGACAGTTATTTTCAGCTGCGCCCAATGAGATTTAAAGATTACAGCCACACAGATGAAGACAACGATCCTTGTCTTAGTGTAAAGCTTCATAAATTGAGTCCTATGAGATACAAAACCAACTACTGCAGGTAAATACTTTGCAGATCGCGTCATTGACCTAAAATATAAAAAAAAAGACAGAACAGCCAGGCAGCTGGCATTTTAGAAAGGCGGTCAGGAATGGCGACCCCCTCCCATGTTTTCCTTTAGGAAAGCGTGATTCATTAGGAAAAGATTACAATGTGGGTGGCAAGCAAAAGCGGGGCTTGTATCACATGTCCTGGACAGCCACATCAAAGGCCCCCCCGAGTCTTTTCTCTCCAAAGGAAACAAAAGACTTCCTTTAAAAAAGGGAACTACGGAAAATGTCACAGGGCTGCAAACAGCAACCGACTGGATACAGTTATTCTTAAGCCCTGTACACACGATCGGTTTTACCAATGAAAACAGTCCGATGGACTTTTTTCATCGGACAAACCGATCGTGTATGGGCCCCATCAGTCTTTTTTCCATCGGTGATTAAAAATAGAACTTGTTTCAAATTTATCCGATGGTAAAAAAAACGATAGCAAATTCCGAACGTCTGTGTGGAACTCCATCGGAGAAAAAACCCACGCATGCTCAGAATCAAGTCGACGCATTCTCAGAAGCATTGAACTTAATTTTTCTCGGCTCGTCTGAGTCTTTTACGTCACGGCGTTTGGGACGGTCGGATTTTCTACTGATGGTGTGTAGGCAAGACTGATGGAAGTCAGCTCCTGATGGAAAAATCGGGAAAAAAAGGACGTCAATTTTGTTTGGGAGCAATTGTCAGTTAAAGCGGCGCAGTGCCGAATCGCAAAAAGTGCTCTGCATCTTGACACCACAAAACAAAAAATGCACTTTAAGTCTGCAACATATATCTCTATATACACACTGTGGCTTTAAAGTGGTTTACCAGGGCTATGGCTGCCGCTGTATTAACATTTTCAGCCAGCGATTCTCTTTTTCCCAAAAGCGATCTGAGTGGCTGATTAGCAGCAGAAGGCACCCACCCACCCCCCACCCCCCTTCCACTGTTCACCAGTGTTTCTCAGGCTTACCGTCCTTACCAAGAAGCCCAGGATCCGAACTGGCAGTTTGCACGGCTGGCCACAGAGGTGAAGAGAGACCAGATCGACTATGATCACCTCTATGATCTAGGAGGCCAGAAGTGATGTCACTTCCTGTTTAGGGCAGATGCTTGGAAGAGCATCAGACCATTTTTTTAAATTTGTATCTAATGCTTTCCAGGGTAGAGGAGAGATCTGGGTTCTGATAGACCCCAGATGTATCCATAAAGAGGACCTGTCATGCTTTATTCTTATCACAAGGGATGTTTAAACTTCTTGTGATAGCAATAAAAGTGATTTTAAAGCATCCCTGTCCCCCGTGCTTGCGCACAGAGGTGAATGCATATGTAAGTCACGCACACATATGTAAATGGTGTTCGTATCACACACATGTGAGGTATCTCCACACATGTTATAGTGAGAGCAATAATTCTAGCTCTAGACCTCCTTTGTAACAGTAAACTGGTAACCTGTAAACAATTTCCCCTATGGAGATTTTTAAGTATAGCAGTTTGTCGCCCTTCAAAGAGCGTGCACAATTTTAAAGCGTGTTAGTGTAGCGGGTATGTACTTTTTAAACTGGTGAGGACACCAGTGATGCATAGTTCCCTGCGGCCCAGCAGGTGGCACTGTCACTTTGGGCCGGGGTTGAACCATCGCTGCAGTGCCGTACCCTTTGTGACCTCTCGCAGCGGTTGTACGGCGGGACGGGGAACCCGTCGTGCTTGCTGGGAGGGGGTATAAAGGGGGCGGACATCTTCGCCACGAGGTTCGAGTCCCGGGCACCTTCAGCCTGAGGGCTGTGGTTTCGGTCGGTGTCCAGGCAGCCTAGGCCTGGACACTTGGAGTTCGTGTTCCATCCCAGACACCTTCAATCTGGGGTGAGGTACTCAGCCGGAGGCCTGGGGCCCAGTACCTTCCGCTGGGTCCCGCGAGGGAGGGATCATCCTAGGGGGCCCCGGGAGTGGGGCGGCCGAATCCAGAGGCGTAAGGGACCGGAGGAGGGACTCACCTGAAGACCTGGTGCAGCAGATTGCCAGTGCTGGGTGAACCTCTGGAGACCGCCCGGAGGGATATCTTTCCCGAACAGGGGCCAATTCATAGAGGAAGTTCAGTCCACGTTCAATGACCGGAGGCAGCCGTCCACCTATTTCAATCAGGTCAGTGGCAGAGGCCTGCTATTAGGCCTGTGGCAGGGGCCTCAACTAGGGTGCCCACATGTCCCGGATTGCCCGGGACTGTCCCGCAATTGTCATCTCTGTCCCTGGTCCCGGGCACCTTCATTCCGGGACAATACAGTGTCCCGGAATGAAATTGAGGTCACAGCCACCACCTACTAACTAGTAATTACATTTCCCTACACTTCCGGAACTGGTTGCTAGGGTCAGCCTGGTGGCAGGTTATGGGTGGCAAGTGGCACACTGCTCCTGGTGGCAGGCTATGGGTGGCAATGACACACTGCATCTGGTGGCAGGCTATGGGTGGCAAGTCACACACTGCATCTGGTGGCAGGCAATGGTGGAAAGTGACAATCTCAGGGTTCCCACCGATTCTGCATTATAGTGAGTTATACCATTTCATGATATATTACAATGTGGTAATAGAAATCATGTGATTTGATCATCCTGACACCATATCTAGCATGGTGGGGGGATGATTTATGTGCTAACACCAGCCATTTTCCCGACAAATCACGCCAAATTCCCCGTCATCCCTGAGACTACATTGCCCCCCTCATTTTCTGGGGGGGGAAGGTGGATGTCCCTGAATGGCAGTTTGGAAATGTGGTCACCCTAGCCTCAACAGTTCATCCGATCGGTGGCAGCGACCAAAACTCACGGTCGGTGGCAGGGACCGTGCGCCAGGCCTATTCGCTAGAGAAAAGGAATAGGAGAGTTTAGTTGTGCCTGGGCCTACTCGTTCCCACACCCCCATGTTCGTCTGTTATTGGAAGTTCAACTCATTGTGTTCACCGTATTGTACGAGAAATAAAGGAGTGTTGGACTTTCGACTGGTGTGGGGCTCTATTATTGGCAGACACATCTCCATGGAACAACAAGGCTTTGTATGCAGTGGACAGACCCGGGAGGTAAATCAACTAACTTTGCTCAACCCTCATACAAATGAGGGGAGAACTTGTGGTAGTGTTCCTGCACTCTCCTCTCCCAGGTACCCCTAGACACAAGCCATTCACAATAGGCAAGAGGGAGAGTGAGGTTCCGCTACATTAGGTTAGGGTGACCAGACATCCCCGGTTTCCGGGGACAGTCCCCGGATTGAGGACACTGTCCCCGGACCAAGTCTGTCCCCGGTTTTGTCCCCGGATTGGATTTTAACAGGGGCTATTTCTAAGACAGTCAGTGCAGAATTGATTAAAAAAAATATGAATTACACACCCCCGCTCCGCCGCTCCTACTAGCTTAGGAGGGTCTATTTTTTTCCATTATCTGTGCCCCTTTCTGATGATCATGTGCTGGTCTGAGCGGAGGGAATACTTCTTATTTTTCGGGTGCATACCCATTTAGCTCCGCTCACATGTTCTTCTGCCTTGACTCAAGTCCCGGCCAGCCGACTGCCTTTTTATCTCCTTGCCTTCCCTGGCAGAGTGATCTTCCTCCGCTCTCCACCCAGTAGTAGCCGGCACCCAGAGCGTAAGACTTGACAGGCTGTGAGGCGGGCGGCGGTGACGACGGGCAGAGAGTCGCTTATTGCCGCCATTACTAGTAAAAAAAAAATATGTCCCCAGGTTTCATTTTTAAAATCTGGTCACCTTATGTTAGGTATCCATTTACTCGGCATAACATTTTTTATATTTTATATAAAAAAAGTCGATTAAAAAATTGTGTTTTTGCATTAAAATTAATTACAGTGTATTTAAAAAAAAATGTTTGAAAAACCGCTGCGCAAATACTGTGTGACAGAAAAAATGCTACAGCCACCATTTTATTCTCTAAGGTCTCTGATAAAAAATTAAAATAAACATATATATATATATATATATATACACCCTGTTCCAAATTATTATGCCAATGATATTTTTCTCATTTACCTAAATAATTGATGTAAACAACAGCATAATTCTCATGTTATCAACTATTAAGAGTACATTTCAAATTTTATTGAACAAACCTCCTAATGATAACAGTTTGTTTTTTCAAAAAATAAAAACTTACAATGCACTGTTCCAAATTATTACGCACAGTAAGTTTCAAAACACTTTATAGGTTGTAAAGAACTGAAAATTGTCATTTGTTGTGTTTGCAGCATATTTACTGAAATCAAAAGCTATTTCAATCAAACTTTAAACAACATTTTGACTTTTTAAATATTTTAACAGGTCACGTTACATTTTAACATAGGACCCCTTATTTGATAGCAGCTTCACAAATCTTGCATCCATTGAACTTTTGAGTTTTTGGACAGTTTCTTCTTGAATTTGTTTGCAAGATGTCAGAATAGCCTCCCAGAGCTGCTGTTTGGATGTAAACTGCCTCCCACCCTCATAGATTTTTTGCTTGAGGATGCTCCAAAGGTTCTCAATAAGATTGAGGTCAGGGGAGGATGAAGGCCACACCATGACCCATGACTTTCTCTCCTTTTATTCCCATAGCAGCCATTGATGCACAGGTATTCTTTGCAGCATGAGATGGTGCATTGCCATGCATGAAGATGATTTTATTACGGAAAGCATAGTTCTTCCTTCTGTACCAGGGAAGGAAGTGGTCAGATGATGCCGGCCCAAAATATGACTCCACCACCGCCTTGCTGACGTCGCAGCCTTGTTGGAACAGGGTGGCTGTCCACCAACCATCCACTACTCCATCCATCTGGACCATCCAGGGTTGCACGGCACTCATCAATTAACAGGACTGTTTGAAAATTAGTCTTCATGTATTTTTCTGCCCAATGCTGCCGTTTCTGCTTGTGAGCATTGGTTAGTGGTGGCGAATGGAAGGTTTATGCACAGTTGCAAGACTCTGGAGGACTCTACATCTTGATGTCCGTGGGACTCCAGAGGCACCAGCAGCTTCAAATATCTGTTTGCTGCTATGTGATGGTGTTTTAGCAGCTGCTCTCTTGATCCGATGCATGGATCTGGCAGAAATCTTCCTCAATGTGCCTTTATCTGCACGAAACCCGTCTGTGCTCTGAGTCAGCCACAAATCTCTTAATAGTGCGATGATCAAGCTTAAGTTTTCGTGAAATATCTAATGTTTTCATACCTCGTCCAAGGCATTGAACTATTTCACTCTTTTTGGCAGCAGAGAGATCCTTTTTCTTCCCCATATTTCTTGAAAATGGTGCTCTGCTTAATAATGTGAAACACCCTCATTTAGTAGTTTTTCCTTTAATTGGGCTCACCTGGCAATCTAATTATCACAGGTGTCCGAGATTGTTTTCAGTGATCAAAAGAGCCCTAAAACACAATGGCATCCATGTTTAGTTAACCACTTAACGACCGCCCACCGCCGATTTACGTCGGCAGAATGGCACGGACAGGCAGAATCACGTAGATCTACGTGATCGCCTTTGTGCAGTTGGGGGGTCCATCCGCCCCCCCCCCCTCGCGATCGCTCCCGGCCAATGAAATTGCTTCCTCCGCCATCTGATGTAAACACAGGCTGGAGGAAGTGATGTCATCTCCCTCGCCGCGGTCTTTTCGTTCCCGGCGCCGAGGAGTGAAGACAGAGGTTAGTGCTCCAACAGTCCACTGACACGTAGGTACACATAGGCACACAAATCACCCCCCAGTCACCCCCAGATCACCCCCCAGGTCACCCCAAAGCCCCCAATCACAGTGTCACTGATTGCAGTGATCATTTATTTTACTGATCACTGCATTTAGTGTCATCTGTGATTGTAAAAAGTTGCAGGGCAGTTAGGATTAGGCCCCTTTAGGTCCAGGGTAGCCACCTAACCCCCCCTAATAAAGGTTTAACCCCTTGATCACCCCCCAGGTAACCCTTTCACCCCCTAACTTCAGCGTCACTAAGCGATTGTTTTTCCGATCGCTGTATTCGTGTCGCTGGTGTTTTAGATAGGCAGTTATTTTTTTTTTAGGTTCGCCGCAGGTTTTTATTGGTGTCAGGTACCCCCATATATTATTTTAACCCCCTGATTGCCCCTAGAGTTAACCCTTTCACCAGTGATCGCCGTATAAGCGTCACTGGTGTCACTGGTTAGCCAGTAAGTTATTTAGTTATTTAGGTTACCCGTTAGGTTTTTATATAGTGTCAGGTACCCCCATATTTAACCTAATAAAGGTTTTAACCCCCTGATTGCCCCTAGTTAACCCTTTCACCAGTGATCACCATATAAAGGTTACGGGTGACGCTGGTTGATTAGTTTGCTTTTTATAGCATCAGGGCACCCGCCGTATATAACCCAATAAAGGTTTAACCCCCCTGATCGCCCGGCGGGTGAGATCAATTAGGTTTTAGCGCCAGAGAGGGTCTGCGTCGCCCCAGGCAGTGTTAGGTTAGTGCCAGTAACGCTAACACCCACGCGCAAAGCATACACCCCCCTTAGTGGTATAGTATCTGATCAGATCTATACTTAGCATCCCCAGCGGTTTAGGGTTCCCAAAAACGCAGTGTTAGCGGGATCAGCCCAGATACCTGCTAGCGCCTGCGTTTAGCCCCTCCGCCCAGCCCAGCCCAGCCCAGCCCACCCAAGTGCAGTATCGATCGATCACTGTCACTTACCAAACACAACACACATAACTGCAGCGTTCGCAGAGACAGGCCTGATCCCTGCGATCGCTAACAGTTTTTTTGTAGCGTTTGATATATTTGCTGACGACAGTCAGGTGCTTTTTTTCCTGTGAATCTTACTAGTGTACCCCTAAATTTAGAGCCCAAAATGGCAAGACGAAGGTACACTAGTAAAGAGGCCTACGAGATTCTGAGCATGACAGATAGTGAAGAGGAGGTCACGTATCTGTCAGATTCAGGCTCAGAATATCTTCCCGTAGAAGACAGTGACGTCAGCGGCCCCACGTCAGATAGCTCTGACGACGAAGTTGAGGTCCCTGCTAAGGTCAGGCGTACCCGATCCCGATCTTCTGAGGTTGTTGAGGAGCAAGAACCGCAGGTCTCTCGTATCATGGAGCAGAGTAGTACTAGCGCTGCTATTCCTTCTGGTGAACTGGCAAGCACCAGCGGCCTAGTACAGCCTGGACGTACATCCAGCACTGCAGTAACACTTGGTGACGTGGCGAGTCCCATAAGTGCAGTTCAAGCTGGCGAGGTGGCAAGCACAAGTAGTGTCCCGTTGCCACCAAGAAGACAAAGGCAGGCCCGTCGTGCCCATACTGCCCTTCCTGCAGAATTTGCCTATCCTGATTGGGTCCCCACCACTTCTGCAGAACCCGTACTTCCCCCATTCACTGCCCAACCCGGTATTCAGGTGGAAACAGCTGATTTTATTCCAATTGATTTTTATTCGCTGTTTTTCACGGAAGATCTCTATAGATCTATTGTGGACCAGAGTAATTTATATGTTGGTCAATTTATCGCCGCTAACCCCCAGTTGCCTAAAATTGCCAGAAATTGGAAACCAATTACGGTTTCCGAATTTAAGACCTTTCTGGGCCTTTCCCTCAACATGGGCACACATAAATTTCTGTCATTGCGTGCTTATTGGTCCACGCACCCAATTGACCACATGCCCGTGTTCTCTGCCTCCATGTCCAGGGCACGATACGAGCAGATTTTGCGGTTCATGCACTTCAACGACAATGAACTTTGTCGTCCACGTGGGGACCCTGAATACGACCGGCTCTATAAAATTCGGCCCCTCATAAACCACTTCAACGAACGTTTTGCAGCCTTGTTTACTCCCGATCAAGTTGTCTGCGTTGATGAGTCCCTGATTAAATTTTCTGGCCGCTTGTCTTTCAAGCAGTACCTTCCCAGCAAGCGTGCCAGATACGGGGTCAAGCTCTACAAGTTCTGTGACAGGGCAACAGGCTATGTAGTGAACTTTACGGTTTATGAGGGAAAAGACAGTCAGATTGAGTCGGTCAACTGCCCGGATTACATAGGGAGCGCTGGCAAGATAGTGTGGAACTTGGTGTCACCCTTATTCGGAAAGGGGTACCACTTGTATGTGGACAATTATTACACGAGCGTGCCACTGTTTAGTCACTTGTTTGATCATAAGATTGGAGCATGTGGCACCGTGCGACCTAATCGCCGGGGCTTTCCCCAGTGGCTTGTAGATGCCCGTCTTAGGCTGGGGGAGAGAGCCTGCTTGAAGTGTAATAACTTGCTCGCTATGAAGTGGAGGGACAATAAGAATGTTTTCCTTCTTACCTCCCTTCATGCAGACACGACAGTCCAAATTCGTACGGCGACTGGTGTTGTGGAGAAACCCCTCTGTGTCCACGAATATAACCAAAATATGGGAGGGGTGGACCTCAATGACCAGTTGATGGCGCCGTATCTAATTGACCGTAAGGCGAGACGCTGGTACAAAAAAGTGTCTCTATCATTATTCCAATTGGCTTTGCTGAACGCTCATGTGCTATACAGAGCTTCAGGCGGGACGTTATCTCTTCTAAAATTCCAGAATGAGATAGTCACAGAACTCCTGTATCCAGGCGGTTCTGCACCTCACCATCCCCAACCAAATGCAGTAAGCCGGCTGCATGAGAGGCATTATTCGTATGTCCTCCCGAGTACCCCTACCCAAAGCCACCCCCAAAAAAGATGTCGTGTCTGTAGCAAGCGCGGATTTAGGCGTGACACCCGTAGTTTTTGTCCACTCTGTCCTGACAAGCCTGGTCTTTGCCAAGGTGAATGTTTTGAACGCTACCACTCAAAAGTGAAGTTTTAGCGTAGGGTACAGCATTTCACAGACAAGGACACACTTACACAGGGTCTCCCAAGATGCCATTACATTTTGAGAGACCCGAACCATTACAGTTGTAAAGTTACAAAAAAAAGTGTAAAAAAGAAAAAAAAAACGTAAAAAACAAAACACAAAAAAAATATAAAAGAAAAAAACCAAAAATAGTTGTCGTTTTATTGTTCTCTCTCTCTCTATTTTCTCTCTATTGTTCTGCTCTTTTTTACTGTATTCTATTCTGCAATGTTTTATCATGCTTGCTTTTCAGGTATGTAATTTTTTGTTTTCAGGTGCGCCATTCAACTGCAGCGCGGAATTATTTATCTTGACAGCAACAGCGTTTGCTCCCACGATACATAAAGCCGTGACTCCAGTGCTGTAGGAGGTGATTTCACCACCACAGTTAAAAAAAAGAGCATATATGCCGAAGCATGGGGGCAGCAGGGGCGGAGGAGCGATTTTGCTCCTAATGCCGCGTACATACGGTCGAAATTCCGACCGTGTGTACGCGGCATAACTTTTTTGCGGGAGGATGCCCCCATGCTTCGGCATATATATATTTTAGGCACAGGTTGCGTTAAAACATTTTTTTATTTTTTACTAGGTTTTGTTTTGGTATTTGCTTTGCAGGTATGGCATGGTAAGGTCTTACTGTTGTACTGTAATGTTACTTTGTTTTAATGTTAACCACCATTTGCTTAGCAGGTACGCCATTCAGTTGCAGCGCGGATCTATTTATCTTGACAGCAACAGCGTTTGCTCCCACGATACATAAAGCCGTGACTCCAACGCTGTAGGAGGTGATTTCACCACCACAGTTAAAAAAAAGAGCATATATGCCGAAGCATGGGGGCAGCAGGGGCGGAGGAGCGATTTTGCTCCTAATGCCGCGTACATACGGTCGAAATTCCGACGGAGGCCTGCCCGTGGAAAATTCCGACCGTGTGTACGCGGCATAACTTTTTTGCGGGAGGATGCCCCCATGCTTCGGCATATATATATTTTAGGCACAGGTTGCGTTAAAACATTTTTTTATTTTTTACTAGGTTTTGTTTTGGTATTTGCTTTGCAGGTATGGCATGGTAAGGTCTTACTGTTGTACTGTAATGTTACTTTGTTTTAATGTTAACCACCATTTGCTTAGCAGGTACGCCATTCAGTTGCAGCGCGGATCTATTTATCTTGACAGCAACAGCGTTTGCTCCCACGATACATAAAGCCGTGACTCCAACGCTGTAGGAGGTGATTTCACCACCACAGTTAAAAAAAAGAGCATATATGCCGAAGCATGGGGGCAGCAGGGGCGGAGGAGCGATTTTGCTCCTAATGCCGCGTATATACGGTCGAAATTCCAACGGAGGCTTGCTCGTGGAAAAGTCCGACCGTGTGTACGCGGCATAACCTTTTATGCCGCGTACATACGGTCGAAATTTCGACGAAGGCTTGACCGTGTGTACGCGGCATAACTTTTTTGCGGGAGGATGCCCCCATGCTTCGGCATATATGCCCATCATTAGAAGTGGGTGGATGAAGGGAGGTATTCTAATGGTGGGCATACCCACCAATCAATCTCTTTTTTTCGTTCAGCCAATAGGCTGTATGAAAAAAAAGATTACAATACATGTCCAACAAGGACCAGCAACGTACTGGTATGTTGCTGGACTTTGAATGTTTATACCAGAATGATGCCTGCGGGTTTAGGTATCATCTTGGTATCATTCTTTTCAGCCAGCAGCCGGCTTTCATGTAAAAGCAATTCTAGCAGATAATTAGCCTCTAGACTGCTTTTACAAGCAGTGGGAGGGAATGTCCCCCCCCCCGGATATAAAAAGCGCCATTGGGAAATTGGGAAAGCATTTTATCACACCGATCTTGGTGTGGTCAGATGCTTTGAGGGCAGAGGAAAGATCTAGGGTCTAACCCCCCAATTTTTTTCAAAAAAAGAGTACCTGTCACTACCTATTGCTATCATAGGGGATATTTACATTCCCTGAGATAACGATAAAAATGTTAAAAAAATAAAATATGGAAGGCACAGTTTAAAAATAAAATAAAAAAGCCAAATAAATAATAAAAAAAAAAAAAAAAAAGCACCGCTGTCCCCCCCTGCTATTGCGCAAAGGCGAACGCAAGCGTCGGTCTAGCGTCATATGTAAACAGCAATTGCATCATGCATGTGAGGTATCACCGCGAAGGTCAGATCGAGGGCAGTCATTTTAGCAGTAGACCTCCTCTGTAAATCTAACGTGGTAACCTGTAAAGGCTTTTAAATGCTTTTAAAAATGAATGTAGTTTGTCGCCGCTGCGCGTTTGTGCGCAATTTTAAAGCATGTCGTGTTTGGTATCCATGTACTCGGCCTATGATCATCTTTTTTATTTCATCAAACATTTGGGCAATATAGTGTTTTTTAGTGCATTAAAAATAAAAAAAGTGTGTTTTTCCCCCAAAAAATGCGTTTGAAAAATCGCTGCGCAAATACTGTGTGGAAAAAAAAAATGCAACACCCACTATTTTAATCTGTAGGGCCTTTGCTTTAAAAAAATATATAATGTTTGGGGGTTCAACATAATTTTCTTGCAAAAAAATTTTTTTTTTCATGTAAACAAAAAGTGTCAGAAAGGGCTTTGTCTTCAAGTGGTTAGAAGAGTGGATGATGTGTGACATAAGCTTCCTAATGTTGTGCATAAAATGCCAGGACAGTTCAAAACCCCCCCCCCAAATGACCCCATTTTGTAAAGTAGACACCTCAAGCTATTTGCTGAGAGGCATGTTGAGCCCATTGAATATTTTTTTTTTTTGTCCCAAGTGATTGAATAATGACCAAAAAAAAAAAAATGTACAAAAAGTTGTCACTAAATTATATATTGCTCAAACATGCCATGGGCATATGTGGAATTACACCCCAAAATACATTCTGTTGCTTCTCCTGAGTACGGGGATACCACATGTGTGGGACTTTTTGGGAGCCTAGTCGCGTACGGGACCCCAAAAACCAAGCACCGCCTTCAGGATTTCTATGGGTGTAAATTTTTGATTTCACTCCTCACTGCCTATCACAGTTTCGGAGGCCATGGAATGCCCAGATGGCACAAAACCCCCCCCAAATGACCCCATTTTGGAAAGTAGACACCCCAAGCTATTTGCTGAGCGGTATGTTGAGTATTTTGCAGATCTCGCTTTTTGTCACAAAGTTTTGAAAATGTAAAAAAAGAAAAAAAAAAGAAAAAAAAATGTCTTTCTTAATTTTCAAAAACAAATGAGAGCTGTAAAATACTCACCATGCCTCTCAGCAAATAGCTTGGGGTGTCTACTTTCCAAAATGGGGTCATTTGTGGGGGTTTTGGGCTATTTTGACATTTTATGGCCTTCAAAACTGTGATAGGTAGTGAGGAGTGAAATCAAAAATTTATGCCCTTAGAAACCTTGAAGGCGGTGCTTGGTTTTCGGGGTCCCGTACGCGGCTAGGCTCCCAAAAAGTCCCACACATGTGGTATCCCCGTACTCAGGAGAAGCAGCAGAATGTATTTTGGGGTGTAATTTCACATATAACCATGGCATGTGTGAGCAATATATCATTTAGTGACAACTTTTTGTACATTTTTTTTTTCTTTTTGTCATTATTCAATCATTTGGGACAAAAAAAATAAATATTCAATGGGCTCAACATGCCTCTCAGCAAATAGCTTGGGGTGTCTACTTTCCAAAATGGGGTCATTTGGGGGGGTTTGTGCCATCTTGGCATTTTATGGCCTTCAAAACTGTGATAGGTAGTGAGGAGCGAAATCAAAAATTTATGCCCTTAGAAACCTTGAAGGCGGTGCTTGGTTTTTGGGGTCCTGTACGCGGCTAGGCTCCCAAAAAGTCCCACACATGTGGTATCCCCGTACTCAGGAGAAGCAGCAGAATGTATTTTGGGGTGTAATTTCACATATGCCCATGGCATGTGTGAGCAATATATCATTTAGTGACAACTTTGTGCAAAAAAAAAACAGTTTGTCATATTCCCGCAACCTGTGGCAAAATATAAAATATTCCATGGACTCAACATGCCTCTCAGCAAATAGCTTGGGGTGTCTACTTTCCAAAATGGGGTAATTTGGGGGGGGGGTTGTGCTATTTTGGCATTTTATGGCCTTCGAAACTGTGATAGGTAGTGAGGAGTGAAATCAAAAATTTACGCCCTTAGAAATCCTGAAGGCGGTGCTTGGTTTTTGGGGCCCTGTACGCGGCTAGGCTCCCAAAAAGTCCCACACATGTGGTATCCCCGTACTCAGGAAAAGCAGCAGAATGTATTTTGGGGTGCAATTCCACATATAACCATGGCATGTGTGAGCAATATATCATTTAGTGACAACTTTTTGTACATTTTTTTTTTCTTTTTGTCATTATTCAATCATTTGGGACAAAAAAAAATATTCAATGGGGTCAACATGCCTCTCAGCAAATAGCTTGGGGTGTCTACTTTCCAAAATGGGGTCATTTGGGGGGGTTTTGTGCCATCTTGGCATTTTATGACCTTCAAAACTGTGATAGGTAGTGAGGAGTGAAATCAAAAATGTATGCCCTTAGAAACCTTGAAGGCGGTGCTTGGTTTTTGGGGTCCCGTACGTGGCTAGGCTCCCAAAAAGTCCCACACATGTGGTATCCCCGTACTCAGGAGAAGCAGCAGAATGTATTTTGGGGTGTAATTTCACATATGCCCATGGCATGTGTGAGCAATATATCATTTAGTGACAACTTTGTGCAAAAAAAAAAAAAGTTTGTCATATTCCCGCAACTTGTGGCAAAATATAAAATATTCCATGGACTGAACATGCCTCTCAGTAAATAGCTTGGGGTGTCTACTTTCCAAAATGGGGTCATTTGGGGGGGTTTTGTGCTATTTTGGCATTTTATGGCCTTCGAAACTGTGATAGGTAGTGAGGAGTGAAATCAAAAATTTGCGCCCTTAGAAATCCTGAAGGCGGTGCTTGGTTTCCGGGGTCCCGTACGTGGCTAGGCTCCTAAAAAGTCCCACACATGTGGTATCCCCGTACTCAGGAGAAGCAGCAGAATGTATTTTGGGGTGCAATTCCACATATAACCATGGCATGTGTGAGCAATATATCATTTAGTGACAACTTTTTGTATTTTTTTTTTTTTTTGTCATTATTCAATCACTTGGGACAAAAAAAAAAAAATTCAATGGGCTCAACATGCCTCTCAGCAATTTCCTTGCGGTGTCTACTTTCCAAAATGGGGTCATTTGGGGGGGTTTTGTACTGCCCTGCCATTTTAGCACCTCAAGAAATGAGATAGGCAGTCATAAATTTAAAGCTGTGTAAATTTCAGAAAATGTACCCTAGTTTGTAAACGCTATAACTTTTGCGCAAACCAATAAATATACGCTTATTGACATTTTTTTTACTAAAGACATGTGGCTGAATACATTTTGGCCTAAATGTATGACTAAAATTGAGTTTATTCGATTTTTCTTATAACAAAAAGTAGAAAATATCATTTTTTTTCAAAATTTTCGGCCTTTTTCTGTTTATATCGCAAAAAATAAAAATCGCAGAGGCAATCAAATACCATTAAAAGAAAGCTCTATTTGTGGGAAGAAAAGGACGCAAATTTCATTTGGGTACAACATTGCATGTCCGCACAATTTACAGTTAAAGCAGCGCAGTGCCGAATCCCAAAAACAGGCTTGGTCCTAATGGCCCGAAATGGTCCGGGGCTTAAGTGGTTAAACTAAAAAACAAAATATTTAATCTTTGTGACACTGAAATAGAATTTGCATAATAATTTGGAACAGGGTGTATATTGGGGGTTCTAAGTAATTTTCCAGCAAAAAAAAAAAATGTTACTAAATAAAAAGTGTCAGAAAAGGTCTTCAAGTGGTTATTACATTTTTAACCACTTAACAACCACCTGCCGCCGAATAACGGCGGCAAGGTGGTTGCTTAACTCTGGGAGGACGTTATCTAACGTCCTCCCTTAGAATCGTTCCTGCGCGCGCCCGCGGGCGCGCACACGCAAACGACTGTGCTCGCCGGGTCCACCGGACCCGTAGCAACACAGATCGGGGTGAATGGCCAATGACAGCGGCCTTTTACCACGTGATCGCGCCGTCCAATGACGGCGCGATCACAATGTAAACAAACCAGGGTCAGCAGCAGTTCATCTCTCTCCTCACCTCACACCGATGCAGCGTGAGAGGAGAGGAGAGACATCAGTGCAACCCTGTGCCACACAGTGAGTTTTTACTACTTTTAGCTGTGCCCAGCTGTGCCCAGCAGTGCCCAGCAGTGCCCAACAGTGCCCCAAAAGTGCCCCAAAAGTGCAAAAAGTGCCATCTGTGCCACATCTGTGCCACCTGTGCCACCTGTGCCACACCAGTGCCACACCAGTGCCACACCAGTGCCACCAGAGCCACACCAGTGCCACCAGAGCCACATCAGTGTCACCAGTGCCACACCAGTGCCACATCAGTGCCACACTAGTGCCACCTGTGCCCATCAGTGCCACCTGTGCCCATCAGTGCCACCTGTGCCCATCAGTGCCACCTGTGCCCATCAGTGCTCATCTGCGCCACTGCAGTGCCACATCAGTGCCGCCTGTGCCCACCAGTGCCACCAGTGCCGCCTGTGCCCACCAGTGCCGCCTGTGCCCACCAGTGCCACCTGTGCCCACCAGAGCCACCTGTGCACACCAGAGCCACCTGTGCCCATCAGTGCCACCTGTGTCCATCAGTGCCACCTGTGCCCATCAGTGCCGCCTTTGCCCACCAGTGCCACCTGTGCCCAGTGCCACCTGTGCCCATCAGCGCCACTGCAGTGCCACATCAGTGCCGCCTGTCCCCACCAGTGCCGCCTGTCCCCACCAGTGCCGCCTGTGCCCACCAGTGCCGCCTGTGCCCACCAGTGCCGCCTGTGCCCACCAGTGCCGCCTGTGCCGCCTGTGTGCCACCAGAGCCACACCAGTGCAACCAGAGCCACACCAGTGCAACCAGAGCCACACCAGTGCTACCTGTGCCACATCAGTGCCGCCTGTGCCCGCCAGTGTCCACCAGTGCCACCACAGTGCTCTGCAGTGCAGCCTCACCAGCCACCAACATGGCAAAAAAATTCTTTACTTGTGAGGAGGCCTACCAGCGTCTCATCATGACCGATGAGAGCAGCGAGGAGTCTCAGTCTGATTCGGATTCGGCCTATGAACCCGTTACAGACAGTGGGTCTGATACAGAATCAGAAGAGGAATGTGTGCCCGTGAAAACAAGGGGTTCTGGCGTGGAGAAGCGGCCTACTACCAGCAACACAGTGCCGTCCACCTCAAGCGCAGTGCCGTCCACCTCAAGCGCAGTACCGTCCACCTCAAGCGCAGTACCGTCCACCTCAAGCGCAGTGCCGTCCACCCCAAGCGCAGTGCCGTCCACCCCAAGCGCAGTGCCGTCCACCCCAAGCGCAGTGCCACTGCAACAAAGGCCAGGCACCAGTAGGGTGTCATCTCAGCCCCAAAGGGATAGGGGCCATGCCAGCCTTCCCTATGGCCTTCAAAACCCCCTGTGGCTTCCCCCTAATTCCGGAGCAGCAAATATCCCCCCTTTCACCGCCCAGCCAGGTGTCCAGGTGAACACCGATGAATTTTCCATGCTCGATTTTTTCAATTTAGTATTCACTGAAGACTTACTATCCTCCATTGTGGCCCAGTGCAACCTCTATGCACAGCAGTACATAGCAAGCAACCCTGGGTCTAGTTACGCCCGTCCCTTTGAGTGGAGAGAACTTACCGTAGAGGAATTCAAAATTTTCCTAGGCCTAACTTTTAGTATGGGACTCTCAAAAAAAAACCAATTGTACTCCTACTGGTCTACCAAACCCATCCACCACATGCCACTCTTCTCATCCCTTATGCCAAGATCCCGATACCTAATGATTATGCGGTTCCTCCACTATAATGACAACACCCAGTGCCCTCCCCGAAATGACCCAGCTTTTGACAAACTATATAAAATTCGGCCACTCCTAAATTTTTTCTCTGAAAATTTTTCCCAGTTATATATCCCTGAACAGAATATCTCCGTGGATGAGTCCCTCATAAAATTCTCAGGCAGGCTGAGCATTAAACAGTTTATCCCCAGCAAAAGGGCCCGATATGGGGTTAAAATGTACAAACTTTGTGACCGAGCCACGGGGGTACATCTACGCCTTTCTGGTGTACGAAGGGAAGGACTCCCAACTGCATCCCCCTGAATGCCCAGAGTACATCGGTGTCAGCGGAAAAGTGGTCTGGGAGCTTATCTATCCACTCCTTGGAAAGGGATACCACCTTTATGTGGATAATTTTTATACCAGCTTGCCCCTGTTCCGCAATCTTTACCGGAGGGACACCCCAGCATGTGGCACAATAAGAGCCAATAGAAAAGGCTTCCCACAAAAACTCGCCAATGAAAAGCTACGACGAGGGGAGGCGGCATCATTGAGGAACCAGGAGATATTGGCTGTCAGGTGGAGGGACAAACGAAACGTCCACATGCTCACATCAATCCACAACGACACCTACGTGGAAGTCCCCAAAAGAAACGGCACAATCCAGAAACCAGCTTGTGTCTACGATTATAATTTGTTTATGGGGGGAGTGGACTTTAACGATCAGATGATTGAACCCTATCTTCCCACAAGAAAATCCCGCCACTGGTATAAGAAAGTGTCCCTTTATTTTTTTAGTTTGGCCATGTATAACACTTATGTTATTTACAAAAAATCAACAGAGAACCCCGTATCCTATCTACTCTACCAAGAAGAAGTTATCTCCGCCCTTTTGTACCCTGAAAGCCCACCAGAAACTATTCGCTCTGATTCCGTGAGCAGACTCCACGAGCGCCACTTTCCTGAGAAAGCCGCCCCCGCGAAACAGGCTACAGACGTCAGAAGAGATGCCGGGTGTGCTCCAGAGGAGGAATTCGAAGAGACACCATGTATTATTGTCCCGATTGTCCTTCCCAACCAGGCCTCTGTATAGGCGAATGTTTCCGCCGTTACCATACGTTTCTACACTATTAGGGAAGTATGGTAAATGCAATTCTCATTTCCTGTCATTTTCCTCCACACCCCTTATGCCACTGCACTGAACTGTACATACCTCTGCCTTCTCCGGAACCGACCTTGGACTGTTATACGACCACGCTTTTGCCTAACGCTAAACATACCTCTGCTTTCTCCGGAACTGACCCTGGCCTGTTATACGACCACTCTTCTGCCTAACGCTAAACTGTACCTACCTCTGCCTGCTCCGGAACTGACCCTGGCCTGTTATACGACCACTCTTCTGCCTAACGCTTAACTGTACCTACCTCTGCCTGCTCTGGAACTGACCCTGGACTGTTTGACCACGTTTTTTGCCTGCCTCTTGGATTGATCTTTTACCCTGCTATGCTAGTGGGAACACAGGGGTCTCACATATGTGAGGGGCTCCAGAATTGTTTTTCTGGATGAAGAAAACTATTTTTTAGTTTTCTCATTCCCGGATTAGGGTCTGGAGACTCGGGGGCTTCAAAGAGATTTGGGTGGGAGAAGCCCCTACCCCTGTCCCCATTCTTTCCTGGCCTGCTACTTGGACCATGTTCCTGCTGATTACCAGGACCAATATTTTGGCACTGCTGGCAATGTCTCTACTTACACTGACCCTGGACTGTATATGGACAGTATTCCTGCCTGTAGTGACTATGGAGAATATTCCTGTCTGCTGCCTGGACAATTCAATTCACTGTCACTGACCACGTCCCTGCCTGCTGCCTGGATCAGGGCTCTCCTTCTGTGGACAATTGCACTACCAAAACCACAGGTAATCTTTTTTTTACCGTTTACTCAGCAGAATGTATTTTAGGGTGTAATTCTTGGTATGTACATGCTGTGTTAGAAATATGAAGGGCCTTCAAAAATGTGATATATTGTAAGGAAATTGGATGTGTAATTTATGTCCCTAGAACACCTGATGGTGCTTCTTGGATGTTGGGCCTCTATGTGGCCAGGCTGTTAAAAAATCTCACACATGTGGCATCGCCATACTCAGGAGGAGTAGCAGAAAATATTTTGGGGTGTCATTTTTGCTATGTACATGCTATGTGTTGAAAATATCCTATAAATGGACAACTTTGTGTAAAAAAATTGCGTTTTCATTTTTTTTCCACATTTTCCAAAAACTTCTGGAAAAAAATGAACCGTTCAAAAGACTCATTATGCCTCATAGATTATACGTTGGGGTGTTAGCTTTCCAAAATGGGGTCACTTTGTGGGCGTTTCCATTGTCCTGGTGCTCCAGGGCCTTCAAAAGTGTAATAGGTGGTTGAGAGATTAGATGTGTAATTTATGCTCCTAGAACGCCTGAAGTTGCTACTTCAGTGTTGGACCTCTGTATGTGGCCAGGCTGTATAAAAGTCTCACACATTTGGTATTGTCATACTCAGGAGGAGCAGCAGAATATATTTTGGGGTGTCATTTTTGCTGTGTACATGCTATGTGTTGGAAATATCCTATAAATGGACAACTTTGTGTAAAAAAATTGCGTTTTCATTTTTTTTAAACATTTTCAAAAAACTTCTGGAAAAAAATGAACCGTTCAAAAGACTCATTATGCCTCATAGATTATACGTTGGGGTGTTAGCTTTCCAAAATGGGGTCACTTTTTGGGCGTTTCCCTTGTCCTGGTGCTCCAGGGCCTTCAAAAGTGTAATAGGTGGTTGAGAGATTAGATGTGTAATTTATGCTCCTAGAACGCCTGAAGTTGCTACTTCAGTGTTGGACCTCTGTATGTGGCCAGGCTGTATAAAAGTCTCACACATTTGGTATCGTCATACTCAGGAGGAGCAGCAGAATATATTTTGGGGTGTCATTTTTGCTGTGTACATGCTATGTGTTGGAAATATCCTATAAATGGACAACTTTGTGTAAAAAAATTGCGTTTTCATTTTTTTTCCACATTTTCCAAAAACTTCTGGAAAAAAATGAACCGTTCAAAAGACTCATTATGCCTCATAGATTATACGTTGGGGTGTTAGCTTTCCAAAATGGGGTCACTTTTTGGGCGTTTCCATTGTCCTGGTGCTCCAGGGCCTTCAAAAGTGTAATAGGTGGTTGAGAGATTAGATGTGTAATTTATGCTCCTAGAACGCCTGAAGTTGCTACTTCAGTGTTGGACCTCTGTATGTGGCCAGGCTGTATAAAAGTCTCACACATTTGGTATTGTCATACTCAGGAGGAGCAGCAGAATATATTTTGGGGTGTCATTTTTGCTGTGTACATGCTATGTGTTGGAAATATCCTATAAATTGACAACTTTGTGTAAAAAAAATGCGTTATCATTTTTTTTCCACATTTTCCAAAAACTTCTGGAAAAAAATGAACCGTTCAAAAGACTCATTATGCCTCATAGATTATACGTTGGGGTGTTAGCTTTCCAAAATGGGGTCACTTTGTGGGCGTTTCCATTGTCCTGGTGCTCCAGGGCCTTCAAAAGTGTAATAGGTGGTTGAGAGATTAGATGTGTAATTTATGCTCCTAGAACGCCTGAAGTTGCTACTTCAGTGTTGGGCCTCTGTATGTGTGCAGGCTGTATAAAAGTCTCACACATGTGGTATCGCCATACTCGGGGGGAGCAGCAGAATATATTTTGGGGTGTCATTCGTGGAATGTACATGCCATGTGAGAGAAGTAACCTGTTATAATGACAATTTGGTGTGAAAAAAATAAAAAATAATAATCATCTTAATTTTGCAAAGAATTGTGGGAAAAAATGACAACTTCAAAAAACTAACTATGCCTCTTACTAACTACCTTGGAATGTCTACTTTCCAAAAAGGGGTCATTTGGGGGGTATTTGTACTTTACTGGCTTGTTAGGGTCTCAAGAAATGAGATAGGCTGTCAGTACATCAGGTGTGATCAAATTGATCAATTTTCAGTAATTGGCACCATAGCTTGTAGACCCTATAACTTTCACCCAGACTAAATAATATCCACTAATTTGGGTTATTTTTACCAAATATATGTAGCAATATAAATATTTGGCCAAATTTATGAGGAAAAATTACTTATTGGCAAAATTGTATAATAGAAATGAAGAAAAATGTGTTTTATTCCAAAATTTTCGGTCTTTTTTCATTTATAGCGAAAAAAATAAAAACCGCAGAGGTGATCAAATACCACCAAATAAAAGCTCTATTTGTGTGAAAAAAAGGACGGAAATTTCATATGGGTACAGTGTTGCATGACTGAGTAATTGTCATTCAAAATGTGAGAGCACCAAAAGCTGAAAATTGGTCTGGTTATTAAGGGGATTTAAGTGCCCAGTTGTCAAGTGGTTAATAATCCAAGCAAACTCACCCATCAATGTCTCCCAGCTTTATTTTGCAGAGGAATCATTTTGAAAAACACCCCTGTAGCATCTTAAATAAGGACAGATGATTCATGTAGTATTTACTTACAGAAATCAATCTGTCCTTAGCTCAGGCATGCAGGCAGGAGGATGTGCTTAGCTGAGAAAACGCCTCCTCTCCTCCTGAAGACTCCTGGGATGTATGACATTATTTGCCTAGGCAAGGAAACCAGGAAGTAACTTAAGAAATGTGTAGCGGGTATTTGAATTTAGGGGAAGCATCTGGGTGGTAGTGTAACCCAGATGCACTGATTGCTAGGGAATCTGAGGTCCTTTTATGGTTGTTGGAGGACTCTGGTGGTGTGAGGTTCCCTGGGCCTATAGGTAGCGTTGTTGCCGGGGGCCGGAGGTGAACTCACACCGCAAGACTGTGCCTTTTTGTCCTTCCCTGGAGCTGGTACAGCGGGGTGGGGAACCCGCTGTGGCGCAAAGGGAGAGGAGATAAAAGGGGCGGACGCCTTTACCACGGGGTTCAGAGTGCAGAGTCAGAGGACGTGGCCGCACCCAGGCACCTTCAGCTTGGGTGCTGGCGTTCCAGTGTTCTGGGCCCAGGTGCCTTTGACCTGGCCGGAGCGGAGATGGAGTCCATCTCAGGCACCTTTAGCCTGGGGTGAGGTACTATGGCGGATGCCTGGGGCTCAGTACCTTCGACTGAGTTCCGCAAGGGTGGAGGAATCCGAGGGGGCCCTAACTCCTTGGGTGCCCGTGTCTGAGTTTGTGAGGTCTGGTGAGCAGAACTTCTCTGGAGAGTCCGGCGCAGCATCGCTGGTGACAGAGAGGCCTCTGGTGACTCCCTTGGACGGATATCCTTCCCCTGACAGGGGCCGTGCTAGCGAAGGTAATTCACGTTCTATTTCACATAGCCAGTGGCAGTGACTATTTACCACTGGTGATACCACAGTGGTTGGCAAGAGAAGGGAAAGGATTGTGCCTCGACCTAACCCCATTACTACTAAGTTGTTGCAAAAGAATCCAACTTTACCGTGTTGTGTGTTTATTCGCTGAGAGAATAAAACTGTGTTGGACCTATTCACTGTGTGGAACTCTGGTTACTAGGAGCAAAGGAGTCAGGGACGAAGGACAGGACTTGACTCTAGGACACCTACACAAAGCCCGATCTTTCTGGCCTTCACCTCTTCACTATGGAGGACATGGGCCGTGGTGTGTCTCATCCCTCCCCCCAGCGCTAACACCCCTAGACAAAGAAAGACAAGCCGAGAATGAGAAGGGGTGAGAGGGGTGAGGTCGCTACAAATGTATAAATATATATTTAAAACAAGTAAATGTAATATACTTTCCTACCTATTTACTAATTCTAGAAGCATGAGAATTACAAAGAGTCAATGTTTACTGAGAAAGGGAATTTCCGCTTTAAAAGCATTTTGTTGTATATAAAAAACAAAACAAATACACCTGTTGATCCTGCCAGAAACCTCAGCTAAAACCTCCCTGTGCTCTGTGCTGCACTCTCATCGGTTACATTGTTATCAGTTTATTGCATGGACTACAGAACACCTCCCAACTATATTGTAGATGAGAAGAGATGAGGTTTCTATAGTCCTATTTCAGATGTTCTTATGTAGCGCCCACCCCATTTAGGGGTGCTATATACCCAAATTTAGGGGGCTGGTCTGAGATAGTAGTTAGGCTCAGACCATTCTCAATTTATAGGTTGTGCTGTTTATTTCCAGGATGGTATACTGGTGTGCAGTTCCCTGTGGACTGTAGGTGGCACTGCCATAAAGGGTCAGGGTTGAACCACTGGTATTAGTGCTGTGCCTTGGGTGTCCTCTCTCGGCGGCAGTACAGTGAGTGTGGTCGACCTGCTGTGCATGCTGGGAGAGGATACATAAGGGGCAGACGCCGCCTGGGAGGGGTCTTCATTCCAGAGTCGGAGTCCTGGTGCGTGGCGCATGGCCCTCCAGGCCATGAGGCCACGTGTGCATCAGTCCCAGGCACCTTTAGTCCTGGGGCTGCATCTTCAACATTGGGCCCAGCACCTTTAGCTGGAGCCCGCTTCGAGGAAGAGAAGTCCCAGGGTGTCTCTCGCGAGGGAGTCCGCTTCTAAGAAGAGGAGGCCGGGGGAGGACCTTTCTGACGGACCGGTGAGAGTTCACGGTGAAGGAAGGGGCCCGGTAACTCTCTGGAGGGATTCTCCTATTCACCAAGGGCCTAGTAATGTGCTACTGCTGGCACCTGTCCTTAATTAAGTACCAGAAGCTAAGAGGTTCGGGGTCTGATCGATTCTGTGGCAGAGAGTCTCCCGATTGCATCTAGGAAATAACTTGATCAAACGTCCGAGCATCACTTCGGCTGCTAGGATCCATTTTGTAGGAGACTATCCGGGTGAGCTAACCCTACTCAGGGATAGAGTAGTGATTGTGCTATCCATTGTGCCTGGACTAACCTCCCAAACCTCGCTGTCCTGTCTCTTATCCACCCTTTCCTATCTGCTGAACATTGAGAAAATAAACTCAACGTTGGAGTTTAGAGTGGTGTGGACATTGGAATTACTGGGGGGGAATACAGAGGCTTGTCCCTATATCCTAGGAGATGAGAACCAACTGACGGAAGAACCCAGCTGTGGGACCCAAATACATGACACCGCTCAACCTCCTCAACCAGGAGGGTACGGGCATATAGTACGGTGTGCCTTTTTCCTGCAAGTGAGCCAAAGCAAGGGAAAAGGGTCCGTGTGCTACACTTATACAGTAGGGTAAGAGAGCATTGTCACCCTAGGACAGAAAGTGAGTTATGGGCAAGATCACCAGGTGAAAAAAAAAAGGAAAAAGAGAAAAGTAAAGCAGCCACTACACCTAGGAACTGTTACGCTGCAATATTTAAATGTTCCTTTTGGGGTTTAAATACGATTTAATATACAGTTAGAAAGGATTTCTGTCATTTATTTTTTAGCTGTGAAACCTCTGGATGGTATTGTGCAGGAAGGGTTTGTTTTGGCAGCTGTGGGTATTGCAGAGGAGGGCGCTTTGTAAACTACTCTGGCACTTACACTAAGATTGGGTCATTTAAGTTAACTGAATGTAGATTTTATGATTTAAATGTTGATCGCTCTAATTAAAAAGAATCAATAGAACAGGATGATGTTTGACATTCTGTAGCCATGCACAGGCTTTGTCAAGGATATATTTAAGCATCCATTATTTAACTACCGTACTTGAAGACCGGGCATTTTCTGGCACTTTTTGTATAAATGTGATTTTTTTTTTTTTTTGCTAGAACAGCACTTCGAACCCCCAAACATTATATTGTCGCCCTTTAAAAAATAAAAATAAATAAAGCCTCCAACAAAAACATATGGGGGTTATTTATGAAAGGCAAATCCACTTTGTACTACAAGTGCAAACTACAAGTGCAAAGTGCACTTGAAATTGCACTGAAAGTACACTTGGAAGTGCAGTCGCTGTAGATCCGAGGGGGACATGCAAGGAAAATAAAAAACAGCATTTTAGCCTACACATGATTGGATGATAAAATCAAATCAGCAGAGCTTCCCCTCATTTCAGATCTACCCCTCAGATTTACAGCGACTGCACTTCCAAGTGCACTTTCAGTGCAATTTCACTTTGCACTTGTAGTTTGCACTTGTAGTGCAAAGTGGATTTGCCTGCCGTAAATAACCCCCATTGTGACAGAAGTGTCTTATGCCCCGCTTCAAATACCCCCCCCCCCCCGCAGAGTAGTATCCTCTGCCACCCCCCCCCCCCCCCCCCCCACACACACACACACACAGCGGTGTACTCTGCCCCCTTGGAAAGGTGCACCGTGATGCAGTGGCAGGAAACACACGGTCCAGGTGCAATAACAGGAATGTATTATAACAGAAGTCCGGCAAAAACAATCAGGCCCCGCGGGAAGACACCGATCAGGAGCACTCAAAGGCTGTAACATGAAAGCGACAGTAGAATGGTGGACCACAGGTGCCGACCTGTCAAGATGAGGCCTGGCCAGGCTGCTGCCAAAATAGAAAGGCTTCCAGTAAAGACGGCGTTTTCCTACTCCTCCGAAACCTTTCCCTTATGCTAAGCACTGTCCCTGACAGCCGGGTGGCCTGTCCGCACTCTAGCCACTTGCAAAATGTGCACCAAACCTGGAAGGGTATTAAAGGGGTTGTAAAGGTTAGTTTTTTATTTTCTGAATAGGTTCCTTTAAGCTAGTGCATTGTTGGTTCACTTACCTTTTCCTTTGATTTCCCTTCTAAATATTTTTTTTCTTTGTCTGAATTTCTCACTTCCTGTTTCTCCTCACTGAACTCCACACCATCATCCGAGCCGTGTTTAGTCAGCCAGAACAGCTTACTGAACAGTTTACTGAGGAGGAACAGGAAGTGAGAAATTCAGACAAAGAAAACAAAGAAAAAAACATTTAGAAGGGAAATCGAAGGAAAAGGTAAGTGAACCAACAATGCACTAGCTTAAAGGAACCTATTTAGAAAATAAAAAACATTTACAACCCCTTTAACCACTTCCATACCGGGTCATTGTAAAATGACGCCGTCAGGAACCCTCTCTCCCTCCGGGTGGATGTCATATGACGTCCTGGGTTTGAGGGGGGATATCTGAATGATGCCTGCAGCTAGAGGCATTATTCAGATATCCTTGTCTTCAGCCGGCGATTCTGCGCACCATAAGAACGATCATAGCGGCGGTTCTTATAGGCAGCGTGAGGAGACATCCCCCTCCCTCCCGCCGCCATCCGGTGCTTCTCCGGGCTCTCCCGTGCCATCGGGGGCCCAGAGAAAGAATTGTCCGGCGCCGGTGGTCACATGACGAGGAGCATAGAGATGACTCTCTATGACCGTCGGAGGCCCGGGCGCGATGTGATGACGTCACGCCCGGGTTTTTCAGAAGTAAACAAAGCCGCCATTGCTGCTAGTAAGCATGAGATCGGTGAATTTTTTTTCCCAATCTCATGCTTTCCAGCCTGGAGGAGAGATGTGGGGTCTTACTGACCCCGCATCTCTCCATAAAGAGGACCTGTCACACACATTCCTATTACAAGGGATGTTTACATTCCTTGTAATAGGAATAAAAGTGATCAAAAAAAAAAAAGTGTAAAAAAAAGTGTAAAAATAAAAAAAATAAGTAAAAAAAAATAAAAAAATAATACATTTTTTTTTAAAATGCCCCTGTCCCCAATAGCTCGCGCTCAGAAGTGAACGCACACGTAAGTCCCGCCCACATATGTAAGTGCCGTTCAAACCACATATGTGAGGTATCGCCGCGTGCGTTAGAGCACGTGCAACAATTCTAGCACTAGACCTCCTCTGTAACTCTAACCTGGTAACCTGTAAAAATATTCAAAGCGTCGCCTATGGAGATTTTTAAGTACCGAAGTTTGGCACCATTCCATGAGTGTGCGCAATTTTAAAGTGTGACATGTTAGGTATCTATTTACTCGGCGTAACATAAGCTTTCATATTTTACAAAAAAAGTGGGCTAACTTTACTGTTTTGTTATTTTTTAATTCATGAAACCATTTTTTTCCCAAAAAAAGGCGTTTGAAAAATTATTGCGCAAATACCGTGCAAGATAAAAAGTTGCAACGACTGTCATTTTATTCCCTAGGGTGTCTGCTAAAAAAAATATATATATAATGTTTGGGGGTTCTGAGTAATTTTCTAGCAAAAGAATGATGATTTGTACATGTAGGAGAGAAGTGCCAGAATAGGCCCGGTATGGAAGTGGTATAAAAAGCCCTGTATGGAAAGGGTTAAATAGACTCTGCCTGACCCAAAAGTTGCATGGGTGCCACCAGTGTCCAATCAGATAGCTAGCTGCCTCCCTGTGACCGAGGAAACCATAGAGGAACTAGGTTCCTCTTGACTTCCTCCTCCATCTGCGGATGAGCGCCACCTGCAGTGGAGAAAGTAAACTGCACCTGCCCACAAAGTGATCGGCTGATGAAAATGCTTAAAAAAGAGAAGTGTTTATTATCACTTGAACGCGTTCATTGATTGGAGAATTTTTCCATTTCTCACACGTGCTAAAATGCACAATATGGACTTTAACCACTTGAAGACCAGGCCTTTTCTGGCACTTTTTGTTTACAAGTTTAAATCAATATTTTTTCCTATAAAATTACTTATAATTTCCAAACATTATAAATAGTTTTTTAGCAGAGACCCTAGGGAGTAAAATGGCGATTGTTGCAATTTTTTATGTCACACGGTATTTGTGTAGCGTTTTTTAAAACGCCATTTTCTGGGGAAAAAATACACTTTAATGAATAGCAAAAAAAATCCAAAAAACACAATGTATACCCCAATTTTTTTTTGTATAATATAATAATGTTATGCTGAGTAAATACATACCTAATATAAATGAATGGTGATCAGCACAACTTTCTAAACCTCAATTAAATGCTAAAGATAAATGTGATAACTAAGATCAATAACGTCCACAATTTCCAAAAGTGAAAAAAACAATGATTCTTCTGAACGGTGTAAAAACAATCTTCAAAATGTGGCACACTTCTTCTGAACAGTGTATAAAAAATTCTTCTGTGCTCAATCTTTGTGATTATCTCAATAACTTAATGCTTTCAGAGCGCTTACCTCAAAGAGGAGTAAAATCAGCCTTCTCGATCTCCCACAGCAAGGGCAAATATGTAACTCCCAATCTCCAGGAAAACTCTGGTTCACGATAATACAGGAGCCAGTTTAAGATTTCCAAAGGTGGCGGTGACCTTCCAGACTTCCAAACGTGTGTTGGTCTCCAGATTTCAAGTTTTATATAAAGATAAAGAAAAAGCCTCCCATAGCATAAAAACTTATAAACAAAAAGATTTATTGAAAGGCCAAATGGGCTCTTACATTTAAAAGCAGTTAAAAAAGCGAATAAAGTGCAAACCAAGCGTAGTAGACAGCGTTGTAGACGCCTCTTACATCACTTGCAGTTCGTACGGAATATCTGGCCACGCCCTACGCGTTACGTCACGCAACATGACTTCATCAGGGGACTAACATGTCACACCTTAAAATTGCGCACACTCATGAAATGGCAAAAAACAACGGTACTTAAATCTCTATAGGCGATGTTTTAAAACGCATTTCCAGGTTACCTGTTTAGAGTCACAGAGGAGGTCTAGTGCTAGAATTATTGCTCTTGCTCTAACGTTCATGTGCGAACACTGTTACATATGCAGGCAAGTCTTACGTAGGCGTTCGCTTCTGCGCAAAAGCAAGGTGGGATGTAAACATCCCTTGTAATAGACAAAAGGATGACAGGTCCTCTTTATGAAGAGATCTGGGGTCAAACAGACCTCAAATCTTTTCTTTATCTTTAAAAGCAAAAGAGCAAAAAAAATAGTTTACTTCCACCCTGGACTTGTAGTTAAGTCATTACATCGATCCAGGGGCGGATCCAGAGTCTTTTCTCGGGAGGGGCACTGCCAAAAAATGATTTTTTTGTGGGAAATTTATCGGGGAAATGGTTGGTGTCGGCGCTTCAATCATCCCGGCACCAAGGTTGTTATGGTGTCAGGATGATTGAAGCGCATTATTTCTATTATTACATTGTAATATGAAATTAAATAGTTCAATGCAGAATCAGTGGGAGCCCCGAGTGTGTCACTTGCCACCGTCGCCTGCAATTAGTGGGAGCCCTGAGCGTGTCACTTGCCACACGTTGTGGATTGTCACTTGCCACGTCACCTGCCACATCTTGTGGATTGTCACTTGCCACAACTTGTGGATTGTCACTTCCCACATCACCTGCTACACCTTGCGGATTGTCACTTGCCACGTCACCTGCCACACCTTGCTGATTGTCACTTGCCACACCTTGTGGATTGTCACTTCCCACATCACCTGCTACACCTTGCGGATTGTCACTT
Source organism: Rana muscosa (assembly GCA_029206835.1). Lineage (NCBI taxonomy): Eukaryota > Metazoa > Chordata > Amphibia > Anura > Ranidae > Rana > Rana muscosa. The sequence continues at coordinate 153,406,412 of CM055119.1, read as the reverse complement.
GCCACGTCACCTGCCACACCTTGCTGATTGTCACTTGCCACGTCACCTGCCACACCTTGCTGATTGTCACTTGCCTGCCACCAGATGCAGATTGTCATTTGCCACGTCACCTGACACAATTTGCGGATTGTCACTTGCCACGTCACCTGCCATATCTTGTGGATTGTCACTTGCCTGCCACCAGATGCAGATTGTCATTTGCCACGTCACCTGACACAATTTGCGGATTGTCACTTGCCACTTGCCACGTCGCCTGCCACACCTTGCGGATTGTCACTAATTTGCCTGCTAAGGTGTAGTTTTGGTTGTCTCTTGCTGTGTCCCAGACTCCCAGAGTCAGGCAGCAGAGAGATAATGTAATCTCTCTGCACAGTGAGGGCGGAAGTCACTGCAGGAATGCAGGGCAGGCACGGGCGGTGAGAGATAATCTCATCTCTCTGCTCCCCCGCTCCCGGCTAGCTGATTGACCAGCTGCCACACTGAGCCTGCTCTCTCACTCTCACCTGCGCTGCCAACACACTGAGCAGCGCGGTCTGCCCACGAACCGCGCCGCCCCCGACAACAAACCGCGCCGCAAGCGGAGCCGCCCGCTTTCTTACCCGTCTGTGGAGCCGCACGCTATTGCACCTGCCCACAGAGCGGCCTGACGTGACTCACTGACGTCACTCGTTGCTAGACGCCAAGCGGCCCAGGCGTTAGCAGCGAGTGCAGGGAAGAGGCTCCACCCACCTCCTCCTCCGCTCCTGGTATCGTGTCAGTGCGCCGCGTAACTACATTAGACGAGTCTCTCTCTCAGCGCCGCTGATCGGCTGATGTGAGAAACAGAGAGAGAGACTCAGAGAGGCAGCGGCAGCCGCAGAACAAGTACTGTATATACTCGAGTATAAGCCGACCCGAATATAAGCCGAGGCACCTAATTTTACCCCAAAAAACTGGGAAAACTTATTGACTCAAGTATAAGCCTAGGGTGTCCTAGGCTTATACTTGCCTCACTTTGCCTCACTGTGCCCATGACTAGACTGATGTTTAACATGGAAGTCTATGGAAGGAGTGCCTGGCTTTGAAAAATCGGTTCTCCCAGACACCAAACTTTTCAAACTTATAAAGGAGACATGGGGCTACATGTGTGCCAAGTTTGGGGTCCAGAGGACCTACGACCGGCCGGTACCGGGTCCGCAAAATCACTGGAGAAATGACCGTTTAACATTGGAGTCTTTGGAAGGGGTGCCCGGTTTTAAAAAATCAGTGCCCCACGGCCGTAAGTCCCCCAGACACTAAACTTTGCACACTTGTAGAGAAGACATGGGGCTACATGTGTGCCAAGTTTGGGGTCCAGGGGACCTACGACCGGCCGATACCGGGCCCGAAAATTCACCAGAGAAATTACCGTTTAACATTGGAGTCAATGGAAGGGGTGCCCGGATTTGAAAAATCAGTGCTCTCCGGCCGTAGGTCCCCCAGACACCAAACTTTGCACACTTGTAGAAAAGACATTGGGCTACATGTGTGCCAAGTTTGGGGCCCAGGGGTCCTACGGCTGACCGGTACCGGGTCCCCAAAGTTCGGGAGATCAGGCACAAAAAAAAAAAAAACAGAGCAAGCAAGTGAGTGTGACAGATGGTCTCGGGGGGAGCAATTGCCCTGTTGCCCCCCCCCCCTGGATCTGCCACTGCATCGATCCAGTCCTCCAAAGCAATAGAGGCGATCAAATTTGATCTACTCTTTGATCGCCTGTGTGACCAGCCGACGGAAACAGTAAGCCTGAGAGACATTGACAAGCGGCGGGAGACTGGGAGTCCTCCCCCCATGTCTTGCTCTGACCGCTTTCAAGAGAATGCCAGCTGCTAGCTGAAAAAAACAATACCGGGGTTATGACTGATATCTTCAGCCATAATCCTGGAAAACCAGTTGCAAACCGCAATGTATATATACGTATTGCGGATGGCAAGTGGTTAATGACCTCCCAAGCAGTGAGTGTGACTTTCACCAAACATTCACTTGTTTGGTCAGTTACTGTCATTTAAAGTATAGCTAAAGCCAAAACCAGAATTTCCTTTTTTATTTTTGAAATAGTAGAGGAGAAGGCCCTTCACTTCCTGGTCTTTAGACTCAACAGGAAGTCAGAGGATAGCCTTCCATCATGAGAGATGTCTCCTCTTACAGTTGTCATGGGAACAAGTGTCTCCATTGGAAGATTTTCCTCTCTATTCCCCTTCGGGTGGCATCTTGAAATTTTGGTTTTACCCATCACATTCTTTGCTGGTGACTTTAGTAATCAGATTACAGTGAATCTCCCTAAAGCCTCATACACACGATCAGATTTCTGTCGGACAAAGCGTAGGACTTTTGTCCTGAAGGGCGTTGGCCGTGAACTTCTTCTGCATACAGACGGCAAAACTTTGTCAGCCAACAAATACGAAACTATAAGTTTTTTCAGCTCTTTAGCGCAACCCTTTGGGCAACTTCTGCTAATGTTGTGCTATGGTTAGCGTTGCTTCTGAGCATGTGTTTTTGTACTTTGGATTTTTTTCCAATGGACTTGTGTACACATGATGGGATAATCTGACATCACACTGTTATCGGACAGTTTTAAAGCATGCTATAAAAAATTTGTTGTCGGAAAATCCGACAACAATTGTCCGATGGAGCATACAAATGGTCAGATTTTCCGACAAAACCCTGCCATCACACATTTGTTGTCGGAAAAACCGATCGTGTGTACGAGGCTTTAGGCTGCATTCACACCTGGGCGTTTTGAATCATGGTCAGAATTACAGCCCGTGATTTCAAAACGCTTGGCTAAAATTACAAATCGCATAAGGCAAATTCTAGATGCCATTCATTTTAACGGCACCCAAAAACGCAGTGCGGTTCTGCCGCAATTGTCGCACGATAAATCAAGCAGAAATCGTGGCAAACCAAAAGCATGTGCGAAAGAAACTCTTGATCCTTTATTAGGTGACAAGCTTCACACGTTGCGGTTTGCCGCGATTACAGCACCATTTACCAAGCAACAATCATGGCAGAACCACACCGCATTTTTAATTCAGAATGGCATCTGTAATTCACATTGTGCGATTTGTCATTTTAGCAGAGCGTTTTGAAATCGCTGGCAGAATTGCGGCCTGCCTGAGGTTATCCCTGGTAGACAGAAATAAAACCTGACAGCGGTTTTAACGTCTCACCAATCTATCCAAACCTAACAAAAGGTTTTGCCTTTAGTTATGCACCTGCAGTGAATGGTGAATATCAGATTCAATGCTTAGAAATATGTCCCTAAGTTTAGTGCAAGCAAACACAATATATTATCAAAATTTTCTATGGAATAAAAAAGATGAGACCTTGTTGGGTTAATAAAGAACAAATGTTTCAAATCTCAAACATGCATACTCTTGCGAAACAAGGAAAAACTAAGCCAAAATGGAAAATACAGGAAGCTTGGGGCCTTTACAGCTCATCGCTTCAGAGCTAAACCAACGCTGACCTTAAAATTATTCTTCTACCTCTTGTGTGTGGATGTTATCCTAAACAGCACAGAGCTCATGTTCTAACATGTATAGCACAGAACGCAGCCTGTCTTACCTCATTTGAAGTATAGGGAAATAAGCACCAACAGTATGTCTGTGAAGGTTCTCAGTTCTCCAGGTCAAAGCAAGTCTAGTAATAGTTATTCAACTGGACTTGTTCTGTAATGTTGAAGACATTTCTTGGTTTATCTAGGCAGGTTCTTCAGTTCTAACCAGTGTCAGGGAAATACTCCTTTATCCAGTTACGATGACAAGTCTGATGTTTATTGTCCAAGAACAAGATAGGAGACAGGAAGTTGGAGAACCACCATATTCTAGTTATATAATCCCATCCTTGGTGCCAGGAAAGCTTCATAGATGTTAATCCTTCAATTACATGGCTGAAGGCATAGGCGTGCACACCTCTGCCCTATTGACATTGTTCACTGCTCTACTGACTGCCACCATCCACTGTCCTACTGACATCCACCTCTGCCCTACTGACCCATCCACTGCCCTACTGACACTGTTCACTGCCCTACCAATGCCGCCCACTGTTCTACTGACACCATCTACTGCTTTACTGACACTGTCCTACTGCCACCGGCCACTGCTTACTGACACCCTTCACTGCTCCACTTACTGACACCATCCACTGTCCTACTGATGCCAGCCTCTGCCCTACTGACACATCCACTGCTCTACTGGCACAGTCCACTGCCCTACAGACACCGTCCACTGCCCTACAGACACCGTCCACTGCTCTACTGGCACCGTCCACTGCCCTACAGACACCATCCACTGCTCTACAGACAGTGTCCACTGCCCGTCTGACACATCCACTTCTCTACTGGCACCGTCCACTGTCCTACAGACATCATCCACTGCTCTACAGACACCATCCACTGCTCTACTGGCACAGTCCACTGCCCTACAGACACCGTCCACTGCTCTACAGACACCGTCCACTGCTCTACTGACACATCCACTGCTCTACTGACACATCCACTTCTCTACTGACACCATCCACTACCTTTTTGACACTGTCCACTGCCTTAATGACACCGTCCACTGCCCTTCAGACCCTGTCCACTGCTCTACTGACACTGTCCTACAGACACCATCCACTGCCCTACTGACACATCCACTGCCCTACTGACACATCCACTTCCCTACAGACACATCCACTGCTCTACTGACACATCTACTTCTCTACTGACACCACCACTGCCTTATTGACACTGTCCACTGCCCTAATGACACCGTCCACTGCCCAAATGACACCGTCCACTGCCCAAATGACACCGTCCACTGACCTTCAGACCCCGTCCACTGCTCTACAGACACGTCCACTGCTCTACAGACACCGTCCACTGCTCTACAGACACCGTCCACTGCTCTACAGACACCGTCCACTGCCCTAAAGACACCGTCCACTTCCCAACTGACACCGTCCACCGCTCTACAGACACTGTCCACTGCCCTTACAGACAGCGTCCACTGCCCTACTGACACATCCACTGCTCTACTGACACATCCACTGCTCTACAGACACCGTCCACTGCCCTAAAGACACCGTCCACTGCCCTACTGACACCGTCCACCGCTCTACAGACACTGTCCACTGCCCTTACAGACAGCGTCCACTGCCCTACTGGCACATCCATTGCCCTTCTTACACCTTCCACTGCCATACTGACACCGTTTACTGCTCTACTGACACCAACCTCTGCCCCGCTTTGTGTACTGTACTTAAGGTTTTGAAAAGAGGAAATAAACTGAGTACTGTTTTCATGATACATATGTCTCTGAGTGCATTATTCCCAAAGCTTTGTGTCTGGTAGTGTGGAACGGAGGGTGCTAGCACAGGTTAGTATAGATAAGGTAGATAGGTAATACAAAAAGGAACAAATTCCTTAGATAGGTACCGATCTGGGATAACCTTTTGGCTGATGTAGAAGTAATATAGAGGATTCAAACCCTTAAAGCGGAGTTCCACCCAAAAGTGGAACTTCCACTTTAAGGCCTCCGATTTTCACAAGTACCTGCTTCCACTTCTGTTTCGGTCACCTTAGGTGATCGAAAGTGGAAGTTCTCTCTCCCAAAGTCTTCTGGGACACAGGACAGGTCCCAGAAGACGTTGGGACCTATCACAGAGCGCAGTGCCCTCTCGCACATGTGCAGTGGGCACCCTGCTGTGAAGCCGCAAGCTGTCACAGCTAGGTGCCCATAGTAGAGATGCCGGCTCCGCCGCGGGATAACACAGGGAGAGCACTTTTGCGCAAACCAATCAATATACACTTATTGCAATTTTTTTTACCAAAAATATGTAGAATACATATTGGCCTAAACTGATGAAGAAATTTGTTTTTGTTTTTGGGATATTTATTATAGCAAATAGTAAAAAATATATATTTTATTTCAAAATTGTCACTTTTTTTTTTATAGCGCAAAAAATAAAAACTGCAGAGGTGATCAAATACCACCAAAAGAAATCTCTATTTGTGGGAAAAAAAGGACATAAATTTTGTTTGGGTACAATGTCGAATGACCGCGCAATTGTCAGTAAACGCAACGCAGTGTTGTATCGCAAAAAATGGCCTAGTCATTAAGGGGGCAAATCCTTCCGATCCTTAAGTGGTTAAAGTAGGTGGTAAGGAGGCGATATGATGCCACCTCACCACCTGTCACCACGTTTGGATTTCTCTACTGAGACCAACACCAGCATGAACCGGCCCTTACTTTGTCCAAGGGCTTTAAAACAGAAAGCAGACCTGATGGAATGAACATCTTGTACACTCATAATGCCAACTGTGGCCTTTTCAGACCTTCTCTTTATATTTCTCTCTTCTTTTAGAGTTAAATACATTAGGGTAATCCTAGCTCCTGGCATGCACGTCCCCTCCATCCAGTATTTTTAATCTCTGCCCACAAGGTCGTATAGGAAGGATTATAATAAACTCTCATGGAGTGTAATTGAAACATCCCCGTGTTTTACAGCACAGGAACTGACAGCCATGGAACAGTCAGGAATCCATTTTCTTTACATTTAATCTGCGGTTAAATACCCCGCATTCATCTAGTTCAGAGGACAGGTTTCTTATTACTTTTCTCTACATACATTTTGAATTGGTAATTGAATTAGGGTTCTGATTTAAGTTGCCTTAGGGAAAACTGCTTCTGTTATGACCAATTTAGATCCATTTTTATTTGGTTAAAATCCCCCTCGCACGCCATCCTTCTATCTCGCCCGGAATATTTTACTCATAAATTAACCTTTTTTTTCAGCTATAATATGATATTGTAAAGCTAGGTCTATTGATGAATAAAGTAATATTTCCCAGCCACTGGTCCGTGGACACCTGACAGGTACATATAAAATTGATATTGAATATAATTATTTTTGGGACTCTTGAGGAAGTGATAGAGTAAGAGATGGAAAAATAACACAAAAACACACATTGCAGATTGTAGATTGTCTATTTTGAGACATTGGAGAGATAAGAATCCACCATCCTTCTCTGAAATTATTCAAACTACTAATACTCATGCATCATATGAACTGATGTTTGCCTCTTCTCAGGGCAACTACCACAATACATACTCCAGATGGTGTAAATGGCTAGATTGGTATAAGTCGCAGTAAACTAGGGATAGCGATCTGACTGTCAAACCTGAAGTTACACCAAATACAGGTGATGGCGAGATGAGACTTTTTCTTTGTTCCTGTCTTCTTTTTCTTTCCTTTCTTCTTTTTTTTTCCCCTTTTCATTCCTATCCTCTCGATTGTTTGGAACCAAGACTTTTTCATTTCTGCTCTTTCAGTATTTGAGGTGTCAAAACTTACTTTATATGGCATATGAATGACGTCATAGGATGATTACCCTTGACCTCTGACCATTGACTCAAGTTATATCATCATAGGTATAAGGTGTTCTGAATATCAGGATTGGACGGTTCATTTTACTAGCTGCACTGCACTCTACTTTGAATTTAGTGATGGGACCTGGGGGGGGGGGGGGGGGGTCCTTACTTCCCTGTGAGGCACAGCATGTTTCCAGAAGGGGTGCTCGGGGGAGGCGGCTCCTCCCTCCAGTCTGGTTTAACTCTATCTGTTACGTATCGGTGAGATGCATTCCACCGTTTGGTGATCAGATGAAGATTTATTACCTTGTATGCTCTTTCTTTGATCAAATAACATATAAAGTTTCCTGCTTTGTGATAAACTAACATCGGTACTTGAGGATCTACAAATTTTGATGTATGACATGTTTCAATGCAGATTCTTCTTGAAGTATGTCCACATGTATTCTCTTGTAAAATTTCTCAATAAAAATTTTATTGAATTAAAAAAACACACATTGCCTTTATTTATTCTAGACAGGTTTGCCAGTTCGATTAACAGGATGAAATTCTGAATTCATCGATCTTCCAACCAAAGGTGACTGTACGATTTGGACCCACAAAAGATGCACTTTGTTATATTTACAGTACTGTGCAACATTTTTAGGCAGGTGTGAAGAAATTCTGTAAAGTAACAATGTTTTAAAAATATATATTTTATGTGTTTTTTTTTTATCAATTTACAAAATGCAAAGTGAGTGAACAGATGAAAAATCTAAAAGTCAATATTTGGTGTGTCAACAATTTGGCTTCAAACCAGCATCACTTCTTACACTTGCACAAAGTCAGAGATTTTGTAGAATTAAGCCTCGTACACACGAACAAGTTTCTCGGCAAAAACCAGCAAGAAACTTGCTGGCAGAGATTTTTTGCCGAGAAATTTGTTCGTGTGTATGGTTTCTTGTCAAGAAAAGCGACAAGAATCTCAACGAGAAAATAGAGAACCTGCTCTCTATTTTCTCGTCGAGATTCTCGTCAGCCTGTTTCTCGACGAGAAAATTGTGTGTGTGTACACTTACCTTTTCGCCGGGAAGCCCGCGCATGCTCGAAATGACTTTGACGCATGCGCGTAGCTTCCTAGGCATAGGTAGGGTGAACCAAGATGGCGGCGACGGCATTGAATGTGACGAGTGCATGCTCGTCGTATTCGATGACGTCACCGCGTTCGCTCCATTCAAAGAACCGCGGGTTCTTTGAATCGAGCGTGTGTACACTCGGCCGGGACAAGTTTCTTGTCCAAGAATCTCGTCGAAAAAAACGACATGTTTTTTTCGACGAGAATCTCGGCCGTGTGTACGAGGCTTGTGAGTCAGATGCATGATTAACCAATTATACCAAGTAGGTGCTAATGATCATCAATTTCATATGTAGGTTGAAACACAGTAAATAACTGAAATAGAAACAGCTGTGTAAGAGGCTTCAAACTGGGTGAGGAACAGCCAAACTCTGTTACTAAATGGCTAAGTGGTTAGCACTTCTGTCTATTCGCACTAGGGTTGTTGGTTCAGATCCCAACCGCAGCACTACCTGCCTATAGTTTGCATGTCCTCCCTTTGCCTGCGTTTGTTTCCTCTGGGTACTCCGGTTTCCTTCCACACTCCTTCCACAAGACATGCTGGTAGGTTAATTAGTTCCTGTCTAAATTGGCCCTAGTATGCGTATGAATGTGAGTTAGGGACATTAGATTGTAAGCTCCTTGAGGGCAGGGACTGATGTAAATGTACAATATATATGTAATATATAATTACATGTAAAAATCATAATTTTTTTGCTAGAAAATTACTCAGACCCCCCCAAACATTATATGTGTAGCGCCCTGCTCCTGTTGGGTAGGCGCTATGTGTTAAATTTAGTTATCTGAGCTGTAGTTCAGCTCAGAAAGAATTATGCTAAATTGTTGGCTCTGTACCTTCTCCGAGTATGCAGCTATGGACTCGGGGGAGACAACACCCAGGGTGGAACCCCCGGTTGTTACTGATGAAATTCTGGCCCACTGTACCAGTTCGCTGGGTTCAGGAAAACTTTTTGCAAGTACTATGGTGCACAAGTCCACAAACTCGTGTGTGCCTCCTGGATATGGAAGTACCAGATCCCTGCCAAGACTTGCCCAGTCACAAAGGTTGCTTAATAAATGCGTGGAAAGAGAATATGGACTGGATTTTCCCTATGTTCCCAGGGAAGTTGAGTCTCGCAGGGAACAGTGATACCATGAGGCTGTTTGGGACTATTTTTCAGTGGCAAAACCGTTACGGAAGATGGGCTATTCCCTTGCCATGGATGATCGCTTCAAGGGGTGCCTGCTGCACTGGAGTTATGGCAGACATATTCACGGAGACAAAGTGGTCATTTGCCAACCAGGGAAGGAAGATGTAGTCTACTTTATCACCACCATTGACAAGCAGGGAAAATCCCTAACTTTAGCTGATCCACAATTTTACTGGTGAAAAGTTATGGTAACTGTCCTGGTTTTTGTTTTGCACCTTGCCAAAAGAAAGGAAGATTTTCTTTCAAAAAGGACTGTGGGTATGTAGCTAGGTAGTGCTAGGGTATCGGAAGATGTTGGAGTCAAGATTTCGTCTATGGGTCCAGTACTTAAAATTGAGGACTGTGTTAAGTTATATTTCTGCCACTAGGTGGTGGGAGTTTGCTCAGTAAAACTGGACTCATACTTTTTCCTTAGCTGCCTACACCCAATGTATATGTGTATATATGTGGAGAAATAGCGGCTCATTTCTCCAGGCAGTGAGGCTTTGCTTCTCAGGAGATATTTTATATTATTGCATATGTCTGCTTGTTTTGTTCTTTTTCAGGCATTGAAATCAAAAACCACCGGAGAATGGGTGGGTTAGATAGAGGGTTAGATAGAGAGAGAGATAGGAAAACTATATATATATATTGATGTGATTTCATTGCGTGTGTATGTTAAACACATATTTTCTTGTACTGTTTTACCCCCCTCCCCGTCTTTTTGCGGTGTGGGAAGTGTGTAGCGCCCTGCTCCTTTTGGGTAGGCGCTATGTGTTCAATTTAGTTATCTGAGCTGTAGTTCAGCTCAGAAAGAAGTATGCTAAATTGTTGGCTCCGTTTCAGTCTAGCTGGGCTGCGCGTTTTCCACCTGACAGTAGGTGTCACTGTCACCACAGGTCAGGGTTGGAAATGCAGCAGGCTAGGTGTATTGGGTATTCCTTTCCCAGAAGTGGCTCAGGGGGCGTGGCCAAACCGCTGTGCATTCTGGGAGGGGGTACTTAAGAGACAGAGACCGCTCTATTGGGGTTTGTTGCCGGGGGTCGTTGCCGGATCCTGACTTGAGGGCCCTCCTGGCCTCAGGGATGTGCGAGCCATTTTCGGCACCGTGAGCTGTGTACTTTTGAAGGAACTTTCTTTTTGCTAAGTGGCAGTGTGGTTACACGATCTTGTGGCGGAATGTTGTGGAACGACACGACGGCACTCATCAAGTCTGTGGCAGAGACTTTGAACGAGCTTCGCACCGGTTGCTAGGCCAGTGAGAGTAGGCCTATACGTAGGTGGTTGCTGAATCCAGAAAAACTGATTTGTCCTCTGGATCTGAGATTGTGCCCGTGATCCACAAAGCAAGGTACCTGAACCTCCCCTATCCCTCTACCCCTCTGTTGGAACTGGTATATTAAAGCTCTTGAAGAAAAAGTAACCAAGCGTTGGTGTGAACATTCATGAAAGCTCTTCAAGAGGGATCCCTGACACGAGTGCGGTGAACAGAAAAAGGTAACGGTAGGCCTAAAACTTTAAACCAGCAGCTCCTACGGGGGTAGTGCTACATATATATTGTTTTAGCCGACACCCAAGGGAATAAAATGGTGGTCGTTGCAACTTTTTATGTTACACTGTATTTGCCCAGCAATTTTTCATATGCGTTTTTTTTTTAAAAGAAACTGTTTCATGAATAAAAAAAAAAAACACTAAAGTTAGCTTTTCATTTTTTTTGTATACTATGAAAGATGATGTTAAATAGATATCTAACATGTCACGCTTTAAAATTGCACACATTTGTGGAATGGTGCCAAACTTCAGTACTTAAAAATCTCCATAGGCAAAGCTTTAATTTTTTTCACAGGTTACATGTTTAGGGTTACAGAGGAGGTCTAGTCCTAGATTATTATTTAGGTGTGCTAAATGCTAGTGATTGGAGCAGTGTGCGGGAAAGGGGGGCGGTGTGCTGCAAGTACAAGATATTTTAACCCTTGCTACGGCTTTTCGAAAAAGAAAAAAAACGTTAAAAGTTACATATTTATTGCTGAATATGCAGCCTGATAGAATTACAGTAATAGAGAGGATTCAATATACCTTTAATAATGTATACTTTTAACTGTGTGCAATGTTAGTGTGCAGTGCTCTTCTTTAAAGGGATGGAATAAGCATTGTAGAGGATACTTGGCGAACCAATATATCCTTTGTTTTCTCTAGTGAAATAATGTATGTTCTGCAATATTTCTGCTTGTTATCACACATGATTGGTTAGAGATCATCCTTGTTTCTGGTTTGTGTGTAGGAAGATGCAACTCCCTTGCAAGGGTTTTAACTTGAATGCTCGACCTCCTCGGAGAGTTGTGGTTTAAATCTGTACACGAGAAAGATTAATTTAAAAGTTAATTGATTCTCCTGTTTCCTTTAACTCGTTTGTGTTTCCCATTGTATAATATGCGCTGTCTACATGCCTTCAATGGATAATTTGCCTGAGATCCATTAATGTTCTCTGCCCATAGATGTGAAATCAGAAATTTGTTCTACAGGTTTTTTTTTTTTCTTTCGAAAAGGCCGCTCTCATAATGGACGGTCATCCTTTGGGTTTTCTATTTGTTCTGCCAATTAGAGAGTGTTTGCCTAAAGCAGCCAGCGTGATTTATCGGTTTGAGCAGCAGACATACTGATGAATGCAGCCATCCATAACAAATGTAACAGTTTCACATGATTCTTGTAAGTCTTGGTGGAAAATCCTGGGAAAATCAAGCTTAGGACTGCTGGGGAGCAAAAAGAATGGGCAAGGTCTGACGGGCTTATTAGGAAATGTAAAAGATCTCAGAGCTCATTGAGTAGCAGCAACAAAACCTTTATATGTGGGCTCCTTTATATGTGGAGCTAATTAAGACCTTGTGGGATACAGAGAGAGGCCCTGGCGCAGACAGATTTTGCAAAAGTGTTCTAAAAGTGGCGCAGCATGTGCAAGTACAAGTTCTAGACAAGTACATGAATTTGGTGCATGCTGCACCACTTTTAGAAGGCATGAGAGACACTTTTGCAAAATCTGTCTGTAGGCAGGTGTCTACAAAAGGGATGTACTGTTACAGCAAGTGAGCTTAGAGGCTGCCCAGGCCAGGGAAGAGTTAAGCGTTTGGCACCGGTTTCCCAGGCTTTTTTGGCCATGCCTTCTTTCCGGTTGATTTACACTATATTACCAAAAGTATTGGAACACCTGCTTTTACACGCACATGAGCTTTAATGGCATCCCAGTCTTAGTCCGTAGGGTTCAACATTGACTTGGCCCACCCTTTGCAGCTATAACAGCTTCAACTCTTCTGGGAAGCCTGTCCACAAGGTTTAGGAGGGTGTCTATGGGAATGTTTGACCATTCTTCCAGAAGCGCATTTGTGAGGTCAGACACTGATGTTGGATGAGAAGGCCTGGCTCACAGTCTCCACTCTAATTCATCCTAAAGGTGTTCTATCGGGTTGAGGTCAGGACTCTGTGCAGGCCAGTGAAGTTTCTCCACCCCAAACTCGCTCACACATGTCTTTATGGATCTTGCTTTGTACACTGGTGCACAGTCATGTTGAAACAAGAAGGGGCCATCCTCAAACTGTTTCCACAAAGTTGGGAGCATGAAATAGTCCAAAATGTCTTGGTATGCTGATGCATTAAGAATTCCCTTCACTGGAACTAAGGGGCCAAGCCCAACCCCTGAAAAACAACCCCACACAATAATCCTCCCCTCCACCAAATGATTTGGACCAGTGCACGAAGAAAGGACTATAAAGACATGGAGGAGCCAGTATTATATTGAACCCTACGGACTAAGACTGGGATGCCATTAAAGTTCATGTGCATGTAAAGGCAGGTGTTCCAATACTTTTGGTAATGTAGTGTATATACAGGGAGAAGGCGAAGCTCGGTGGGACCGCAAGGGGGTCCAGAGGTCCATGTCATCTGAAAGGATGCAACCCTCATTACCACCCCAAGGGATTCACCAGCAATGCACACTACCAGTTTTGGACTCTCACCTATTCAGGTATGCTTGGGCAGCCACAGGATAGTTAGATAGGAGATTAACTAAGTTGCAATTCACCATTTTAATGTACCTAAACATTTTAGGTAAAGTTTCTGAACTGTTCTTGAACCTGCTCTGAAGTTATTCAAGGGGTGCAGGGTGTTCCATGGTGTATCAGAAGAACAGGGCCTGTAAAGCACACACGAGGTATGCAGCAAGGCCACTACTCAGCAGGAGAGTTGGAGTTGGAGAGCAGTTGCCGCAGGTAACCAAGCATAGACACGCTCCTAAACCTTGTGGACAGCCTTCCCAGAAGAGTTGTAGCTGTTATAGCTCCAAAGGGCGGGCCAACTCAATATTGAACCCGAAGACTAAGACTGGGATGCCATTAAAGTTCACGTGTGTAAAGGCAGGCGTCCCAATACTTTTGGTAATATAGTGCACATGGAGAAAGGTGTGTAGAAGCACGGGACAGTACATTTTACAGAGATACTCTGTACATTTAACTGCACACAGTATATGGCTCATCTCCAAGCCCGAGTACAACCATAATGTTGACCTTCACATGACCACACCCGGGCCTTGAGAAGCGTATGCACGAGAAAGGTACATCCACGAGTAGGGCGAGTAGGCCACGCCCACAAGTCTGTGACAGTCTTTATGAATTCCAGGGATTATGTCCTACCATTGTCTAGTTGGCGATCTGGCCCTGGTACTAAAAAGCAGCAAAATGCAGTAAATAAGCTTTAAAACAAGCCCCACCACTGACTTCTGTAGCCAGGCCCGTTGCGACAAGACAAGCAAACCAAGCAATTCCTTTCTGTCCCCGAGCTGGCCTGGGGCCCCCAAGCAGGGCCTTTGCCTTGCCACGTTGTCTCCACTAATCCTCCAGTCCGGTGCGCGTGGAACGGCCACGCTGTACTGTAGCAGTCCCCTGTCTGCCCCCCGCTCCCTCTGTGTGTGTCGGCTCCTCTCACAGACATAGGCGGCTGATGAGAGTATTCTGGTTGACCGGAGCTGCTACCAATCATCCCCTGCACTCCCAGAAATGCCCTCCGAGTCCCGCCCTCCTAGCAACTGAAGATGTCACGTATGCCCCACCCCCTGCAACGTGCTTCTGCTCCCAGCGCGCCTGAGCTACAGAGACCTATTGGACAGGTACAGCTCTAATGATCTGGGGACAACTGCTGTGGGAGGGCTCTGATGGGGACACCACCTGCTGTGGGGTGACTCTGATGGGGACACCTGCTGTGGGGTGACTCTGATGGGGACACCTGCTGTGGGGTGGACTCTGATGGGACACCTGCTGTGGGGGGACTCTGATGGGGAGGCTCTGGTGGGGACACCCGTTGTGGGGGGACTCTGAAGGGGACACCTGCTGTGGGGTGGACCCTGATGGGGACACCTGCTGGGGGGGACTTTGATGGGGGGACTCTGATGGGGACACCTGCTGTGGGGTGGACTCTGATGGGGACACCTGCTGTGGGGGGACTCTGATGGGGAGGCTCTGGTGGGGACACCTGCTGGGGGGACTTTGATTGGGAGGCTCTGATGGGGACACCTGCTGTGAGGGGCTCAGATGGGGACACCTGCTTTGGGGTGACTCTGATGGGGACACCTGTTGTGGGGTTGACTCTGATGGGGACACCTGCTGTGGAGTGACTCTGATGGGGAGGCTCGGGTGGGGACACCTGCTGGGGGGGACTCTGATGGGGAGGCTCTGATGGGGACACCTGCTGTGGGGGGCTCTGATGGGGACACCTGCTGTGGGGGGGACTCTGATGGGGACACCTGCTGTGGGTGGGCTCTGATGGGGACACCTGCTGTGGGGTGGACTCTGATGGGGACACCTGCTGTGGGGTGGGCTCTGATGGGGACACCTGCTGTGGGGTGGGCTCTGATGGGGACACCTGCTGTGGGTGGGCTCTGATGGGGACACCTGCTGTGGGTGGGCTCTGATGGGGACACCTGCTGTGGGGTGGGCTCTGATGGGGACACCTGCTGTGGGGTGGGCTCTGATGGGGACACCTGCTTTGGGGTGGGCTCTGATGGGGACACCTGCTGTGGGGTGGGAGGGGGAGGGGGAGTAAGAAGTATGTTGGATTCAGTTATTGTGCACTTTTTTAATGTATAATAGTTGATTTTATGGTAAAGTGGTGTTTTTTGCAAATGTTCAATTGTTGAAAATTTTCTAATTTTATGCACATTATATGCAACAGTGTGGGTGAACTTAAACTGTATCGCTATGCTGTGGTTCCTGTAGGCTTTGCGTGTGTGCGTGCGTGTGTGTGTGTGGGGGGGGGGTTGGGGGGCATCCATGTCCATTTTGCTTGGGGCCCCCAGATTCCTTCTAACGGCCCTGTCTGTAGCTGCAGGCACTGTGGAGTAATTTAACCACTTCAGCCACGGACCATTTTGGCTGGTTAAAGACCAGGCCACTTTTGTTTGGGAGCCAAAAAAATAATCAATAATCGCGATTCGGCACTGCGTCGCTTTAACTGACAATTGCGCGTGGCTCCCAAACAAAATTGACGTACTTTTTTCCCCACAAATATAGCTTTCTTTTAGTGGTATTTGATCACCTCTGCGGTTTTTATTTTTTGCGCTATAAACAAAAATAGAGTGACAATTTGGAAAAAAATTCTATATTTTTTACTTTTTTCTATAATAAATATCCCCAAAAAATATATAAAAAAACGTTTTTTTTTCCTCAGTTTAGGCCGATACGTAATCTTCTACATATTTTTGGTTAAAAAAAATCGCAATAAGCGTTTATTGATTGGTTTGTGCAAAAGTTATAGCGCCTACAAAATAGGGGACTGTTTTATGGCATTTTCTATTAATATTTTTTTTTTTTACTAGTAATGGCGGCGATCAGCGATTTTTATTGTGACTGCGACATTATGGCGGACACATCGGAAACTTTTGACACCATTTTTGGATCATTGTCATTTTTACAGCGATCATTGCTATAAAAATGCACTGATTACTGTGAAAATGACACTGGCAGTGAAGGGGTTAACCTGTAGTGGGCGCTGAACGGGTTAAGTGTGACCTAATGAGTGATTCTTACTGTGTGGGGGCGTGGCTTGGAATGTGACGTCACTGATTGTCGTTCCCTATGACAGGGAACAGACGATCAGTGACACTCTCACTAGGAAGAAGGGGGAAAGGTTTGTTTACACTTACCTCTCCCCGTTCTTCAGCTCTGTGACCCAGTCGCGGGACACCGGCGGCGATCGGGTCCGCGGTTCCCGCGGGCGTGGTCATGGAGCTCAGGACCAGGTCGCGAGCGCGCCGCCGGAGGGTCGCCAGCGCGCCACTGGCAGCGCGCGCGCGACCCACGGCTGGGCATCTTAAAGGGGACATATATATACATGCTTATGCCCAGCCGTGCCATTCTGCTGACGTATATGTACAGGCGGCGGTCCTTAAGTGGTTAAAGATTGTTTACTGCAAGAATTTATAAACATTTGAGTTTCCAGATCCTGTCCACAGGCTCACTTTAGGGCTCATACACACTGCATCTCAAAGAAGCGGCTCCTACAGGCTTTTGAACTTTTTTTTTGAGCTCTCATTTTTACTGCCTGGAATCTTCCCTCCGTGTTGACCAATGTGTCCAAGCACACTATGGCTTTTTCAGTTTACAAGCAAAAGTGCCCAAAAACGTGCAAAAATGCATAAAAATGTGTGAAAAAGCTCAAAAAAGCTTCAAAACATACACAAAAAAAAATTGAATAGGAAAAATTAGCTATGCTCAAAAAAGTTCAAAGAAGCTCAATAAAAATGCGCAAAAGAGCGCAAAAAAAGCACAAGCTTCGTAAACCCTCCTATCGTTTTCAGCCAAGGAAGCTGCCATCTTTGCCTCTGTTTAATCTACAACTGCCATGATGCTGCACATGTGATCAGGTATGACACCAGCCATTGGATGGTTTGACAGTTTGGTTGAGAGCACAACCAATGAGAGTGTTACATTTCCGGCACAGTTTCATGGATGGGTTTACTTCCACTTTAAGCTGAAATAAAAGCTCAAATGCTTGTAAAATCTGCTTTTTGTTTTAACTGCAGTTTGCAAGAGCCCTAACTTTCTGCCTTTTAAATATTGAAAATCGATAGCAGATTGATTTTAATTGTATAAGTGCAAACAAAATATGAAAATATGTGTTGCTCTTGTCCACTGATACCTTCATGTCATTCATCTGTTAATTCTCTTCACAGTTACATTGCTCCTAGTTATTGCAGAGGACTACGGAACCTCCCCATCCTGTGTTTTGGAGAAGAGGGGAAAGGGGTGGGAGGTCTGTAGTCCTGCTCCTCCATAGATAAAGTACAATGAAGAAGTGTTGTCATCACATAAAATGAAAATAAATGCAGCTAGCACATTTAAGGACTGGCAAGCTTGTGACTTATGAATTATTTGTTCTTGAATTTAGGTGTTGAGCATCGCAAACAATACTCAAATACAGCGGGGAAATAAAAAATATCATGTAAGGTTCAATTCTAATAAATTATTGAAATATGTGGTATTTTAATTATTTTAACAGGCATGTAGGATATTACACAGAATGTTGCAATACCCCAAAGAATAATGTTTTCCAATGATTTTTTTTCTTATTTATTTATGACATTCCTAAGACTTGTGTGATATTCCTAGAATTATGTACTTAATCATTTTTGGAAGTTAAACTGGATATGAATTTTGGTGTGGAAATAAGCGTTTATTCATTGGTTTGCACAAACGCTATAGCGTCTACAAAATAGGGGATAGATTTATGGCATTTTTTTTATTTTTTTTTACTAGTAATGGCGGCAATCTGTGATTTTTAGCGGGATTGCGGCGGACAGATCGGACACTTATGACACTTTTTTGGGACCAAAAATAGCCACTGATTACTGTATAAATGTCACTGCCTTTCATTTCAGTTTTAAACTGAATGTGTTGTTTTACCAGGTGATCGTTTACAATCACTTTAACCGGTAATATCGCGGTCATTACAATGCTGTACCCAAATTAAATTTATATAATTTTGTTCACACAAGAAAAGCTTTCTTTTGGTGGTATTTGATTAGCACTGGGTTTTTATTGTTTGTGATATAAAATGAAAAAATACCAAAAATCTTGAAAAAAATATATATATATTTTTTACTTTCTGCGATAAAACATATCCAGTACAAAAAATTTTACAAAATCAAAGTTCTTCATATATATTGGGCAAAATGTATTTTGCTACATGTTTTTGATAAATAATTATACCAATAGGTGTATATTGATTGGTTTGCATGAAAGTTATAGCACCTACAAGCTATGGTATATACTGTATACTGGAAACATGTGGTTGAGCCATGTATTTACCTCCTCCCAACCAATCGCCCTAAATTGAAAAGGCAGTCATATGGGAGTATATGTGGCAATCGCATTTGGCAGGCAGTAGTGCCCACCAAACATGGCCCATTTAAGTGAATGGGGCTGCACTGGAACAGCCCCACAAAGGTGGGGTGGTGTTTCAGGCTTTTAGGGGTTACGGCAGGTGGTGGGGAAGCAACATATCACCCCCTTACTGCCGGTTAAATGCACTCTGAAATGCAATCCACCACCAATTGCTCTTTAGAGGACAATGCCAGTGTAAACAAGCCCTTACAGTGCTATTCTTAATATTCTTACATACCTATGCCTAGTTTGGGGGTGGTTTATGTGATTCTATTCTCTGATTCTGAAGGACTCGGGAGGCGGGGCAGGTTTTTACGCAGAAGTGAAAGTGCATAATATGTAGAGCTTGTTTCTACTAATGTTACCTATTCAACGCTAGCAAACTCATCTCACATTCTTTTAAGCCCTTGAGTTGGGAAGGTAAAAAGTTGCCCCTGGTGCCACTCCTATATACCATAATTTGCAAAATGTCTCTGCTTCTCTGGGTACTATGCCTATCTGCTTCATTATCGTGGTTTTATGAAGTGTTTTTTGGGCATTTTAGGGGCAAAACATTACCCCAAAACTACCCTTTTTGGCATTGGTGGAGACAAGCCCTGGCTTAGACCATTGATATGGCAAACCTGAAACTGAGCTGAGTAATATGCACTGCTCCAAAAAATTAAAGGAACACTTTTTAATCAGAGTATAACATGAAGTCAATTAAACTTCTGGGATATTGATCTGGTCAATTAAGTAGCAGAAGGGGTTGCTAATCAGTTTCAGCTGCTTTGGTGTTAATCAAACGACCTCCGAAACAGGAATGGTTTTACAGGTGGAGGCCACTGATATTTTTTTTCGTACTCATCTTTTCTGACTTTTTTTCACTAGTTTTGCATTTGGCTAGGGTCAGTGTCAATACTGGTAGCATGAGGTTATACTTGGACCCTATACAGGTTGCACAGGCAGTCCAACTCCTCCAGGATGGCACATAACTATGTGCCATTGCCAGAAGGTTTGCTGTGTCCCCCAGCACAGTCTCAAGAGCATGGAGGAGAGTCCAGGAGACAGACAGTTACTCTAGGAGAGCTGGACATGGACGTAGAAGGTCCTTAACCCATCTGAGGGACTGATATCTGCTCTTTTGTGAAAGGAGGAACAGGATGAGGACTGCCAGAGCCCTACAAAATGACCTCCAGCAGGCTACTGGCATAAATGTCTCTGACCAAACAATCAGAAACAGACTTCATGAGGGTGGCCTGAGGGCCCCACGTCCTCTAGTGGGCCCTGTGCTCACTGCCCGGCATTGGGGAACTCAATTGGCATTTGCCATTGAACACCAGAATTGGCAGGTCCACCACTGGCGCTCTGTGCTTTTTACAGATGAGAGCAGGTTAACCCTGAGCACATGTGACAGATGTGAAACGGTCTGGAGAAGCCGTGGAGAAAGTTATGCTGTCTGTAGCATCGTTCAGCATGATCTGTTTGGTGGTGGGTCAGTGATGGTCTGGAGAGGCATATCCATGGAGGGACGCACAGACCTCTACAGGCTAGACAATGGTACCTTGACTGCAATTAGGTATCGGGATGAAAACCCTGGACCCATTGTCCTGGGTTCCTCCTGGTGCACGACAATGCCCAGCTTTATGTGGAGAGGGTATGCAGCCAGTTCCTGGAGGATGAAGAAATTGATACCATTGAATGGCCCCCACGCTCACCTGACCTAAGTCCAAAAGAACACCTCTGGGACATTATGTTTCGGTCCATCCGATGCCGCCAGGTTGCACCTCAGTCTGTTCAAGAGCTTAGTGATGCCCTGGTCCAGATCTGTGAGGAAATACCCCAGGACACCATCCGTCGTCTCATTAGGAGCATGTCCTGACATTGTCAGGCATGCATACAAGCAAGCGGGGGCCTTACAAACTACTGAGTACAATTTTCAGTTGCTGTAATGAAATTATAGCAAAATGGACTAGCCTGCTGCATCATTTTTTCACTTTAATTTTTGGGGTGTCTTTGAATTCAGCCCTCTGTAGGTTGATAATTTTCATTTCCATCAAATGATGTGCCATCCTTTTATTCCTAACACATTACCCAGTCCATATCAATATAGATATTCAGCATGATATTTTTCTCTATTGAGATCCAATGTGTTTTTAGTATTCCTTAAACATTTTTGAGCAGTGTACATAACGCTTACCATCCATGCAGTGTAGCTAAAATTAGAAGCATCTAAGAAAGAGTCAGAAAAGAAGACCCAGCCATGTATAACAGTTGGTTTTTCTGTTTAATTAACAATACTGTACAGTCCACAGACATGTATATCAACCACAGAAGACCTTTTGGGATGTACCCTCCCTCATAGATTGTAAGCTCTAATGAGCAGGGCCCTCTGATTCCTCCTGTATTTAATTGTATTGTAAAGCGCTGCACAAACTGTTGGCGCTATATAAATCCTGTATAATAATAATAATAATAATACCAGACATGTCAGCTTGCCAATCTGGGCTTTATGGACAAGTTTATGTAGACACTACAGGGAACGCTGGTAAAAGCGGCACAACATCAGTCTTCCCTATCTATACTTATCTTCTATAGAATACTGCACATATGACTGAGTTCTTTGTGGCACCATCTGTTCTCAGAAAAAAATATCTGTACAAAGTTTTGGATAGGTCGTCTTGTATTTATGACAGATGGCACGCAGTTCTATAATAAAATCCTGAGATGTTCAGATTTGCTCATATAGAACGTATTTGGTGTAGAGGTGAATTAAAGTGGTATTAACCGCTTCCGAACCGCTCTATAACAGTTTTACTGCTACAGGGCGGCATCTGCATGCCGGATCACGTATATATATATATATATAATATATATATATATATATATATATATATATATATATACACATATATATATATATATATATATATATATATATATACACATATATATATATATATATATATATATATATATATATACATATATATACAGACATCACAAGTCTCTCACGAGTCGCGGGAGTCTCCCGCATTTCCCTTCGGGCTCCCGGACACCCGCGAGTGCAGTGAGATCTCCCGGCTGGGTCTGTCACTCAGCCACCCACAGAGAGAGCAGCCCAAGCGGCCGAATGGAGTACGGCCGCTCTGTCTGTGGCTGATGACAGTTGTATGTAAGCTGCTGAGGCAGAGGGGGGGACAGCCCACACTGCTGTCCCCAGCCTGCTTAGACTGCTGCATGGGCGTCTGCAAGGGGGGTCAAGTGCCCCCCCGGAATCGGCAAGGCGTCACACAGAAACTGGTGTCCGTGAGCAGTCCTCGCAGTTGCAGGCACGGCGGGAAGGAGAGGGGGCAGATTGTGAGCTGCACTATACTCATGACACGCAGGAGAAGCTCTTTAGCAACTGTCACATTACCCATTCTCTGAACTATGATAAAGCCCACTCACTGGACTGAGGCTGTGCTTGCCACCTTCTCTGTACTGCTGCAGCCGTAGCAGACAGGAGAAGGACCAAACAGGAGAGAACGATACTCCCAGGTTTGGCTGCTGTCCAAGTCAAAGTGATCATAGACAGAGCAGCAGTGAGGGTGGGCGGAGCAGGAAGATAACATTCACTCAGAAGCCACTGTCCAGCCCTGCAGTCACCAGAGCTAACCCCAGGCCAGCTAAGAAGTTCCTGAGGCACACCGCACCACAAGCCCGTACCCTCCTGAATAGGGAGGTTGAGTGGTGTTAGTTTCTTGGGCCTGCCTGCGACTGGTGTAAAAAAAGCCTCCAGTGCTGACCTTGTTTCTGCAGTAGTCAGAAACAAGTCTTTAATTCTCCCAGTCAGCAACTGTCCACACCAACTGAAAGGTCCAACACTTATTTATTCTTTCTTGCACAATAAACAGTCTCTTTAAGAGCAGACGGATTGGGACAAACACAGGTCAGATAAGGTGGGAGGAGTTCCAGGCACAAACTTAAATTTGGGTTTCTCCTGTTCTGAATAGCACGAACAGGCTTGGCGCACTGTCGCTGCCACCGACCATGAAGTGGTCTCTGCCACAGACCAGGTGAATAGGGCCTTTGCCACAGGCCCGGTTGTTGGGTCTCTGCCACCGACCTGATTCACAATGAATTACCTTCTAGAAGTAATGACCCCTGTCAGGGAAAGGACATCCATCCGGAGAGTTACCAGAGGCCCCACCATCACCAGCGATACTGTACTGGGTCTTCGGGAAGGGTCACCTCCCTGGCTTCCTCGTCCTAGATTCTGGCACCCACTCCAGGGGGCACCCTAGGAGCCCTCGATCCCTAGTGGGACCCAGTCGAAGGTACTGGGCCACGGACCTCTCTCAAAGTACATCACCCCAGACTGAAGGTGTCCGAGATGGAACAGTAGCTCCGTCTCTGGGTCTTGGGCACCCAGAGACCACCCGACCAGGCCTCCGGGCCTAGGGCACCCGGAGGCGATACACACGCGCCCAGGCTTAAGGTGCCTGAGCGCGGAACCGAAGACCCCTCTGGAAGATGGCCTCCCCCTTTTATATCCTCTCCCGACAGGCACAGCTGGTACCCCGCCCCGCCGTACCACTGCCGAGAGGGGACAAAAAGGACACAACCTCATACTGCAGTTCAACCCGGGCCTAAGGCAACAGCGCCACGCACAGGCCCCAGTGAACTTACACACCAGTACTATCTACCAGGGATAGAAATGGTCCATGAGACCTAACAATTAGTGCATCTGAGCCTGGTTACCACTCAGATGCTTCCCCCTAAATGTAACCACCCGCTACAGTAGGAATAAACCCAAAAGGGCATAAGTACCCCCCGATACAGCAGGATTTTACGGGCAAACAACAAAAGCAATATATTCTGCTTTAGTTGTTTGCCCGTAAAATCCCGCTCGACCGGGGGGTACTTATGCCCTTTTGGATTTATTCCTAAATTATATTTGTAGAACAAGCTGGGTTAGTGTGAGCTTGTTCTGTGTCATGGTCTGTCTGTAATCAGTGCTTGCAGATTACTGTTTAATTATTAGTATCCAGCAACTCTGATAAGACCCCAGACCAGGACAATTATACTACTTCCCAGGCTCATTACAAATCTGTAATGGACATTTTTAAGGCTGCATGTTTTCAGACATCCCAAGTCTCCTGCGAGGTGCAGGAGCCTCCCACATTTCGGGGGAGGCTCCCAGACACCCGCAAGTGCTGCCCGATATCCTAGCTGCGGGGCTGATCCCGGATTGTGCCTGGTGGCACATAATTGTGACGTGGAAGGAAAATGATAAACGGTTTTCAATTCTTTTCTACAAATAAATATCTGAAAAGTGTAGCGTGCATTTGTATTCAGTCAGTACTTTGTAGAACGACCTTCCGTTGCAATTACAGCTGCAAGTCTTTTTGGGGATGTCTCTACCAGCTTTGCACATCTAGAGAGTGACATTTTTACCCATTCTTCTTTGCAAAACAGCTCAAGCTCTGTCAGATTGGATGGAGAGAGTCTGAACAGCAATTTTTAAGTCTTCCCACAGATTCTCAGTTGGATTTAGGTCTGAACTTTCACTGGGCCATTCCAACACATGAATATGCTTTGATCTAAACCATTCCAGTGTACCTATGGCTGTATGATTATGGTCGTTGTCCTTCTGGTAGGTGAACCTCCACCCCAGTCTCAAGTTTTTTGCAGACTCTTAACAGGTTTTCTTCTAAGATTTCCCTGTATTTGGCTCCATCCATCTTCCCATCAACTCTGACCAGCTTCCCTGTCCCTGCTGAACAAAATGCTGTGTTCAAAGTGATGTGCGGTGTTAGTTTCCTGCCACACATAGCGTTTTGCTTTTAGGCCAAAAAGTTACATTTTGGTCTCATCTGACCAGAGGACCTTCTTCCACATGTTTGCTGTGTCCCTCACATGGCTTCTCGCAAACTGGTAACAGGACTTCTTATGGCTTTCTTTCAACAATGGCTTCTTGCCACTCTTCCATAAAGACCAGATTTGTGGAGTGCACGACGAATAGTTGTCCTGTGGACAGATTCTCCCACCTGAGCTGTGGATCTCTGCAGCTCCTCCAGAGTTACCATGGGCCTCTTGGCTGCTTCTTTGATGAATGCTCTCCTTGCCCGGCCTGTCAGTTTAGGTGGACGGCCATGTCTTGGTAGGTTTACAGTTGTGCCATACTCTTTCCATTTTCAGATGATCGATTGAACAGTGCTCCGTGAGATGTTCACAGAACAGCTGTATTTTTACTGAGATTAAATTACACACAGATGGACTCTATTTACTAATTAGGTGACTTCTGAATGCAATTGGTTCCACTAGATTGTATTTATGGGTATCAGAGTAAAGGGGGCTGAATACAAATGCACCCCAGACTTTTCAGATATGTATTTGTGAAAAAAAAATTGAAAATCATTTATCATTTTCTTTCCACAATTATGTGCCCCTTTGTGTTTGTCTATCACATAAAATCCCAATAAAATACATTTATGTTTTTGGTTGCAACATGACAAAATGTGGAAAATTTTAAGGGGTTTGAATACTTTTTCAAGGCAATGTACATATCACTTATTAATACAAGTCTATATAATTACATTTATTTTTTAAATGTAAGCATGTAAGTACGTAATTTTAACTTGATAGTAGTCTTTTGCAGTCTTCGTATAGCAGTGCTCAGACTGAAAGAGAAAGAAGCAGCAGAATGCATACCTCCCAAAATTTTGACATGGGAATGAGGGACACCTACTAGCAAATGTATGCAGGCATAAGACACGCCCGCTGCCACACCCCCTTAAAGGAGAATTAACCAAAAAAAAGGTTAATTAAATCCACAAGGGCTTAATTTTTACCACTACTAGTCCTTTATATTGGTTTTTAAAATTTACAAATGCAGCAATTTGGATGAAAGGTTTAGCACCGGAAAACACTTTTTGAAAGATAAAAAGTGCATTTTATATACATCTATATAGATCAGAACAAAATGAGGGACAAATGAGGAGGAAAGAGGGACAGAGGGACATTGCTCCAAATCAGGGACAGTCCCTCAAAATCAGGGACAGTTGGGAACTATGAGAATGAGCCAGTCGTGTTGTGTGCTTACAAGGATTGTGCTGATAAAAGGAGCGAGCAGAGTAACAAGTGTCTGTATTTCAGCTTTAACATGGTACCAATATGAGTAAGAAAGACTGGAAGGGAGTAGCTGTGGTAGAAATGGTAAGCAGTGTTTGCAGAAGTACAGTTCCTAGGCATGATCTTTGGGTTCACCTTAGCTCTGGACCTGAACCCGTGTTCGTCCCGTGACTGGGCTGCCGATACATGAAGGAGCCGGGATGCCTTTAACATCATTGACCTAAAATGCCCATATTAGGTAAATTACGTTGATCTGATATGGCCTTGTGGTCAATGATGTTATGAGAATCCCGTACCTGTGCACATGCAGGACAGCAGGACAGGGAATCATCACAGCTGACTGGCCCGGTACTGACAACTACCTTCGGGGTTCCGACCAAACCCAAGTTCATCCACACTTTAGGACTGGCCTTGCTCCCCTTGGGTGTAGTCAGAGCCCCCAACCATCTCAAACTCTATTCCTACACTTTAAATCCACCATCTGAAGTTGCTCAGGTAACAAAAATGACTATAATGAATGTAAAAAAAAAATGTTTCTGCTCAGAGAAAGCAATTGTTACTTTAAATGCATTTTCTGCAGTTTTGATAGATATATTTGCATTTTTGCCAGTATAAACTGTCCCAGATCTGTCCATCAAAGTTTTAAAAGGGTTCTTGATGATTCCCATGCCAGATGTTGTGTAGCTGTGGTTGGGAATAACACATTCTGCAAACAATTAACAAAGTTACGAGCGCTTATTGCTTCCCTGTTGATTTAAGCCTTAAGGGGGATGCAAAATAAACATGCAGCTTGGAGTGGAATATTTTCATAACTGAGTAATAATGCACTGAGTACAGCAGTGAAAAAATTTACAAAACAAACACTTACCTGTATTAGCACATTTATCAATAAATAGCAGAATACACTGAACTGCAAGCACAACTTTTTTGTAGATTTTTCCATTTATTCTACTGTCTTTTTTTGTTTGTTTGAGTTTTTCTACGATCATTAGCCAGTTAATAAGGTAGGCAAAATAAACCTTAACGTTTTTCTAAAGTCAGAAGGTTTTGTATCTTAATGCATTCTATGCGTTAATCCAAAAAACCTTGTGTGTGCAGCAGCCGCGCCCAGCAACCCCCCTAATACTTACCTGAGTCCATGATGTTGCATGAGAGCCTCGGCTATTCAGGAGTCTCCTCCTCATTGGCTGAGACAGCAGAGGGGTGCCATTGGCTCCTGCTGCTGTCAATCAAAGTCTGTGAGCCAATGAGGAGAAAGAATGGGTGGGGGCGAGCCGTAGCTCCATGTCTGAGCAGCAGTTTGGCTCGGGTGCCCCCATAGAAAGCTTCTTGCTGTGGGGGCATGAAGAGAAAGGATCTGGACAGCCGCACTCCAATAAAAATGCCTTTATTGTGAAAAGTTTCAAAAGTTTATGACAGCAGCAGGGTACAGGACAAATAACTGACGCATTTCATAGCTATGATTAACCACTTCCATACCGGGTCATTGTAAAATGACGCCGGCAGGAACCCTCTCTCCCTCCGGGTGACGTCCTGGGTTTGTGGGGGGATATCTGAATGATGCCTGCAGCTAGGGGCATCATTCAGATATCCTTCTCTTCTGCCGGCGATTCTGCGCACCATAAGAATGATCATAGCAACGGTTCCGCCGCTTGATCGTTCTTATAGGCGGCGGGAGGGGACGCCACCATCCGGTGCTTCTCCGGGCTCTCCCGTGCCATCGGGGACCCGGAGAGAATCGTCCGGCGCCGGTGGTGGGTCACGTGGCGAGCATAGAGATGACTGGTGACCAGATGATCACCAGTCATCTCTATGACCGTTGGAGGCCTGGGTGCGATGACGTCATGCCCGGGTCCTCAGAAGTAAACAAAGCCGCCATTGCAGCTAGTAAGAATGAGATCGGTGAAATTTTTCCTCAGCCTGGAGGAGAGATGTGGGGTCTTATTGACCCTGCATCTCTCCATAAAGAGGACCTGTCACACATCATTCCTATTATAAGGGATGTTTACATTCCTTGTAATAGGAATAAAAGTGATAAAAAAAAAATGTAAAAATAAGTGTAAAAATAAAAAAAAATTAGTTAAATAAAAAATATATATATTTTTTTTTAAACGCCCCTGTCCCCAATAGCTCGCGCTCAGAAGCGAACGCACACACAAGTCCCACCCACATATGTAAACGCCGTTCAAACCCCATATGTGACATATCGCCGCGTGCGTTAGAGCGCGTGCAACAATTCTAGCTTTAGACCTCCTCTGTAATTCTAACCTGGTAACCTGTAAAAATGTTCAAAGCGTCGCCTATGGAGATTTTTAAGTACTGAAGTTTGGCACCATTCCATGAGTGTGCGCAATTTTAAAGCGTGACATGTTAGGTATCTATTTACTCGGCGTAACATCATCTCTTTTATATTTTACAAAAAAATTGGGCTAACTTTACTGTTTTGTTATTTTTTAATTCATGAAACCATTTTTTTCCCCAAAAAAAGGCATTTGAAAAATGATTGCGCAAATACCGTGCAAGATAAAAAGTTGCAACAACCATCATTTTATTCCCTAGGGTGTCTGCTAAAAAAACATATATAATGTTTGGGGGTTCTGAGTAATTTTCTAGCAAAAGAATGATGATTTGTACATGTAGGAGAGAAGTGCCATAATAGGCCCGGTATGGAAGTGGTATAAACAGCCCTGTATGGAAAGGGTTAAGCACTGTTGAAAGTGTGAAATGCATCAGAATTTGTCCTGTACCCTGCTGCTGTCATAAATTTTGGATACTTTTCACAATAAGGGCGTTTTTATTGGAGTGCGGCTGTCCAGATCTTTTCTCTTCATCACTACATGTTGAGCCTGCACCTGCAATTTCCACCTCGAGGAGGGTGTTACCTTCAAACATACCACCTGGAGTGGTAACAATTTTTTCTTCTTGCTGTGGGGGCACTTGGGAGGGGGTGCAGTGGTTTTGCACAGAGCAGCCCAGATCCTCCTCTTCTCAGGTCCCTCGCCGGTGTTCTTTCAGATTACCTGTACCCATCAGAATGTGTAACGGAAGTGACGTTCCCACGAAAAATACTTACTGCGCATGTGCTATGCATTCCAACATGCCTTCCATGGCGATATGCATTCCAAACACTTCATGATCTGACGGGTAGCGGTAATCTGATAGAACACTGATGCGGACATCTTACTACACCCAGCTACGTCTTGAATTTCAGAGTAATTTTAGCAATAAACTGAGCGTATATAAATTAATATAGTGTAATGACATCTGTGATGCTGTTTGGATGTTACATTTTGAAAGAAGCTTGACGCCAGGAGTAGGAAGGTGGCGAAGGCCATGTTGGTACACCCTGCACTGCTCAGCGCTAAACCTTAAGGCTTTCAAAATTAAACATCCAAACACTATCACAGATGTCACTATACTATATTTGTTTATATGTGGTCACTTAAATGGTAAAATTACTCTGAAAATCAAGAAATAGCTGGGTGTAGTAAGATGTTCACATGGTTCATCAGATTACCGCTACCCATCAGACCATGAAGTGTTTGGAACGCATAGCGTCGTGTAATGCATGTTGGCACACATAGTGCATGCGCAGTAAATATGGTAGGAGCGTCACTTCCGTTTCACAACCTGATGGGTAGCGGTAATGTAATAGAACACCGGCGGGGGACCCGAGAAGAGGAGGATCTGGGCTGCTCTGTGCAAAACCATTACACAGAGAAGGTAAGTATAAAATGTTTGTTATTTTTAAATGAAAAAAAAAAACGAGACTTTAGAATCACTTTAAACTCCTGAACCCAGTTTTGCAACTTTGCCATGTGTTAGTAAAACAAATCATCACAACTATTTAGTGTATCGAGCTTGACTATACCTTGTTTCCAGACAAATTGGGTCTTCATTTGGTGGAATTTTAGACATTCTGTCTATAGCCCTACAGATCAGACAGACAGTGCACAGTCCAAATGGGCCTTTGCTGCTTAACTACAGACAGGAAACAAGAAACTTTATTCAGAAAGAAGATATAAAGTATAGTCATAGATGCAGCTAATAACTTATAAATACTGTCATCTACTGGCTGAAGAATATACAAAAATACATGAACAATGTATTCTAACATAAATGTTAATAGATACTGTAGCTCTTAATTTTTTTTGTATTATCAAAAGAAAATAGCCCACAATAGTACTTGAATATTGTTTTTAAAACATAGCTGTATATTTCTTGCCATTACCATTGCCCACCACCAAAAACGTGGGTACCTGGTTCTGGGTCTAGGCTGCTGCCTATCTGGAAATGATAGTCAAACACTTAAGATATTGACACCGTCTGGGGATTTGGTTGGGAGTGCCTAGTACAAACTTCTTGCTTGAAATTGATTTAAAATGTATTTATTTTATATATTTATTTGTTAAGAACATCAGATACAGCCAAAACGTTTCAGTAGAAAAAGACTCCTCCTTCTTCAGGGCTCGACCAAGGATTTGTAACACAATTTGGATGAAATAACATAGAAAGTGTGACTGAGGCTAGAATTGAAGCCACCGTGTCCTATCAAACTAAACAGTTGGATTGAACCTAAACCAATAGAGCAAATTTAGCTATTTTTCCCTTTTTAACCGCTTGCTCTCCTGCGCAAACCACTGTAGGTGTATGTTGGTCTTTACATAGGAGATAGCGAGTGTACGCCGTGGGAGCATGCTCTCAGGTCCAGCGGACTCGTTGTCGGCCAGCACCCCGCGATCGCGGTGTACAGGGGCAGAACGAGGAACTGCCTATGTAAACAAGGCGATTCCCCGTTCTGCCAGATGATATGTCAGAGATCTTCTGTTCCCAGCGATCGGGAACAGCGTTCACTGTTATGTCCCTGGTAGCCCATCCCCCCTACAGTTAGAACACACCCAGAGAACACACTTAACCCATTGATCGCCCCCTAGTGTTAACACCTTCCCTGCCAGTGTACATTTTACATTGATCAGTGCATTTTTATAGCACTAATCAATGTAATAATGTCACTGGTCCTCAAAAAGTGTCATTTGGGGTCAGATTTGTCTGCCGCAATGTCGCAGTCCCGCTAAAAATTGCAGATCGCCTCCATTACCAGTAAAAAAAATAAGAAAAAATATAAAAGTCCCTAAATCGATCCCATGGTTTGTAGACATAGTAACTTTTGCTCAAACCAATCAATATACGCCTATTGCGATTTATTTATTTTTTTACCAAAAATATGTAGAAGAATATATATCGGCCTAAACTGATGAATACATTTGTTTTTTTAGATTTTTTGGGGGATATGTATTATAGCAGAAAGTAAAAAAAAAAATTTTTTGTTTTGAAAATTGTCCGTTTTTCTTTGTTTACAGCGCATAAAATAAAAACCGGAGAGGTGATCAAATACCACCAAAAGAAAGCTCTATTTGTGGGGAAAAAAGGACGTTAATTTTGTTTGGGTACAGCGTCGCACGACCGCGCAATTGTCAGTTAAAGCAACGCAGTGCTGTATCACAAAAAATGGCCTGGTCATTAAGGGGGCAAATCCTTCTGGGCTGAAGTGGTTAAAACACAATAACACTGATGCTAAATATATTTTTTTTTATCCTACCTAGAACACGCTGACCCTGATGCTAACACTGACACTAATGCTAAAACTGACACTAAAGCCGTGTACACACGATCGGATTTCCTATGGATTCTAATCCGATGGATTTTTCCATCGGAAATCCGATGAAGATGACTTCCATCAGTCTTGCCTACACACCATCAGTCAAAAATCCGATCGTCCCAAACGCCATGACGTAAAACACTCCGACAAGCTGAGAAAAATGAAGTTCAATGCTTCTGAGCATGCGTCGACTTGATTCTGAGCATGCGTGGGTTTTTTGTCCGATGGAGTTCCCCACAGACGATCGGATTTTGCTATCGTTTTTTTTCCCATCGGATAAATTTAAAACATGTTCTATTTTTTCTCACCGATGGAAAAAAGACAGATGGGGCCCATACACGATCGGTTTGTCCGATGAGTAAAACCGATCGTGTGTGCACGGCATAACAGTAAACAAGATCAAGTCTGCTCCTTTATAATGAATATTTATATTTTTTGTTTACCAGACATTTTCCACTCTAGAAAGTCTCCAACAGACATTGACTATCACAGTAATCTTGTTATCAGTAGCTCATGCCATCTGCACCCTCTCAGAAGCTAACAGACAGCTCTATCCCAATGCTGGGGGGCACACTCCGAGCACAAAGAAACATACTCCTTGTATGTGGCTGCACAGCATAAGGCCCACTTCGTGCTGCCACAGTACTGTGCAAAAGTTTTAGGCAGGTGTTAAGAAATGACGTAAAGTAAGAATGTGTTTCAAAAATATATATTTCAATTGTTTATTCTTATCAATTTACAAAATGCAAAGTGAGTGAACAGAAGAGAGATCTAAATCAAATCAGAATTTGGTTTGACTACACTACGACTACTACACTTGCACACTTTGTACACTTGCACAAGGCCAGGGATTTTGTAGAATTAGAGTCAGGTGTATGATTAATCACTAGAGGCCCGCGCTATAGTCAAATGACGGCTACAGCATGGACCTGAAAACCAGGGAGGCCGTCAATAGACGTTTGATCACCTAATGTAAACAAAGGATCGGTAATCGTTTTTTTTTTCTCCTCACGTTGACAGAGTGAGGAGAAAAAAAAGCAGATCACCGGCTTGTTTACAAGGAACATCGGTCCCGAAGAGGAAGGAGGCACATCTGCCTCCTCTGTGCCCAAAAATACTGCCTGCCAGTGCCACCTGCCATTGCCACCTGCCAGTGCCCACAGTGCCACCTATCAATGCCCACAGTGCCACCTATCAATGCCAACAAGTGCCACCTATCACGGCCCACCTGTGATGCCAATCAGTGCCACCTAATAATGTTGCCTATCAGTGTAACCGATCAGTGCCCATTATTGCCACTCATCAGTGCCCATCAATGCCACCTATCAGTGCCCATCAATGCCAGCTATCAGTGCCACCTATCAATGCCACCTATTAGTGCCACGTCTCAGTGCCCACCAGTGCCACCTATCAATGCCCTTCAGTGCCACCCATCAGTGCAGCCCATCAGTGCCCATCAGTACAGCCTCATCAGCTTACATCAATGAAGGAGAAAAATTACCCGTTTGCAAAATTTTATAACAAAATATAAATATATATATATATATATATATATATATATATATATTTTTTAATCTGTCTTTTTATTCATTTTTAACAAAAAAGAAAAACCGCAGAGGTGATCAAATACCACCAAAAGAAAGCTCTATTTGTCTGAAAAAAAAAATCATTTGGGTACAGTGTTGCACGACCGCGCAATTCTCATTCAAAGTGCGACAGCGCTGAAAGCTGAAAATTGGTCTGGGCAGGAGGGGGGTTTAAGTGCCCAGTAAGCAAGTGGTTAACCAATTATACCAAGCAGGTGCTAATCGTCAATAATTTCATAAGGAGGTCAATAACTGAAACAGAAACAGCTGTGTAGGAGGCCTAAAACTGTGTGAGAAACTCTGCTACTAAGGTGAGGTTGTGGAAGACAGTTCATGTCACAGGCAGTGGCGTCTCCAGCTTTCATATTTAGGGGGGGCACATGGGGGGACAGGGACAAAAGTAGGGGGGCCAACTATAAAATGCAAATATATATATATCCTCGGGCCCTTTACTACGGTCCCACAACGGGCCCTTTCACATGTTCTGTAGTGAGCTCCCTTCCTACTATACTGGGGCCCCACCAGGGTGGCAGAAAACAAGAGATATATGTCACCAGCACACCAAGAAAATATAAGGGTCCAAAGCAGTGGGAGAACTATCAGGGTTGCAAAGGTTGTCTTGCCACCGGGCCCTGGTGTTCTGCCACTGTGGGGTTCCCCAGCTGTCCTGTCCCTGTTATTGACAGCGCTGGTCTGGCATCTGTCTCCTTGGCACCGGCGGCAGTCTATTAGGACTTTGTGCTGGTGACATTATGGGTGCATGCAGGGGAAGGCTGGCACTATTGGTTATAGAGAGCCGAGCCCCCAGCTGGTCACCTAGCAGCAGAAATGCTGTATAACCTTCTCTGTTGACATGCTGATCGGGATGTGATCCTAGTGATGCTCCCAGTCAGATCTAATAAACACAGTATTTATTAGCATCAAGAGTACAACCACATCTATATATATATATATATATAAACTGTATGTTCAGCGGCCATGTGGGCTCTATGCCTGTAAAGTGTGGGCTTTGATCAATAAAATCACTGATATTTAACACTAGGATTTGACTAGGAGCATCACCTGGATTGCATCCCGATCAGCATGTCAGAGAAGGCGCCACTGCTGCTAAGCAACCTGCAGGGAGCTCAACTGTCTACAACCAATAGAGATGGGCTCGGGTGTGTTTAAAATCCCACATGCCCGATCTCCCACAAGGAAGCCGACACTCCACAGTGCTAATCACAGACAGTGAGACATTTCCTGATCTGTGGAGCTGCGGAGCGGGAAATGTCTCATTGCCTGTGATTAGCGCTGTGCAGTGTGGGCTTTCTGGCAGGCTCTGGCATGTGGAATTTTGAACATGCCCAGCCCATCTCTAACAACAAATTGAGCTGGCCCTCCTGTACATCAGCCCCATAAAGTAACCAGCACTGGGTTCCAATGTGCTGCCGCCGCTGCCATGGAGACAGAGTCCTGCGCTGTGAATAGCCGGGACAGGACAGCAACTCTGGTTGTTCCAGCACTGGTCCACACTGGGAACATTCCCCCATCCACCTATAATGTGTAGATGGGGGAATTGGATAATTTCCTTTTTTTTTCATTCAACCTAATAGTTGAATGAAAAAAAGTGATCAATGTATGGGCTGCCTAAGAGCTAAGACCAGCCATAGACAGTTTAAATCTCAGCTGGTTCAGCAGGAACTGGCTGAGATTTGAACCATTAATGAGCAGATTCTCTTATGATTATCACTAGTGGTTGCTATAGTCACTAGTGATAATCACTGTTTGTCGGGGGAATACAATTGCTGGGCAGGAGGGATATTCCCCTGTCAGCACTGTCTGTGTTGATGGGGGAATCATGCAAGTTTCTTTCCTGCAATCTGTGGATGCGTATATTCCCTGCCTAACTGAAAGCGAAAGTAAATTGTGAATGTCTTGAAAGAACAGGAGAGGGGGAGGGAGACAGATGGGGGAGAGAAGGGATGGAGATAATGCAGTTCAGTGATTACAGTGTACTGCAGTCTGCAGTGCACACACTTACCCATGGTCTACGCTAGAATCTCAGGCATCATTCACACACAGCCTGGAATGCTGCTGATTTTCATATTTCCCGCCCACACATCCCCTCTCTTCAGATACAGCACGCTGGGACAGTGTGGGCTAGACTGGAAGGAGGAGGAGGAGCTGTATTCCTCCCTGCTCGTATGTGAGGAGAGTGAGGGGGGTGGCTGGACTCGCTGGGCTGTGAAAGAGTGTCATAGACTGACACTCGGCTCAGCTTGCAGTCACCACTCTCGGAATTTATAGGCTGGTTCTCCTGTCCTAAGGACGGGAGAAATCAGTCTGTTTTTTCAGTAACTGAGATGAAGGCTTGGGCCCCCCTCCCCCCTCCCACAGTGCTTGTGGAGTCCTTCCTGCAACTCGCTCTTCTCCATGCCAATGAGGATGCAGGGAAAGGAGCGAGCAGAGGGAGGGGGAGGAATCCCCCACAGGAGCTGACTGGGGACGCTCTCCCTCTCAGGAGAGACTATGTTACCCCAGCAGAAGCCCGAGCAAAAAAAAAATTTTTTTTTTTTTGGGGGGGGGCACATGGTGGGGCACAGCATAATGTTGGGGGGGCCAGGGCCCCCTCTGGTCCCCCCCTAGGGACGCCATTGGTCACAGGTCATATACCATGGCAAGACTGAACACAGCAACAAGACACAAGGAAGCTATACTGCATCAGCAAGGTCTCTTCCAGGCAAAGATTTCAAAGCAGACTGGGGTTTCAAGTTATGCTGTTCAAGTTTTTTTGAAGAAGCCCACAGAAACGGGTAACATTGCGGACCGTAGATACAATGGTTAGCCAAGGAAACGTAATGCAGCAGATAAAAGTCACATCATGCTTACTTCCCTTCAACATTGGAAGATGTCCAGCAGTGCCATCAGCACAGAACTGATAGAAACCAGTGGGACCAGTGTTGCCAAATGTCAGTATTTTTTACTGCCAGCTAGTAAAAACCAGGCACCTTTCTCTTGCCAGTAAATGCCAGTGACAGGAAAAGTTTGCCAGTAAAAAATATGTCTGTGACGCTTGGTTTTCGGAACTGTGCATGTGAAGTTCCAGGCCAGAGCCGGCTGAGACTATCCGAGTGCCTGCTACAGTGTGTTCGGGTGGGGCCAACCGGTGGGAGGGTCTGGCAGAGGTGGTGCCTGAGTGTATCATGTGATGTCAAGGTGCCAAAGGGAGCCAAGCCAAATGGGCCGGAGCCTCATGTGCGGGTCTGCAGAACATGAGCAAGCTGGGAGCGGGACTGTCAGTGCTGTTTGGACTGGAGAAAACTGAAGGGACTACCTGGCATGAAGAGAGACTGTCACTGTGACTCAGGAGGGAACGTGTCGTGTCGGTGATCTGTGCTGCGGCACACTGCTGTCAGTGTCACTGTGAGAGTCAATTCCATATGTGTGTGTGCCTGACCATTCTAATTTCTTGTTCTCCTGAGTCCTGTCCCTGAGCTACTTACTTACCATATTAAAAATAAAATAAATATGTTTTTCTTTTTCTTAATATCTACTTTAAATCACATTGATACATGCATATTATACTTGTTTGTAGCCTAAATGCTGACATTTGCACTTAAAACTGTAATTTTGTAACTTTTGTAAATGGCAGTAAAAACTTGGCTGTGTCAGTAAATTTTGAGTGTTGTGTCAGTAAATTTCAATCTGGAAGGTTGGCAACACTGAGTGGGACCCAGGTACACCCATCTGCTGTCCGAAGATGCATACCTCCCAACATTTTGAGATGGGAATGAGGGACACCTACTACAAAACCTATGCAGGCATAGAACACGCCCCCTGCCTCACCCCCTTAAAGGAGAACTAACCTAAAAAAAGGGTTAATTGAATCCACAAGGGCTTTTTTTTACTACTACGATTCCTTTATATCGGCTTTTAAAATTTACAAATGCAGCCATTTAGAATTTGGATGAAAGGTTTAGCACTGGGAAACACTTTTTGAACGATAAAAAAATGAATTTTATATGCAACTATATAGATCAGACCAAATTGACGGACAAATGAGGAGGAAAGAGGGACAGAGGGACATTGCTCCAACCCAGAGACAGTCCCTCTAAATCAGGGACAGTTGGGAACTATGGAAGCTGTATGGACAGAAGTGGTCTTCATGGAGGAACTGCAACCAAAAAGCCAAACCTCCAACATGGAAACAAGGCTAAGCAACTCAACTATGCTCAAAAACATAGGAACTGGGGTGCGGAAACCTGGCAGCAGGTGCTCTGGACTGAATCAAAATATTTGTGTAAAAATGTACTAAGTTTTTGGAAAACTATTTCCAAATTTATAGCGGATCTCACTGGTATATTAAATTATCTCACTCCAGCTATAGCCGTCTTAGGAATAAATCTAGACTCTTATCCGCTAATGTTTAGAACAATAGTAGCCCAAATAGTCATAGCAGCTAGAATATCGATAGCTAGTTTGTGGAAATCTCTGGAGGTCACAAATGTATCCAGTGTTATTATCAGATTGAATATACAAGCACATTATGAGTTGAAATTATTATATGACTGGTTATAAAAAAAAATGGCAGGCTTGGATGGATCATCTTAGAGCTTCTAATTATTTAAAAACCTGTAATCTTTGATTGATAAATGTTTGAAGTTCAAGAATAACTTACCTCTACTCAGTGGCGTCTCCAGCTTTCATATTTAGGGGGGGCACATGGGGGGACAGGGACAAAAGTAGGGGGGCCAACTATAAAATGCAAATATATATATATCCTCGGGCCCTTTACTACGGTCCCACAACGGGCCCTTTCACATGTTCTGTAGTGAGCTCCCTTCCTACTATACTGGGGCCCCACCAGGGTGGCAGAAAACAAGAGATATATGTCACCAGCACACCAAGAAAATATAAGGGTCCAAAGCAGTGGGAGAACTATCAGGGTTGCAAAGGTTGTCTTGCCACCGGGCCCTGGTGTTCTGCCACTGTGGGGTTCCCCAGCTGTCCTGTCCCTGTTATTGACAGCGCTGGTCTGGCATCTGTCTCCTTGGCACCGGCGGCAGTCTATTAGGACTTTGTGCTGGTGACATTATGGGTGCATGCAGGGGAAGGCTGGCACTATTGGTTATAGAGAGCCGAGCCCCCAGCTGGTCACCTAGCAGCAGAAATGCTGTATAACCTTCTCTGTTGACATGCTGATCGGGATGTGATCCTAGTGATGCTCCCAGTCAGATCTAATAAACACAGTATTTATTAGCATCAAGAGTACAACCACATCTATATATATATATATATATATAAACTGTATGTTCAGCGGCCATGTGGGCTCTATGCCTGTAAAGTGTGGGCTTTGATCAATAAAATCACTGATATTTAACACTAGGATTTGACTAGGAGCATCACCTGGATTGCATCCCGATCAGCATGTCAGAGAAGGCGCCACTGCTGCTAAGCAACCTGCAGGGAGCTCAACTGTCTACAACCAATAGAGATGGGCTCGGGTGTGTTTAAAATCCCACATGCCCGATCTCCCACAAGGAAGCCGACACTCCACAGTGCTAATCACAGACAGTGAGACATTTCCTGATCTGTGGAGCTGCGGAGCGGGAAATGTCTCATTGCCTGTGATTAGCGCTGTGCAGTGTGGGCTTTCTGGCAGGCTCTGGCATGTGGAATTTTGAACATGCCCAGCCCATCTCTAACAACAAATTGAGCTGGCCCTCCTGTACATCAGCCCCATAAAGTAACCAGCACTGGGTTCCAATGTGCTGCCGCCGCTGCCATGGAGACAGAGTCCTGCGCTGTGAATAGCCGGGACAGGACAGCAACTCTGGTTGTTCCAGCACTGGTCCACACTGGGAACATTCCCCCATCCACCTATAATGTGTAGATGGGGGAATTGGATAATTTCCTTTTTTTTTCATTCAACCTAATAGTTGAATGAAAAAAAGTGATCAATGTATGGGCTGCCTAAGAGCTAAGACCAGCCATAGACAGTTTAAATCTCAGCTGGTTCAGCAGGAACTGGCTGAGATTTGAACCATTAATGAGCAGATTCTCTTATGATTATCACTAGTGGTTGCTATAGTCACTAGTGATAATCACTGTTTGTCGGGGGAATACAATTGCTGGGCAGGAGGGATATTCCCCTGTCAGCACTGTCTGTGTTGATGGGGGAATCATGCAAGTTTCTTTCCTGCAATCTGTGGATGCGTATATTCCCTGCCTAACTGAAAGCGAAAGTAAATTGTGAATGTCTTGAAAGAACAGGAGAGGGGGAGGGAGACAGATGGGGGAGAGAAGGGATGGAGATAATGCAGTTCAGTGATTACAGTGTACTGCAGTCTGCAGTGCACACACTTACCCATGGTCTACGCTAGAATCTCAGGCATCATTCACACACAGCCTGGAATGCTGCTGATTTTCATATTTCCCGCCCACACATCCCCTCTCTTCAGATACAGCACGCTGGGACAGTGTGGGCGGGACTGGAAGGAGGAGGAGGAGCTGTATTCCTCCCTGCTCGTATGTGAGGAGAGTGAGGGGGGGTGGCTGGACTCGCTGGGCTGTGAAAGAGTGTCATAGACTGACACTCGGCTCAGCTTGCAGTCACCACTCTCGGAATTTATAGGCTGGTTCTCCTGTCCTAAGGACGGGAGAAATCAGTCTGTTTTTTCAGTAACTGAGATGAAGGCTTGGGCCCCCCTCCCCCCTCCCACAGTGCTTGTGGAGTCCTTCCTGCAACTCGCTCTTCTCCATGCCAATGAGGATGCAGGGAAAGGAGCGAGCAGAGGGAGGGGGAGGAATCCCCCACAGGAGCTGACTGGGGACGCTCTCCCTCTCAGGAGAGACTATGTTACCCCAGCAGAAGCCCGAGCAAAAAAAAAATATTTTTTTTTTTTTGGGGGGGGGCACATGGTGGGGCACAGCATAATGTTGGGGGGGCCAGGGCCCCCTCTGGTCCCCCCCTAGGGACGCCATTGCCTCTACTTTATTCATTACAAAAGTTTAATGCCGAACCTTTGCTTACAGCTTGATCCCTTTTGAGGTAAGTGATGGTTGTTATTTTGAGATTGAGATCAGCGTGTTGACTTGTTACCATTATAACAGCTATGAATTTATAGATGAAAGTACTCTTTTTCTTGTTTCTTTTTTGATTCCTTTAACCATATGTTATTTAGGAAATATGATAATATATTGTTTACTGTGATGTATACATGATATTGTAATCAAATACATGAATAAATAAAAAACTTTTGAAAGTATTTTTTTTAAAATACTGTATATACTCGAGTATAAGCCGACCCGAATATAAGCCGAGGCACCTAATTTTACCACAAAAAACTGGGAAAACGTATTGACTCGAGTATAAGCCTAGGGTGTCCATCTGCATGCCTCACTGTGCCTCACTTTGCCTCACTGTGTCCATGTGCATGCCTCACTGTGCCTCACTGTGTCCATGTGCATGCCTCACTGTGCCTCACTGTGTCCATGTGCATGCCTCACTGTGCCTCACTGTGTCCATGCCTCACTGTGTCCAATCTCCCTACCTGATCTCCGGCGCTGTGTGACTAGACTGACGTTTAACATGGGAGTCTATGGAAGGGGTGCCCGGATTTGAAAAATCTGTGCTCCCCAGTCGTAGGTCCCCTGGACAGCAAACTTTGTACACTTGTAGACTAAGGGTGGGGCTACATTTTTGCCAAGATTGGGGTCAAGGGGACCTAGGGCCGGCTAGTACCGGGTCCCCAAATCACCGGAGAAATTACAGTTTAACATGGGAGTCTATGGAAGGAGTGCCCCGGGTTTGAAAAATTGGTGCTCCCCGGCCGTAGGTCCCCCGGACAACAATCTTTGCACACTTGTAGAGGAAGAGTGGGGCTACATGTGTACCAAGTTTGGGGTCCAGGGGACCTACGGCTGACTGGGATCAGGTGCACAAATGTGAAGATGAACACAGACTCGAGTATAAGCCGAGGGGGGGGGGGGGGGCATTTTCAGCACAAAAAAACGTGCTGAAAAACTCGGCTTATACTCGAGTATATATGGTATTTGGCTGTAGCAGGAGGCAGTTTGTTTGTTCGCAGAAGGGCTGGAGAGCGTTGCAATAATGAGTGTCTGTAGGCAACAGTGAAGCATGGTGGACGTTCCCTACAAGTTGTGGCCATATTAGGTCAATTATATCACAATCGTCCCAGCCCCTTTAGTTACATGCAATTGCAGGATGGGGAATCTCCTGCTTGTAGCTTATTGTCTCAGCAATGACAAATGACTTTCAAGTTCAGGAAAACTTGGGTTTGGACTGAACCCAAGCTTATTACTAGTGACCAGTAGGGATAAGCGAATCTGCCTGGTTTTGATCAGGGATGAGCCGAACACCCCCCTGTTCGGTTCACACCAGAACCCTCGAACAGACAAAATGTTCGTGTGAACTTTAGAACCCTATTAAATACAATGGACTCGAACGTTCGAAATCTAAAGTGCTAATTATAAAGGCTAATATGCAAGTTATTGTCCTAAAAAGTGTTTGGGGACCCGGGTCCTGCCCCAGGGGACATGTATCAATGCAAAAAGAAGTTTTAAAAACGGCTGTTTTTTCGGGAGCAGTGATTTTAATAATGCTTAAAATTTTTAAATTTAAATGAAATATTCCTTTAAATTTCGTACCTGGGGGGTGTGTATGATATGCATGTAAAGTGGCGCATGTTTCCCGTGCTTAGAACTGTCCCTGCACATGTAATTTAAATTACACAGTGAAGGAAGTTCCCCGCTCAGGCCAATGACGTAGGCGGGTCCGACATACCGAGGGGGCGGACCTGATGGGGAACTGCTCTCACTTTGGTAATACATGTATAGACCCGCCCCTTGTCATGTTCCGCATCTGGTCCGCTGAGCGGACCTGATGGGGAACTTTAGAAGGGGCGGGTCTATACATTTAAAATACTGAGAGGGAGTTCCCCATTAGGTCCGCTCAGGCAAAACCAATGACGGACAGCACTGGACATCGGATCGCCGTGGGACACTGGATTTCACCGCTGGAATGTTTTTTATTTTTTTATTTTTTTAATAAAGGACTTTTTCAAGGTGTTTGTATGGTTTTTTTTTTACATTTTTTTACGCTTTCTTTGTGAAATGGTAGGGGTACAATGTACCCCTTACCAATTCACATAGGGGGGGGCCGGGATCTGGGGGTCCCCTTTGTTAAAGGGGTCTTCCAGATTCTGATAAGCCCCCCGCCCGCAGACCCCCACAACCACCGGGCAAGGGTTGTGGGATGAGGCTCTTGTCCCCATCAACATGGGGACATCCTCCCCATGTTGAGGGCATGTGGCCTGGTACGGTTCAGGAGGGAGGGGGGGGGCGCTCTCGTCCCCCCCTCTTCCCCTGCGGCCGGCCAGGTTGCGTGCTCGGATAAGGGTCTGGTATGGATTTTTGGGGGGACTCCACGCCATTTTTTTTTTAAATTTGGCGTGGAGTTCCCCTTAAAATCCATGCCAGATCTGAAGGGCCTGGTATGGATATTTGGGGGAACCCCACACCATTTTTTTTAAAATTTGCGGCGGGGTTCCCCTTAATATCCATTCCAGACCTAAAGGGCCTGGTAATTGAATTCTGGGGAACCCCCACGCTTTTTTTTTTTTTTTTATCAATGACTTTTGTATGTATTGATAAAAGCCGACAATTCATTAATAGCCGCGAGTGAGTTTTAAATGACTTTTTTTCCTTCAAAAATGAAATTTTTTGCAGGGACAGTTCTAAGCACGGGAAACATGCGCCACTTCACATGCATATCATACACACCCACCAGGTACGAAATTTAAAGGAATATTTCACTTTTATTGTTTCACTTTAAGCATTATTAAGATCACTGCTCCCGAAAAAACGGCCGTTTTTAAAACTTCTTTTTGCATTGATACATGTCCCCTGGGGCAGGACCCGGGTCCCCAAACTTTTTTTAGGACAATAACTTGCATATTAGGCTTTATAATTAGCACTTTAGATTTCTCCCATAGACTTTTCGAATTTGCCGCGAACACCCCAATTTGTTCGCTGTTCGGCGAACGGGCGAACAGGCAATGTTCGAGTCGAACATGAGTTCGACTCGAACTCGAAGCTCATCCCTAGTTTTGATTAACAGTTCTGCAAATCTTGCTCAAAGTTTGTAGAATACCCAATTAATGTTTATGGACCTTGTTATTTAATTCTTGCCATTTGGAGGGCTTATTAGCAAGCTATTGTCAAACAAAAGGAAAGCCTCGTTCGTACACACGACCGGTTTTCTCGTCAAGAAACGACAAGAAAACTGTTGGGATTGCTTTCTTGCCGAGAAAACCGTTCGTGTGTATAGTTTCTCGTCGAGAAAACTGCCGGGAATCTCGACGAGAAAAATAGAGAACCTGCTCTCTATTTTCTCGTCAGGATTCTCGTTTTTCTCGTCTGGATTCTGGTCGGCCTGTTTCCCGACGAGATAACCGGTCGTGTGTATGCTTTTCCGTCTTAAAAAAATCGCGCATGCTCAGAATCAAGTATAAGACGGGAGCGCTCCTTCTGGTAAAACTAGCGTTCGTAATGGAGATAGCACATTC
The DNA here is from genome assembly GCA_029206835.1 of Rana muscosa. Taxonomy (NCBI): domain Eukaryota; kingdom Metazoa; phylum Chordata; class Amphibia; order Anura; family Ranidae; genus Rana; species Rana muscosa. Next base: position 153,362,426 of record CM055119.1, on the reverse strand, counting down.
GTCACGCTAAAACGAACTGAAAGCACGAAGACTGAAAAGCGTGAATCATCTCTCCCCAAACTTTTAATAACACGCGGTAACACGAGAACAACAAAAGCAGCCCAAGGGGTGGCGCCATTGGAATCAAACTTCCCCTTTATACTGCCGTCGTACGTGTTGTATGTCACCGCGCTTTACAACGACGAGATTTGGAATTGACAGTGTGTATGCAAGGAAAGCTTGACAAGAATCTCGTCAAGCTTGACAAGAATTTTGTTGAGAAAAATTACAGTTTTTTTTACGACGAGATTCTCGGTCGTGTGTACGATGCTGAAGACTAGGGATGGGCCCGGTGCTCGATTCGAACCCATGTTCGAATCGAGCATCGGGCGTTCGCTCGCTCGTCGAGCCCAGAACTATTTGGGCCGTTCGCATCACATTCGTGTGATGCGAGCGGCCCCGCAATGCATTGCGGCCGGCGCGGCCGGCGCAGTGCATTGCTGGCTGATGATTGGCCAAGCATGCACTGTGACCCCGCATGCTTGGCCAATCACAGCGCCCGAAACTCGGAGAGCAATAATTGGCTACAGGCAGGACGCCTGTAGCCAATTACAGCTCAGGGGCTTTAGTACACGCCCCACCATTTAAAAGGCCGCCACGCCATCGGCCCCGGTCACATGAGTTCCGGCTTTAGGAGAGATTAGTCTGCTGATTCTGTCTTTGCTTGATACTGAAAGATTTGCTCTTCTTTGCTAAACCATTGGCTATTTCTTTGCTAAACCATTGCTACCTAAGTCATTGATCGTTCATTGCTGCTGATTGCACAGTTAGTGTGTTATTAGCTGCTGCTGGGGATTAGTCTGGTGCGTGCTTACTGTTAGTACAGTATTGCAGTAGTACCAACCGCAGTGCTGTTAGCACAGCATTGCACCCCAACAGCACCCATAGGACTTCTAGTGTGTTAGTGGCAGCAAACAGAGCTCCTATATTTTCTTCTCAGCAGCACCCATAGGACTTCTAGTGTGTTAGTGGCAGCAAACAGAGCTCCTATATTTTCTTCTCAGCACCACCCATAGGACTTCTAGTGTGTTAGTGGCATCACACAGAGCTCCTATATTTTCTTCTCAGCAGCACCCATAGGACTTCTAGTGTGTTAGTGGCAGCAAACAGAGCTCCTATATTTTCTTCTCAGCAGCACCCATAGGACTTCTAGTGTGTTAGTGGCAGCAAACAGAGCTCCTATATTTTCTTCTCAGCAGCACCCATAGGACTTCTAGTGTGTTAGTGGCAGCAAACAGAGCTCCTATATTTTCTTCTCAGCAGCACCCATAGGACTTCTAGTGTGTTAGTGGCATCACACAGAGCTCCTATATTTTCTTCTCAGCAGCACCCATAGGACTTCTAGTGTGTTAGTGGCAGCAAACAGAGCTCCTATATTTTCTTCTCAGCAGCACCCATAGGACTTCTAGTGTGTTAGTGGCAGCAAACAGAGCTCCTATATTTTCTTCTCAGCAGCACCCATAGGACTTCTAGTGTGTTAGTGGCAGCAAACAGAGCTCCTATATTTTCTTCTCAGCAGCACCCATAGGACTTCTAGTGTGTTAGTGGCATCACACAGAGCTCCTATATTTTCTTCTCAGCAGCACCCATAGGACTTCTAGTGTGTTAGTGGCAGCAAACAGAGCTCCTATATTTTCTTCTCAGCAGCACCCATAGGACTTCTAGTGTGTTAGTGGCATCACACAGAGCTCCTATATTTTCTTCTCAGCAGCACCCATAGGACTTCTAGTGTGTTAGTGGCATCACACAGAGCTCCTATATTTTCTTCTCAGCAGCACCCATAGGACTTCTAGTGTGTTAGTGGCAGCAAACAGAGCTCCTATATTTTCTTCTCAGCAGCACCCATAGGACTTCTAGTGTGTTAGTGGCAGCAAACAGAGCTCCTATATTTTCTTCTCAGCAGCACCCATAGGACTTCTAGTGTGTTAGTGGCAGCAAACAGAGCTCCTATATTTTCTTCGCAGCAGCACCCATAGGACTTCTAGTGTGTTAGTGGCATCACACAGAGCTCCTATATTTTCTTCTCAGCAGCACCCATAGGACTTCTAGTGTGTTAGTGGCAGCAAACAGAGCTCCTATATTTTCTTCTCAGCAGCACCCATAGGACTTCTAGTGTGTTAGTGGCAGCAAACAGAGCTCCTATATTTTCTTCTCAGCAGCACCCATAGGACTTCTAGTGTGTTAGTGGCATCACACAGAGCTCCTATATTTTCTTCTCAGCAGCACCCATAGGACTTCTAGTGTGTTGGTGGCAGCAAACAGAGCTCCTATATTTTCTTCTCAGCAGCACCCATAGGACTTCTAGTGTGTTAGTGGCATCACACAGAGCTCCTATATTTTCTTCTCAGCAGCACCCATAGGACTTCTAGTGTGTTAGTGGCAGCAAACAGAGCTCCTATATTTTCTTCTCAGCAGCACCCATAGGACTTCTAGTGTGTTAGTGGCAGCAAACAGAGCTCCTATATTTTCTTCTCAGCAGCACCCATAGGACTTCTAGTGTGTTAGTGGCAGCAAACAGAGCTCCTATATTTTCTTCTCAGCAGCACCCATAGGACTTCTAGTGTGTTAGTGGCATCACACAGAGCTCCTATATTTTCTTCTCAGCAGCACCCATAGGACTTCTAGTGTGTTAGTGGCAGCAAACAGAGCTCCTATATTTTCTTCTCAGCAGCACCCATAGGACTTCTAGTGTGTTAGTGGCAGCAAACAGAGCTCCTATATTTTCTTCTCAGCAGCACCCATAGGACTTCTAGTGTGTTAGTGGCAGCAAACAGAGCTCCTATATTTTCTTCTCAGCAGCACCCATAGGACTTCTAGTGTGTTAGTGGCATCACACAGAGCTCCTATATTTTCTTCTCAGCAGCACCCATAGGACTTCTAGTGTGTTAGTGGCAGCAAACAGAGCTCCTATATTTTCTTCTCAGCAGCACCCATAGGACTTCTAGTGTGTTAGTGGCATCACACAGAGCTCCTATATTTTCTTCTCAGCAGCACCCATAGGACTTCTAGTGTGTTGGTGGCAGCAAACAGAGCTCCTATATTTTCTTCTCAGCAGCACCCATAGGACTTCTAGTGTGTTAGTGGCAGCAAACAGAGCTCCTATATTTTCTTCTCAGCAGCACCCATAGGACTTCTAGTGTGTTAGTGGCAGCAAACAGAGCTCCTATATTTTCTTCTCAGCAGCACCCATAGGACTTCTAGTGTGTTAGTGGCATCACACAGAGCTCCTATATTTTCTTCTCAGCAGCACCCATAGGACTTCTAGTGTGTTGGTGGCAGCAAACAGAGCTCCTATATTTTCTTCTCAGCAGCACCCATAGGACTTCTAGTGTGTTAGTGGCAGCAAACAGAGCTCCTATATTTTCTTCTCAGCAGCACCCATAGGACTTCTAGTGTGTTAGTGGCAGCAAACAGAGCTCCTATATTTTCTTCTCAGCAGCACCCATAGGACTTCTAGTGTGTTAGTGGCAGCAAACAGAGCTCCTATATTTTCTTCGCAGCAGCACCCATAGGACTTCTAGTGTGTTAGTGGCATCACACAGAGCTCCTATATTTTCTTCTCAGCAGCACCCATAGGACTTCTAGTGTGTTAGTGGCAGCAAACAGAGCTCCTATATTTTCTTCTCAGCAGCACCCATAGGACTTCTAGTGTGTTAGTGGCAGCAAACAGAGCTCCTATATTTTCTTCTCAGCAGCACCCATAGGACTTCTAGTGTGTTAGTGGCATCACACAGAGCTCCTATATTTTCTTCTCAGCAGCACCCATAGGACTTCTAGTGTGTTGGTGGCAGCAAACAGAGCTCCTATATTTTCTTCTCAGCAGCACCCATAGGACTTCTAGTGTGTTAGTGGCAGCAAACAGAGCTCCTATATTTTCTTCTCAGCAGCACCCATAGGACTTCTAGTGTGTTAGTGGCAGCAAACAGAGCTCCTATATTTTCTTCTCAGCAGCACCCATAGGACTTCTAGTGTGTTAGTGGCATCACACAGAGCTCCTATATTTTCTTCTCAGCAGCACCCATAGGACTTCTAGTGTGTTAGTGGCAGCAAACAGAGCTCCTATATTTTCTTCTCAGCAGCACCCATAGGACTTCTAGTGTGTTAGTGGCATCACACAGAGCTCCTATATTTTCTTCTCAGCAGCACCCATAGGACTTCTAGTGTGTTAGTGGCATCACACAGAGCTCCTATATTTTCTTCTCAGCAGCACCCATAGGACTTCTAGTGTGTTAGTGGCATCACACAGAGCTCCTATATTTTCTTCTCAGCAGCACCCATAGGACTTCTAGTGTGTTAGTGGCAGCAAACAGAGCTCCTATATTTTCTTCTCAGCAGCACCCATAGGACTTCTAGTGTGTTAGTGGCAGCAAACAGAGCTCCTATATTTTCTTGTCAGCAGCACACATAGTACCTATAGTGTGTTAGTGTCAGCACCCATAGGACCTACAGTGTGTTGTGAGCACACATAGGAGTTCTATTTTTTATACTATATACACTACCGACTACAATGGCTGGAAGACCGCCAAGGAGAGGCAGAGCGTGCCGAGGCAAGAACACAGGGCAGGCAGGCTCTGTTTCTAGAGACAACAGTGCTGGCCGTGGACGTGGTCGTGCATCGTCATCAGCACGTGGCCATGGGACACGCTTGTCTTTGTTTTCGGCAGCTGGACATGTGGAGCCGCATCATGCCGAAGGCTTGGTAGAATGGATGACCAAGCCCTCCTCATCCTCCTCATCCTCTCTCACCCAGGCTCAGGGTACTGGCAGAGCAGCTGCCAACGCGTACTCAATGGCATCATCAGCCACCCCTTCCCTAGACCCACCATGTCCTCCTGAGGAGTCCCCCGAACTGTTTGAGCACAGTGTTGGGTACATGCTCCAGGAGGATGCCCAACGATTCGAAGGCTCGGATGATGATACCCAGCTTGAGGAAGTCAGTAGTGTGCGCGCAGAGAGAGGGGATGCTGAAGGACAGCAATCTGGCAGTAGTGTTCCACCAGCTGCAGCTTACTGCCAGGTTTGCTCTAGTGGTGAAGAGGGAGGGGATGATGAGGTCACTGACTCCACGTGGGTGCCTGAAGGGAGAGAGGAGGAGGAGGAGGATGCAGCGTCACATGTCCAACGAGGCAGGATGCCCCCTGGAGGCCAGCTAGAGGCCAGCACAGCAACTGTACCACACTGCAGAGCTCCGCCTGTGCAGGGCGCTGCCTCTGCACATTATCACAAAAGTTCTTTGGTGTGGGCCTTTTTTGAGACGAGTGCATCAGATCGCACCACTGCTATTTGCAATATTTGTCTCAAGCGTATCTCGCGTGGCCAAAACATCAGCCGCTTGGGCACCACAAGCATGAGCAGACATATGTCGACCTGCCATGCAGCTCGTTGGCAAGCACACATAAAAGACCCACACCAAAGAACAAAGCGGACCTCTCCTTGCTCCTCATCAGCTGGGATCTCCATCCCCACTATATCTTCAGTCCTCTCTGAAAGCTGCTCTGAGAGGACTGAAGGTGTAGAATTAGGTGTGTCACAACCAAGTACTTGCAGTACACCGACGTCCGATTGTAGCAGGCAAATTTCCCTGCCCCAGCTGCTGGACCGTCGAAAGAAGTATACTCCCAGCCATCCACATGCCCAGCGGTTGAATGCTAGCTTGGCTAAATTGCTAGCACTTCAACTGCTGCCTTTTCAGTTGATAGACTCGGCCCCCTTCCGTGAGTTTGTTCAATGTGCGGTTCCTCAGTGGCAGGTTCCCAAACGCCACTTTTTCTCACGGAAGGCGATTCCGTCTCTCTACTGGCATGTGGAAGGCAATGTCCATGCCTCGCTGGACAGGGCGGTCAGCGGTAAGGTGCATATTACCGCTGACTCATGGTCCAGCAGGCATGGACAGGGACGTTATCTTTCTTTCACGGCCCATTGGGTCACTCTATTGGCAGCTGGAAGGGATGCAGGACAAGGTGCAGTAGTGTTGGAGGTTGTTCCGCCACCACGCCTCCAAAATGCTACTACTGGTTGTGACACACCTCTCTCCTCCACCCCCTCCTCTTCTTCTTCCTCCATGTCCTCTTCGAGTGCTCTGTCCTCGGAACCAGCGGTGCTCCGTAGGCGTACAAGGGGCTACGCGAGTACGCAGGCAAAAAGATGCCATGCCGTGCTTGCGCTGGTGTGTTTGGGGGACAGGAGCCACACTGGGTCAGAGGTTCTGGCAGCTCTGCAGGGGCAGGCCGAGAGGTGGTTGACGCCACGCCAGCTTAAGCCAGGAATGGTCGTTTCTGATAATGGCACCAACCTCCTCTCCGCCCTGCGACAGGGGCAGCTCACCCATGTGCCCTGTATGGCTCACGTCCTCAACCTGGTGGTGCAGCGGTTCTTGGGCAGGTTCCCAGGCTTACAGGATGTCCTGAGGCAGGCCAGGAAAGTCTGTGTGCATTTCCGCCGATCTTATAATGCCAGTGCTCGGCTGACTGAGCTGCAAAAGGAGCTGAACCTGCCCAAGAACCGCCTAATATGTGACATGCCCACCAGGTGGAACTCAACGTTGGCCATGCTGCAGCGACTGCACACGCAGCAGAGGGCCATCAATGAGTACCTTTGCGACTACGGCACCAGGACAGGGTCAGGGGAGCTTGGCTTTTTTTCCCCACGCCAGTGGAGCATGATCAGGGATGCATGCACTGTCCTCTCACCATTTGAGGAGGCCACGAGGATGGTGAGCAGTGACAGTGCATGCATCAGTGACACTGTACCTCTTGTCCACCTGTTGGAGCATACGCTGCGTGGGATAATGGACAGGGCACTTGAGGCAGAACGGAGGCAGGAAGAGGAGGACTTCCTTGTCTCTCAAGGCCCCCTTTATCCAGACAATGTTCCTTCTGTCCCACCCATCACACAGGAAGAGGAGGAGGAGGAGGAGGAGGAGGAGGATTGTGTGAGCATGGAGGTGGAGCCTGGCACTCAGCATCAGCAGCAGCAGTCTTTTAGGGATGATGTACAGTCCCAACAAACCAGTGGACTTGTACGTGGCTGGGAGGAGGTGGCTGGCGATCATGTCATCCTCAGTGACCCAGAAGACTCCGGACCGAATGCCTCAGCTAACCTACGCTGCATGGCCTCCCTGATCCTGCAAAGCCTGCGGAAGGATCCTCGTGTTCTTCGGATCAAGGAGAGTGACCATTACTGGCTGGCCACTCTCCTTGATCCACGGTACAAGGGTAAGGTTGCGGACCTTATCTTGCCGTCGCAGAGGGAGCAGAGGATGAGACATCTCAGGGAGGCCTTGCAGAAAGGTCTGTGCAACGCGTTCCCAGAAACTGGGAGGTTACAAACTCCTGGTCCTGGACGACGAGTTGCTGAGGCTTCGGTCAGTAGCAGAAGGAGCGGTGGGGAAGGTGGACGTCTGACCGATGCGTTCAGACAATTTTTTAGTCCGCAGCCCCAAGGTATGATCGGTTCCAGCAACCATCGCCAGCGTCTGATATACATGGTGCAGGAATACCTAGGGGCAAGGTCAGACTTGGACACCTTTCCCACCGAAAATCCTCTGGCTTACTGGGTCCTGAGGATGGATCACTGGCCAGAGCTTGCACAGTATGCAATTGAGCTACTGGCCTGTCCTGCATCCAGCGTTCTTTCCGAACGCACATTCAGTGCTGCTGGAGGATTTGTCACCGATCATAGGGTGCGCCTGTCCACCGACTCGGTTGATCGACTGACCTTCATAAAAATGAATCAGTCTTGGATCACCACCAGCTACCAGACACCTGAAGCGGATATAACGGAATAATTTATAATGTCACATCCCTTCAAGACTGCCTATGCTGATGCTGAGTGACTGTCCTGTTATGTTCACTGACTATCCTCTTCCTCCTCCTCAATGATCCATGCCACCACACCAGTGCCTAAGGCACAATTTTTCAGCCCCTGTATAACAGGGGCGTGTAATTACAATTTTTTAAAAAGATGCTTCGCAACAGGTGTGACTGCTGTGCTCAGAGTACAGTATCTGTGAGGGGTTGCAGTGTTGTGGCACCAGCACCAGTGCCTAAGGCACAATTTTTCAGCCCCTGTTGGGGCGTGTAATTACAATTTTTAGGCAATGCTTTGCAACAGGTCTCATTGCTGTGCTCAGAGTACAGTATCTGTGAGGGGTTGCAGTGTTGTGGCACCAGCACCAGTGCCTAAGGCACAATTTTTCAGCCCCTGTATAACAGGGGCGTGTAATTACAATTTTTTAAAAAGATGCTTCGCAACAGGTGTGACTGCTGTGCTCCAAGTACAGTATCTGTGAGGGGTTGCAGTGTTGTGGCACCAGCACCAATGCCTAAGGCACAATTTTTCAGCCCCTGTTTAACAGGGGCGTGTAATTACAAATCTTGATCTAATAGTTCACAGCAGGGCCCATTCCTGCGCCCACCAAGAGTAACTATGAGGGCCTACAGTCTTGTGGCAACACCGTCCACCACCACCACCACCACCAAAGGCCCAATTTTTCTGCCCTGTTCAACAGGTGCATGCAATTACAAATCTTGATCTAATAACTCACAGCAGGGCCCATTCCTGCACCCACCAAGAGTAACTGTGAGGGCTTACAGTCTTGTGGCAACACCGTCCACCACCACCACCACCACCACCAAAGGCCCAATTTTTCTGCCCGGTTCAACAGGTGCATGCAAGTACAAATCTTGATCTATTAACTCACAGCAGGGCCCATTCCTGTGCCCACCAGTCTTGTGGCTACACCAACATCTAATAGGGCAAATTTCTGCAGAGTATATACGGCAGGCCCCTACTTTCAAACATCCAACTTACAAACGACTCCTACTTGCAAACGGCAAGAGAAAACAGGAAGTGAGAGGAAATCTACCCCTAGGAAGGAAAATTCTATCCTGTTAGATTTAATTTGGGAAAAAGGTATCTCCTCTCTACTGATGCTTTATCACCAATCCTTGTTTCAATTAAAACCCCACTTTTCCAAAAACATTTGTCATTGGGACGGAAAGTGAGGTGACATGTTCTGAACAGATGTGCAAAGACAGCAAATGTTACAGGGGTGATAACCCCTCCCTATGTTCTCCAAAAAGCTTAAAAATTGATTTTTTTTGGGATGTAGCTACACTTCATAATGTACCTGTTCAGATTCTACTTAAGAACAAACCTACAGTCCATGTCTTGTTTGCACCACCTATATACTGCTGTTCAGAGTATATAGGGTTGTAGGTATAGGGTTTTATTTTGGGTGCGGGGTCCCCCTTAGTATCCATACAAGACCCAAAGGGGCTGGGGTGGGGGGGGGGGGGGTGATGGGGTAGCCATGCCATTTTTCTCAAGGATTTTCAGCCATATGGCGGCCAGGACAAGACATGACATTAAAGCCGCAAGTGGTTTTAAATGGCTTCTTTTTTTCCTTTACAAATGTCATTTTGTGCAAGGACAGTTCTAAACACGGGAAACACATGCCACTTCACAGGCATACTTTAGACACCCCCCAGGTACCATATTTAAAGGAAAATTTCACACTTTTTTTTTTCACTTTATGCATCATTAAAATGACTGCTCCCGAAAAAACTTTAGTTTTTAAAATTTCTTTTTGCATTGATATATGTCCCCTGGGGCAGGACCCGGGTCCCCAAACCTGTTTTATGACATTAACATGCATATTGGCCGTTGTAATTAGCAATTTTGATTTCGAACGTTCGCGTCCATTATAACGAATAGGGTTCGAAAATTCGCGCAAACTTTCGGTCCGTTCGAAGGTTCTGGTGCGAACCGAACCCGGGGGTGTTCGGCTCATCCCTACTGAAGACAGCTAATATCCGGGTTCAAACCAATCCCAAGCCTATCCCTACTGGTTCCTTGTCCTTTTCCTTCCGCCTCCTTTTTTTTGGGGGGTTTTTGGTCACAGTTTTCAGAGCTCGCATTTTGTGCTTCGGTGTTGCCCAAAAAGGATTTGATCTGAAATAAATGTTTTTTCTTCATAAAATCCAGCAGCAATAACGGAAGGCTAATCTTTCATAAGAATGTAATAAGAGACTAACTAGTAAACATACAATTCCCATAGAGAGCAATATTTGCTTTATTCCCGAGCTAGCTCTCACTCTGTCAGTCAGATAAGCCAGCACTATAAAGGTCACGGGCTCAGCAAGAAATGAAACAGTTTCAAGATGGGAACATTAAGAAGAAGGTGAGCTTCACGCGCTTAGAAATGAATTGCTTTCGAAAATCTATATAATTCCATCGCTGTTTCAGGGCCAGTGACCACTCAGCCTCACTGCCCCCACGAAAGATGTAGGGTTAATATTCTAGAATGTTTTAAATCCTCTGAGAAGGAAGGAAACAAGTAATTGCAGATCCGTGGAGCAGAACAAGAAGTGATTAGAAAGATAAGGTTTAATTAAATGGTTTATTGAAGATGGGAATAAGAAGGGTGCTCTTAAAATGGTATTATACAGTTTCATTTAAATCAAAATGATCTAGAGAGTATTTTTTAATGGAGATTTTTTTTTTTAATCTACGTCTTATCCTTAACATTAACAATGTTTTTCTTTTTTTTTTAATACGTTTTTTGGGGAAAGGTGTGCCATTGTATTGCAGGCTGTTTGCAATTGTTGTAAATCAATTAAATGCAGGAAATGTTGTCCACTAGGTGGCAGAGCATTTCCTTAAGCCACAAAGGGTTTGGCTTGGGTGTTAGACAGATTTGGGAACAGTTTTTTAGTCTCTAAGGGGCAAAAAAAAGAAATATTGGAAAAGGACAGAATACTTGGAAGAAACTGAAAGTGTTTGCAGGTGAACAGATGTTTGACTTAAAATACCAGATTCCATTGCCTCCGGATCACACTGTAGAAGCTTTTCAGTTCTTCTGCAACATTTGGATAATGTGCTATGATGTAGAATTGATCTTATGAGTTTTACAGTGTTTATAGAAAATATTTATGTTTAATTCCGAACTCTGGTCAGCTTAAAGGGGTTGTAACCCTCGTGTTTTTTCACCTTAATGCATCTTATGCATTAAGGTGAAAAAACTTTTTGTCGCTGACCAGCCCCCTAGCCTCCCCCCTGTTTTTCTCACCTGAGCCCATTCGTTTCCATGGTGGAGATACACTCTACCTCTCTGGCCGGGTTTCTCGGATCTTGAATGGACAGATTGATAGCAGCGCAGCCATAGGCTCCCGCTGCTGTCACTCAAATCCAATAATGCAGGCGCCGGGGGTGTCGAGCCCGGCATTCTGTGTCTATGGACGCAAATGCTGGACTCGGGAGTGCGCCTGCACAGTAACCCCCAGGAAGAGTGCTTCTCCTAGGGGGTTTACCGATGTGGGGAGGAGCCACGAGCGCCGTTGGGGGACCCCAGAAGACGATGATCGGGGCCACTCTGTGCAAAACGAACTGCACAGTGGAGGTAGGTATATGTTTATTATGAAAAAAAAAAACAAAAAAACAAGGGTTTACAACCCCTTTGAAAGGTAATTAAAGCGACATTAAAACATGGTATACTTACCTGCTCTGTGTAATGGTTTTGAACAGAGCCACCCCAATCCTACTCTTCTGGGGTCCCCCGCCAGTACTCCTCCTCTTCGGCAAGTGCCCCCATGGAAAGACGCTTTCCATGCGGCACCCATGGGTGCTCGCTGCAAAACTGCCCTGTCTGCGTTTATTGACACAGAGCGGATGGCTTGGCTCCACCCCCTGCTCAATTGAACCAGCATTTGATTGGCAGCAGCGGGAGCCAATGGCCCAGGGAGGAGGGAGACAGGAGCGAAAGCAGCTGTTCTTTTGCATATCGCTGGATTGGATCAGCCTCAGGTAAGTATAAGGGGGGGGGGGGGGATTTTGTAATTTTGCTGCACAGAAGGTTTTTCACCTTAACCACTACTGCCCCAGAAGATTTTACCCCCTTCCTGGCCAGAGCAATTTTTACAATTTGGCACTGCGTCGTTTTAACTGAAAATTGCACGGTCGTGCGACACTGTACCAAACACAATATTTGCGTCCTTTTTTTCTCACAAATAGAGCTTTCTTTTGGTGGCATTTGATCACCTCTGCGGTTTTTATTCTTTGCGCTATAAACAAAAAAAGAGCGACAATTTTGAAAAAAAAACAATATTTTTTACTTTTTGCTATAATAAATATCCCCAAAATTTAAAAAAAAAAACTAATTTCTACATTAGTTTAGGCCAATATATATCCTTCTACATATTGTTGGTAAAAAAAATCGCAATCAGCATATATTGATTGGTTTGCGCAGTTATAGCATCTACCAACTATGGGAAAGATTTATGGCATGTTTATTATTTTTTATTTCTTTACTAGTAATGGTGGTGATCTGCGCGATTTTTAGCGGTACTGCGACATTGCGACAGACAGTACGGACACTTTTGACACATTTTTGGGACCATTGACATTTATACAGCGATCAGTGCTATAAAAATGCACTGATTACTGTGTAAATGTCACTGGCAGGGAAGGGGTTGACACTAGGGGGCGATCAAAGTGTGTGTTCCCTAGGTGTATATGTATGATATGTATGGGGATAGGACTGACTAGGACAGGAGACAGTTCGTTGTTCCTACATAGTAGGAACACACGATCTGTCTCCTCTCCTTTGACAGGACAGGGATTTGTGTGTTTACACACACAAATCCCTGTGCTGGCTCTCGTGCACGCAATCGCACGGGGGCCAGCGGCGGTCGCGACTGCCGGCCGTGTGCATTGGGTCCCCCGCCATGCAGCGCGCATGCGTGGCTCCGGCGGTGCACGCTCCCTCTGGCAGTTCTTAAAGGGAAACCCGTATATGTACGGGGTTTCGCCCAGGAGAACCATTGCGCAGTAAATCTCCGTGAGCTGGTTAATGCAAAGAATGCGTTAAGGTGAAATACCTAAAAGCTTTGGAACCACTTTAAACCCAAGAACAAAAATGTACTAGATTGCAGCTTACAGTCCTTAGACATGGTGGCTACATTAGTTTTCTTTTTTTTCAAGCAAAACTGCATTTTCATCAAATACAGAAAATACTTGTTAATCTTGCCAGAAATGCATTGTCCTTGTCACTTGTGAGCTGCACTGAAGAATATCTTTGTTCTTAGTTACCTTCAATAAACTACCATTTCCTTTCTCCATGTAATGGAGATAAAGAGATACGGACATCAGCAGAACAGCGTGACAACCATGATGTAGCTGCCAAGGTATTTGCAGGATTACAAGTTGAAAATAAATAAAAATAAACTTGAAAAAATAAAACAAATGCAGCCACCACACTAAGGACTAGTAAGCTGGAATATATTACATTTTTGGTGTTTTTGGGCTTAGATACAGCTTGTAGCTTTGGAGGTTATAATGGAGTGTAATTGTAGCACCCTCTAGTGTGTGCTAGAAGTAGTGTAGAGTGTGTTAGAGTTTAGAGTAGGTAAATTCTAGTTTGGCTCAGAGCTAAGTCTGAGTCATGGAAACTGGGTCAGGGTTCAGTGAAGTTCAGGGCTGGATGACTCATCCTGACCTCTCCTCTGGTGCCTCCCCCTGGTCTAGAAGGTTGGAGAATCTTCTAGAATTAGTCAGTGGAGGATAGGAGGAGCTGCCATGAATGTTTATGAGGCCTCAGCCAGTCAATCCCCAGTAGTTGGCTGGCAGGGGACAGAGCTCACCTTATAAATAGATATGGGCAATGCCAGCAGTGGCAGTCAGGTGTAAGATAGAGATACAGTGCTGAGGAGATTGTCAGTGGCCTTCAGGGGTGCCTCCTAGTCTGGGGGGGGGGGTGTCCTGTGTTGGGCTGGGCCATGGGTGCTGGAAAGATCCTGCCACAACACATGGGCGGAAGCCCTTCCTGGAGGCAAAGGGGCAAGAGTGGACAGAGTGAGTAGATCAGCACTGTTGGGGACTGACAAGGCGGGAGACTGCCACATGTAGCCAGTCTCCCTGAAGACAGGTGGTGTGTGCTTAAGACTTCATCCTTCATCCTTCCCTGGGAGATTTCCTGAGAGTCAGCTGGGTGGACCTTGTTTGTACACTGGTGCACAGTCATGTTGGAACAGGAAGGGGCCATCCTCAAACTGTTCCCACAAAGTTGGGAGCGTGAAATTGTCCAAAATGTCTTGGTATGCAGACGTCTTAAGAGTTCTCTTCAATGGAACAAGGATCCAAGCCCAACCTCTGAAAAACAATCCCACACCATAATTCCCGCTCCACCAAATGATTTGGACCAGTGCACAAAGCAAGGTCCATAAAGACATGGATGAGCGAGTTTGTGGTGGAGGAACCTGACTGGCCTGATTAACTGGAGGAACTTGAGTCCTGACCTCAACCTGATAGAACACCATTGGAATGAATTAGAGCGCAGACAGTGAACCAGGCCTTCTTGTCCACATTAGTGCCTGACCTCACAAATGCATTTCTGCAAGAATGGTCAAACATTCCCATAGACACACTCCTAAACCTTGTGGACAGCCTTCCCAGATGTGTTGAAGCTGTTATAGCTGTAAAGGGTGGGCCAACTTAATATTGAACCCTATGGACTAGGACTGGCTGGGTTCCCAATAAAGTTCATGTGAGTGTAAAGGCAGATGTTCCAATACTTTTGGTAATTTGGTGTATATATATATATATATAATATATATATATACACAGTTGCAATAAAAAGTATGTGAACCCTTTTGGAATGATATGTATTTCTGCACAAATTGGTCATAAAATGTGATCTGATCTTCATCTAATGCCGTGTACACACGACCGTTTTTCTCGTAGAGAAAAACAAAACTTTTTCCTTTTGACGAGAAAAACTATCGTCAGTGGGCATTTTGTCGTTTTTCTCGACGAGAAAAACGGCATTAAAAACGACGAGAAAAATTAGAACATGTTCTAATTTTTCTCGTTGTTTTTCCCGACATTTTTTCCGCGGCAGTTTTCCCATAGGGAAACACTGCCGCGGAGCCCACAGACGGTCGTTTTTCTCGACAAGAGAAAAAATGTCGTGAAAAACGACCGTGTGTGGGGAACAAGCCGTTCCCTCGTTTTTAATGTCATTATTCACGGCGGTTTTTTAACCGCCGTGAATAATGATCGTGTGTACGCGGCATAAGTCACAACAATAGACAACCACAGTCTGCTTAAACTAATAACACACAAATAATTAAATGTTACCATGTTTTAATTGAATTCACCATGTAAACATTCACAGTGCAGGTTGAAAAAATATGTGAACCCTTGGATTTAATAACTGGTTGAACCTCCTTTTGGCAGCAATAACTTCAACCAAACGTTTCCTGTAGTTGCAGATCAGACGTGCACAACGGTCAGGAGTAATTCTTGACCATTCCTCTTTACAGAACTGTTTCAGTTCAGCAATATTCTTGGGATGTCTGGTGTGAATCGCTTTCTTGTGGTCATGCCACAGCATCTCAATCGGGTTGAGGTCAGGACTCTGACTGGGCCACTCCAGAAGGCGTATTTTCTTCTGTTTAAGCCATTCTGTTGTTTATTTACTTTTATGCTTTGGGTCGTTGTCCTGTTGCAACACCCATCTTCTGTTGAGCTTCAGCTGGTGGACAGATGGCCTTAAGTTCTCCTGCAAAATGTCTTGATAAACTTGGGAATTCATTATTCCTTCGATGATAGCAATCCGTCCAGGCCCTGACGCAGCAAAACAGCCCCAAACCACGATGCCCCCACCACCATACTTCACAGTTGGGATGAGGTTTTGATGTTGGTGTGCTGTGCCTCTTTTTCTCCACACATAGTGTTGTGTGTTTCTTCCAAACAACTCAACTTTGGTTTCATCTGTCCACAGAATATTTTGCCAGTACTGCTGTGGAACATCCAGGTGCTCTTGTGCAAACTGTAAACGTGCAGCAATGTTTTTTTTGGACAGCAGTGGCTTCTTCTGTGGTATCCTCCCATGAAATCCATTCTTGTTTAGTGTTTTATGTATCGTAGATTCGCTAACAGGGATGTTAGCATATGCCAGAGACTTTTGTAAGTCTTTAGCTGACACTCTAGGATCCTTCTTCACCTCATTGAGCAGTCTGCTCTGTGCTCTTGCAGTCATCTTTACAGGACGGCCACTCCTAGGGAGACTAGCAGCAGTGCTGAACTTTCTCCATTTATAGACAATTTGTCTTACCGTGGACTGATGAACAGCAAGGCTTTTGGAGATACTTTTATAACCCTTTCCGGCTTCATGCAAGTCAACAATTCTTAATCGTAGGTCTTCTGAGAGCTCTTTTGTGCAAGGCATCATTCACATCAGGCAATGCTTCTTGTGAAAAGCAAACCCTGAACTGGTGTGTTTTTTTTAGAGGGCAGGGCAGCTGTAACCAACACCTCCAATCTCATCTCATTGATTGGACTCCAGTTGGCTGACACCTCACTCCAATTAGCTCTTGGAGATCTCATTAGTCTAGGCGTTCACATACTTTTTCCACCTGCACTGTAAATGTTTACTTGGTGTGTTCAATAAAAACATGGTAACATTTAATTATTTGTGTGTTATTAGTTTAAGCAGACTGTAATTGTCTACTGTTGTGACTTAGATGAAGATCAGATCACATTTTATGACCAATTTGTGCAGAAATCCATATCATTCCAAGGGGTTCACATACTTTTTATTGCAACTGTTTATATATATATATATATATATATATATATATATATATATATATATACACACACAGTATGTGTGTATATATATATATATATATATATAGACTGTATATACAGTATATATAATGTTAGTTCCACTTTTAGGGCTCATTCATTCAGGCAGCTAAAGCGCAGAGTTCAGATGCTGCTGAATTCTGCAGTTGGATGGCATCCAGAACTGGTTAAAGGCCCCCATTTCATGTTGCCTCTTAAATGAGCAGTTACATGCGAACAGTTGTGATGCTGGCTATTGATTTGTACAGGGCACAAATCTGGTCGCAATGGTTGCTGGCCATGGTGCACGTATTTGCATTGAACTGGTTTCTTTGCCAGCGAAAATCTTATGAATGGAACATTCTTAATCTCTCTTTATTTAAAGGGTATTTTAGTACATTGGTTCACATACCTCTCCTCAAATCCCACTAACAGTGCTTTTTTTCATATATATAGTTAGATCCAGAGTAAGAAAAGAGAAGCATGGATGCAGGGGCAGCAGCAATGAAGTTTGGCATAGAAGTTTTTTTTGTAGGGTAAAGTAAAAAGAAATTAAGGGGAACTTACCAGATTTGTGAGTCAGGCAGGAACACAAGGGGCTTCAGGGGATGGTCAGTAGGAGGGTCCTAGGAAGTCTTCAGCCAAAAGAGAGCTGGCGCTAGAAAAACATTCCACCCTTTTATTTTGGTGGACGATGTTGCATTCTGTTGGGGACAGTTCCGGATTTGGTGTTGATATGCCATAGCAGCTGGTGGGGTACAAGGTTCTTGAATGTGGTCATTATGGGCAAAATGTACTTTGATAAGGACTTAGGTTCAGCTCTTCTTATTTATGGTTCAGTGACAGTGAGCTTTAAGTCAGTCATGGTTGTAGCTGCGACCATTGGTGTTACTGTCTCCGAGTCAATGTTTTGCGGCTGGAGATCTACGTTTTGGTTGTACACAGGTACTCTGTTACATAGAAAGGAGATATTTCATGGGGCCGGCCATGAAGCAAGAAACAGTTACTATTAGGGATTTAGAAGAATCCTACTCATTTATAAAAAATATGTAAATCCTTTATTATGAAAATGCAAAATTATACAAACGCACTGTGTTACTCTATTACAGGGAGATGCCTTAAGGACCTTAGGGCTTCATTCATACTTGAATGTTAATATGTTATTAATACCATCTGTTAATAAAGGGCTGCTTAGGCCATTAAACTCCAATTTTGTGTCATGTGTGGTTATTACTTTTTTTTTTTTTTTGGTGGAGAATGCGGGCATCGATGTGTGGTTATTTCGATATGGATAAGCAGTGGTGTGGTGGTCAAGCAGTATTGGAGACAAATCTTCAGTAATACCATAGTCAAGACAACCATAATGAGCAATTTAGCTATCTATGTAGATTGGAAGTGTTGGCAGGACTTGAGGATGAATTTTGAATAACTGTACCAGGACACATTGCTCCAGGCAGACAGCAAAAGAAAATGTAGACAAATACAGGGTTAAATCTTATTATAATTTTCTGCACACCAGTACATGGTAGCCTCAGCTTAATCAATGAAAATACAGCAATAGAACCCATAAGCAACCTGCACAAAGGTCAACTAATGCGGCGTACATCATGTGGGGGCTTTCCAGTTTAATGAACCCGAGATGTTATCTGTGAATGGCTACTGTCATGGAATAATGTTGTTTATGTTGACTTGATGCATGCTTACCAGCCTTATCTCTTTGTGTTGTGAATGACGAATGGAGAGTGTATCGTCAATGTGTCACTCCCGCAAAACGCTGCGGGATAACTACAAAGGCCACAGCCACATTTTATCAATAATTGGGAGTCTCCCTGACCCTGTCCCTCATTAAGTGATCACAATGGGTTCTCTCTGTATGGTAGTAGTTATTTTTGAATTGACTGAAGGTACGCAGACAATTATCCACACTGAACGATGGCTCTTGGTGCACGCTGGTAATTCTCAGTAAAAGGTGTTAAAAGAAATCCACATTTTTTTTATTTACTTCTTATATGTAAAGAGATTCACTTGATGCATATAATGTTATTAATACGTGTTAGGGTTTTAAAGTAATTGTAATTAGTAATTGTAATTAGGAATGTATATAAAAAGGAGCCATATTATCTTATACAGGCTCTGCTGTCTGCCTTTTACCACTACACAATGGTTGTGCTTTGCCGCACCTTCCCACAATGCAAGTCTATGGGGGTCATTTACTAAAGCTGGAGAGTGGAAAATCTGGTGCAGCTCTGCATAGAAACCAATCAGCTTCCAGGTTTTATTGCCAAAGCCAAAGTTAGAAGCTGATTGGCTACCATGAACAGCTGCATCAGATTTTTCACTGTTCAGTTTTAGTAAATCTCTCCCTATGTGTTGTCCAGTCGTTTGAAAATAATGCACTTCCTGAGTGGCTGATATCCAATGTTAAGGAATATGTTATCCCGGCATTTCATATTCCTGATATGTGCCTGCTGTACCATGAACTAGAATGACAAATTAGGTGAATAGACAAAAAATGTTGTGGGGGGGGGGGGGGGTTGCAGTACTGGACTTTAGTGGTACGGTATAAACGTACAATACTAGAATGTATTAAAATGTATTGTATGAAAAATGATCCTGTTCTTTGTATTTCTTCCTTTGTATGAAATCCCTGGTGTTCTTGCCATCCCCCTGCTTTCCTATTACAAAAATGGCCAAACAAGGCATGAGAGCACAGCATGGTCAGTTTTCTGGCCGTGCTGGGAACTCAGCCTGCTCTACCCCAATATAAAAGCGATTCAACCAGCGCAAATAAACCCTAAAAAAACAGCAGCTGAAACACTGAGGGTCAAATGATCAAATCCCCACATAAAACTGGTAGAAAAGCAGTGCAGCGCAAACACAAAAAAGACAATACTAAAAATGACACTAGAAAAATTGATGATAAGAACAGTCCATGATCTTCACTTAAAAGAATAACAAACACCAATAAGTGTCCAAAGGTGACTTCTTAAAAATCTTAAGGTGACTTGTGTGACGACCTCCACCACTGGTAATGATTAGCAGCTCACCTCAGCAAATGGACCCCTGAGCTAGTCAGTCAGGTCATGCAAGCAGTTCCTTCACTGGGATAAGTATAGCCAGGATAACTGTAATAAAACTGCACACTGGGATGGATGGATGCACACTGGTAACTCTCAGACTCACACCATCAGATCCAGGAAGTCGGGTACATAGAGGAAAAGCAAGGACATCTAGTGCTCTCCGTTTTAAAAGACATTTAATAAGTAAAAATAAGAATGCACTTACAAAGGACGCACTGTGCCTCAGTGCATAGAAACAGTCAGCATGGGACAAATCCACAAGTATTAGTGTGTAGGACGCAGATGACATCACGCAAAGTCACGTAGTTCCGTACGTGTTGCGTCCCAGGGGCTGGGACTTCATCAGCCGTGACAGAATGACGTGAGTCACCGCTATTCATACTACTAGGATGCAGCGCCCGGCCCATCAGGACAGTGTAAACACACCGTTGTCATAGAAACCCAACTAGCAGGTAAATAAAGGCCGGGAGAGGCAGAAAACTATCGTGAAGGATATATTCACACGGAATATATCCTAAATTAGGATGAAATTACACTCTTAAGCACAGTTACAATAATAAATAAAAAAGTACCGTATTTATCGGCGTATAACACGCGCCGGCGTATAACACGCACCCCAAGTTTAGGAGGAAATTTTAGGGAAAAAAACTTTTAGCAGGGAAGTTTAAGGAAAAATAACTTACATTTAAATGCAGCCTTGTCAGTGTCCATTGCAGCCTTGTCACAGTGCAGCCTTGTCAGTGTCCATTGCAGCCTTGTCACAGTGCAGCCTTGTCAGTGTCCATTGCAGCCTTGCCCCAGAGTCCATTTCAGCCTTGCCCCAGAGTCGCCGTGCAGCCTTGCCCCAGTGTCGCCGTGCAGCCTTGCCCCAGTGTCACCGTGCATCATTTTAAAATTGGCGCCGAGACTGTGCGGACGCTGCTGAGAACGCAGGGGACGCAGGGGACGCAGGGACTGGGCGGAGCTGCCGCCGAGATACACATAGCCGGGTGTACTCGGCTATACTCGGCTTTTCTCGGCTCCGCTCACAGTCACGCCGAGTCCCGCCCTATGATGGACATAACACAGGTCCAATGGCGGGACTGGGCATGACTGTGAGCGGAGCCGAGAAAAGCCGAGTATAGCCGAGTACATTCGGCTATGTGTATCTCGCTCCGTTCCGCTCACAGTCAGCGGAGACAGCTCAGGGATGTCAGTATCGGCGTATAACACGCACCCACGATTTTCCCCTGATTTTCAGGGGAAAAAAGTGCGTGTTATACGCCGATAAATACGGTAATAAATGGCAATTGTCAAAAAAACGTAATAAAGCGTGTAAAAAACAACCCGCGTCCCCGCTGATTCTCATAGGACAAAAGGACAGTCGTACATATACACACAAAACTTTATATAAAAATCACATAATACAGAAAATTATTAAAATCTATCAGTCAGAAATAAAACAGTTAACGTCAAAGTCAACGTTCAAGCCAGTAGGTGCTAAAACTTTTGTCTCATGGATCCAATGAGATTCCCTGCGCCTTATAAAACTACCACCTCTCCAATGTTTTGCGACTCGTTCGATGCCCCAAAATTTTAAGCCTCTAGGGTTTTGATTGTGAATCAATTTAAAGTGCCTCGACACATGTTTTTAATCCCTTCTTGATGTTGTTTACATGCTCTCCCAATTGAGCGTGAAGTGGTCTAGAAGTCCTCCCAATATATTGGAGACCACACTCACATTTGAGCATGTAAACAACACCAACCGTAGTGCAAGTGATCAATTGGCCATCTTATACTGTCTATTAGTGGCCGTGGCTAGGAATTCCTTTCGCTTTTTGATATTGTATTAGAAAGCTTGAAGGCTGTGCATCGCCCACACGCATAAAATCCAGAGAGGAATGAAAACAATCTATTTTCAGACTGCACCCGTGGGTCAACAAAACCCTGGTGCCAGTTGATCACGTAAAGATGGGGCTTTTTTATAAATAAAAAATGGCCGTTGGGGTAATAAAGGACCCAAACTTTATCTTGTTTCAAAACAGACCAGTTTTTGGATACAAGTTTTTCAAATTTCTTGTACTGGACATTGTAATAAGTACCATCTTATAGTTGGAAATACTAATATTGGTTTCTTTAATCTTATTGGCAACCAGTGACCCTCTGTCCAGAATACGTACATTCTCTATTTCCTTATCCAGGGAGCTTTTGTCATAACCTTTCTGTTGGAATCTGGATGATAAAACCTGAGACTGTGCAAGGAAGTCATCTTCCCTTGTGCAATTTTGTCTGAGCCTAATGAACTGGCACTTGGGGATATTGCACAGCATGACTTATGGTGGCAACTCCCCAATGGTATGTAGGAATTCCTGTCAGTAGTTTTAGATAATTGCACAGACGGAATAACACACACCTGGCCATGGAACAGCTGAGCAAACCAATTGTCCCATTACTTTTGGTCCCTTAAAAAGTGGGAGGCACATATACAAACTGTTGTAATTCCTACACCGTTCACCTGATTTGGATGTAAATCCCCTCAAATTAAAGCTGAAAATCTGCAGTTAAAGCACATCTTGTTTGTTTCATTTCAAATCCATGTTGTGGTGTATAGAGCCAAAAAGATTAGAATTGTGTCAATGTCCCAATATTTATGGACCTGACTGTAGGTAGAATAGAATGAAGACTGCCATTGAATCATGAAATTATAATACATAGCCATAAATGCTAATAAAATTAAGCTGGTAGCATGATAATGTGCATATTTCAATCCATACTGGGATGATCCACAAAGCAACTTTCTGAGTAAAGCAGTCAGATTTTCGACAATAACTATGCTTTAAGTGATATTGCCTTCTATGTGCCACAGCTTTGCAAAGCAGAATATTCATTGTCATATTAAAACTATTGACTGTATATATTGCTCCAATAATCTGGATAGTTAAAGAGTTTCAAATCTCTTGTTATTTTTAGGTGCTAAAACTCTTTTATAGTAATTTTTTCGAATGGATCACGTAAAATCCATGTGACACCTGAGCAGCTGCATTTACTTGGATCACATTTGCACACCCCCACTTGCTAACAAGTCACAGTGAGCGGTCATCTCTACAGGGAGCGCATTCTACATTCTTTATTGGTGTACTTTGCCGCTTTGACTTTGGGTTCTATCAGATCTCTATACTCATTGCCCCATTTGTGCTAAGTGAGTATGGGTACTCTACATTCAGTTATGTCAATGTCCACTTGTAGCAGCCTCAAATCTTTTATGTTGTTCTTAAAGCAGTTTAGCTATCTTTGCCCCCCCCCCCCCTCCCAGCAGTGACTCAGCAGCCTTCCAGCCTGATAATATATAATGTAGCCTAAAGCCAGCTATACACAAAGCAAATTTCTTTCCTGCGACCAAATTTTTACAGTTGAGCCAACATTCCAACTCTTACATTTGTTTTGGACAGTCAGAAAGCTTTAGAGGACTATGTAATATGTAATATAAGTGTAGCGCCTTGATCCTGTTGACAAGGACCTATCATGTAAATTTATTGGGTCATCTGAATTGTACATAGTTCAGAATGTAATGTTTATGGCTAAATTAGCCTTTGTTCCAGCTTTGGTTGTGTTGGGAGCATTTCCCACTGTTGCCGGTAGGTGTTGTTGTCACCACCGGCCAGTGTTGGAAATACAACAGGCTGAAGTGTATTGGGTGTCCCTTCCCCAGAAACAGCCCAGTGGGAGTGTTTTACTGCTGTGCATTCTGGGAGAGGATACTCAAGGGGCAGACGCCATTTTTCTCGCTGTCTGACCTCATGGCCCACCTGGCCTAAGGTATGTGACAACTCCTCTTCTGCCTCGCGGCCTGCTGGCCCGAGGCTACGTTACTACAAGTAGGCCCGGAAGTCTGTCTGGGGCCTACTGGTCCGGGGATGGTCCTGTGCTGTCTTGCCTGCGGGAAGAAGCCAAGCAATTGGAAGATCCAGGGGAGGACTCTTCTTTGAGAGGACCGAGCAGAAGGCTGGTATCTCAAGAAGAGCCTGGTGACTAATTGAAGGATGCATCCTAACCAATCTACCTCACAGTACTGCCGGATGGTTTAAAGGACTTTGGTACTGTGTAGCTGTGTTCGCTCAAGCAATTACTGATTACCAAATCCTGTGGCAGAGGATTGTTCAACAGTTTATTACTATCATTGAGTCTGTGGCAGAGACTTTTGTCCGTGCATCATTCTGGCTGCTAGGCCAGTGAGAGAGGCCTATCCGGGTGAGCAAGATCCGTTGACAGAGTACTTGTCTCCATGAACTCAAGTTCCTCAGTGATCTGCACAAGATATCTGAATTCCCCTAACCCTCCATCCCTCTACTGCTACAAGTTGTGTTTAATAAAAAAGCATTGGAAAAAGACTAAGTGACTGGTGCATGCATCTGTGGGCACATTGCCCAATTTAGACTCAAAGTTCTGGGATGGTGAAGTGTGGGGTAACGGCAGGACCAAATGTAACCAGCAGCTCCTGCGGGGGTAGTGCTACATAAGATAAGTTTTTTAGTAGAGCAGTAGTGGTTGGACCTGCTGATAATGTTATTACAATGTTATTATTGCTGCCTGTGCCTTTAAGTCCCATGAAAACCACTCCCCCCATTAATTTTTATTGACATTTTGTCATGTTACAACCAAAAACGTAAGTGTATTTTATTGGGATTTTATGTGATAGACCAACATAATGTGGCACATAATTGGGATAGAGATCGTCTGTGAATAGCAACTTTCAAGTCTTGCCACATATTCTCAATTGGACTTAGGTCTGGACTTTGACTGGGCCATTCTAACACATGAATATGCTTTGATCTAAACCATTCTATTGTCCATTGTTGGCCAGCCAGGTCACGGGGCCCACGGATGACCCCCACCCCCTGGTCAGTCTGTCTGTTGTCGGGGCCCCGCATCGGCTTCTCTCTGGCTGCTTCCCCTGCGTCTCCTCTCTCCTCCTCCTGGCGGCCAATCCAATCGGATCTCCTTTCAGGCAATCGAGTGAGGGGTCTCACGACCCGCTTCCTGATTGGCCCGGGAGGGGAATCAGTGTTACAATAGCGAAAATTCACACAACTAGATGGGCTTCGGGTGCAGTGCTCTGCGCCCCGAGCCCACCCTTTTTTGAAGCCTATTAGAGCCTCTGGCTCTAATAAAAAAAAATGATTGGAATCCATGCATGCGACGCCCTGCATATAGATCAGGGAGCCGGATGCATGGAAAGGGGGGGGGGGGCGGTGCCCGTGCGCCCCTAATGGATGGGCTGCCACTAATTGTAGCTCTGGCTGTATGTTTAGGGTCGTTGTCCTGCTGGAAAGAAATTTTTCTTCTAAGATTGCCCTGTATTTGACTTCATCCATCTTCCCATTGTCAGACTTATACGTACCAGACTGGAGAGCCCAATGAAGCAGAGGAATGCCTCCCTTACATGTACAAATCGCGGCCCCTGGTAGTATGGACAGGAGGCACGGGAGTGCGGAGTGGTATGAGAGCCTGGCGGGTATTTGCAGAAGAGGCGGCTCTGGATCCAAATGCAGAGGAGATGATGACCAGCTGGACAGGCAACAGGCGACTGATGCACAGGCGGATGATGCTGAGTAGGAGCAGAACAGATCGGTCGGGTCACAGGCAGGGTTGGCAACAGGCAGGCAGTGAGGTACAGAGGAGCAGGCAGATTCAGGGTCAAGGCAAGCCGAGGTCAGGTGCAGGCAGAAGACAAAGGGCAATCCGATGAGTCAGGAGATAAGAGTTCAGAGCAGATAACAGGAGCAGGGGTCACAGGGAGCTGCAGATCAGACAGTACTGATCCAAGGTGCACTGACAGTTTAAATAGACTGATTGGCGCCACGCTCATTCGTTCACCCGCGCGCACCAGCGCGCACAGACGCGCACGCCCGAACATCAGCACGCACAAGCGCACGCGGACCAGTGCGCACAGGAACACACAGGCGCGCACCAGAGCGGCCAACACTGCGTCCATCTTGGGAACTTCTCTGACACCCATCAACTCTGACCAGCTTCCCTGTCCTTGCTGAAGAAAAGCATACCCACAACATGATGCTGCCACCACTATGTTTCACGGTGGGGTTGGTGTGTTCAGGGTGATGTGCAGTGTTAGTTTCCTGCCACACATAGGGTTTTACTTTTAGGCCAAAAAGTTCAATTTTGGTCTCATCTGACCAGAGCACCTTCTTCCACATGTTTGCTGTGTCCCCCACATGGCTTCACGCAGACTGCAAACCGGGCTTCTTATGACTTTCTTTCAACAATGGCTTTCTTCTTGCCACTCTTCCATAAAGGCCAGATTTGTGGAGTGCAGGACAAAAAGCTATCCTGTGGACAGATTCTCCCACCTGAGCTGTGGATCTCTGCAGCGCCTTCAGAGTTACCATGGGCCTCTTGGCTGCTTCTCTAAATAATGCTCGCCCTGCCCAGCCTATCAGTTTAGGTGGACGGCCATGTCTTGGTAGGTTTGCAGTTGTCCCATACTCTTTCCATTTTCAGATGATGGATTGAACAGTGCTCCGTGAGATGTTCAAAGCTTGGAATATTTTTCTTATAACCTAACCCTGCTTTAAACTTCTCTACAACTTTATCTCTGACCTGTCTGGTGTGTTCCTTGGCCTTCGTGGTGCTCTTTGTTCACTAAGGTTCTCTAATAAACCTCTGAGGGCTTCAAAGAACAGCTGTATTTATACTGAAATTAAATTGCACACAGTGGTGGTACTAATTAGGTGACTTCTGAAGGCAATTGTTTCCACTAGATTTTAGTTAGGGGTATCAGAATAAAGGGGGCTGAATACAAATGCACGCTACACGTTTCACATATCTGTTTGTAAAAAAAATTGAAAACCATTTATCATTTTCCTTTCACTTCACATTTATGTGCCACTTTGTGTTGGTCTATCACATAAAATCCCAATAAAATACATTTATGTTTTTGGTTGTAACATGACAAAATGTGGAAAATTTGAAGGGGTAGGAATAATTTTTTCAAGTCACTGTACATGTTGAACTCAAAAAGAAGCTTTCATTGCATGACTCACCCTTTGTCGTGCTCTGTTACTCACCATTCTTGGTCCCGGCTGCCTTCCATGGTGAATGATGCCTATTATCATCCAATCAACTTCCTGTCAACTTCCTGTCACTTCCCCTGGGGGCACTCATATAAGTTCACCAGTGAGTTCAGGAAGGACCACCCAGCATTGCCACTAAGAAAAAATGAAACAGGACCACTAATGTCACCGAAATGGCCTGAAGACTGCAAGAGAAACATACGAATAAAGATACATTTTTAAATACTGGTTGGTGGAGCTTCAGGAAGGCAGGGGTAGGGTTCCCAATTAACTCTTAAGCCCTGTATACACGATCGGTTTTACCGATGAAAACAGTCCGATGGACTTTTTTCATCGGACAAACCGATCGTGTATGGGACCCATCGGTCTTTTTTCCATCGGTTTTTAAAAATAGAACATGTTTTAAATTTTTCCGATGGATCAAAAACCAATAGCAAATTCCGATCGTCTATGGGCAAGTCCATCGGATAAAAAACCCACGCATGCTCAGAATCAAGTCGACGCATGCGAAGAAGCATTGAACTTCATTTTTCTCGGCTCATCGGAGTGTCTTACGTCACCGCGTTTGGAACGGTCGGTTTTTTGACGAATGGTGTGTAGGCAAGACTGATGGAAGTCAGCTTCATCGGATTTCTGATGGACAAAACCATCGGATTAGAATTCATAGGATATCCGATCGTGTGTACGAGGCTTTAGCCACTTTTTCCAAACTAAAAACATTTTATCTGGACTTATTCTTTCCACAAAATGTCAAATGTCCTATGTTTAAACTATATGACATAGATGTGAGCTAACCACATAGGAATGAATGATATTTCTATTTTAAATGCATTTTCATGCGGTCAAATGCATCCCTTTTACTGCAGAAAAATGTCTGGGTGTGATTGGACCCTTTGTCCTTTGTTTCCTTCTTATATTCAGGAAATACTGTATTCCAAGATTACTCTGTTAATATATCAACGGTGAACATAGGAAACGTGTAACAAGCAGTTTGTTACATTCACGTACATAGCAGATCCTTTAAGATCAAGAGGTCAGCAAAATATATTTTCCAATTGCTATTTAAAACTTCTGCTGTCAATGATAACAAAATCAATGGCGCAATTCATTTACAATCCACTTTTGGTTTGGAAGCAGCCTTTTCACACCTTCTTAATCCGTTAATGGAAACTCAAGAAGCCATCAAGACTACCATCTGCCATTTTGAATGACCTGCAATAAAACCTTGTCCAGAAGCTGTGTGTTGTTTTATTTTTAGTTTATTGATGGACATTATCACTTGCGTGTTATTGCATCATCAGGGTCTGATGACCGGAGAGGCAAAATCACTACTGCTATTAGCAACTAACAGGAGACCGCTAAAATTTACCTTTTTTTTTACTAGAGAAATTATGATATTTTCACTTTGTGTTGTCAATATGGCGTTCATCTTAAATCACAAATCTGGGCTTTTTTCAAAATAAAAAAGAAGTTCCAGCCAGTAGAAAGTGTGGTGGTATGGATAGGCGACAATGTCAGAAAAATGGCACCAACATCCCTGTAGATATGTATAGACAAGGAAGGTTTTTTTGGGGGGATTTTTAGGGGTGCCGGCAAAAAAGGTACTTTCAATACTCCAATATATAAAAAGGTATAACAAACACTTTATTACATAAAAAACATAGTTAAAAAGTTGGCTATACGTAAAGTGCACAGGTACAGGAAAATATCTAGAATTCAAAACAGATGGAAAGATTGGTCACTCAACAGTAGCATTGGAGTGATTTATCCCAACATGTTTCGCCACTTAGGGCTTCCTCAGGGGATGTTTTTAAAGACAGTTAGATGTGACACTGCATAAAAAAATACAGTTAGGAACATTACAGTAACTTTAAATACATCACTGAAAAATTTATTTTGAAAATGATAATAAAGTATTCTGTTGGCTGCCATGCCCAAACACCCATCACCCACCCATATGAAGATCTTTTTACCTGCAACTTGATGTCAAGCCAAGTGGCTTATCGTCACTGGATAGCATATATATATGGGCAAACCAGAAAGAGCCCAAAAAAGTTATTCAGCTGGGATCTATCGAATAAAGTATTATAAAAATAGATTATTGAGTTAGCCCAAACAAAGAGTGAGGTCACTAACGCAGGAAAAAATTTGGGATTTAGAGAAGAAAAGAGAGAAGACAGGAAGGGAACAGAAAGGGAGGGGAGGGGTGGTTGGGGGTTCAGCCAGTGTTTAGTCATTCAAACCAGGAAGACGAACGGCGTAATAGGAAAAGTGTCATGGATCTTCCCCCCTGAAGTAGCATCAGTGTAGTCACCATTATACAA
This sequence comes from Rana muscosa, assembly GCA_029206835.1. Classification (NCBI taxonomy): domain Eukaryota; kingdom Metazoa; phylum Chordata; class Amphibia; order Anura; family Ranidae; genus Rana; species Rana muscosa. The sequence goes on along the minus strand of CM055119.1, from coordinate 153,333,290 downwards.
GGTACTCCAGCTCTAACAAGTATGTGTCCAGTGAAAGTATATAACTACAGTAGGGATGAGCTTCACGTTCGCGTCGAACACACGTTCGACTCGAACATCGGCCGTTCAAACGCTCGACAAAGAACGAACTTTATGGTCCGTTTGCGCTAAATTCGTGTTGCGCGACACGGCCCAAAATTCACTGCGGCATCGCAGTGCATTGCTGGCTGATGATTGGCCAAGCATGCACTATGACCCGCATGCTTGACCAATCACAGCGTGGAAAAAACGGAGAGCCGTAATTGGCCAAAGCCAGGGTGGCTTTGGCCAATTATGGCTCAGGGGGTTTAGTACACGCCCCACACTATATAAGGCAGCCTGAAAGTCGGCCTTGTGTAGTGTGTTGGCGTTTGTGAAAGAGGCAGTTTCAGAGAGATAGACAGTGTCATTTATATTGAAATAGATAGAGCAGGCAGGCGAGTCAGTTAGCTGCTGTTACAGTGTGTAGAGGATATATATGCATCCTAGGTGTTGTATATATATTTATACACTGTATTGAGTTTAGCTAGATCCGTTCCTGTTAGTCTCTATACTGTGACAGGCAGGCAGGTGATTGTGCTAGCTGCAGACAGTCAGGCCCCTTTCACACTGGGGCGGTTTGCAGGCGCTATTGTGCTAAAAATAGCGCCTGCAAACCGACCCTAAACAGCGGCTGCTGTCTCTCCAATGTGAAAGCCCAAGGGCTTTCACACTGGAGCGGTGCGCTAACAGGACGTGAAAAAAAGTCCTGCTAGCCGCATCTTTGGAGCAGTGAGAGGAGCGGTGTGTTGAAAGCAATGGGAAACCGCGGTAATACCGCCGGCAAAGCGCCTCTACAGAGCAATACCTCCGCCACCGCACCCACCGCCCCAGTGTGAAACCAGCCTCAGTGTTTCACTGAGGCTGGTTTCACACTGGGGCGGTGGGTGCGGTGGTGGTATAGTGCCGCTATTTTTAGCGGCGATATACCGTCAGAATTGCGGATGTATTCGGCCGCTAGCGGTGCGGTTTTAACCCCCGCTAGCGGCCAAAAAAAGGGTTAATACCGCCATTAAGACATGACATTAAAGCCGCAAGCAGTTTTAAATGGCTTTTTTTCCTTTAGAAATGTCATTTTGTGCAGGGACAGTTCTAAACACGGGAAAAACGTGGCACTTCACAGGCATACTTTAGACACCCCCCAGGTACGATATTTAAAGGAATATTTGACTTTTTTTTTCACTTTATGCATCATTAACCACTTAAGCCCAGGACCATTTGGTAGCTAAAGGACCAGAGGTGAATTCAGAATTTTGCACTGCGCTGCTTTAACTGTAAATTGTGCGGACATGCAATGTTGTACCCAAACGAAATTTGCGTCCTTTTCTTCCCACAAATAGAGCTTTCTTTTAATGGTATTTGATTGCCTCTGCAATTTTTATTTTTTGCGATATAAATGGAAAAAGACCGAAAATTTTGAAAAAAAAAGATATTTTCTAATTTTTGTTATAAGAAAAATCGAATAAACTCAATTTTAGTCATACATTTAGGCCAAAATGTATTCAGCCACATGTCTTTAGTAAAAAAAATGTCAATAAGTGTATATTTATTGGTTTGCGCAAAAGTTATAGCGTTTACAAACTAGGGTACATTTTCTGGAATTTACACAGCTTTAAATTAATGACTGCCTATCTCATTTCTTGAGGTGCTAAAATGGCAGGGCAGTACAAAACCCCCCAAATGACCCCATTTTGGAAAGTAGACACCACAAGGAAATTGCTGAGAGGCATGTTGAGCCCATTGAATATTTTTATTTTTTGTCCCAAGTGATTGAATAATGACAAAAAAAAAAAAAAATTACAAAAAGTTGTCACTAAATGATATATTGCTCACACATGCCATGGTTATATGTGGAATTGCACCCCAAAATACATTCTGCTGCTTCTCCTGAGTACGGGGATACCACATGTGTGGGACTTTTTAGGAGCCTAGCCACGTACGGGCCCCCGAAAACCAAGCACCGCCTCCAGGATTTCTAAGGGCGCAAATTTTTGATTTCACTCCTCACTACCTATCACAGTTTTGAAGGCCATAAAATGCCAAAATAGCACAAAACCCCCCCAAATGACCCAATTTTAGAAAGTAGACACCCCAAGGAAATTGCTGAGAGGCCTGTTGAGCCCATTGAATATTTTTTTTTTTTGTCCCAAGTGATTGAATAATGACAAAAAAAATAAAAAAATTACTAAAAGTTGTCACTAAATGATATATTGCTCACACATGCCATGGTTATATGTGGAATTGCACCCCGAAATACATTTTGCTGCTTCTCCTGAGTACGGGGATACCACATGTGTGGGACTTTTTAGGAGCCTAGCCACGTACGGGACCCCGAAAACCAATCACCGCCTTCAGGATTTCTAGGCACAAATGTTTGATTTGACTCCTCACTACCTATCACAGTTTTGAAGGCCATAAAATGGCAAAATAGCACAAAACCCCCCCAAATGATCCCATTTTGGAAAGTAGACACCCCAAGCTGTTTGCTTAGAGGCATGGTGAGTATTTTACAGCTCTCATTTGTTTTTGAAAATGAAGAAAGAAATTATTATTTTTTTTTATTTTTTTTTTTCAATTTTCAAAACTTTGTGACAAAAAGCGAGATCTGCAAAATACTCACAATACCTCTCAGCAAATAGCTTGGGGTGTCTACTTTTCAAAATGGGGTCATTTGGGGGGGTTTTGTGCCATCTGGGCATTCCATGGCCTCCGAAACTGTGATAGGCAGTGAGAAGTGAAATCAAAAATTTACACCCTTAGAAAGCCTGAAGGCGGTGCTTGGTTTTTGGGGTCCCGTACGTGGCTAGGCTCCCAAAAAGTCTCACACATGTGGTATCCCCGTACTCAGGAGAAGCAACAGAATGTATTTTGGGGTGTAATTCCACATATGTCCATGGCATGTTTGAGCAATATATCATTTAGTGACAACTTTGTGCAAAGAAAAAAAAAAAAAAATTGTATTTTTTCCACAACTTGTGTCAACATATAAAATATTCCATGGACTCGACATGCCTCTCAGTATATAGCTTGGGGTGTCTACTTTCCAAAATGGGGTCATTTGGGGGGGTTTTGAACTGTTCTGGCATTTTATACACAACATTAGGAAGCTTACATCCACTCTTCTAACCACTTGAAGACAAAGCCCTTTTTGACACTTTTTGTTTACATGAAAACATATTTTATTTTGCAGGAAAATTATGTTGAACCCCCAAACATTATATATATTTTTAAAGCAAAGGCCCTACAGAATAAAATGGTGGGTGTTGCATTTTTTTTTTCTACACAGTATTTGCGCAGCGATTTTTCAAACGCATTTTTTGGAGAAAAAATACACTTTTTTAAATTAATTAATGCACTAAAACACACTATATTGCCCAAATGTTTGATGAAATAAAAAAGATGATCTTAGGCCGAGTACATAGATACCAAACACGACATGCTTCAAAATTTCGCACAAACGCGCATTGGTGACAAACTACATACATTTTTAAAAGCCTTTAAAAGCCTTTACAGGTTACCCCGTTAGATTTACAGAGTAGGTCTACTGCTAAAATTACTGCCCTCGATCTGACCTTCGCGGTGATACCTCACATGCATGGTGCAATTGCTGTTTACATATGACGCCAGACCAACGCTTGCGTTCACCATTGGGCCAGAGCAGGGCAGGACAGGGGTGCTCTTTTTTTTTTTTTATTATTAATTTTGCTTTTTTATTTTATTTTTAAATTGTTCCTTCCATATTTTTTTTTTAATCATTTTTATTGTTATCTCAGGGAATGTAAATATCCCCTATGATAGCAATAGGTAGTGACAGGTACTCTTTTTTTTAAAAAACTGGGGTCTAGACCCTAGATCTTTCCTCTGCCCTCAAAGCATCTGACCACACCAAGATCGGTGTGATAAAATGCTTTCCCAATTTCCCAATGGCGCTTTTTATGTCCGGGGGGGGGGGACATTCCCTCCCACTGCTTGTAAAAGCAGTCCAGAGGCTAATTAGCTGCTAGGATTGCTTTTACATGAATGCCGGCCGCTGGCTGAAAAGAATGATACCAAGATGATACCTAAACCCGCAGGCATCAATCTGGTATAACCATTCAAAGTCCAGCAACATACCAGTACGTTGCTGGTCCTTGTTGGACATGTATTGTAATCTTTTTTTTTTCATGCAGCCAGGTGGCTGAACGAAAAAAGAGATTGATCGGTGGGTATGCCCACCATTAGAATACCGCCCTTCATCCACCCACTTCTAATGATGGGCATATATGCACCATTTATATATGCCGAAGCATGGGGGCATCCTCCCGCAAAAAAGTTATGCCGCGTACACATGGTCGGACTTTTCCACGGGCAAGCCTCCGTCGGAATTTCGACCGTATGTACGCGGCATTAGGAGCAAAATCGCTCCTCCGCCCCTGCTGCCCCAATGCTTCGGCATATATGCTTTTTTTTTTTTAACTGTGGTGGTGAAATCACCTCCTACAGCACTGGAGTCGCAGGGATCAGGCCTGTCTCTGCGAACGCTGCAGTTATGTGTGTTGTGTTTTGTAAGTGACAGTGATCGATCGATACTGCACTTGGGTGGCCTGGGCTGGACGGAGGGGCAAAACGCAGGTGCTAGCAGGTATCTGGGCTGATCCCGCTAACACTGCGTTTTTGGGAACCCTAAACTGCTGGGGACGCTAGTATAGATCTGATCAGATCAGATATTGATCTGTTCAGATACTATACCACTAAGGGAGGTGTATGCTTCACGCGTGGGTGTTAGCGCTACTGGCACTAGCCTGACGCTGCCTGGGGTGTGACGCAGACCCTCTCTGACGCTAAAACCTAATTGATATCACCCGCCGGGCGATCAGGGGATTAAACATTTATTGGGTTATATACGGCGGGTGCCCTGACACTATAAAAAGCAAACTAACTAACCAGCGTCACCCGTAACACTTATATGATGATCACTGGTGAAAGGGTTAACTAGGGGCAATTAGGGGGTTAAAACCTTTATTACAGTGGTGATAGGGGGTGAAAGGGTTACCTGGGGGGCTCAAGGGGGTTAAACCTTTATTAGATAATTTATGGGGGTACCTGAAACTATAAAAACCTGCGGCGAACCTAAAAAAAATTACTGGCTACCGATCTGAATCACCGACGCTAAGACAGCGATCAGAAAAATGATCGCTTAGCGACAGTGGTGATAGGGGTGAAAGGGTTACCTGGGGGGCGATCAAGGGGGTTAAACCTTTATTAGATAATTTATGGGGGTACCTGACGCTATAAAAACCTGCGGCGAACCTAAAAAAAATTACTGGCTACCGATCTGCATCACCGACGCTAAGACATCGATCAGAAAAATGATCGCTTAGCGACAGTGGTGATAGGGGGTGAAAGGGTTACCTGGGGGGCGATCAAGGGGGTTAAACCTTTATTAGATAATTTATGGGGGTACCTGACGCTATAAAAACCTGCGGCGAACCTAAAAAAAATTACTGGGTACCGATCTGCATCACCGACGCTAAGACAGCGATCAGAAAAATGATCGCTTAGCGGGTGAAAGGGTTATCTGGGGGGTGATCAAGGGGTTAAACCTTTATTAGGGGGGGTTAGGGGGCTACACTGGACCTAAAACTAAATGTAGTGACACTTTTACAGTCACAAATGTCACTGATTGCAGTGATCACTAAATAAATGGTCACTGCAATCAGTGACACTGTGACTGGGGGCTGGGGGGTGATCTGGGGGGGCCTGGGGGGGCGATTTATGTGCCTATGTGTGCTGGTGTTAGTGTAGTGTTTGTGCACTAACCTGTGTGTCTTCTCTTGTACGGCGCTCGGTATATGTGAGCGCTGCACAGGAGATGACATCACTTCCTCCTGCTTCCTCTGTCTGTGTGTACATTCCACAGACAGAGGGGGCATTTCCATTCGCCGGGAGCGATCGCGGGGGGGTGGCCGGAATCGAACGGCCATCCCCTCATGTCGGATCGCTCCCCAATGAATTCCGACCGCTCACTGTACAGAAGGGGGGTCCGATTGGACCCCCCAACTGTACAAAGGCAATCACGTACACTCTACGTGATTGTGCCTGTCGGTGCCATTGTGCCAACGTATATATACAGTGAGCGGTCGTTAAGGGGTTAAAATGACTGCTCCCGAAAAACGGCTTTAGATTTGGAACGTTCACGTCCATTGTATTTAATAGGGTTCTAAAGTTCGTGCGAACGTTCGGTCTGTTCGAAGGTTCTGGTGTGAACCGAACCCGGGGGTGTTCAACTCATCCCTAGTCATAGACTGAGGTAGTGAAGAAAGGAAGGTATGTACAACAAGAAGAAAGCCCTGAAGAAAGGGGAGAGTTTGAGTCCCCAAATATGTTGGCTTTCTTTGTGGAATAAACTTTGTGATGGACGGTTGGATTTACTGAGACACTTATTTTTTCTACATTTTACTCCTTTCAATGTGAGTCACTGACTTTGTACATGTGCAAATAAGGTATCACCAAGTAGTGAAGCAAGGATAAGAATGAAAGCTCCAAAAAGGCATGCAAATTCAGAAACAAGTTGGTCATGAATCCAGTATAAAATACTGCTGCTGCCACACTTCCCTTGTGTATTGCAACATGAAAATAAAAACTGTGCCTGCACAATAAAATGTCTATTATAATCCTCAAAGTACCATATAATCAATAAAGTGCGATTAGTGTGAATACCAACAATTTCTACCACCTTAACTTATATAAATCTCGAATACTCAATATGGATTCTTTTGCAGGTAAGTGGCACATAATGGGCTAGTATGCGATGCATACTAGCCCATTATGCTTTTTATTTGCAGGCTTTGCAGCGGGTTAAACGAGGAAGTAAAACCCATCAGGGTTTACTTCCTCTTTAAGTGTGTCCTAGGGAGTGATTCCAACTGTGGGGGGGCTGGGCTACAAGTGACACGACTCCCGATGACAGGGAGCAGTAGATCACTGTCCTGTTACTAGGCAGAACAGGGAAATGCCTTGTTTACATAGGCATCTCCCCGTTCTGCAGCTACGTGACACGATCACAGGACACCGGCGGACATTGAGTCTGCGGGTTTCCGGTCACAGAGCTCGCACGGCGGCAAACTCAAAGCAACGCACAGGTACGTTGCTTTGCGCAGCCGTGCTATTCTGCCGACATATATGTACAGGCGGCAGTCAGCAATCGGTTAAAGACAAAAAATTGTGGCCCCACTAAATCTGTCATTAGTTTGTCAAACCTTCAGGATTTACCTTTTAAAGCGGAGTTCCACCCTGGAAAAAAAAAACACGAAAATACAGCAAAAAATGTACTTACCCGAAATCCCGATTGCTATGCGGAAGTTCCTAATCTGCCTCTTCCTTATCCGAGCTGGATCTTCTTCATCCCTCCTACTCGCGGTGTCTTCTGGGAACTGTGAGTAATCACAGAGATGCAAAAACTAAAGCAAAAAACTGCGCTAAACTTTAAAAATGAAATGACAGCAGCACCTGTGATATGTGATAACATACAGAACAAACAAAATAGAAAAAAACAAGTGCGCTATAATGTGAATAGTGACTGGTAATAAAATCAGTAACAAAGGTCCACAGATATACTGATAAATAAAAGTCCAATTAAGATGACTAGTGATAAAGTAAATATAACATGTGTCAGTCCCATCAAAACCAGATATGAAGGGAAGCCGTGAAGAGGTGAACTGAAGTAAACTGAAGAAATGGTGCATGCAACACCCGTGTCCACCACCAACAGTACAAACTGTTACCAGAGGTAAGAAACAAATGAGCCCAGCCGCCATCCCAGGAAATGATCCAAAGAAATCCAATCGCCGGTTCAACCGCAGTGGATGTATCAGAGGTTTCCCAAAAAGACAGAGGAGGCTCGATAGTGCATTACCCAATATCACATTTATTTTAAAAAAGGGTATAAAAACACTTACAGAAATATGAAGTAATTAAGACAAAACAACTGGACGGTCCGCCGTACCTGTCCCGTGATGATGTCGTCAGCACGCACACCTTCCCGACATACGTTTCGTGTTCATACAAGTCGTCATGGGGAGGTGTATGAACACGAAACGTATGTCGGGAAGGTGTGCGTGCTGACGACATCATCACGGGACAGGTACGGCGGACCGGCCGGTTGTTTTGTCTTAATTACTTCATATTTCTGTAAGTGTTTGTGATGGAGTATATAAAATAAATATTTTATTTATAATACATTTTATCCCTATCTATTAACCATTATAGTTTGAGAAGCTTAGCAAGGGTTAAATGTTTATTTTCTTGATTTTCTGTTTCTGACAGTCTATTTTCAGCTATATCAGCAATTCAGGAAGACTAGTGTCATTTTACTAGAACCATCTGTTAGGAACAGAAATACATTTTGAGGTATTCCTGTACAAAAAGAAGCTCATTGATCTTAATATTGGGAACCAGAGGGTTTTGTGTATATTAAGGGTACGCGTTTGAAATATTAGATGTGTATCTTTTAGTGTTTATAAAATAAGAAAAAAAGTGTTTTCCTTGATTAAGAAATATAGCAGAGATATTCAGCCCAGAATAAAGGAAAAGAACAGAAGTCCATTACATCATCACATGGCTATCTTTACTCCTCCCCCCTCCGAGCAAGACTAAAAAGGAGAAAAGAGTATCCCAGGACACTCTGGCAAGAGGAAGAAATTGACGTCACAAGAAGAAGCTCCATATGTGAACACAAACTAATTATATGTACATGCCTGTGACGTTGTCTGTGTAAGATTTGCCTTTAAAAAGGGCTGAGACCAAGATCAGGTCTGGAGACGATAAAAGAATTTATGCTAAAGCACTGAGTAGCGTATTTTCTTTCAAAGCTAGCAAATAGGCCTATTTCACTCCAGCACAGATTTGGAACAGTGGCAGAACAAGAAAATAGTTTCTGGGATTGGACCAGAATCGATCCATTACATGTTTTTATACCCTTTTTTAAAATAAATGTGATATTGGGTAATTCACTATCGAGCCTCCTCTGTCTTTTTGGGAAACCTCTGATACATCCACTGCGGTTGAACCGGTGATTGGATTTCTTTGGATCATTTCCTGGGATTGCGGCTGGGCTCATTTGTTTCTTACCTCTGGTAAGTAGTTTGTACTGTTGGTGGTGGACACGGGTGTTGCATGCACCATTTCTTCAGTTTACTTCAGTTCACCTCTTCACGGCTTCCCTTCATATCTGGTTTTGCTGGGACTAACACATGTTATATTTACTTTATCACTAGTCATCTTAATTGGACTTTTATTTATCAGTATATCTGTGGACCTTTGTTACTGATTTTTTTACCAGTCACTATTCACATTATAGCGCACTTGTTTTTTTCTATTTAGTAATCACAGAGAGCAGCCGCCCATTCACAAATCGGCGCGAGACTCGCGCATGCGCAGTAGGAAACGGGCAGTGAAGCCGTAAGGCTTCACTGCCTGTTTCCCTTAGTGAGGATGACAGTGCGGGACTTGTCAGGATCGAGGGATCGGCATCGGGGGGGCCATCATCGCGGGCGAATAGGACAGGTAAGTGTCCTTATTAAAAGTCAGCAGCTGCATTTAAAAAATAAAAATAAAAAATCACGGGTGGAGCTCCGCTTTAAAGTGCCAAACTTGAAACTCATCCCTAATTGTGATTCTTTTTTATGGCAGAATATTCTCATTCGAGACACTATACAGAGCCGACCAGATTTTCCCTTTATGTAATAATGTCATAAGTAAATCCACATTAATAGGATTTAGTGCTGTCGATTCCAGACAAACTTTATTCCCTTAATCTCTTTGTGACATCTATACTTGTCTGCTTTGCCTTTGACAATGAGCCTGAACAGTTGACGGATGATTAATGTAAGAATTAACTAGTGAATTACAATAAGTCTCCCTCTTTCTGTCGCTTTGCAGTCTTTATCACTGTAACAGAAAAAAAAGTAATTTATGAAGAGATGTAGTGGGAATAAAAAAGAGTGATTGCAATAAAAAGGATAATTCTTTTTGCATTAGTCTCCTGCCTACAGGCATTCGCTGTGAAGCAGTTAAAGATGAGCCCTAGATTCAGCTGTGAAACAAAACAGTTAGCGTCTTCGGTAACTACTAACCCATTTTTGAAAATCAGTTACCGTATATACTCGAGTATAAGCCGAGTTTTTCAGCACATTTTTTTGTGCTGAAAATGCCCCCCTCGGCTTATACTCGACTCACCTTTTTGCGCCTGATCTCCCGGACTTTGGGGACCTGGTATCGGCCGGCCGTAGGTCACTCTTCCTCTACAAGTGTGCAAAGTTTGTTGTCCGGGGGACCTACTGCCAGGGAGCACCGATTTTTCAAATCCGGGCACCCCTTCCATACACTCCCATGTTAAACTGTAATTTCTCCGGTGAATTTGGGGACCGAGTACTGGCCGGTTGTAGGTCCCCTGGACCCGAAACTTGGCACACATGTAAACCCATTTCTCCTCTATAAGTGTGCAAAGTTTTTTGTCTGGGGATCCTACGGCCGGGGAGCACCGATTTTTCAAATCCGGGCACCCCTTCCATAGACTCCCATGTTAAACGTCAGTCTAGTCATGGACACAGTGAGGCATGCACATGGACACAGTGAGGCACAGTGAGGCACGCAGATGGACACCCTAGGCTTATACTCGAGTCAATATGTTTTCCCAGTTTTTTGTGGTAAAATTAGGTGCCTCGGCTTATATTCAGGCCGGCTTATACTCGAGTATATACGGTACTTTGCCCAGAAAAAAGTTTTTTCTGTAATCTAAGCCTATTTCCCTTAGTAAAATAAATTAAAGTGAACCTGCCACTTATTCAAATGGAATTCCAGTTAAAAGAATAAACAGGCCAACAGTAGTACAAATATATAAGCAACTTTTGTTGCAATACTTACCTTAAGTCTGGTGCTGTCTCCCTCTGAAAGTCCTCTACTTCACAAGGAAAGTTGAATGACAGACAGTGTCAGTTAACTCACTTTCTCTGAGACTAGGCAGTCATGGACAGACCTCCTAGGATGTGAGCATACCCCCATGGTGTGTGAGATCCTATCATCCTGGGCTCACGGTATAACTGCAGTGAACAATGCTTACATATCACTATGCGAGGAACATTCAGTATGTAGCGCAACCGCCAAATAGTCGCAAGCAGATGGGATCCCCCTCCTTGCACAGCCAGGCACACATCTTTACAGCACACATGAGTCAGAGAACAGTCCAGTGCTTTGCTTTGTCATTTATTGAGGAATTAGAACTTGAATAGGGATTGAGTAATTATGGGATGAATCTATATGTAAAATACTTGTGCGCTGCTGTGTAATTCAAAACAACAAAAAATTACCAAAATATTCAAAATATATGTGCTATGGTGACACTTATTGTTCGAGTGAACAGCTGCAACCATTTACTAGTGACCTTAACACTCAAAAACAATCATTAATCTGAAAAATGGTGCGCTTATTCTAAAAGAAACATATGACATATACAGCAATCAAAACAATATATTGTGAAAAAAAAGTGCTTTAAAAAAAAAAAAAGAAAAAAAAGACAATTATATATTGTTGTTTATAAGTCCACTGTGATAAGGTTCTCCAATCAAAAAGACACAATCCTTGCTCCCCGGTGCTTGAAAATTGTGATTAGTCACTTCAGGGATCCCTGAAGAAGTAACGTGACCAGTGACACAACGCGTAAAGAGGAGCATGTGACGCCATTTCCAGTGTCTCTGTGACCTGGAAAATGGTGAGCTGGAGCTTGTTTTACCACAGATTTGAGTTCTGTTTTTCTGCAAACATACATGATGTTAATAATGTGAGTGGAATTATATCGTTTTTTAAGAAATCAAGAAGTTTTTAAACATACTGCACGATGAGATCAGGGATGAGCCGAACACCCCCCTGTTTGGTTTGCACCAGAACCTGCGAACAGACAAAATGTTCGTGTGAACTTTAGAACCCTATTAAATACAATGGACTCGAACGTTTGAAATCTAAAGTGCTAATTATAAAGGCTTATATGCAAGTTATTGTCCTAAAAAGTGTTTGGGGACCCGGGTCCTGCCCCAGGGGACATGTATTAATGCAAAAAAAAGTTTTAAAAACGGCCGTTTTTTCGGGAGCAGTGATTTTAATAATGCTTAAAATGAAAAAATAAAAGTGAAATATTCCTTTAAATTTCGTACCTGGGGGGTGTGTATGATATGCATGTGAAGTGGCGCATGTTTCCCGTGCTTAGAACTGTCCCTGCAAAAAAATTCATTTTTGAAAGAAAAAAAGTCATTTAAAACTCACTCGCGGCTATTAATGAATTGTCAGCTCCCGGCAATACATACAAAAGTCATTGATAAAAAAAAAAAAAAAAGCGTGGGGGTTCCCCAGAATTCAATTACCAGGCCCTTCAGGTCTGGAATGGATATTAAGGGGAACCCCGCTGCAATTTAAAAAAAAATTGACGTGGGGTTCCCCCAAATATCCATTCCAGGCCCTTCAGATCTGGCATGGATTTTAAGGGGAACTCCACCCCAAATTTTAAAAAAAATGGCGTGGAGTCCCCCTAAAAATCCATACCAGACCCCTTATCTGAGCACGCAACCTGGCCGGCCGCAGGGGAAAAGGGGGGGACGAGAGAGCGCCCCCCCCTCCCTCCTGAACCGTACCAAGCCACATGCCCTCAACATGGGGAGGATGTCCCCATGTTGATGGGGACAAGGGCCTCATCCCCACAACCCTTGCCCAGTGGTTGTGGGGGTCTGCGGGCGGGGGGCTTATCGGAATCTGGAAGACCCCTTTAACAAAGGGGACCCCCAGATCCCGCCCCCCCTATGTGAATTGGTAAGGGGTACATTGTACCCCTACCATTTCACGAAGAAAGCATAAAAAAATGTTTAAAAAAAACACACAAACACCTTGAAAAAGTCCTTTATTTAAAACAAAAAAAAAAACAACATTCCAGCGGTGAAATCCAGTGTCCCGCGGCGATCCCGATGTCCAGCGCTGTCCTTCATTGGTTGTGCCTGAGCGGACCTGATGGGGAACTCCCTCTCAGTATTTTAAATGTATAGACCCGCCCCTTCTAAAGTTCCCCATCAGGTCCGGGGAACTTCCTTCACTATGTAAATTTAAATTACACAGTGAAGGAAGTTCCCCGCTCAAGCCAATGACGTAGGCGGGTCCGACATACCGAGGGGGCGGACCTGATGGGGAACTGCTCTCACTTTGGTAATACATGTATAGACCCGCCCCTTCTCATGTTCCGCATCTGGTCCGCTGAGCGGACCTGATGGGGAACTTTAGAAGGGGCGGGTCTATACATTTAAAATACTGAGAGGGAGTTCCCCATCAGGTCCGCTCAGGCACAACCAATGAAGGACAGCGCTGGACATCGGGATCGCCGTGGGACACTGGATTTCACCGCTGGAATGTTTTTTTTTTTTTGTTTTTTTTTTTAAATAAAGGACTTTTTCAAGGTGTTTGTGTGTTTTTTTAAACATTTTTTTACGCTTTCTTCGTGAAATGGTAGGGGTACAATGTACCCCTTACCAATTCACATAGGGGGGCCGGGATCTGGGGGTCCCCTTTGTTAAAGGGGTCTTCCAGATTCCGATAAGCCCCCCGCCCGCAGACCCCCACAACCACCGGGCAAGGGTTGTGGGGATGAGGCCCTTGTTCCCATCAACATGGGGACATCCTCCCCATATTGAGGGCATGTGGCCTGGTACGGTTCAGGAGGGAGGGGGGGGCGCTCTCTCGTCCCCCCCTCTTCCCCTGCGGCCGGCCAGGTTGCGTGCTCAGATAAGGGGTCTGGTATGGATTTTTAGGGGGACTCCACGCCATTTTTTTAAAAATTTGGGGTGGAGTTCCCCTTAAAATCCATGCCAGATCTGAAGAGCCTGGAATGGATATTTGGGGGAACCCCACGTCAATTTTTTTTTACATTTGCGGCGGGGTTCCCCTTAATATCCATTCCAGACCTGAAGGGCCTGGTAATTGAATTCTGGGGAACCCCCACGCTTTTTTTTTTTTTTTTATCAATGACTTTTGTATGTATTGCCGGGAGCTGACAATTCATTAATAGCCGCGAGTGAGTTTTAAATGACTTTTTTTCTTTCAAAAATGACATTTTTTGCAGGGACAGTTCTAAGCACAGGAAACATGCGCGACTTTACATGCATATCATACACACCCCCCAGGTACTAAATTTAAAGGAATATTTCACTTTTATTTTTTCATTTTAAGCATTATTAGAATCACTGCTCCCGAAAAAACGGCCGTTTTTAAAACTTCTTTTTGCATTGATACATGTCCCCTGGGGCAGGACCCGGGTCCCCAAACACTTTTTAGGACAATAACTTGCATATAAGCCTTTCTAATTAGCACTTTAGATTTCTCCCATAGATTTTTCGAATTTGCCGCGAACACCAAAATTTGTTCGCTGTTCGGCAAACGGGCGAACAGGCAATGTTCAAGTCGAACATGAGTTCGACTCGAACTCGAAGCTCATCCCTAGATGAGATACTCTCTGTTAATTTGAACATCATTTTCGGAGGTAAAATAATCCACCAGAGACAGAGGAGGACCAAAGGGACATATACTGGATCGACATTGGTGATTAACCAAACTGTGATTGTGGCCTATTGGTCATAGCATGGAGGTGAGCGCGTATTGCACCTAGAGGTGATTAGTTGGTGGTTGGAATTTAAAGTGACTAATTACAGTTTTCAAGCACCAGGAAGCAAGGATTGTGTCTTTTGGATTGGAACACCTTATCATGGTGGACTTATGAACAATATATAATTGTCTTTTTTTTTTTCAAGCACTTGGGAGGGAAGGGAGTGAAGGATATATATATATATATATGTAGCGGGGTATTGCCCTTTCAATCCCTCAGAGACTACATTACCCAGTACACTTTAAGGCACCCAGGGTGCATTGCCCCGCGCAAGGACTGCTGGGGTGGACTTTATAAGGGAGAGGCGGAGCCCAGTTCTCTCTCTTTGGACACCATCCGCCCAGCAAGTTGAACTGCTGCTTGAGCTCCGATGACGTTGGGCCAGAAGCCTGGGCCTTTTCTCCAAAGAGCCTTCCACGCGCACCGAGGAACCTGAGGGACGTCTCTCCTTAGACACTGCACCTTTGCCATGAGGACCGAAGACCCGGATGTCGAGGGATCGGTGTACTTAGACACTGCAGCGTAAGAAACGGACATGGACTGGTCCGGTTGGGTGAGAGAGCACCTGCTCATAGACAGACACAGTATCTCTGTTACCTTGGTGGATTACAAATTCTATTCTTCAAGTGCACCACCGTTGCTAGCGAAGATTTCCCTACAGAACTTCCACTTAGTTCAGTCAGGCCTGACTGTGTAGCGTAGACATTCCTGGGCGCCATATTGTCCACGAGGGGAAATAGCTGCAAAGGGGACTGTTAGAGTTGCATAGCATTGTATACTTGTCTGCTTGTTTAACATTGTTTATTGCAGGGCTCTGCACATGACATGTACCCTCCTGTTTTACTGCTTACCCACTAATCTAAGTAAACATACAAGGGTTAAGTATATTGGTGTCTGTGTTCTTTACTTGACGGAGGAGATAGGTAAAGGAAGTTTTAAAATATCACTGTGTGTTCTTGTCATAAGATTGTGCCACTGTGAGTTACAGGCCTCACAATCCTATCATCCCCTACTAACTGTGCCAAGGGAGGTTAGAGCCGATTGCCAGGGGTTGACAGCGGTGCACTACAGGGCCCAAAATTATACAGACAGCCCTCTTAACTGGGGGTATCGCTACACATGGGGGCTCGGGTCCGGGATTCCTGTATACTGCACGCTGCAATCAAGCCGGTCAGAAGTACCAGCATGGACCCGCCAGCAATGACACAGTAGTGCGCAGCGGTTGGCGCAGATTCAACCGAGGCGGTAGTTATTGAACTCCCGGGGGGGGATCTGGCAAGAAAGCGAAATAAAGCAGCTCATAATGTCGTTGTCTCCGAATCAAAAGGCATGGGTGTTGGATATAATGCCAGATATCTCGTGCACATACGCACTAGTGGAATGGAGAGGAGAAGTTCCGGAAGATTTTAGAGGTCAGAGCATAAAAGCCACGGATGACCAGATATACCGCTTAGTGCATACGAGGGCTGTGAGGAAGGAATCTCCAAAAATCTCTCCGCCATCATCCCCGCTACTCTTCCCCAAAATGGAAAGCAGTCGGGATAAGATAGCTCCGGGGACATCACTGGCAGCCATAGGGCCAGAAGAGCAACACGGTACATGTGGAAACCGGGTACCGGAAGCTCCGGATCTTTTCAGAAAAGCTACCTGTGCCTTCCGGGGAAGAAGACTTCAACACCTGGATTGAACAGGCAATGCAGGCAGTAGGAGGATGGGAAGTACCAGAAGCGCAGAAGAAGCAGTGCATCAGTGAAAGTTTGAAGGGCGCTGCTGCTGAGGCTGTGAAGAACCTTAGGTTTAGCAATGCTGCTTGTACTGCATATGACTATCTGGCTATGTTGCAGGAGGAATTTGGCCAGCTGGAGAAGGTGACTGAACTAATGTACCAATTCGAGCATACCCTCCAACAGCCGGGAGAGAAATTATCCGAATATATCCAGAGGTTAAACAGAATGCTGTGCCAAATTGTACTCAAAAAGGGAATGCTGCCCCAAGTCATAGATGCAACTAGGATGAAGCAGATCCTGAGGGGAGCTCTACGTTCAGATCCAGTTTGGCTCCACTTGAAGACCTCTGAAGGAGTCATGGATTTGAGTTACCCAGACCTTGTGCGGATCATAAGGGACGAAGAAGCCATGTTGAAGGACCAACAGGCGGTTGAGAAGGTCACTCACCTCCCCTCAGTGGGAGTCAGAGCAGCAGTAACCATTGAACGGGACTTAGAAGTGGAGACCTTAAAGTCCCAGATGACTCAAGTGCTGGACTTATTGACCTCTCTACTGACCAAGAACTCTGGAGCCAAAGAGCAAGAGGAGATCAGGAAGGAACCACGCCAGAGTGTGTCCACTCCAACATCCCCACAGGGAAGAAGAGAAACTGTCTGTTTCAACTGTGGAGGAGTCGGCCATTTTGGAAGAGTGTGCCCCAGTCCAAGGAAGAACCGAGGCACTTACCACCAGCTATGAGTAAGCATCTCACGATGTGAAACGCGTTAGCCTATCTCTGTGTTCACTTTTGAGTGCCTTTGCTGTATTTGTGGATTTTATTAATAAACCAGCATCCTTTGCAGAGTGCGGCCATCCAGAATTTTTTCTTTCCTCACTTACAACCAGCCGGCGGAAAACTTCAGAGGGCCCCGGTGAAGGAGTCAGCCAGGCGCCCACTATTTACAGAAAGCTCCAAAAAGATCCAAAAGCCAGAAGAGACAAAGGGAAAAAGAAACAATGCCCCTCCTAAAATACCCGATGCCACTTGTCAGGAGTTGAAATCTAACAACCAAAGGGAAATCAATGCATACCAGGCCCAACAAGGGTTGAGGTCCAGAAAGAAATGGAAAAAAAAGAAAACCTCAAAAGGAAAGTCCAAGAGCCCAAAGAAAGAGACCCCTCAGAAGAGTTTTCCAGCCAAGTTAATAGGGCCCTCCCCCCTAGTCCCCATTCAAGTGGAGGGAGTCTACACCAAAGCCATCTTGGACACAGGAGCCCAAGTGACCCTTTTGTATAGAGCCTTTTACCAGAAACACCTGAGTCACGTGCCCCTACAAAAGCTGGAAGACTTAGAGATATGGGGAATTGGTACTCACAGGTTTCCATACGACGGTTATGTTTCATTCAGGCTGGCCATTTCTCCTCTATAAGTGTGCAAAGTTTGTTGTCTGGGGGACCTACGGCCATGGAGCACTGATTTTTCAAAGCCAGGCACCCCTTCCATAGACTCCCATGTTAAACATCAGTCTAGTCATGGACACAGTGAGGCATGGGCAGAGTGAGGCATGGGCACAGTGAGGCATGGGCACAGTGAGGCATGCACATGGACAAAGTGAGGCAAAGTGAGGCATGAAGATGGACCCCCCAGGCTTATACTCGTGTCAATACGTTTTCCCAGTTTTTTGTGGTAAAATTAGGTGCCTCTGCTTATATTCGGGTCGGCTTATACTCGAGTATATACAGTACATTTTTATTTTCTTAGTATACACTATAGGATTGTAACACTTCTCCGCAGGATGTGGAAACGTTGCAAGAAGATCTGAACAAATTAATGGGTTGGGCAAATACATGGCAAATGAGGTTTAATGTAGAAAAATTTAAAATAATGCATTTGGGTGGCAAAAATATGAATGCAATCTATACACTGGGGGGAGAACCTCTGAGGGAATCAAGGATGGAAAAGGACCTGGGGGTCCTAGTAGATGATATGCTCAGCAATGGCATGCAATGCCAAGCTGCTGCTAAAAAAGCAAACAGAATATTGGCATGCATTAAAAAGGGGATTAACTCCAGAGATAAAACAATAATTCTCCCACTCTATAAGACTCTGGTCCGGCCGCACCTGGAGTATGCTGTCCAGTCCTGGGCACCAGTCCTCAGGAAGGATGTACTGGAAATGGAGCGCAACAAAGCTAATAAAGGTTCTGGAGGATATTAGTTATGAGGAAAGGTTACGAGCACTGAACTTATTCTCTCTGGAGAAGAGACGCTTCAGAGGGGATATGATATCAATTTACAAATACCGTACTGGTGACCCCACAATAGGGATAAAACTTTTTTGCGGAAGGGAGTTTAACAAGACACGTGGCCACTCATTAAAATTAGAAGAAGAGGTTTAACCTTAAACTGCGTAGAGGGTTCTTTACTGTAAGAGCGGCAAGTATGTGGAATTCCCTTCCACAGGCGGTGGTCTCAGTTTAAAAAAACTATTAGGTAAGCACCTGAACGACCACAACATACAATGTAATACTGACATATAATCACACACATAGGTTGGACTTGATGGACTTGTGTCTTTTTTCAACCTCACCTACTATGTAACTATGTAACACATTGGGACACCTTTGGGCACTGCAAATAAAATAGTAATGCGGCACCCATAGTGCCCCTTACCCTCCTGTCAACCCCTGTTCCGAGCCACATTCCTGTCTAAATAATGTGTCCGGGTTTCAGGTGGACTGATACCCGGACACGTGATTCAAAATCTGGACTGTCTGGGTGACAGGTGGCAACCCTAGGGACAGGGTGGGCTAGCATTTTATCTCAAGGTGAAGACCTCAGCAATAGTGGGGTGATGTGTACAGATGGACAATTTTAGGTGCAAAACAAAAGTTTATTGACTCTCTTTTTTTTTAAAATTCAGAATAAAGTTTAACTTTTAACAGTTCCACAAACAATGCACATTCCAAAGTATTACATTTATACAATACCTTTACAGAATACAAAGTAGAATAATTCTCTTGCCAAAGCAGGTTTATAAAACAGATTGAACCTGAGATGTCATTGGTCATTATATCTCACAGTGTATACATCCCTAGATATGGATTAGGGTTTCCCGGCAGGAAAACTGCCATGAGAGCTTTTGGGAAGGAATCCCGGCCGTGTGTATGCTCCATCGCAGTTTTCCTGACAGGAAAACCGCCGGGAATCCCGGCGAGAAAAATTAGAACATTTTCTCTATTTTCCTGCCGAGATTCACAGCGGTTTTTAAGCCGGCAGTTCTCCTATGGGGAAACACTGCGGTGGAGCATACACACGGCCGGGTTTCCCGACCAAAGCTCTCATGGCAGTTTTCCTGCCGGGAAACCCGGCTGTGTGTAGGGGGAAAAAGCTACCGAGCAGGTTCTCGGTTTTCCCGGCCGACTTTTTACGGCCGGGAAAACCGTACGTGTGTTCTAGGTATTAGGCCCCTTTCACACTTGGGCGTCGGCGGTAAAGTGCCGATATTTTTAGCGGCGCTTTACTGTCCTATTTGCAGAGGTACTCGGCCACTAGCGGGGCGCTTTTAGCGGCCGAAAAAGGGTTAAACCCACCCGCAAAGCGCTGCTACAGCAGCGCTTTGCCGGTGGTAAAGTCGCGCTGCCCATTGATTTCAATGGGCAGGAGCGGTGGAGGAGCGGTATACACACCGCTCCTTCACCGCTCCAAAGATGCTGCTAGCAGGACTTTTTTTAGCATCCTGCCAGCGCACCGCTCCAGTGTGAAAGCCTTCGGGCTTTCACATTGGAGAGACAGGGCGCGTTGCAGGACGCTCTTTCAGGGCGCGTTGCAGGCACTATTTTTAACTCTGTAGCGCCTGCAAAGCGCCTCAGTGTGAAAGGGGTCTAATTGACTCTCTAATGCTCCAGGGAGAGTGGGTAAGACCACATGACACCCATGGACTAGCAGACTTCAGAACAGGGAACAAAAGTACTTAAAGTCCTCACAGATAGGGACACTAGCAATAAACCTCCTAGTAGTTGGCCAGGTTGAGATAAATAGTCATAGCTTTGATTAGTGCCGTCTTTCATAGTATTGCCAGAGCGATCAGCAACTTCTACTGGCAGCAGAAAGAACCAAACAGTAACCCGAGCCTAGAAGAAACCTAAAGCTGAAAGTGATACTAAAGTCTCGTTTTTTTTGTATGCTTGTTTAAAAATAACAAACATGTTATTCTTACCTGCTCTATGCAGTGGTTTTGCACAGAGCAGCCCCGATCCTCCTCTTCTCAGGTCCCCTGCTGTGCTTCTGGCCCGTCCCTCCTGCCGAGTGCCCTCACAGCAAGCTGCTTCCTATAGGGGCACCCGAGCCAAGCCGCTGTTCTGGATGTCCATTCAAACATGGAGCCATGGCTCAACCCTGCCCCCTCTTTCTCCTCATTGGCTCATTGACTTTGATTGACAGCAATGGGAGCCAATGGCACCCGCTGCTGTCTCAGCCAATGAGGAGGGAGAGTCCCGAACAGCCAAGTTTCTTGTGCAGGTATTAGGGGGGCTGCGGGGGGAGCTGCACACAGAAAGTTTTTTTTTTTAATCTTACAGATAAGACAAATAAAACCTTCTGCCTTTAGAACCACTTGAACTATAAATTCAGCTAAGCTGACTGCGGCTTAGCACCATGGAATTTAACTATACACACTGGCTTATGGCAGAGTGGCTACAATGACAACACCCAAGTACACCTTAGGGATAGCAATCTGAAAGTATGGACTGAGCCACTCTTTAAGGCTCCATGCACACTATCGTTTTTTAGAATTTCAAAATATGCTAGTGTAGCGCCCTGCTCCTATTGACTAGGCGCTATGTTTAAATTTAAGTTGTCTGAGCTGTAGTTTGGCTCAGAATGATTGTGTTAAATTGCTGGTTTCTGTTCCAGTCCAGCTGTGTTGCGCATTTTCCACTTGACTGTAGGTGTCGCTGTCACCACAGGTCAAGGTTGGAAATGCAGCAGGCTGGGTGTATTGGGTGCCTTTTACCCAGAAGCAGCCCAGTGGGAGTGGTCCCCCCACTGTGCATTCTGGGAGAGGGTACTTAAGGGACAGACCCCTTTTTCCGGGTCTCTCTGACCTGATGGCCCTTCTGGCCGTGACAGTTCTTCTGTCTCGGGGCCTGCTGGCCCGAGGCTCTGTTACTGATAGTAGGCCCAGGAGTTTCTGGGGCCTACTGGTCCAGGGGTGGTCTCGTGCTGTCTTGCCTGCGGGAAGAAGCCGAACAATTGGAGACTCAATTGGAGGACGCATCCCGGCCCATTTACCTCACAGTGTTGCCGGCTTGACTGAAAGAAACTGGTACTGTGTGACTGTACTTAGACTTTGCAAAAGTTCTGGATCATACAATCCTGTGGCAGAGGATCGTGCAGAGACTATGTGTATTCTTCAAGTCTGTGGCAGAGACTATGTATATTCTTCAAGTCTGTGGCAGAGACTATGTATATTCTTCAAGTCTGTGGCAGAGACTTTTGACCGAGCACGGCACCGGCTGCTAGGTCAGTGAGAGAGGCCTATCCGGTGGTTGCTATATCCAGAGTGGAAACTGTTTGTCCTCTGGATCAAGAGAAGTACCCGTGATCCGCAAATACAAGGTACCTGAATCTCCCCTAATCCTCCATCCCTCTAACTGACTTTGTTAAATAAAACCATTGAAAAAGAGACTGTGTGTTGGTGCTGACATCTGTGAACAACTCTTCAATGGGACCCCTATGACGGATATGGTGGAATAGTAAGGTAATGGCAAAGGCCCAAAATTAAACCAGCAGCTACACGAGGAATAAAATTCTGGATGAAAAACGCTGATAATAGCTTTTTGTGCCAGCTTCTAGTAGCATTTTAGTAGCAATTAGTGTTTAGGAGCATTATGCCGCGTACACACGATCATTTTTCCCGTCGAGAAAAATTTAATTTTTTCCTTTGGATGAGAAAAACGATCGTCTGTGGGCTTTTTGCCATTTTTCACAACGGGAAAAACGGCATTAATCACGACGAGAAAAATTAGAACATGCTCTAATTTTTCTCGTCGTGATTCCCGTCGTTTTTTTCCGCTGCAGTTTTCCCATAGGGAAACACTGCCGCAGAGCCCACACACGGTCGTTTTTCTCGACAAAGAGAAAGATGTCAGGAAAAACGGACGTGTGTAGGGAACCAAGCCGTTCCCTCGTTTTTCCCGTCAATTTTCTCGACAGTGTTTTCACCGTCGAGAAAATCGATCGTGTGTACTCGGCATTACGGTTTTATTTGTGTTTTTACAGTACATGAAGAAAAACAAAAAACAAGAAAAACAAAAAAAAATAAAATAAAAGACTTTCTCGAAAAAAGCTGTTACATAGTTATATAGTTACATAGTAGGTGAGGTTGAAAAAATAAAAAATAAGTAAGTATACTATTGCAGCAAGCCAGACCGTGAATCGGTTTGAATGGAATGAACTAGCTGACATGAATACCAGACTATAATATGGCAGTTAATCCAGATCACAGTGGTACTAAGCAAAATCAAACTAATATCTCCAGCATTAATAATAATAACCAGATATACAGTGAACCTTATAAATGCATAAATTGTAATGACAAATCTCAAGGTAATTCCACTGCAATAAATCTGTAATGATGAATCAATGTGCACTATGTATATACAGGGCTTTTTTTCTCAGAGAATAGGTGCAGGAACTCCCCCCTTCTAAGATCCCCCTTGTCTACGCACTATGCTCCTCTGAGCACCGTCCCTTGGTCCCACCCCCTACCCACCTCCCAGTACTGCCCCAAGTATCATTTTGTGATGCTAAATAATTCGTATGGAATTTGCTCTTATCTAATATAGCGCACCCATCCCTCTTTTTACCTGCCTTGTTCGGCTCCTCGCAGGAATAGAGAGGCACACCGCGCCACAAGCCCGTACCCTCCTGTGTGAAGAGGTTGAGCGGTGTTATTGATGGGTCCTCCACAGTCAGACAGCCAGAGAATGTTTCTCACCTCTATATTAAATAAAGACAAGTCCTTGTATCCCCACAGTAACTTGAATGTCCACACCAGCTGCACTCCAACATAGAGTTTATTTTCTTGTAAATCACAGTCTCTGACAGAAAAGGTTGGAGGGAGGACAGGACAGCTTAAGATGTGGATGAGGTCCAGGCACAAACGTTACACAATTCACTGCTCCGATTCTCAAGCAGACTCAGCCCATTCGGATAGTCTCCCTAGCTTAGGACTAGCAGCCGATATGGTACTCAAACTTTACCCAAAGTCTCTGCCACAGACCCGGTGAACTCGGTCTCTGCCACAGACCCGGTGAACTCGGTCTCTGCCACAGACCCGGTGAACTCGGTCTCTGCCACAGACCCGGTGAACTCGGTCTCTGCCACAGACCCGGTGAACTCGGTCTCTGCCACAGACCTGGTGAACTCGGTCTCTGCCACAGACCTGGTGAACTCGGTCTCTGCCACAGACCCGGTGAACTTGGTCTCTGCCACAGACCCGGTGAACTCGGTCTCTGCCACAGACCCGGTGAACTCGGTCTCTGCCACAGACCCGGTGAACTCGGTCTCTGCCACAGACCTGGTGAACTCGGTCTCTGCCACAGACCTGGTGAACTCGGTCTCTGCCACAGACCCGGTGAACTTGGTCTCTGCCACAGACCCGGTGAACTCGGTCTCTGCCACAGACCCGGTGAACTCGGTCTCTGCCACAGACCCGGTGAACTCGGTCTCTGCCACAGACCCGGTGAACTTGGTCTCTGCCACAGACCTGGTGAACTCGGTCTCTATTAAGGAGAAGACATCCCTCCAGAGAGTTACCGGGACCCTTCCTTCACCATGACTTCTGCACCAGTCCCTCGGAACGGTTCCTTCCCCGGCCTCCTCATCTAGGAAACGGGTCCCCTCACAAGGCAGCACCCTGAGACTCCTCGATCCTTGGTGGGCTCCAGCCGAAGATGCTGGACCCAGGCCTCTGTTGCAGTCCCAGGACTAAAGGTGCCTGGGACTGATCCACTGACCTCCGCCCCTGGGCCAAAGGTGCCCAGGATGGACAGGAACGCACACCTCCCTGGGGTAGGACCCCCGACAACGAACCCTAAACAGGCAGCGTCTGCCCCTTTTATATCCTCTCCCAGCATGCACAGCAGGCCTACCACACCCACCGTACGGCTGCCGAGAGGGGACACACAGGGTACAGCACTGGATTAGCGGTTCGACCCTGGCCTACTATGTTAGCGCCACCTGCAGGCCACAGGGAACTATACACCAATGCTCTCCCTGCAGACAAAAATGGTTGCAAGAACTCTAACAATTAGGGTGTTTGGGTATAACTACCACCCAACACTTCCCCTAAATGTAGCACCCCGCTACGCTAATAACAAGAAAAGCAGTAAAATAGATCACCTGGAGCCAGCAACAATATATCCCCCAGTAACAATAGAACTGACCCCAGCAACAATAGATCCTTCACACAACAATAGACTCTCCTCAGCAACAATCGACCCCATCCCAGCAACAATGGACCCTGTAGCAAAATACTGAAACTGAGAAATGGTTTGGATCACTTCAGAGGTGACAGCAAAGATTCATTCCAGGAAATGTAGAGACAGAATGTCTACTGATGTCTGAATAAGTAAATTGGGTTAATTGGGGGTCTGAGGTAGCGTTCCATTCATCTATTGTTCAGTGTGTTAATGAAGTCACCTATTATCTGCTACGGGAGGTAATTACACTCCTAGTAATGTGTCTGGCACGGTTCCATTGTTATGAGTAAATATGTGGAGCTCTGTTCATGGGGAGACAAACGTCTCACGCATACCAAATGTGTTAGAAGTAGTCCCAGGTAATTAAATCACTGTCATCTGTTAATTGTTGAAGGGAATGCCCCTGTAAAATGAGTTAAGAAAACCCTTGCATGGGAAATGATATAAAAAGCCAGCCTGGGCAAAATAAAGGGTTGATTTACTCCCAGAACTGTGTGTCGTCCAGTTACTGGGGGGCTAACAGGTTGCCTTGGATAAGTCAGTACTTCCTCAGCTTCAAGGATTTCCCAGCGGACTTTGGAGCTCCGCAACACTGGTTGGCAGCGGTGGGATTAAAACCTTGCAGCAAGAGGAAGCAGCGTTCATGCAAGTTCGGTTACACGAATGGAAGTGTGAATGGAGACAAACTATGCTGGATTAAAACGAGCGACGTTAAAGGATTTGCTGGAAGCAAGAGGGAAGAGCGCCAGCACTAAAACCAAAGCAGAGCTGATTGCAGAACTGACCGAGGGAGATCGGGCACACAGTATGGCTACAGAAGCCATGGAGACCGAGTTTAACCAAGAAGTGAAACGCAGGCTAGCGTTTTATGGAGAAAACCCCTCCACCGAGCTGGTACAGGCAACGTTAGCCCAAGTGGATGCCTTTATCACGGCGAGAGAAGAACGGGAGACCCGACTCCGGCTGGCGGAACAGCATGCCTCTGAGAGACTGCTAACGACTACACCGGCACCAGAGACAAAACTAAAAGTACCCCATGATGCCTTTAAAAAGTTTATGGAAGCAGAGGAAGAGATCGATAGCTTCCTGCAAGATTTTGAACGGCAATGCAAGCTGTACCAAGTACCCCAGACAGACTGGGTACGGATCTTAGCTGGTAAGCTGTCAGGCCGTGCAGCAGAAGCCTACAGAGCCGTGCCAGAGGAGGAAATCGCAAGCTATAGCCGGGTAAAGGAAGTTATTTTGGCAAGGTATGCCATCACCCCAGAAGCATACAGGAGACGCTTCCGGGACACAAAGAAACAGGAGAAGGACTCCCACACCGAATGGGCTTGCCGAATGCAGAGGGCAGCCCTAGCTTGGCTGCAAGCCAGTCAGGCAACCACAGCAGACGCGATCACCCAGCTGATTTTACTGGAGCAATTCTTTAATGGACTAAACCCAGAGGTACAGGAGTGGGTAAGGGATCGCAAACCTACCACTCTCTCGGAAGCGGCCAGGCAAGCTGATGAATATCAAGATGCCCGCCGGCCATCACAGACTAGCTTCCGACCAAGCACCAGACCACTGAACCATAACCCAGGGCCCCCAGCTACACAACGACCCGGGCTAATCCCTAACTCCCCTGCAAATCGATACCTCGGGCGCAAGGGAGTGCAGTGCTATTCATGCAAGCAATTTGGGCACTATCAGAGAGACTGCACTCAGAACCAGGACCAAGCTGCATGGATTCGACCAGGGCCACCCCCTCCAGCACGGGCTGCCGCTCATTGCTATCACACGGAAGCGGCCCCGGTCAACCGAGGAGCAGGAGAATTGGAGGAACACTGGAGTATCCTACACGAGGCTGACCCAGTACAGGCGGCTACTGACAACAGGCAACACCATCGCCAGTCAGTACAGCTGAACGGGAAGACTGCTCAAGGTCTACGAGATTCCGGTGCCACCCTCACACTGGTCAAACGTCACCTGGTTCCAGAGGCCGACCACACCGGGAGTTCCGTAGTTGTGCGGGTTGCAGGGGGAGCTGTACACAGGCTACCCACGGCAAGAGTACACCTGAACTGGGGTGCCGGCTCCGGATTAATTAAGGTGGGGTTGATACAGGAACTTCCCGCTGATGTCCTGCTGGGGAACGATCTTGGCCAGTTGACTTCTGCTTTTGCATCAGCCCCGGTTACCAACGAGATCTACCCCGTTACCACCCGGTCCCAGGCTCACACCACGGAAAACAGAGCATCCTCTGAGGCTCGGGTGCGTCAATGTTTGGATTGGGCGCAGTATTGAGCCAGGTAGGAGCAGATGGCGGAGAACACCCTGTAGTTTACTTGAGCAGGAAGCTTCTCCCCAGGGAAGTGAGCTACGCCGCCATAGAAAAAGAATGCCTGGCTGTGGTGTGGGCCCTAAAGAAGCTTCAGCCCTACTTGTACGGACAACAGTTCACCCTACTCACAGACCACAACCCGTTGGTATGGCTAAATCGAGTGGCAGGGGACAATGCCCGGTTGTTGCGCTGGAGTCTGGCGTTACAACCGTATGACTTTACTATCCACTACTGACCCGGGAAACAGAACGGCAATGCTGACGGATTATCGCGGCAACTGAACTGGAAAAGTGATCCGTGAGTACTCTCCGGACATCCCCAAGCCGATCCGTTAAGGATCAGACTGTGTATGCCGGCTTGTGGGTAAGGGGGAGCAGTGTAGCAAAATACTGAAACTGAGAAATGGTTTGGATCACTTCAGAGGTGACAGCAAAGATTCATTCCAGGAAATGTAGAGACAGAATGTCTACTGATGTCTGAATAAGTAAATTGGGTTAATTGGGGGTCTGAGGTAGCGTTCCATTCATCTATTGTTCAGTGTGTTAATGAAGTCACCTATTATCTGCTACGGGATGTAATTACACTCCTAGTAATGTGTCTGGCACGGTTTCATTGTTATGGGTAAATATGTGGAGCTCTGTTCATGGGGAGACAAACGTCTCACGCATACCAAATGTGTTAGAAGTAGTCCCAGGTAATTAAATCACTGTCATCTGTTAATTGTTGAAGGGAATGCCCCTGTAAAATGAGTTAAGAAAACCCTTGCATGGGAAATGATATAAAAAGCCAGCCTGGGCAAAATAAAGCGTTGATTTACTCCCAGAACTGTGTGTCGTCCAGTTACTGGGGGGATAACAGGTTGCCTTGGATAAGTCAGTACTTCCTCAGCTTCAAGGATTTCCCAGCGGACTTTGGAGCTCCGCAACAGACCCCATCCCAGCAACAATATGTCCCCTCAGCAACAATAGGATCCCACCCTAGCAACAAAAGATCACTAACACAACAATAGACTCCCCTAGCAACAATGGACCCCACCCCAGCAACAATAGGTCCCCCCAGAAACAATAGGTCCCCCCAGCAACAATAGTCCTCACCACAGCAACAATAGATCCCTCACACAACAATAGACCTTATCTGCAACAAAAGATCCCCCCAGCAACATTAGACCCCCCAGCAGCAACAACAGATCTCCCAGCAGCCAGCATCAATAGACCTATCAGCATACAGCAACAATAGACCTCTCCCTCTATAGTAGATTCCTACCAGCAACATAAGACCCCCCAGCAACAATAGATCCCCCACCAGCAAAAATAGACCCTCACACAAAAACAGATCCCCACCAGTGACAATAGATCCCCCAGCAGCCAGCATCAATAGACCCTCCAGCACACCCCACACCCCTTACATACATTTCAATGCGTTCCCCCGCATTCCCGCTGAAAAAAAGCCCTGTGTATATATCCTCTTAAATATAGGTAGGTATATATACAGTATGTATGAGTGGGGTGCACCTGGAAGGTAACTGTTCAGTATATGGTGCCTGAACTGTAGTTTCAGCCAGCTAACGGTGGGACCCAATCTGTACTGTGATGCATTTATTAATGTCTCTTTAAGACTGCATGCAGTGACTTGCTTTGGGCTTCTAGGGAAAAAAGGCAGTCGCCTATTGAACTAGATTGCTAACAGTAGTGAAGCAAGCATAGCTGAATCCGCTCACAATGTCCTGGCACACAGCGAACCTTGTCCTGTACACTTGTCAGGCTGCAGCCCTCAGAGACCCAATTCTCGCTGGCTTGATCTTTGTAATTCAGTCCACATAGACTCAGCTCTCAGCCTTTTGGTCCTCAGTAGCTCTTTCTCCCTTCCTGATGTAGGCGTAGACACACACCAGCAACAGGTCTGTACTTCTCTAACACCCACACTGCAAGACTCAGCTTCCCCTCCTAAAAAGCCTGGGAACCACTCTCTCTGGTGTAGGCACAGACAAGTACCAGAAACAGGTCTGTATTGCTCTGGTCCCTTTTTAGGGTTGCCACCTTATCCCTTTAAACTCAAGCACATATTTATTACACAGGTTATGAGGCTAATTTAATGCAGATAAGGCACCATTTGAGTTTAATTACCACCAGTGGCGGCTGGTGCTCAAAATTTTTGGGTGGGCGCAAACAAACTGAAAAAAAAAAACATCAATTGCCGCCACTGTGCCCATTAAACGCAGCCACTATGCCCAAACGCCACCAGTTTGTCCCCTCAAATGCAGCCAGTTTGTCCCCAAATGCAGCCAGTTTGTCCCCAAATGCAGCCAGTTTGTCCCCCATATACAGCCAGTTTGTTTCCATATACAGCCAGTTTGTTTCCATATACAGCCAGTTTGTCCCCATATACAGCCAGTTTGTCCCCCATATACAGCCAGTTTGTTTCCATATACAGCCAGTTTGTCCCCAAATACAGCCAGTTTGTCCCCATATACAGCCAGTGTGTCCCCATATACAGCCAGTGTGTACCAATATACAGCCAGTTTGTCCCCATATACAGCCAGTGTGTCCTCTATATACAGCCAGTGTGTCCCCATATACAGCCAGTGTGTCCCCAAATACAGCCAGTTTGTCCCCCATATACAGCCAGTGTGTCCCCATATACAGCCAGTGTGTCCCCCATATACAGCCAGTGTGTCCCCCATATGCAGCCAGTGTGTCCCCCATATGCAGCCAGTGTGTCCTCTATATACAGCCAGTGTGTCCCCCATATACAGCCAGTGTGTTCCCAAATGCAGCCAGTTTGTCCCCATATACAGCCAGTGTGTTCCCAAATGCAGCCAGTTTGTCCCCATATACAGCCAGTTTGTTCCCAAATGCAGCCTGTTCCCCCATATACAGCCAGTTTGTCCCCCAAATGCAGCCTGTTCCCCCATATACAGCCAGTTTGTCCCCCAAATGCAGCCAGTTCCCCCAGCCCTGCACTTACCTTCCTCAGGTCCGCGCAGTCCTCGATGTCTTCTCCCGCCCTCGATGTCGCTTCAGCCAATCAGGTTACCGGTAACCAGATCCGGTGAACCTGATTGGCTGAAACCCCCACAGTCTTCTCCAAGGAACGCACCCCCGTTAGTCACACCCACCGCCAGCCACCGCTCTAATTCATATGGCCGGCGCTCACCAGGAGGCCGGCCATATGAATAGTGGGCAGCGCGGCAGCGGCGAAAATACACAGATTCATGCAATGCATGAATCTGTGTATTGTCTTTCAGTGGCGGTGCAGGAGCGAGAGGGGGCGGCGCTCCGGCGCCCTCTATGGACGCACCGCCACTGATTACCACCTTAATCAGTCACAGGACCTGTGTAATTAATACGTGTTTGGGTTTAAAGGGATGAGGTTGCAACCCTAGTCCCTGCACTGCAATAATGTCTCTGTGTCCCACAACCCGGGAAACTCTCTGCCCTTCCTCCTCTCATGGGGTGCTCACGGCTCTTGTAGTTTGCAAATGCATTCACCTCCACAGTGCAGCTCTTCTTACAAACTACATTTCCCAGGATTCCATGCAGCTGTATCATAATCATTCTAGTCCTTTTTGGCTCTCCAACTCTCCCTAGTTTGTGGAGGAGAGACAGCAATCTGAGTGGGATAGAGAGATGTAAACAAGCAAGAGAAGACAATGGCAGTGTCTGTGTACGGAGCGCAGTCTCTGAACCCAGCTACACAACTATTAACAATAAACTTCTCGTATTTGCTCCCTTTTGATCTGTAGTATAAACCATTAAAACTGTTTTATTAAACAGTAAAAAAATAAAAAAAAAATACCGGTTGATCCTGCCAAAAACCCAGTGAGTTTGTGACTTCTGTCTGTGCTGCATTTTTCAGCTCAGCCCAATTATCTTTGGTGAATGACAGAACAACTCCTCTCTGTTTTAGAAATTAGGAGAGAGGGAGGTGCTCCTAATTCCTAACACACATCCTGTCCTAGGGTAACACACACTGCTCCTCCATAGATACAATGTAGTGAGTGAGTGAGTGTTACCCTGTCACCCTATCACAGGAAGTGTATTACTGGCAGGATCACCAGGTAGGGTTACCACCTGTCCGGGATTCACCCGGACAGTTTGGGTTTTGAATCATGTGTTCGAGTTTCAGGGGGACTGAAACCTGGACATATTATTCAGACTGGGCTGTGGTTCCCCAAGTAACCAAGATAGTCACACACAAATCTATTGCCATTCAGCAGCGGTGGACGGCTGTATGAGGGCAGGTTGGGCATCACGGGGGGCCATGGTGATGATGTTAGCAAGAACAATTTGGCCACACTCACTGTTCGCTGCGGCATACCATGCGCACCGCATTCCAGGTCCATAAGTGTTTGTCTTGAAGAGAAGGTGGCAACCCTATCACCAGGTTTAAATAAAGGTCAGAAGCCAGAAAGAAAGAAAACGAAGGGGTTGATTTACTAAAACTAGAGAGTGCAAAATCTGGTGCAGCTGTGCATAGAAATTAATCGGCTTCCGGGATTTTTTGTCAAAGCTTAATTGAACAAGCTGAAGTTAGAAGCTGATTGGCTACCATGCAGAGCTGCACCAGATTTTTCAGTCTCCATTTTTAGTAAATCAACCCCATAGTTACATATTTAGTTGAAAAAAGACACCCAGTTCAACCAACAGAAAAACACACACACACAAAAGAAAACCTTCATATACACTATCCTATACCCACAAGCATTATCCTGTACACATGGGCATCCGCAGAACTTTTTTCAGGGGGGGGGCATCATTTTAGGGTCACCCATGCGCTGCCCCTTTTCGACAATGTCATTATTATCACATTATCATGGTTAGAGACTGCAGACGTAGTACAGTCCCTAGGATAAGTAATGGATAATGGCCCTCTTACCAGACCCAGCGAAACTACAGCAGTGATCTCTCCGGCTGGACGATTGCTCACTCTGGATTCCCCGGGGGCAACTCTGGTCAGTAGTGTAGCATGTCTGTACCCTGGCAGTAGCTCAGTCTTTCTCTCTCTGGTGGTGCTGGGCAGCGTCGCTCTCTCTCTGGTGGTGCTGAGCAGCGTGGCTCTCTCTCTGGTGGTGCTGGGCAGCGTCGCTCTCTCTCTGGTGGCGCTGGGCAGCGTGGCTCTCTCTCTGGTGGCGCTGGGCAGCGTGGCTCTCTCTCTGGTGGCGCTAGGCAGCGTGGCTCTCTCTCTGGTGGCGCTAGGCAGCGTGGCTCTCTCTGGTGGTGCTGGGCAGCATGGCTCTCTCTGGTGGTGCTGGGCAGCGTGGCTCTCTCTCTGGCTTCTGTCCAACACACTCCTCTTTCTTTGTCCTGTAGCACTCACTCCCTCAGCTTTTTTCCAGGCTGTAGTCTCTCAAACTCTCTCTTGAAATTCACTGTGCTGAATTTAACAGTGCCAATCTGATCCCTGATTCCGGAGGGGGGGGCACTTGACCCCCCTTGCCCCTACCTGCAGACACCCATGCCTGTACATTATATTCAATTTCTATTCTTGGGTTTAGATACTATGTTTCTGTTGGTGCTTCAACTATTCAGTAGACATTCAAAAGTCTTAAAACAAAACACAATTACAAACTTTTTTACTACCATCAATTAACAGTTCTGAAACAAATGCAAAATGGAGTCAGCATTACCATTAACAATGATAACCATATTATTAACAGACATTGACAGTGTTTATTTGCACACGAACAGCAGATCTGCTGTTAGGATGTGACTTTTAGGGCTCAATTAAAATATCTCCTATTTAAGCACTTTCCCGATGCACATCTGCTTGTTGACTCTTAAGAATTTATTGCATCTGTCCCTCATTCTAACCCGTCCCCTGACTTTTCTACCCGTGTTAATTAAAATTCATTGGATTCTTTTTTGACGTCCTAGAATAATCAAGAATTAGTTGGCCAGTATTCCTAGATCTCGTACTTAATAGAAACGCATATTAAAGAGTTTGCAATCACCTCGTTATAATTAAATTTGCTGTCCCTCTGGCTATTGTACATATTCCTAATTCATAATCTTTCACACTAATTATGGGCTGTCATAAATAGTTGACGTCTCAGCTTTTCACGGCTACAGCCTTTCTTGGCTTATATAATAAAATGGTCTATTTTTGTCAACCAATAGTCATCTCATATACTTCTGCTATCAACTGCAAAGCTATAGAGTTGTATATAATAAAAATGCAGGTAGAGATTGGCACCCGGCGATTCTGGTGTTTGCCAGATGGTTTGTGTTCCTGGATTATTGATTGGGGGTTGCAAAAGTTCATTGATCCTAGCTGCTCTTTCTTTAAAGAGACAAAAATACTCTTACAAATGTAGCACCCTCATGTTTAGGCAGGGTTGCTATTAAATTTATTTGCCAAGTGATAGTTGCCTTGGCCAATTGTTAGGAGGTCAATTGATTTCACCCTTATTCTGGAATTGATGCACTTCTTCTGGCCAGGTATCTGGTGACATTCGACAAGGGCATTGCAAGGACAGATTAGGAATGAATGGGGTGTCTCAGCCAATGGGAAGGGATTTTCTTGAGTCCCTTGGCCTGCTGGGAGAACCTATTTATTTGGGTGGAGTCAGGTGATTGTTGTTCTGTGCAACCTGGACAGCTGTCTGGGTGGACGTGTGTCGTATTGCCCCAGGATGCTAGGCCAGAAACCTGAGGCCTCTCGCGGGGACATCTGGCTGCTAGGCTGTCTGAAGTCCTTTTCCAGAAGCAGGAAAGCAGCGTAGGGTTGGGACTGCAGGCTTTTAGTCCAACCAGAAGTAACGGTTCCACCGGCCAGGGAATCAGTTGTGGTCAGAGGCAGAGTGGAAGCTGTCGCCACTAAAGGCCCATCCACCTTGCTACCTGAGATCACAGTGAGTGAACTGAGGCCAGTACCAGAGCAGACTTCTTGCCAGCCAGGGACGGTGAAGAAGTGGGAAAACTTCAGCAAGTGCCAAGTCAGGGACCCAGCGGGACAGCAGAGGTGACGCTTGTGGAGTGCCAAACTAGGGACCTAACGTGTCAGCAGGGGTGAAGCTTGAAGAGTATCTGTGAGTGCCAAGCCAGGGACCCAGAAGGGAAGCGGGGTTGACGCTTGAGGAAGATACTGAGTGCTACAGTAAAAGAGCTCAGGGGATCCAGTGGCTAGTGGATCTGAAGTCTGGATCTGAAGTCTAGTGGGAGAGACTGGGAGCTTGTTGAGCAGAGACCCACAGTGTGTGAGTGTGGGGTAAAGAGAACTGTTCATGTAGCAGATAGTTGAATACCATTACCAACATCTACAAGACTGTTGCCATAGCAGACAGCGTTCTACCTATACAGAAGTGGTGTCCGGCAGGAGGCCTTCACCTGTATAACTGTCTACCTATAGAAGTCTCAGAGTCTGCCAATTAACATTGCATCTACCTAAGGGTGTCCTGGCCCTATACCTCTCTCCCAAAGTTCTATTTAACCACTTCCGGACCGCCGTACGCAGGTATCCTCTTCTTCAGCCGGCGGTTCGGTTTCCGATAATAGTGGTCTCTGTGGTGGATTCGCCACAAGATCACTTTTATCAGCGGCAGGAGAGCTCCCGCCGCTCTCCTGTGCCCTCCGCCGCTTACCAGAGCCGTCGGCAGCGGCGGAGGTGATCGGGTCCTTCTTGTGGCTGGGTTTGGAGACGAGTGACGGGAAGATGGCCCTCCCCTGTCTCCATACCATAGCAGGCGGAAGCGACGTCAAAACGTCACTTGCGCCCATACTGTAGCTCTTAAATGGACATTTATTTATTTTTATACCCCAGATCTCATATTTAAGAGGACCCGTCATGCTTTTTTTCTATTACAAGGGATGTTTACATTCCTTGTAATAGGAATAAAAGTGACACCATTTATTTATTTTTTGAAAGAACAGTGTACAAAATAAAAATAAAAGGTGAAATAGATAAGATTTTTTTTTCTTTAAACGCGCCCCTTCCCGCCGAGCTCGTGTGCAGAAGCAAACGCATACGTGAGCAGCGCTCCGAATATGAAAATGGTGTTTAAACCACACATGTGAGGTATCACCGCGATCGGTAGAGCGAGAGCAATAATTCTAGCCCTAGACCTCCTCTGTAATTTAAAACATGCAACCTGTAGAATTTTTAAAAAGTCGCCTATGGAGATAAAAGTTTGTCGCCATTCCACGAGCGGGCGCAATTTTGAAGCCTGACATGTTGGGTATCAATTTACTCGGCATAACATTACCTTTCACAATATAAAAAAAAAATTGGGCTAACTTTACTGTTGTCGTCTTATTTTTAACTCAAAAAAATGTATTTTTTCCAAAAAAAAGTGCTCTTTTATGACTGCTGTGCAAATACGGTGTGACATAAAGTATTGCCACGACCGCCATTTTATTCTCTATGTAAAATGCTTGGGGGTAAGTAATTTTCTAGAAAAAATAAAAACAATTTAACTTGTAAACAACAAATTTTAGAAAGAGGCTTGGTCCGTAAGTGGTTAAGAGACAATAAATCTCTTTGCATTCAAAAATGTCTGGCGTCCACCTGTTCATATTGCATTACACCCACCATGCCTCGTAACCCACTCTACACTGAAGGATGTCAGCTCTCCCTAACTCTGAAGGTAACTATTAGGACTAAAGAGGCCCAGGACTTTGCTACATTTGGCGCCCAATGTGGGGCAAAGGCGTTATTCCTGCAGCAGTCGCCCCTAGCAACCAGCTACAGCTACATCGGGATTTTCTCTGCTTCCGTGGGAAAGTGGCAAGTAACATCTTTCGTATAGACTGTGTTATTATACATTCCAACAATTTAGGGAAGAACCAGAATGTCTGATTGCTCATGGGAGAGTATCAGCCTGGTCTATCGACACTTTACGCCAGTGCTGCAAGGGTTAAGATGGACTTCATTAAAGTTTTGGCGTTCCGTGAAAGAAAAGAGACAGGCGCTGACCCAAGCTCCGCGCACACTGCAAGCGGATTGGAACAAGAATGTCACCGTCCCGGCTGGGAGCGGCATTGAGAGTCCACCTGCTATTACCCGGCTTGTGAGAGAAGCTGCTCCTCTTGCTTCTGTGGCTGCTCCTGGACCCAGCGCTCTGGTCGCCCCTCGAGGGCGTGGTCGGGTCCGCCTGCTCTCCTTGATATCGGAATCACAGGGGAAAAGGGTACCGGAGTTGGGTAAGCCTGCAAGGGGTGAAAGCGGTGTGCCAGTGGGGGAGGTGATACCTGTGGACATTAAGAGAGACAATACGGTTGTGTCAATTAAAGCCAGCTATCTCCCCGGCTGAAGAATGCTCCACCATTTCCAATTCGGACATCCCCTCTGACGGGATCTCTAAAATGTTATCAGACAATTTGTCATGAACTGGAAAGTGGAGTGAGAGTAAAGGGGAACAGTTATGTGACTTGGAAGAGGATGAGATTCCTCCGGGGCCTACTGCAAGTGTTTAAAATTGAATTGTCTACTAATGCTGCTCCAACTGGGTGTATTACCAAGTCTTTTGAGGAGGAGCGCTGGGAAAATTGGGTCCCTAAATTTATTCCCACTAAACCGATAGAAGTAAC
The DNA here is from genome assembly GCA_029206835.1 of Rana muscosa. Taxonomy (NCBI): domain Eukaryota; kingdom Metazoa; phylum Chordata; class Amphibia; order Anura; family Ranidae; genus Rana; species Rana muscosa. Next base: position 153,296,523 of record CM055119.1, on the reverse strand, counting down.
TAAGTTTGATTGCAAACCCGATATTGTTGCAGGATACTCAGTTCAGCGTGCTCCAGATGCACGAGTCCTACCCGGGTATGGTGACCCTAAGACACTGCCCAGTACAGTGCATCATTATTAAGAAAGCCGCCATAGAGGAAAAGGAACATAGGCCACACATAGCGTGAATGCTGCTAGTACACGTTTATTGTTAAAAACACCACAAGGTACTCACATTATTCAGGACAATAAAAAGCATTCAAACCAAATGGAGCCTCGCCGACAGCCAGGATCTGCGGGCATGAAAGACATCACATGTTCGTGGCCCCCTGCCCAATTATAAGGAAGACAAGAGTGAGTGGAAAAGGGAACCCTTAGTTATCCCTTGAAAACCATGTGATCTCTCATCAAAGCGGTATTAAACTCAAAAGCAAAAATGTATTATATTGCAGCTTACCACTTCTTAGATGTGATGGCTACATTTGTTTTCTTTTTTTTTTTTGCCTTTCTTTCTCCTATTTTCATCTGGTGATCCAGCCAGCAAGTCTATTGTTTTTCAACAGAAAAGCTCTCTTGCAGTTACAGAGATAAGACAAACCATTTAACACTGGCAGGGGTGTTTAAAATGATTAGCTTTTGATTACTTATCTACCTAGACTGACAATGCTGCTACCTAAGGTGCCCTCTGTGCTTCTTCATCCAGAGTGGGGGCGCTCTAATACAGGAGGTGTGTTACTGGCCAGATCACAAGGTGAAAACAGAGGGGGGGGGGGGGAGCCTAGAGAAAGAAAACTAATGCAGCCACCACATGTAATGATTGATAAGCTGCAATATGTTGAATTTTTGTTTTTTTGGGTATAATACCGCTTTAGGTGTCATGAAATGTGAAACACTTTCACTTAAAAACACAGCCCAGTCCAAGTTGTATGATTTCAGGTTTTGTTACTGAGTTTATTATACACTTGGCTCCATTTGCCGCTTCCTAAGTGTCAATTTACCTTCCTAGTCAAGTTTTTCAAGGCTTCTTAATGCTTTTGCAGAAACTCTGTCACTTATCTTCTACACTCTATTTGCTTTCTCTGAAAAGACAGGTTGCCTGTTGACCCATGGGTGAAGCTACTAAATAACAGATTTTTTTTAGCTAAGGGTTCTTTGAAAAAAAAACATACTAAAGCTATAATATGCGGGAAAACATAGTAATTGAGTTCTTGGTGCTCAGAAATTTCAGGAATCTTCTCAGCTGTGCTCCAAATGTTTGTTCCCTTTTACCTAAAGACTTTAAAAACAGTTGCGTACATCTCCACTTTTCCAAACGAAATGAAATCTTCGATAGACATACGGGATCTACCCCCTCTGTTGATTTAGCAAAGGCAAATAGGTAACAAAAACAGGTATTGCCAAGTGCCAGCCCTTAAAGTGGTTGTAAACCCTTATCATACCCAGTGAAGTGATTGGCCTCAGGTAATACACAGAGATGAAACAAATCCTCCTAAATACATTGTACCTGTTTATCTACAGTCTTATCTTCTCTATATCCATTCAAAGTCCAGAATTTATAAAGCTTATCTGAGCTGTCAGAAAAAAGGGAGCGGAGAGCTGAAGTTGCACTCTGCAGAGCTCAGTGAGGGGAGCTCTGAGAGCTGATTGGAGGGAAGGGGCACCCCCCCCCCTTCCACACACACACACACACACAGCACACAGAAACAGATCTGAGGCTGTCAATCAGCTGGAGCTAACTCCCCTGTCACCATTTTTCTCCTGGTGTCAGGAAAACTTGTCAGAAGTGATTCATGCTGATAGCAGAGGAACAGAGCAGCAGACAGAAATGACACTTAAGCCTTTTTGGAAATGACACTTATGGACTTTTCTCATCGGACAAACCAATCGTGTGTGGGCCCCATCGGTCTTTTTTCCATCTGTGAGAAAAAATAGAACATGTTTTAAATTTATCCGATTGGGAAAAAAAAACGATAGCAAATTCCGATCGTCTGTGTGGAACTCCATCGGACAAAAAACCCACACATGCTCAGAATCAAGTCGACGCATGCTCAGAAGCATTGAACTTAATTTTTCTCCTCTTGTTGGAGTCACGCCACGGCGTTTGGGACGGTCGGATTTTTGACTGATGCTGTGTAGGCAAGACTGTTGGAAGTCAGCTTCATCGGATTACCGATGGAAAAATCCATCGGTTTAAAATCCATAGGAAATCCGATTGTGTGTACAGGGCTTTAGAGCTCTAAATTGAGATAAGTACACACTATAGAAGGATATATTTTGTTCAAATTTCATGTCTGAGGTTTACAACCACTTTAACCAATGATCTAGTAAACCACCAGGATTAAGTGCTAATTAGATTACCCAATCGAGTTAGGTACTGTAATTCCACAAACACAAAGGCAAATAGGATGCTCACTTTGCAAGGGAAGTTGTGCTTTACAAGGGAATTTTCTCAAGAGCGTAGTGAATGAAGTGAAATTTCAGTTTGCAAAGAATACCCAATTATGTCCAATGGAATAAAAAAAAAAGGACAATTTTGCTTGTGTATGATTAAAACTTAGCAGAGTTTCCCCTCATTCACTAAGCTTTGGGGTAAACTGCCTTGCAAAGTGAACAGCGTATTTGCCTTCAGTAAATCAACCCCACCATGAATACTTTTTCCCAATCTAGTTGGAATCAGGAAATTGTGAAACTATAGGCATACTATGCTCACTTAGACTTTTGTATATTTTTAAAGTATGTGAAGATTAGCTCAAGTGTAGTGCTTTTCAACAACTTCAATCCAGGCAGGGAAGACATTTTTGGGGTCTTGGCAGGGCCGGCCCTACCATGGGTCCTGCCGGGTCCCTTTGACCCAGGCGGAACTTTGAGAGGGGCGGCAATTTGACGCCCAAAAAAAATAATTGTCCAGCAGTTTGGTGCGCACTGCCGGGACCAGATCAGATGTATGGCAGGTTTGTCCCTTCCATAAGATTGCAGCACTCCCCCTCCCCTCCCCTAACTTATTTACACAAGATGGCAGACATGGCAGGTCTGGACAAAGGGCGGGACTTTTCAAGTTAAGCAGGTGATAGGTTACTAGACGGTTGGTTGGCAGCAATCCCAGCAATCAATCACCTGCCTTTCACATGAAAAGTCCCACCCTTTGTCCAGACCTGCCATGTTTCTGGTCTTGTGTAAATAAGGTATGGGAGGGGGAGTGTTGCGATCTTATGTAAGGGGCAGTCTGTAATATCAATGAAGAACTGTGATGGGGGGTCTGTGGTGAGGGAGATCTGGGGTGGGGGGGGATCTGTGATAGAGAGGGGTCTGTGATGAGGGGGATCTGTGATGGAGAGGGGTCTGTGATGGGATGTTCTGTGATGAGGGGAGTCTGTGATGGGGGGGATCTTTGATGGAGAGGGGTCTGTGATGGGGGGGATCTTTGATGGAGAGGAGTCTGTGATGGGGGGATCTTTGATGGAGAGGGGTCTGTGATGGGATGTTCTGTGATGAGGGGAGTCTGTGATGGGATGGTCTGTGATGACGGGAGTCTGTGATGGGAGAGTCTGTGATGGGGGGAGTCTGTGATAAGGGGAGTCTGTGATGGGGAGGTCTGTGATGGGGGGAGTCTGTGATTGGATGGTCTGTGATGATGGGAGTCTGTGATGGGGGAGTCTGTGATGGGGGGAGTCTGTGATGGGGGGGTCTGTGATGGAATGGTCTGTGATGAGGGGAGTCTGTGATGCGGGGGGGGGGGGGGGTCTGTGATGGGATGGTCTGTGATGAGGGGAATCTGTGATGGGGGGGGTCTGTGATGGGATGGTCTGTGATGAGGGGAATCTGTGATGGGGGGGATCTGTAATAGAATGGTCTGTGATGAGCGGAGTCTGTGATGGGGAGGAGCCTGTGATGGGGGGAGTCTGTGATAAGGGGAGTCTGTGATGGGGGGGGGTCTGTGATGGGATGGTCTGTGATGAGGGGAGTCTGTGATGGGGGGGTCTGTGATGGGATGGTCTGTAAAGAGGGAAGTCTGTGATGGGGGGGGATCTGTGATGGAATGGTCTGTGATGAGGGGAGTCTGTGATAAGGGGAGTCTGTGATGGGGGGGGTCTGTGATGGGATGGTCTGTGATGAGGCGAGTCTGTGATGGGGAGGGGGATCTGTGATGGAATGGTCTGTGATGGGGGGGAGGGGGTCTGTGATGGGATGGTCTGTGATGAGGGGAGTCTGTGATGGGGGGGATCTGTGATGGGATGGTCTGTGATGAGGGGAGTCTGTGATGGGGGGGGATCTGTGATGGAATGGTCTGTGATGAGGGGAGTCTGTGATGGGGGGAATCTGTGATGGAATGGTCTGTGATGAGGGGAGTCTGTGATGGGGGGGGGTCTGTGATGGAATGGTCTGTGATGAGGGGAGTCTGTGATGCGGGGGGGTATCTTTGATGAGGGGAGTCTGTGATGGGGGGTATCTGTGATGAAATGGTCTGTGATGAGGGGAGTCTGTGATGGGGGGGATCTGTGATGGAATGGTCTGTGATGAGGGGAGTCTGTGATGGGGGGGGGTCTGTGATGGAATGGTCTGTGATGAGGGGAGTCTGTGATGCGGGGGGGGAGGTATCTGTGATGAGGGGAGTCTGTGATGGGGGGTATCTGTGATGGAATGGTCTGTGATGAGGGGAGTCTGTGATGGGGGGGATCTGTGATGGAATGGTCTGTGATGAGGGGAGTCTGTGATGCGGGGGGGGTATCTGTAATGGAATGGTCTGTGATGAGGGGAGTCTGTGATTAGGGGAGTCTGTGATGGGGGGGGATCTGTGATGGAATGGTCTGTGATGAGGGGAGTCTGTGATGGGATGGTCTATGATTAGGGGAGTCTGTGATTGGGGGGGGTCTGTGATGGGATGGTCTGTGATGAGGGGAGTCTGTGATGGGGGGATCTGTGATGGAATGGTCTGTGATGAGGGGAGTCTGTGATGCGGGGGGGGGTATCTGTAATGGAATGGTCTGTGATGAGGGGAGTCTGTGATGGGGGGGGGATCTGTGATGGAATGGTCTGTGATGAGGGGAGTCTGTGATGGGGGGGGATCTGTGATGGGATGGTCTGTGATGAGGGGAGTCTGTGATGGGGGGGGGGATCTGTGATGGGATGGTCTGTGATGAGGGGAGTCTGTGATGGTGGGGGGGGGGGTCTGTGATGGGATGGTCTATGATGAGGGGAGTCTGTGATTGGGGGGGTCTGTGATGGGATGGTCTGTGATGAGGGGAGTCTGTGATGGGGGGATCTGTGATGGAATGGTCTGTGATGAGGGGAGTCTGTGATGCGGGGGGGGGTATCTGTAATGGAATGGTCTGTGATGAGGGGAGTCTGTGATGGGGGGGGATCTGTGATGGAATGGTCTGTGATGAGGGGAGTCTGTGATGGGGGGGGGATCTGTGATGGGATGGTCTGTGATGAGGGGAGTCTGTGATGGGGGGGGGGATCTGTGATGGGATGGTCTGTGATGAGGGGAGTCTGTGATGGTGGGGGGGGGGGGTCTGTGATGGGATGGTCTATGATGAGGGGAGTCTGTGATTGGGGGGGGTCTGTGATGGGATGGTCTGTGATGAGGGGAGTCTGTGCTGGGGGGGATCTGTGATGGAATGGTCTGTGATGAGGGGAGTCTGTGATGGGGGGGGATCTGTGATGGGATGGTCTGTGATGAGGGGAGTCTGTGATGGGGGGGGATCTGTGATGGGATGGTCTGTGATGAGGGGAGTCTGTGATGGTGGGGGGGGTCTGTGATGGGATGGTCTATGATGAGGGGAGTCTGTGATTGGGGGGGGGTCTGTGATGGGATGGTCTGTGATGAGGGGAGTCTGTGATGGGGGGATCTGTGATGGAATGGTCTGTGATGAGGGGAGTCTGTGATGGGGGGATCTGTGATGGAATGGTCTGTGATGAGGGGAGTCTGTGATGCGGGGGGGGGGGTATCTGTAATGGAATGGTCTGTGATGAGGGGAGTCTGTGATGGGGGGGGATCTGTGATGGAATGGTCTGTGATGAGGGGAGTCTGTGATGGGGGGGGGATCTGTGATGGGATGGTCTGTGATGAGGGGAGTCTGTGATGGGGGGGGATCTGTGATGGGATGGTCTGTGATGAGGGGAGTCTGTGATGGTGGGGGGGGGGGTCTGTGATGGGATGGTCTGTGATGAGGGGAGTCTGTGATGGTGGGGGGGGGGTCTGTGATGGGATGGTCTATGATGAGGGGAGTCTGTGATTGGGGGGGGTCTGTGATGGGATGGTCTGTGATGAGGGGAGTCTGTGCTGGGGGGATCTGTGATGGAATGGTCTGTGATGAGGGGAGTCTGTGATGGGGGGGGGGGATCTGTGATGGGATGGTCTGTGATGAGGGGAGTCTGTGATGGGGGGGGGATCTGTGATGGGATGGTCTGTGATGAGGGGAGTCTGTGATGGTGGGGGGGGGTCTGTGATGGGATGGTCTATGATGAGGGGAGTCTGTGATTGGGGGGGGTCTGTGATGGGATGGTCTGTGATGAGGGGAGTCTGTGATGGGGGGATCTGTGATGGAATGGTCTGTGATGAGGGGAGTCTGTGATGCGGGGGGGGGGGTATCTGTAATGGAATGGTCTGTGATGAGGGGAGTCTGTGATGAGGGGAGTCTGTGATGGGGGGATCTGTGATGGAATGGTCTGTGATGAGGGGAGTCTGTGATGGGGGGGATCTGTGATGGGATGGTCTGTGATGAGGGGAGTCTGTGATGGGGGGGGATCTGTGATGGGATGGTCTGTGATGAGGGGAGTCTGTGATGGTGGGGGGGGGTCTGTGATGGGATGGTCTATGATGAGGGGAGTCTGTGATTGGGGGGGGGGGGTCTGTGATGGGATGGTCTGTGATGAGGGGAGTCTGTGCTGGGGGGATCTGTGATGGAATGGTCTGTGATGAGGGGAGTCTGTGATGGGGGGGGGATCTGTGATGGGATGGTCTGTGATGAGGGGAGTCTGTGATGGGGGGGGGGATCTGTGATGGGATGGTCTGTGATGAGGGGAGTCTGTGATGGTGGGGGGGGGGTCTGTGATGGGATGGTCTATGATGAGGGGAGTCTGTGATTGGGGGGGGTCTGTGATGGGATGGTCTGTGATGAGGGGAGTCTGTGCTGGGGGGATCTGTGATGGAATGGTCTGTGATGAGGGGAGTCTGTGATGGGGGGGGGGGTATCTGTGATGGAATGGTCTGTGATGAGGGGAGTCTGTGATATGGAGTTTGTGGTTTGAAATTGAACATAATGATATGTCATATAATTTTGTAAATCTTACTTCCTGATAGTTTTACATTTAGTTTTAATGATCATGATATAAAATAATGAATGTGGGGGCCTTTTGGTGGGCGTGATTTTTTTGTGTGGGGGGGTGGGAAGCATTTCATTCTTGGTCCCAGGCAGCACAATGTCTTGGGCCAGTCCTGGGTCTTGGGCCCACTTTTATTGATAAGTAAAGTTCAAAATAACTCACAGGGTTATTGTCAGCATCAGAATGTTCTAGCCTCCTCATTATCCAGACTTTGTAGTCCCTGAGCCTGTCTCCACACAGACATACCCTGTTGTCTCAGGCAGCTTTGTGATGAATTAAATACCCACCTGGGCTGCACAGGCTCCTTCCTAATGACACACCGCCTCTAATAACTGTCAAGGGATGGCCCAGTCAGATCTGTCCACTTCTCCTTGAGGCCAAGGTAGACTCTCCAGTGCATGTCTCCATACACATGCTGCCAGTCTCCTGCAACAGCTTAATACAAAAACATATTTGGGGGGCACACCCTTAAATGCGTTTAAATTCAAGATGGTGCTGCCATAAGACCAAAAGACAATACAAAACAGATTATAGCGCACACATACAAGAATGACATATATCCTGCAAGGCTAGTTAAAAACACCTGAACATATACATAAAAATATATACGGGGGTTTGGTCACACTATATGGTTATATAGTGCTAAGCCCACAAACTGCGACAAAGTACCCCGAATTTCATGGGTCCTACCCTAGTAATAGAATGAAAGAACCTGCGTCTCAACCATGGGAGCCAAACTCCTCTGTGGGAGAACTGAAGGGATCCCTCCTTACAGCTCGGCCTGATTAAATTTATCTGCTCTCACAAAAATCTTAACTCTAGCACCTACCTAGGTAGAGGGTGCTACATCATTTATACTGGCAATCAACTCAGAGTTTGTTTCAGAAAAGAAACTGATAGTAATAGGTTATCTTGGTCCATTAGGTTCTTTTGTGTTTAAAAGCTGATTGAAAGTGATTCAATTTGCTTAAAGCGGAGTTCCGCCAATTTGTTTTTTTAAAAGTCAGCAGCTACATATACTGCAGCTGCTGACTTTTAAAATAAGGACACTTTCCTGTCCAGGGAGCCTGCGATGTCGGGACACCCGAAGCCGATCTGTCTCTCGGCTCTCGGGTAGAGGCGCCGCCATCTTTGGTAAGGGAATCAGGAAGTGAAGCCTTGCGGCTTCACAGCCTGGTTCCCTACTGCCCATGCGCGACTCACGCTGCGCGATCCCACTGGTCCCTGCTGTCTTCTGGGACCTGTGTGTCCTGGTGGGCGCCAGACGTGGCGTAGATAGCCGTGGGTAGCACGGCTATCTATGCCCGGAAGTGGGAGCAAAATACCTGTATTAGACAGGTATCTGCTCCCCCATGAAAGGTGCCGCTTCAAACACTATGGAGGTTAGGTATTGTGATACATCCAATATGGTGGCTGCATTTGGGTAGCTTACAGTCACTCAGTATGTGTCCGTCCAATAGAGTTGCCAGTGTGACCAAGATATAAGGAAGTCTTCAGTCACCTGCAGTTAAAGGGGTTGTAAACCCTCATGTTTTTTCACCTTAATGCATCCTATGCATTAAGGTGAAAACATTTCTTACACTGACCGGCCCCTCAGCCCCCCCATTTTACTCACCTGAACCCTTTGTTCCCTTGGCGGAGACGAGCTGTCCCTCTCTGCTTGGGGGGCCCGGCTCTTGATTGGATAGATTGATAGCAGCGCAGCCATTGGCCCCCACTGCTGTCAATCAAATCCAATGACGCGGGCACTGGGGGGGCGGGGCTGAGTCCAGCATTCTGTGTCTATGCACGCAAATGCTGGACTCGGGAGCACTCCCGCAAGGTAACCCCCAGGGAGAACGCTTCTCCCTGGGGGTTTACCAATGCAAGGAGGAGCTGCGTGCGCCGCCGGGGGACCCCAGAAGACAATGATCGGGGCCACACTGTGCAAAATTAACTGCACAGTGGAGGTAAGTATGACATGTTTGTTATTTAAAAAAAACAAAAACATAGGTTTACAATCACTTTAAGCCTCGTGCACACGTTTAGATTTTCAGATGACCGTTAATCAATTTTTTGTTGCATGCTAGTCTCATGTCGAAAGTGAAGCGGTTACTCACTATACAAAAGATTTTCCCCCTTAATGACAAGGCCATTTTTTTTGCGATACAGCACTGCTTCGCTTTAAATGACTATTGCGCGGTTGTGCGACATTGTACCCAAACAAAATTGATCACCTCTGCGTTTGTTTGTTTTTTGCGCTATAAACAAAAAAAGAGCGACAATTTTGAAACAAAATACAATATTTTTTACTTTTTGCTATAATAAATATCCCCATATTTTAAAAACAAAACAAATTTCTTCATCTGTTTAGGCCAATATGTATTCTTCTACATATTTGTGGTAACAAAAAAACAGTAAGTGTATATTGATTGGTTTGCGCAAAAGTTATAGCCTCTTCCATATAGGGGATAGATTTATGCCATTTTTATGTCATTTCTATTATTATAATTTTTTTTTACTAGCAATGTCACTGGTAGGAAAGGGGTTAACACTAAGAGGGGATTAAGGGGTTAAATGTGTTCCCTTATGTGTGTTTCTAACTGTAGGGGGATGGGACTGATTGGAGGAGGAGACATATCGCTTTTCGTAATTACTATGTACAGCAGATGTCTCTCCTCTCCTGTCAGAATGGGGATTTGTGTGTTTCACACACAAATCCCCGCTCTGGCTCTCGTGCCTGCGATCGCAGTTGGCCGGTGGTCATCGCACCCGCCGCCCACACGCATCAGGTCCCTCGCTGTGGAGTGGACGCACACGCCAACGCCATTGTGGGAACAAGCCACTTTGCTAACGTATATGTATGTGAGCTGGTTGGCAAGTGGTTAATAATAATGATAATAATAATAATAACAATAACACATAATAGTGCTCAAAATAAATGTTTTAATCACTGGGTTTTAGCTTGTTTCTTTGTCCTGTAGCCGATCTGCCTTGTACCCTTTTATGCATTGTGTGCTCCACAATATTGCTTTCTGAGCTGCTATTGCAAGCTTGCTGTTAATAAAGCAATCCCTGACAGCAGATAGGACTGCTTGATAAATTGCCATAATTTTTCAGAAACTAATCATAAAGAGATTCTGTGTATTGCCATAAATTTACACATCAGAGTTGGAGTGAAGTTAAAATGCAGTCCCTTTATGTAAAGCATAGCAGCTCATGTTTATGTAGCCAAAGTGGGCTGCCCTCTTTCGAAAAATCCAACAAGAACCTCAAATCCACCTTCAAGTTACAGAAATGTCTGATAGATGGTGGGTTCTCAAGCACTTTATGCATTCTTTTCACACAACAACGAATGTTGTTGAACGTTGTGTATTTTACATATTTTGTTTGGTTTGTAAACTTTTTCCACATTTTTTTTGTTGAGGTTTATTTTGTATTTTATTATTGTATTATTATTTTTTTATTGTATCAGAACTTCCGTTTTTGTTTTTTTGTTTATATCACTTACTTTTAAAGTAGCAGCTTATTGTTTTTTCTTTAGGGTGCAGAGTATTTTGTGTTCGTGTAGCGGCCTCCTCACTCCCCTCCCTGCATCAGCTCGTCTTTCTCTTGTCTAGGGGTACCTTAGAGGGGAGAGAGCGGGGTCACCACACCAAGCCTTCACCACATGTGTCCGTGCGGTGTAAGCAAAGTTCCTTCTCTACCTTCGGGTCAGTGTTGTGCACCTGGAGTTACCTTGAACAATGTCCACCAGAAAAGAGCCCCACACCATTAAAGTCCAACACTCCTTTATTCTTCTCGAGTGAACAGCATAATCAGTTAGACTCCCTTAAAGAACAGAACAAACAAGGAGGTGTGGATGCGAGTAGGCCCAGACACAATGAACTCTCCACTTTCCTTCCTGAAAGTGGGCTGAGGTCTCCTAGCGAAGGGGGATTTTCCTTCCAGGCAGTCTCCGATGGGAGGCTCACCTGTCACTGGCAATCTGCTGCACCCGGTCTTCAAGTGGTCCATTACGCCTTCTGGATTCGGGTACCCAATCCCTGGGTTCCCTAGGACCTCCTTCCCTCGCGGAACTCAGTGTTGGGCACTGAGCTCCAGACCTCCATCCGAGTACCTCACCCCAGGCTGAAGGTGCCTGGGATGGAACACGATCTCCGGACGTCCTCTAGGCCTAGGCCGCCCAGAGGACCGACACGAACCACTGCCCTCAGGCTGAAGGTGCCTGGGACTCGACCCCGTGACAAAGATGGCCGGCCCCTTTATACCCTCTCCCAGCAAGCACGGCGGGTTCCCAGCACCACTATACCGCTGCAGAGGGAGGACAAAAAGGAGGCACAGCACACAGCAATGGTTCAACCCCAGCTCGAGGCGACAGGGCCACCCGCTGGACCGCAAGGAACTGCACATCGCTGGTGTCTCTGCCAGTTTGAATTACAGCCGGGAAAGTACATACCCGCTACACTCTCCCCTTGGTAATTTGACACTGGTCCCCAGTGTCTGGAACAAATCATACCCTCAAGGGCTGGCATAATCCAATCCAGAGACCAACTAACAATTGTACAAAAATATAAAACTTTTGGAAAACTTGATTAACTAAAGCAATTGTGTCTGAGCCCTATATAAAAGGGAAGGGGAACAACAACATTTAATCATAACTGTAGAATCACATATTCACATTATGCTTTTCCCACCCATCCTGACTAAGACCCACCCCATACTCGGTGGTCTTGATGGGATGCTCTCCTGCAGAGGGAAAAGAAAGAAAATTACCACACATAAACCGTGACACATATATTCGTGTGAGAGAAAAGAAACCTTTTCTCCAAGGAGTGAGTGTGTGAAAAGTGTTTAACGTTGCGCAACACTGCCACCTGGTGACAGCATTGCGGTAACTGCACTCATGGAACTTCTTTTCCTCTTCTTCTCTTTAGCCCTATCTACCCCAGAGTCTTGTTCTTCACTTTCCAGCAAGAGATCACAAACAGGAACAGTCCTTCATTCCTCTGGGTAACAAGGACAACGGGCCCCAGAAAGTTCAGCAGCATACAACAAGAACGGAGTCTTTTCTCTCCTACAGGTAGAAGCGGGGATGCGGCAGAACAAGTGGCTTCAAGTGCTGGTCCATGGTTTCCAGATGATATTCTACATCTTCTCCTTCCTTGCGCTGGATCAGCACTTTATCTGCATGGATGTGCCGTCCCAACATCCACTCTGCCTTGCAGTCCTTAAAACGTTGAGAGGCCTTGGGAGAGCATGCCAGGTACCTGCGTGCTTGTGGAATCTGAAGGTGAGTCCACACAAAGTCATTGTACCAGCGCTCCCGGCACACTTCCACCTCATAGAGCAGCTCCTTGGACAAGTATGGATACTGCCATCCGTACTCTGCAGCAACCTTCTGGCCAAATAGGCGTTGTAGTCTGGCCAAAGGAGGCATAGTAGCTCTGTCCCCTTCGCCAGGCAAAACGATCGAGTCCGGGTGGCGAGGGACCTTGATTACATCTGATCTGGGCATAGGTGCCCGAAACAGCAGTCTCTTTTCCCCGGTCTTCGGTACAGATGGTACCGGGGATGTAGAGGCAGGCGGGGGACGGGACCCCTCTTCAGGCGCTGGTGCCTCCACCCGGGGTGTACTTTCCCCTGTAGACATGGGTGGATCCCTGGTTCTGCGGGATGAAGCGAGAGGTACTTTGTCCCAGCCCTTTTCTGCAAACAGTTCGTCTATAGCAACGTCGTCTCCCATGTCCAAGAGCGACTCCAGGTCAGAGGTGTCACACTCCTCCGCAGGTAGGTACCCTGTAGTGGAGACTGAGTTTTCACCTCTTCCCACACACCAAATCTCTCCGCCTGGCTTACCTCGGCCTTTACTTGAAACGGGACGTCTGGAACTCTTATCGACAGATCCATCCGGGCCGGGCGTAAGCGGGCGAGACGGTCCACCACAACCGCTGGTCGGGGCTACCATGCCAGTCTTTCTATTCGGTGGTGGACGCTGCGAGATCATGGTGACCGAGTCAGCATCCTCGGATTTCTCCCGTTGAGTTTTCACGACCTCCTCCGCGGTCGCTGCAGTGTGCGCAGGGATGGCTGTCAAAGCAGTGATTCCTCCTCCTTGAGTGGTGTTGCCTGCAGCCCGGCCGGGGTAAATGGTTCTCGGCTTCTCAACTGCTGGATCCACTTCAAACAGGAACTTCCCACAGGCCTCACATCGCCCGAATGGCTTCAGTTGGCACACCAGTCCCGAACAGCCGGGACAAATCACACCCAGGGCCTCAACGTCCATGCATGAGTACAGGGCGAATCGGCACCTTGGCTTTAGCCAGATCCCCGTATCTGTTACCGGAGCAGCAGCAGTCAGTGTCGTGGTAGAAGGATGAACTGGAATCCACGATGTATGTCCGAACATGGTGACCTGTTGCTGATCCATCGCACACTGCCAGGTTTTTGCGCCAACGTCCCACGTGTAGTCCTTCACACGTATTGGACTCCTCCCCTTTGCTCCAGTTCGCGGGCTTTTCTTCTTTTCTGTTTGTGAGTCACGCCCACGAACTAAGCGGTGGGGGTGTGCCTGGTGGCGCAGTGAAAATAGAAGCCCCCACGTGTAGTCCTTCACATGGCTGAGCTTCCCCCTTTTCTCGCTCTCTTCTGCGCGGGCCTTTCCCTTCATTGGGTCATGTCCACGACTTCAAGCAGGGATGCACTTCGGCCAATGAAGGCCTGCCTACTCGAAACTCCTCCGGGCAGACACGTTCAATTCCGTAGTACACAAACACTATACCGGACCAGAGCCCCCACGTGTAGCGGCCTCCTCACTCCCCTACCTGCATCAGCTCGTCTTTCTCTTGTCTAGGGGTACCTCAGAGGGGAGAGAGCGGGGTCACCACGCCAAGCCTTCACCACATGTGTCCGTGCGGTGTAAGCAAAGTTCCTTCTCTACCTTCGGGTCAGTGTTGTGCACCTGGAGTTACCTTGAACAATGTCCACCAGAAAAGAGCCCCACACCATTAAAGTACAACACTCCTTTATTCTTCTCGAGTGAACAGCATAATCAGTTAGACTCCCTTAAAGAACAGAACAAACAAGGAGGTGTGGATGCGAGTAGGCCCAGACACAATGAACTCTCCACTTTCCTTCCTGAAAGTGGGCTGAGGTCTCCTAGCGAGGGGGGATTTTCCTTCCAGGCGGTCTCCGATGGGAGGCTCACCTGTCACTGGCAATCTGCTGCACTGGGTCTTCAAGTGAGGAGCTCCCCCCGGTCCATTACACCTTCTGGATTCGGGTACCCAATCCCTGGGTTCCCTAGGACCTCCTTCTCTCGTGGAACTCAGTGTTGGGCACTGAGCTCCAGACCTCCATCCGAGTACCTCACCCCAGGCTGAAGGTGCCTGGGATGGAACACGATCTCCAGACGTCCTCTAGGCCTAGGCCGCCCAGAGGAACGGCACGAACCACCGCCCTCAGGCTGAAGGTGCCTGGGACTCGACCCTGTGACAAAGATGGCCGGCCCCTTTATACCCTCTCCCAGCAAGCATGGCGGGTTCCCCGCCCCACCATACCGCTGCCGAGGGAGAACAAAAAGGAGGCACAGCACACAGCAATGGTTCAACCCCAGCCCGAGGCGACAGCGCCACCCGCTGGACCGCAAGGAACTGCACATCGCTGGTGTCTCTGCCAGTTTGAATTACAGCCGGGAAAGTACATACCCGCTACACTTGTATTTACTGTATATGTTCCCATTAAATTTTCATTATAAAATTTTGTTCCCATTGAATTTTTATTAATACATTTTTATTAATATTTTCATTGAATTTATACAATATGTTCGCTTTGAATTTGTATGTTCTCCCCCAGTTTGTGCATGTTTCTCATTGGTACAATACAAACAAACAAATAGTGAAATGATAAAGCCACCCAATAATTACAGAATCCACTGCCAAATATAGACTAAGCAGCACCACGATAATGCATAATGCAAAAAAAACAATGCATCAAGGCATCACTGTCCCCAATCATAAATTGGTTATTCTTCCTGGATGCTGAATATCATTCAATAACAGCACCGAAATGTTATAGAAAAAAATTGTATTCTACCAAACAACACTTCCAAAAAAAGATGGTTAATAGCTTATATTTGATTTTTGTTTTTATATTAATTCTTCTTTTATTAACATTTTTCTTAACAAAGAAAAAAAAAAAACAAGTAGTCCTCCCTATATATATATATGTATTATATATATATATATATATATATATATATATATATATATATATATATATCCCCCTTGCTTTGAATATAACCCACTGGCACAATAAAAAAAGGATACAGGGAATATAAAAAGATTCCCCAACCAATAGTGCAGGGAGTATAATAGGAGGGGGGCGGGAGGTACAAAGGGAGGAGAGAAATGGGAGAAAAGAGAGAGGAAGAAGAAAAGAGAGAAAAAAAAAACTTCCTTGTTATCTTTTAGCGCTATGCTCAAGCATAAATATATATGTCTATTATATTTAATTAAATATCTGTGTTTAAATGTGAAAAAAAAAAAAGGCGGAAAAATTAGGGGGGAGGAGGGTTTCCACTCCCAAACTCCCCAAGTCTAGATACCATGCTCTTTCGTGCTTAAATATTCAAAGTATATGTGTGTATCCCCAAAGATACCTTAAGGAGATCCATTAACTTCTTCATCTCCTTTTATAAACACTGTGCTAGTCCTAACGTGTTTATAATATACATTAATATATTCCTTTTTAATAAAAAATCTCTCCCCCTCCCATCCACACTCCCCCCCCCCCCATCTCCCCTCCCAGGGAGAAAAAAAAATAGCTTATATTTTAACTGTCTTATTTTACTGTTTTGTATGAAATTAGCTACATTGTTGTCAGTGCAGTAGAAAATGTGTAATATTGATATATTTTACAATGAAAGTCCACTCTTTTGAGAAAACAAAACCAGCCATCTGCAGGTTCTGACTTTGAAACTCAGAATTCTGACTTTGAAACTCAGAATTCTGACTTTTAATCTCAGAATTCTGTAAAGAAAAAAAAAAAACTCACAATAACATATCATATTTATCAACTAACACTTGAATCAGCCAAAACCTGTCATGTATCAAGAGTGACCAGAACTATGTGGACTGCAAAAGAGGAAACCGCAAACAGAAATAGTTAAAATGTAAGTAAGTTTATTTAAGGTAAATACATATAAATGTGAATACACCACCAATACAACAAGTGAACAAACCAAACTACCAAAACAGTGACAGTAACCAACCAGCATATGTAGCAAAAGGGAGAACCAGAATCGTAGTCAAGCCAGGCCAGGATCATTAACAGGAGATTAGCAGATGGGGGCCAGGAGTAGACGGACAGGGACAAGAAGGAAGGAATCAGGCTGCAGGGCAAGGATCCAGGAACAGATACAATGGATACAGGAATCAGGGTTCAGGTAAACAGGCTGCAGGTCAGGGCACGAGGACGATACAAGGGCAGTGTGTGTGTGCACTTGCCGGGTATTTATACTATTACCTGCTAACAAGCTCAGGTGATGCCTGATTACAGAAGGTAAAATCTGCACCACACTGCCAGGATCCATCCGCTGGTGGATGCCAGTACTGCGGCCCAAAGATGACATAACACCAGCAGGGAGAATTATTCCAGCTGATGGAACCTTTCCTTACAGTACCCCCCCCCCCCCCCCCTCAAAGGAACGACCTCCATCAAGCTGGGCAGCAGGCACGGGCACATCAAGCTGGGCAGCAGGCGCATCAAACTGGGCAGCAGGAATGGGCACATCAAGCTGGGCAGCAGGCACAGGCACATCAAGCTGGGCAGCAGGCACAGGCACATCAAGCTGGGCAGCAGGCACATTAAACTGGCAGCATGAACGGGCACATCAGGCTGGGCAGCATGAACGGGCACATCAGGCTGGGCAGCAGGCACGGGCACATCAAGCTGGGAAGCAGGCACGGGCACACCAAGCTGGGCAGCAGGCACAGCAATCTGGGCAGCAGGCACGGGGACATCAAGCTGGGCAGCAGGTAAGGGCACATCAAGCTGGGCAGCAGGTAAGGGCACATCAAGCTGGGCAGCAGACAGGGGCAAATCAGGCTGGGCAGCAAACAGTCGCACATCAGGCTGGGCAGCAGACAGGAACACATCAGGCTGGGCAGCAGACAGGAACACATCAGGCTGGGCAGCAGACAGGAACACATCAGGCTGGGCAGCAGACAGAGACTCATCAGGCTGGGCAGCAGACACCACAGACAGGGAAGCGGACACCACAACCTCAGGCCGGGAAACAGGCACCACAACCTCAGGCCGCTGGCACTTTGGGCTGGAACACTGGCACTTTGGGCTGGAACACTGGCACTTTGGGCTGGAACACTGGCACTTCGGGCTGGAACACCGTGACATCAGGCTGGAACACCGGCACTTCGGGCTGGAACACCGGGACATCAGGCTGGAAGGCAGGCACCGGGACATCAGGCTGGAAGGCAGGCACCGGGACATCAGGCTGGAAGGCAGGCACCGGGACATCAGGCTGGAAGGCAGGCACCGGGACGTCAGGCTGGAAGGAAGGCACCGGGACGTCAGGCTGGAAGGAAGGCACCGGGACGTCAGGCTGGAAGGAAGGCACCAGGGGGCGTCAGACTGGAAGGAGGGCACCAGGGGGTGTCAGACTGGAAGGAGGGCACCAGGGGGCGTCAGACTGGACAGCAGGCACTGGGGCGTCAGACTGGAGCAGTTTGATTGGTGTGGAGGTAGGTTGGGTTACTGGCAGGATCGTTTTGGTTGAAAAGAACTTTCGTTATTTCTTTGGCTTAGCCACTGAAGCCCTGTAGGTAAGGGGTGCAGCAGACTGGAAAGGAGGATTGGAATATGACAGAGAAGAGGTAACAGTAGCTGGGGAAGGTTCTTGTGGGTTTGTAGGCAGCTGAGAAGATACAGGTGGGTAGAATGCAGGATAGGTACAGGGAGCAGAGACTGGATATGAGTATTTGGTTGGGAGCAGCGTATACTGGGCTGCAACTGAGGTTGACATGGGTGATGGGGAAACATACATTTGGGTAGGCTGGTGTTTGATGGCAGAGGTGGTTTGTTTGGCTGGCGCTGATTGCAACATATCAGACCATGCTGAGAGTATTGGTTGTACAAACTGTAGTTTTAAATCTCCCCGTCTAACAAAAGACTGAGCAGACTCAATGCACCCAGCAATCAGCTGTGGGGGACAGGCTGAGTTATGCTCACAAAAATCAGCGGGATCATCTTCAAAAAGCCATACTAGGGATACAACCTGATTCATATTAAAAGGAGGGGGAAAATCATCATGGCCCTCTGGAATGCAGGGCATGGCTAGCTCAGTACATATCTTGATCAAAGGCTGCACCTCCCCAAACAGTATACAACCCTGATCGACCAGGGAGTGAGCCAAACGGATGGCTGCAAACAGCTGGTCACTAGAACATCCTTTCAAAGCCTGGCAGCAAAAAACACCACTTTCAGATGCCAGCAGAGACAAATAAACAACCTCATCAGCATTCATGTTTGCAAACGAGCTGAATCAAAATGGTTCCCTTGTGCAGCCACTTCTGATCAGGGATGGCCCTGGTATTCTGTCATGTATCAGGAGTGACCAGAACTGTGGACTGCAACAGAGGAAACCGCAAACAGAAATAGGTGAAGGTAAGTAAGTTTATTTAACCACTTGCTTACTGGGCACTTAAACCCCCCTCCTGCCCAGACCAATTTTCAGCTTTCAGCGCTGTCACACTTTGAATGACAATTGCGCGGTCATGCAACACTGTACCCAGATAAAAAAAATTGCATTTTTTCCCACAAATAGAGCTTTCTTTTGGTGGTATTTGATCACCTCTGCGGTTTTTATTTTTTGTTAAAAATTTTTTTTTTTTTTTTTTTTATTATATTTTTTTATATTTTGTTATAAAATTTTGCAAACGGGTAATTTTTCTCCTTCATTGATGTACGCTGATGAGGCTGTACTGATGGGCACTGATGGGCTGCACTGATGGGCACTGATGGTCTGCACTGATGGTCTGCACTGATGGGCACCGATAAGGTGGCACTGGTGGGCACTGATAGGCAGCACTGATGGGTGGCACTGAGAGGCATTGATAGGTGGCACTGAGAAGTGGCACTAATAGGTGGCATTGATAGGTGGCACTGATAGCTGGCAGTGATAGGCACTGATGAGTGGCAGTCATGGGCACTGATGATTGGCAGTGATGGGCACTGATCGGTTACACTGATAGGCAGCATTACTAGGTGGCACTGATTGGCATCACAGGTGGGCATTGATAGGTCGCACTGCGGGTATTGATAGGTGGCACTGCGGGCACTGGCAGGTGGCAATGGCAGGTGGCACTGGCAGGTGGTATTTTTGGGCACAGAGGAGGCAGATGTGCCTCCTTCCTCTTCGGGACCGATGTCCCATGTAAACAAGCCGGTGATCGGCTTTTTTTTCTCCTCACACTATCAGCTATTGTACATGACCTTATTAGTGCATCTGCATGTAGAATATAAGGTCACGTAGAATATAAGGTCATCTACAAGGACTACTTGGGCAATTCTTATAATAATTATATTCATGAAAAATGATGAAATTATGAAATATAGTACATTATTTTTATGCGTTGTGCCCTTAAGCCAGCAGGTGAAGCTTTATGCTTATTTTTTACTGAGCTCCATTTCGCTCCCAGTTTACTTGTTTCATGACAAAACAATCTATTGTTTATTCAGCTTATTGATAAATCAGCAGAGACTCCTAACCTATGAGATGGCTCAATCTAAAATCAGACAAATTTTGCGCCAAAGCAAGCAGCTCCGCAGAGGTATCTCTTTAGTTATCCCTGTTGGGGCCAAACAATCACTTCCAGGACTCCTTGTTCTTATTTACACTAAAGATAAGTTCTTAATGACATTGGCTGTATGTTTGGGGTCGCTGCAGAATAAATTTGGGGCCAATCACTCACACGCCTCCCTGATGATAAGGTATTATGGATAAGAATTTGCCTGTATTTCTGAGCATTGAGACAGCATTAACCCTGGTCAAATCTCCGACTCAATTTGCAGAAATGCAGCCCCAAACTTGCAAGGAACCTCCACCATGCTTCACTATTACCCGCAGACACTCATTATTGTACCGATCTCCAATCCTTCGGTGAACAAACTGCCTCCTGCTACAGCCAAATATTTCACATTTTGATACATCAGTCCAGGGCACCCGCTGCCATTTTCCCTAGTTCCTATTTTTTTTCGTGCATAGTTGAGTCACTTAGCCTTGTTTCCATGTATGGCTTTTTGGACAGAATTCTTCCATGAAGACCACTTCTTGCCAGACTTTTCCGGACAGTAGATCGGGGGACCTGGGTCCCACTGGTTTCTGCCAGTCAGTGGCGAGTGGTGTTTTTTTTGGGGGGACAGCAAACAACCACCCCCCCGGTTAGTTGGTCGGTCGTTGGCATAACGTTACCCCCCCACTTACCCCCATCTAGGTGACGAGCGGGTACGGGCAGCGGGCTCCTAGCGGTGGCGAGCATCAGGCTCCTGTGTCCTCTTCCCTTTTTCTGCATCACAATGGCTTTTGCCATTGTGGTTCCTCCCTCCTAGGCCTTCAATAGGATCATAGGATCACTTCTTCCCCCTGGCTGGCTGAGCACAGAGCTTTGTGTAGGGGACAGAGAGGCGTTTTTATGGGAGTGCGGCTGTCCAGATTTTCTTCTTTCACTACTACAGTATGTGCTGAGCCTGCACCTGCTGCTTTCACCTTGAGGAGGGTGTTACCTTCAATTCACCACCTGGAGCAGTAATACATTTTTCCCCAGGATCATAGGATCGCCTGTCCTTTCAGCCAATCGGATGTCGGGTCTTAAGACCCGCTTCCTGATTGGCCGGGATGAGGAGCTCACCCTTTTTTGAATCCTATTAGAGCCTCTGGCTCTAATCACGTGCTTCAAAAAAACACGTCTCCGCCACTGGAATTCATGCATCCAGCGCCCTGTATTGAGATCAGAGGGCTGGACGCATGGATGGGGGGGGCGGCGCCCATGTGCCCCTAATGGACGGGTCGTTGCTGCTGCCAGTTTTGTGCTGGTGGCACTGCTGGACATCTTCTGAAGTCGAAGGGAAGTAAGCATGATGTGTCTTTCATCAGCTGGATTAAGTTTCCTTGGCTGACCACTGCATCTACGGTCCTCAACATTGCCCTTTTGTTTGAGCTTCTTCAAAAGAGCTTGAACAGCACATCTTGAAATCTCAGTCTGCTTTCATATCTTTGCCTGGGAAAGACCTTGCTGATGCAGTATAACTACCTTGTATCTTGTTGCTGTGCTCAGTCTTGCCCTGGTGTATGACCTGTGACATGAAACTGTCTTTCACAACCTCACCTTAATAGCAGAGTTTGGCTGTTCCTTACTCAGTTATAAGCCTCCTACACAGCTGTTTCTGTTCCTGTTAACCAGTTGTCAACCAGCCGCCTCAGTTATACTGCGACAAGGTGGCTCGGCTGTGCGAATCACCGTACTGGTACGTCAGTTCATGCAATGGCTTTTGCGGGCACGCGCCCACCGCCGAAGGCACCCTCGCCCCCTCCGAGCATCGTGGGAGCTCGCCTGTGGGTCCGGCGGACTCGATGTCCGCCGGCCACCCATCGGATAGAGAGGCAGAACTGAGATCTGCCTTTGTAAACAAGGCGGATCCCCATTCTGACAGAGGAGTAGAGTGAGCGATCAGCTGTTCCTAGTGATCAACAGAGATAACATTAACGATAGCGTTAACCCCTTCCCTGCCAGTGCCATTTATAGAGTGATCAGTTCAATTTTATAGCACTGATCACTGTATTAGTGTCACTGGTCACCAAAAAGTGTTACTTAGGGTCAGATTTGTCCGCCGCAATGTTGCAGTCCCGCTAAAAATCGCAGATTGCCGCCATTACTAGTAAAAACAATTAAAAAAATCTAATAAAAAAAAAAAGTTCCTAAATCTTTCCTCTATTTTGTAGACGCTATAACTTTTGCGCAAACAAATCAATATATGCTTATTGTGATTTTTTTACCAAAAATATGTAGCAGAATACATATTGGCCTAAACTGATGAATACATTTGTTTTTTTATAGATATATTTTTTTGTATATGTATTATCGCAGAAAGTAAAAAAAAAAATATATATATTTTTTATATTGTGTCTTTTTTTGTTTATAGCGCAAAAAATAAAAATCGCAGAGGAAGAAGAAAGCTCTGTTTGTGGGTAAAAAAAGGACATACATTTTGTTTGGGTACAGTGTTGCATGACCGCGCAATTTTCAGTTAAAGTAACGCAGTGCCGTTTCGCAAAAAATAGCCTGGTCAGGAAGTGGGTAAATCCTTCCGGGGCTGAAGTGGTTAATTGCTGTGTATGAACCGACATATGAACTTGATGATCATTATTATCTACATGGTATAATTGGTTAACCATATACCTGACTCTAATCCTACAAATTTCCTGAATTTTTACAAGTGTACAAAGTGTGCAAGTGCAAGAAATAATTATGGTTTGAAGCTAAAGGGTAGTCTCACCAAATATTGATTTGATTTAGATTTCTTCTAACTCACTTTGCATTTTGTAAATTGCTAAAAAATAAACAATTAAAATATATATTTTTGAAAACATTCTTACTTTACAGCATTTTCTCACATCTACCTAAACCTTTTGCACAGTACTTTATGTATCTCTCAGGAGTCAGGACCATATGTTGTGATCCAAGGGAGCTCTGGTCACCACACAGCCTACAACAGTATTCTGTTTCCAACAGTATCCAACAGTATCCAATAGTATTCTGTTTTTAAGACCTCAGCTGTTACAGGTGTAAATGATCAAGTAAGGAAGCAGTATGCATCTTTTTAACGTTAGTTAGGGTAGTATTTTTAAATTAAGGCAATGATGGTGGAATCCAGAGGTGGAGTCCCTTGGAGTTCAAGGATCTTGATGGGTGAAGGAAGAGTGCTGCTACTCTGCTGTTTGAAGAAAACTGGTAAGCTGGTGGCCCAGCAGAGAAAGTAATGGGGTCCACTTTACAGAATCTCCACCCGCAGATTTTCCATTATCTGCTCATCCCAAATTCTATCAATATGCAAGGGATAGCATTGAGGAGAGGTTAAAGGGGTTGTAAACCCACTTTTTCAACTTGCACCTACAGGTAAGCCTAGATTAAGGCTTACCTGTAGGTGCAAGAAATATCTCCTAAACCTACACGGTTTAGGAGATATTTACTAAAATGACAGGCGCCGCTGTCTACGGCGCATGCACGCCGTAGACAACGGCGCATTCATGGGGTTAATCCCATTCACAAAATCGGCTACTTCCCAGCAATCGCTGGGCATAGCCGATTGTGACGGCTCTCGCGCGCATGCGCAGAGTGACGTCTCCGCCGCTCCGGCCAATCACAGCGCCGGAGCGGCGCTGTGATTGGCTGGTGCGGCGATACCCGGGAGACGAGGACGGCTTCGGGGGCCCCGATCTAAGGTAAGTGATGCATAATGAGCTATTATGCTAGTCATATTAGCTCATTATGCCTTTGACTTGCAGGTGGTTAAGAAAAAAAAAAAAAAATTACCGGGTTTACAACCACTTTAAAGCGGAGGTTCCGCGGTATATCCTTTTTTTTTTTTTACATTGCATTGGTTGAGTATTACTTTCTCATGTATTTACTCACGTATCAGATATTTCTAATTCTCCCTAGTCAGAATCAGTTCTAAATTAGAACTTATAAAAATCCTTGTTGTAAGTTGCCATTTTGCTTGTGGGCATTGTGAAGCCCACAAGAAAATACTTCCGGGAAGCGGGGGGGGGGGGCGTGTTTTCTCTTTGTTCTCACATTGTACAGTTGCTCAGCGGGGGGGTTGGGGTGCCGCCGCGGGACGTGTTTTATTTATTTTTCTTCTCACATTGTTGCTCAGCGGGGGGGACTTGTTTTCTTTTTCTTTTCACATTGTACGGTTGTTGAGCGGGGGGGGGGGGCGGGTGATCCGCTCCTGTCTCCTATACTCTGGCTCCTGTCCTGTGGTGTGGTATGTGCTAACATCAGCTACAGCTCAGAACGAGCGCTCTGAAGCTGTCAAGATGATGACGACGGTGGTGAATTGTCTCCTGGGAAAGCATGACACTACACTCCCAGGAGACATTGGGGCGCTGGGGAAAAATAAAGGAACGCCCACTCCCACGGGAGGGATACCAGGAAGTGTCCCTATTTAATAAGAAATTCAAGGTAAATAAAAACACTAAGAAGAAAATTATTTGCCAAATGTTGACATAAATATTATACTGATTGGGATGAGCAAATGTTTAGATTTAGGCCTCGTACACACGGCCGATTTTCTCGGCAAGAACCAGCAAGAAACTTGCTGGCAGAGAGGTCTTGCCGAGTAAATCGGTCGTGTGTACGCGGCTATCTATTTTCTCGTCGAGATTCTCCTCGGCATGTTTCTCGACGAGAAAAGTGAGTGTGTGTACACTTACCTGTCCTCCCGGAAGCCCGCGCATGTTCGAAATGAATTCGACGCATGCGCGGTAGCTTCCTAGGCATACGTAGGGTATACCAAGATGGCGGCGACGGCATCGAATGTGACGAGCGCATGCTCGTCGTAGTCGATGACGTCACCGCGTACGCTCCATTCAAAGAACCGCAAGTTCTTTGAAACGAGCGTGTGTACACTCGGCCGGGACAAGTTTCTTGTCCAAGAATCTCGTCGAAAAAAACGACATGTTTTTTTCAACGAGAATCTCGGCCGTGTGTACAAGGCCTTAGGGTGAACCTCCGCTTTAAATCCACAGCAGCCTGAAAAAACTTGTCAACACTTTAAAAGATGTAAGTTTTTTTTTTTCTCTGATTGAATAAATTGCACTTCACAAGTGCGTACAGCTATGAAGGACATTTCCATTATTGTGAGAGAACCTATTTGGTGTAACCATGTACTAAGTTACTTCAAGTGAAATGAAGTTAATGACATACACTTTTATTATTGAGTTGCTTTATTATGTTGAAATAAACTGTAGGAGGCTGAAGTATGTTATAACACAATCTGTTTCCATGGAAAATGCTGGAAAGAGCCAAGGAATGATTATGCAAAGCCATTTGCATTTAATCCCAATGACAAGTGTGCATGTGTGATATTTAAATCACTGCTTGCGAGAGAAGTTGACTACTCTGTTCAATAAAATCTAAATGATATGGCAGTCAAAAAAAATTCTATGGCAATTGTATTTCCTGTTCTGGTGTCACAGGAGAAATCTCCCCAATGATG
Organism: Rana muscosa; assembly: GCA_029206835.1. NCBI lineage: Eukaryota > Metazoa > Chordata > Amphibia > Anura > Ranidae > Rana > Rana muscosa. The sequence goes on along the minus strand of CM055119.1, from coordinate 153,270,945 downwards.
TGGCAGATGGTAGTAGCCTGGCAGAGGTTCTGACACTTCCATATTCAATTGAAAAGCAAGCAAAAAATGTTTTGGCTGGATTTGGGCTAAGTAAACATATACTTTGCACAATCTGAAAGTCAAAATCTTCTCAGGGCACGCGCCTCCCCCTGCCCCTGCTTGACAGTGCAAAAAAAACCCCCAAAAAAACCTTTGTTTACAGAGCTCAGTAGACCAAGCTGAAATGTACACACACAAGTGAATGCAGTGACTCCTCCCCTCCCAGGTGCTATGTTCAGATAGAGACCTATGAAATCTCAATCAGAGAAAGAGTTTGAAAGTAAACTACTTTTGTCTTGAGAATGATAGCCACTTGCTGGAAAGAAAGCTGTACCTGAGAACCTGTATTGTAAGGATTTCCCTGCTTCTTCTTAATTTATTCTGTGAATTGTTGCTTTTTACATCTCATTGAAAACCTCCACATAACACCAGAGACACGGTACAGTAAGTCATCATTGGGAACAAGATCAGCATCAGAGAGCCTCCAGGCAATACTGTCCCACTCATATGCATTTTTTGTGTTGTATTGAACTGCATCAGGTTATTATTGTTCAGTAATACAGTAAGCTTACATCTAGTGGTTGTTTTGAGCCAACTTAACATTACACAGTGTGCACTGCTGAGAGCCTGAGCCAGCCACTCCAACCTCCTCTACTGCCCAATGCTTAAGTGAGCGCAGGAGGAGCAGAGCTACTCACAGTCACCACTCTCTGCTCAGAGCAGACTGTGAACTGAGCAATCGGCGGCATTCTGATTGCTCATTTCTTGAGCTTAGAATTGGCAGGAGACAGACTGATCTGTGTCTGCTCGGCTTCATTGGAGGCCAGAGGAAAGATCTGGGGTCTAATTGATCTCCATAAAAAGGACCTGTCACGGCCCATGTTATCACAAAAGGATCTTGTTCATCTCTTGTGATAGCAATAAAGTTGATAAAAAAAATTAAAAAAAAGATTAAAAAAAAGATACAGCGTAATTAAAAAAAAAATGTAATATGTAAATGGCGATCGCACCATACATATGAGGTATCGCCACGACCATCAGAGTAAGCAATAATTCTAGTTCCAGATCTATGTAACATGTAAAGGCTTTTAAAATGTCACCTATGGAGATTTTTAGACACAAAAGTTTGGCGCTGTTCCAAGGGTGTATGCAATGTTTGTATGTTAGTCGCTGTAACACCATAAGATCAATAGAGGTTGAATATTACATAGTATGGTATAAATGGAGTAAACTGTATCTTAAAAGTATAGCTGCATTAAGTAAGCTATACACGTTTTGTGAATTTGCTCCACTTCCTCAGGAGCAGATGCATACCATATCAGGTAGAATAAAGTAGAATAAAGTAAAGTATTTATATAGTATAAAAGTTTTATTTTATTTTACTTTATTCTAGCCGATATGGTATGCATCTGCTCCTGAGGAAGTGGAGAGAATCTACGAAATGTGTAGAGCTTACTTGATGCAGCTATACTTTTAAGATACGTTTACTCCATTTATACCATGCTATGTAATATTCAACCTCTATTAATCTTATCATATGGAATACATATTGGCTATTACCACCTATTAATATGTGCTATGATCCTTACTCTGTATACATATGAATTGTTCTGTGCATTTTTGATGTGTGTATATATTTTACCTAATATCTATGTATGTAGATATTACAGTTTGTTATGTTGTCTGCAATGAAATACGTTATTACGGATTGACCTTTTACTCAGCTATGTCACATGCCTTAAATAAAGTTTCAAACTCCTTTTTTCTTATCTTATTATAGATAACAGTGTTCCTTTTGTACAAAATTCATTTTAAAAATGAAATTCAGTCTGTATTTCTTGGTATTTCTTGGCTGCAGATAACTGGTAACTTTTTAATGTTCTCACTCTCCTGTTAGTGGAAATTTACCTGCTATCCTTGGTAATGCTGACACATCTATTCTGAATTCCCCTTCTTAACTCACCGCTGTGATCCTATTTTCTTACCTATCAAAGTCAGCATGGACGGATCAGAATAAATGGCTGTGTGTCAGTATTCTGAGAGAGGTAATTACATGTACACTCCAGCTATAACCAAACTTTTACATAGTTCTGCCTCCCTGCAGCTTTCCTTGTTACATTAATCCCGACTCCTGCATTAAAGTTTAACCCAAGGGAAATCCCTTGATAGCGTACTCTCTGCTCTGTTTATTGACACGTCCGTAGAAGAAGTTTTCTTAATACGCCAATAATGGAAGACAACCTTGAGGAAGCAACTTGAAACAGGCGCTGTTCGGACTACATTTGAATTAATTTTTCCTTTCCTTAACCTCCGACACACTGAAGGAAAAAGAACTAAGATGTTATTAAAGGGAATCTGGCAAAAAGCAAATAGCCAGCAAGAGAAGCCGCAAATGGAAGTTGCAGGATATTTTCTTGTATAAAAGAGGCATAGCTTTTGTCTTTTTAGAATGCAATAGGGTGGCTTCATCTTGAATGCATTGGGGTTGATTTACTAAAAGAGAAAAGCTTCTTGGTTTTCAAAATATATTTTACTTATCTTGTTGAACAATATGAAACATAGTGAACATTTATTTATCAAAGAATACCCAATCCTGTGCAAGAAAAGTAAAAAACAAAAAAATAAAAAAACTGGATTTTTGCTTGAAAGTGATTGGATGACTGAAGTTAGAACAACTTCACCCTATACATTAAAGTGGTTGTAAAGTCTTAACAGTCTTAACCTTCTGTGCCACAGCTCCCACGCCAGACCCCCGCCCCCTTTTACTTACCTATGTGCCCGATCCAATCTGATTCAGCAATGTGCATGAGTGTAGCGGCTCCATCTACTGTCACTCTCCTCAATGGACAAGTTGATAGCAGCAGAAGCCATTGGCTCCCACTGCTGTCAATCAAAAGCTTTGACATGGGAGTGGGGGACAGGGTCAAGTCCTGCTGTCTGTGTCAATGGACGCAGCAGCGGGACTCAAGAGCAAGCCCGCATGGGTGCCCCCATGGAAAGCAGCTTTACGTGAGGGCACCCGATGAAGAAGAGGAGCTTGGAGCGCTGGATTGGAGCAGGTAAGTATAGGCATGCTTGTTATTTTCAAACCAAATCAAATACAAATCAAGGGTTTGCAAACTCTTTAAGATAAGTGAATTTTCCCTTTGATTTGCCACATCAATTAAAATAAGTGAATATTCATCTTGAACGGGAATATGCTCTACTTCTTTAGTAAATCAGGGTCAGTGTTTCATTTTGGGTGCCAGTTCAGGGTAAGGATATCCTGGAACTCACAAAAGTAAGTGGATAACTAATGCTAAGTAATACCATGGGCTTCGCACGCGCAAAGCACTTTCCCCGACTTGTTCATTCCCCGACTTGTTCATTCCCCGACTTAGTTGGGGCAGGCGGTACCCTTTGGTGGGGGTGGGTCCGCCACGCCCTGTGACCTTTGACCTCTGGGAACCCACCTTCTGACCTTTGACCTCTGGGGGAGGTCCCTGTTCCAATTCCTGAGTCCTAGCCTTATTCTTCAAGGGGAAACCCTAACTCTAACCCTAACCCTAGCCCTAGCCCTAACCCTAACCCTAGCCCTAACCCTAACCCTTTCATAAACCAAGCTATGACTGGTTCTCTTTAAACCTGTTCATTCTCTTCCATGGGCAGATTAAGATGCAATTTGTTCACACTCCTCATGCACAGATGAGTGTAGATTGGTCGTCTATATCATTTTATATATATATATGTATATATATTTATACACACAGTCTATAATATTTTAGCTGTGGCCATAGCTTGAAAACCGTTGCTTATAATGCTGTCCTGCTATTCTCTTTTATGAGGAGTTTTTACTTGTCAGCCCATGTAAGAAATCAGCACTTGTATGTGGTTTTAACGCAAAAGAACACAGAAGCTTAACAACTCTTGTAAACCTCAATTCTCTGGGAAGGTGACAGCAATGCTCTGTGTCTAAATAATTTACTACAAATTTCTGGAGCTGACTTATAAAAACAGCAAAGAAAGGCAAATTACATGTCTGTAGCATCCACACTTGTTTCCTATTTTTTTTTTTTTTACTAAGACAGTTATGGTTATTACCCATTTTTTCTGTCCTGATATACGGTAGTTGCATTTACTAATTGGGGAACAGAGATGTACAGCCCTGGCCAAATATTTTGAGAATTACACAAATATAAATTCGCAAAGTCTGCTGCTTCAGTGTTTTTAGATATTTTTGTCAGATGTTACTATGGTATAGTGAAGCATGCTCAGAAGCATTGAACTTCATTTTTCTCGGCTCGTCGGAGTGTTTTACGTCACGGCGTTTGGGACGGTCGGATTTTTGACTGATGGTGTGTAGGCAAGACTGATGGAATGGTCAGCTTCATTGGCATTCCGATGGAAAAATCCATCGGACTTGAATCCATAGGAAATCCGATCGTGTGTACAGGGCTTTAGAGTGTAACTTCTGCTCCCCACCCCCTGCTTTCTGAAAGCTCAGACAAGATAGATAAATTCTGCACTTTTAACAGATGTAGAGTATATGTAAGGGATTACAACCACTTTAAATGTATGGTGGACAGTAGGGTTGGAGCCATTTGACTTCATAATGTTCTTCCTTAAAGCCCATCTCCAAGAAAAGTCTTTGCCCTCTTGCCTTACTCTGCTTACCCATTTGTATTATATTGTAGCCCCTAAAATATTTTCATTTTTTGCTTACCTAGATTTGTTGTCACATGTTCCTCACCAGTGCCTCTTTTGCAGAGTGGAGACTGGTGATCTAGTGCTGCAGTAAAGTGGACCCTTGATGAATGACCCTCCAACTCTGAATTGACGGAAAGTGGAACACACTGAAGCATTGATACTGATATGAATAAGTAAATGGGGTTTTCAGGTAGCTTTTTTAAAATCTAGGGAATAGTTATAGGGTTGCCGGAGGGGTGATGAAGGGTAATGAGGAAAAGGGAGCCTGGAGATTGGCTCACACCACTTCAATACTAGGCACTTTCATCCCCTTCCTGTCCAGGCCAATTATTAGCTTTCAGCGCTGTCGCACTTTAAATGACATTTGCGCTGTGATGCAATGCTGTACCCAAACAACATTTTTACCATTTTTCAGAGACAGTTAAAACTTTCTTTGAAAAAAAAAAGTTTATCTTTGTTTCTGTAATTTTGAAATGAGTATGTTTTCTCCTTCTCTGATGGGCACTGAGGAGGCGGCACTGATGAGGTGGCACTGATGGGCACTGGTGAGGAGGCACTAATATGCAGCACTGATGGGCACTGATAGGTGGCACTGATATGCAGCACTGATGGGCACTAATAGGTGGCACTGATATGCAGCACTGATAGGCGGCACTGAGGGGCGCTGATAGGTGGAACAGATGGGCACTGATAGGTGGCACTGATAGACGGAAATGATAGGCGGCACTGATGGGCAGTGATGGACACTGATGGGCACTCACAGGCAGCACTGATGGGGAGGCACTGACAGACATTACTAACGGGCACTAATTGGCATTGCTGATGGGCAATGATTAGCATTGATGATGGGCACTGATTGGCATCACTGGTGGGCACTTGTGGGCATCACAGATGGGCACTGGTGGTCATCACTGAGGGGGCTGTACTGATTATCAGTGCAGATCCCCTCATCAGCTCCTCCTATATTCACTCCATGTCAACAGTGAATAGAGGAATGCTGATAACCAGCACTTCCTGGTTATGCTTTGATCAGCTGTGATTGGACACAGCTAAGTACATGGTAAAGAGCCTACGTCATAGGCTCTTTACCATGACTGGAGATGCGGTGTGTGGGAGCGACACACCACACTACCGGTCGCCACTGGGACGCACATGAGCGACCTTTTCTGCTAGACGTCATATGACGTCCAGTCAGAACGGGAGAGTCACCGCCAATCCATCGTTGTACTATAGGCCAGGCGGGAAGCAGTTAAGGGAAACATGAGGATCTGACATTGTTGACCTTCTAAAAATGCTAGTTGCATAGCTACTAGCCACTGAGGCAAGATGGTGGTCAGTACAACAGACAGGCAATCAGCATTTGCAAAATGAGAAGTCAGCAACTTCCATGTTTTTCCCAGAAAAGATTTCCTTTGAATACTGGGCTGGGTAGAGTCTTGAGAAGCAAGCCTCTGGCACGTCCCATTGTCTGTTTTGGGTATTGGCTTACATAGATGTAGCACCCTCCTAGCTGGGCTGCTAACATTTTGAGGCAAATTTCATTTTTGGCTCCCCTGTAGCCAGCCGTGTGAAGTTTGATTGCTTTTGGCTGTTCTAGGTTCTGATGATTGCTGCTGCTTTCCCCTGATTTCTGGTAGGTTCCAGAAATTAGTGGGTGGAGAAGGCAGACCCTCACTTGCATAGTCATACAGTCTCAGCCAATCCCTGGCAGGAAGAATGGTCAGTAGGGGGCTGATGTGTGTATAAATACGCTGGGGTATGGAACAACAGAGTCCTTGTCATGTGGCAAAGAGACCCAGCCTGAGGACTGTGGCCCTTTGGGCACATAACTGAAGGTTAGAGGAGGGGACCCACATCCAGAGGACAGCTGTCAGAGGAGAAAATGTGTGTTGTAAAAAGTCTGTGACCCTTCCATATTGAAAAAAATGGGGTGTACAGCAGACGTGGAAGCCCCCTACACCCTCATACCAAAAATGGGAGATTTTAAACCCCGTTTTCACTGTGTGCTGTTAGGTGATACTATTAGAAAGTAAGAAAGTGTCAATAAATTATAGTATTGATTAAAAAATTTTGTCTATTGGGTTTAAATACACTTTAAAGCCCCTGAAATAGTAATGCCGCGTACACACGACCGTTATTCATGTCATGGAAAAAAAAGCTACGTTTTTCTCGACGTGATTTTTCGTGTTTCCTCTCAAGCCTGCCTTGCATACACACGTTCGTGAAGGAAAACACTTGAGCAAACCGCGGTGATGTACAACACGTACAACGGCACTATAAAGGGGAAGTTCCATTCGAATGGCGTCACCCTTTGGGACGCTTTTGCTGATCCTCGTGTTAATAAAGTTTGGTGAGAGACGATTTGCGCTTTTCAGCCTTCGTGCTTTTCAGTCCGTTACAGCGTGACAAATGTGCTATCTCCATTACGAGCGCTAGTTTTACCAGAATGAGCGCTCCCGTCTCATACTTGTGTAACGGGTATTTGAATTTAGGGGAAGCATCTGGGTGGTAGTGTAACCCAGATGCCCTGATTGCTAGGGAATCCGAGACCCTTTTGTGGTTCTTGGAGGACTCTGAAGGTGTGAGGTTCCCTGTGGCCTACAGGTGGCGTTGTCGCCCTGGCCGGAGTTGAACTCACACCGCAAGTCCGTGCCTTTTTGTCCTTTCCTGGCGCTGGTACAGCGGGGCGGGGAACCTGCTGGAACGCAAAAGGAGAGGAGATAAAAGGGGCGGATGCCCTGACCTTGGGGTTCAGAGTCGGAGGACGCGGCCGCACCCAGGCACCTTTAGCTTGGGTGCTGGCGTCCCGGAGTTCCGGGCCCAGGTGCCCTTGACCTGGCCGGAGCGAGAGATGGAGTCCATCTCAGGCACCTTTAGCCTGGGGTGAGGTACTATGGCGGATGCCTGGGGCTCAGTACCTTTGACTGAGTTTCGCGAGGGTGGAGGAATCCGAGGGGGCCCTATCTCTTTGGGTGCCCGTGTCTGAGTTTGTGAGGACTGGTGAGCGGAACTTCTCTGGAGAGTCCGGCGCAGCATCGCTGGTGACAGAGAGGCCTCTGGTGACTCGCTTGGACGGATATCCTTCCCCTGACAGGGGCTGTGTTAGCGAAGGTAATTCATGTTCTACCTCATATAGTCAGCGGCAGTGACTATTCGCCACTGGTGACACCACAGTGGTTAGCGATACTTTAAAGGATTGTGCTTCGACCTACTCCCATTAATACTGAACCGTTGCAAAGGTCCCAACTTGACTGTGCTGTATATTTATTCGCTGAGAAGAATACAACTGTGTTGGACCTATTCAGTTTGTGGAACTCTGGTTACTAGGAGCAAAGGGAGAGTCAAGGACGGAGAAAAGGATTTGACTCTAGGACACCTACACAAGGCCCGATCTTTCTGGCCTTCACCTCTTCACTATGGAGGACATGGGCCATGGTGTATCTCATCCCTCCCCTCGGTACTAACACCCCTAGACAAAGACAGACAAGCCGGGAATGAGAAGGGGTGAGAGGGGTGAGGTCGCTACACTTGATTCTGAGCATGCGCATTTTTTTTTTCCCTCGTAAAAGCATACACACGACCGTTTTTCACGACGTTAAAAAGAACGACGTGAAAAACGACGAGAAAAAATAGAGCAGGTTCTAGTTTTTTTTCGGGCATTTTTCTCGTCGAGAAAAATGCTCTGGAGCATACACACCACCGTTTTTCACGATCATTTTTAAAAATTGCATTTTTCTCGTCGTGTGTACACGGCATGTGTTTAGAGCATCTGTACAGATCCCTGTCCCTGCCGAGGCTTTATATCTTGTCACCTGCTTCCGCCCTGAGTATCCAGTTGGGATACAGGGAGGAGGGCTCTGTGATGTGCCAGCTCTCAGTGAATAATGGGAATGTTTTGTTGCTCATTATTCACTGTGAACCCAGCACAGGTGCAGGCTGGACACTTGGTCTAAAATAAAAGTCAAATAAAGGTTATACATTGCCATTACCTAGCTGCTCTGAGAACATGTAACTATTTCATAGCCTTTATCTAATTATTAAATTAGCTTATGTTTTGTTTACCAGTAGAAAAGGTAATCTCACTCAAATGTAATGTTTAATTTACAGGGGGTTATTTACAAAAATTGCATTGTGCAAAATCTGGTCCAGCTCTGCATAAAAATCAGCCTCCACGTTTTATTGTCAAAGCTTGAGGCTCTATTCACACTAATGCGTTTTTTGATGCATTTTGCAAAAATGCAGGGACATTTTTTAACATGGGTTCCTATGGAACATGTTCACATCAATGCATTTTTGTGCCTCTGCGTTTTTTGGAAAGGGTCGGGGTCTTTTTTCCCGCAAAATGCAGCGTTTTGCATGTAATAGAATTCAATGGACCCGCATCCAAAACGCAAGTACCGCGTTTTTACCGTGATTTTGCTGCGATTTTGCATTTTTTCTTTTTTTTACACTGTCCCCCCCAAAATCCATACCACACCCTTATCCGAGCATGCAGGAGCGCCCCCCTCCTGAACCATACAAGGCCACATGCCCTCAACATGGGGGGGTGGGTGCTTTGGGGCAGGGGGGCATCCCAAAGCACATGTTGACGGGGACAAGGGCCTCTTCCCGACAACCCTTGTTGTTGGGGTCTGCGGGTGGGGGGCTTATCGAAATCTGGAAGCCTCCTTTAACAAGGGGGCCCCCAGATCCCGCCCCTCCCTCCTATGTGAATGAGTATGGGGTACATTGTACCCCTACCCATTCACTAAAAAAAAAGTAGTGTAGTGTTAAAAAATACAGTAGACAGTTTTTGACAAGTCTTTTATTAAAAATCTTCTTCTTCTTCTCTGCTTCTTCCTCCGGTCTTCCTCCATCTTCTCCCGCATCTTCATCCTCCGGTCTTCTCCTTCTCCCCCTGCTTCTTCTTATGTTCTTCTTCTGTCTTCTTTGTCCGGTGTTGGTGTGGACCAGCCGGGCTGCTCTCTGCTCCTTGCTGCTATTGGAATGCTATTGGAATTCTCAAATCTTCATACAGCTGTCATGGTTTGTAAGTGGCTTTGGTCGGGTATGCCTACCTGCCGGGCCTGAATATGTTGTGTTGAACTTTTGTACAATATAACTTTATTACTCGATTCTATGTGTTAACTGCCTACTACACCACACTGCACCTTGCTCTTGAAGTACCGTATATACTCGAGTATAAGCCGACTCGAGTATAAGCCGAGGTACCTAATGTTGCCCAAAAAAACTGGGAAACCTCACTGACCCGAGTATAAGCCGATGCCCCACTGTTCCCTAGCTCGCTGTTCCCTGTAAATAGACATTTTTACATTGTAATTATTACCTGTAAAGAAGTTGCGGCTGCGGCGTCCATCGTTTGAATTCCGCGGCGTCCATCGTTCGAATTTCGTGGTCTCTTCCTGTTCCTTACTTGATAGGCGAGTCTCAGCAGACACTCTCCGCCTATCACGATCATTCTCTCATCCTTAGTTTTCCCAGCAGACACTGTGTTGGGTATTCCGCCAATCACAGACGTCTGCTGGAAAACTGAGGATGAGAGAACGTTCGTGATAGGCGGAGAGTGTCTGCTGAGTCTCGCCTATCAAGGAAGGAACAGGAAGAGACCGCGGAATTTTGAACGATGGACACCGCGGAATTTGAACGATGGACGCCGCAGCCGCAACTTCTTTACAGGTAATATTTACAATGTAAAAATTTATATGACTCGAGTATAAGCCGAGGGGGGGACTTTCAGCCCCAAAAAAAGGGCTGAAAATCTCGGCTTATACTCGAGTATATACGGTAATATGAACAATCCTTCATTACAAAACATCCTCAGGTGTATAGAGTGTGGGCTTCAGGCCAGGAGGATGGGAGCAACCCGAGGTAGAATGTCTTCCTAATACAGGAATGTGCATACCTTGCCCAAGCCCTGAGGAAAGGAGAACATGGGAGATACCCATGGCCAGCATAGTTGGAGATGGTGGCAAATCCAGGCCATTTACACATATGCAGGAGACACAACCTTCTCCTTAATTTACAGGTAAATATAGGGCATAAAGAAAAAAGTCCCTGGTGGTGGGGATTAGGATACAAACCACCTACATCGTGGAGGTGAGCTTTGAATAAAGGCAAGGTAGGGCTGGTCCTACATTTACACAGAGGGCAGTCGAGGCTTTGCACAGCAGTCAATATCTAACTACATTGATTATTCTCACCTTATTTATAAATGTTAAGGCTGCACCAAGTATGTAGACCTGAAAATGTAAATACAAAGCTTAGAGTGAATCTTGAAGGTCAAGAGAATGTTTTAAGTGAACTTGTTCTCCACAATCTACCAGAAAATTAACAATTTTGATTGAGCTGACTATTTTACTTGACTCAATAAGGAGCAAATTAAGGCAAGTTAATTAAGATTTGTCTAATCTTACAGTCTGCATGTTGTCATTGTCACTGCTCCAAATTGCCCACTTGCCATAACTTCATATATACAGTCTATGTGTGTGTTTGTAATATTCTTCTGATGCATATCATTGTTTCTTGTAATCCAACACATATCATTAAAACAATGCCCTTGGTGGCTCATGGCCTTATCAAGCATTTGCAGGACCCTGTTTTGAATTGACTGGTGACACTGTATTATTAAAATAACCACAAATGGGATACATAATCTTTTCAGTGAAGACATTTTGAAAAAAAAAAAAAATAATAATTAAGACTTTAATATGCGCTAATGAAACCTGCATTCAGTGAGTTTTCCAGTCTTAATTGCTTTCTAATTTGGTTGATGATTTATTCCCAATTACTGAACTGCTTACGTAAATCCAAGGCTTAATGCAGACATTTAGTGGGAAGCAGCAAGACCTACATAAACCGGTGTCCAATTTATGACCCCAGGTAACATGGGAAAAGATTAATTTCTGCTTTACCCAGGATATATTTACGTGGCTGAGATGTAATGCCGGCATGGAGTTTAATTGTTGTAAAAGTAATTAGAACTTGAAATCAACCAAAAAGATATTCTGTTCTAGGCTAGGGATTCAGGACTGATTTTAAAGTTAAAGCTGAATTCCAGGTATGGCAATTTTTACAAAGTTACATTGATCCGAGTTGGACCAATATATGTATGTACGTGCCATTCCTGTGGGATCCCCGTGGAATCTGGAAATCATAGCAGCAGGCACCACTATTAGCCACTTCAGCCCCGAACCATTTTGGCTGGTTAAAGACCAGGCCACTTTTTGCGATTCGGCACTGCGTCGCTTTAACTGACAATTGCGCGGTCGTGTGACGTGGCTCCCAAACAAAATTGACGTCCTTTTTTTCCCACAAATAGAGCTTTCTTTTGGTGGTATTTGATCACCTCTGTGGTTTTAAATTTTGCGCTATAAACAAAAATAGAGCGACAATTTTGAAAAAAAATCAATATTTTTTACTTTTTGCTATAATAAATATCCCCAAAAAATATATAATTTTTTTTTTCCTCAGTTTAGTCCAATACGTATTCTTCTACATATTTTTGGTAAAAAAAATTGCAATAAGCGTTTATTGATTGTTTGCGTAAAAGTTATAGCTTCTACAAAATAGGGGACTGTTTTATGGCATTTTTATTAATATTTTCTTTTTACTAGTAATGGCAGCGATCATCGATTTTTATCGTGACTGCGACATTATGGCGGACACATCGGACTCCATTTTGGGACCATTGTCATTTTTACAGCGATCAGTGCTATAAAAATGCACTGATTACTGTGAAAATTACACTGGCAGTGAAGGGGTTAACCTGTAGGGGGCGCTGAAGGGGTTAAGTGTGACCTAATGAGTGATTATTACTGTGTGGGGGCGTGGCTTGGCGTGTGTGACGTCACTGATCGTCGTTCCCTATGACAGGGAACAGACGACCAGTGACACTCACTAGGAAGAACGGGGAAAGGTTTGTTTACACTTACCTCACCCCGTTCTTCAGCTCTGTGACCCAAACGCGGGACACCGGCGAAGATCGGGTCCGCGGGTCCCATGGGCGCGGTCACGGAGCTTAGGACCGGGTTGCGCGAGCGCCACCGGCGGCGCGCGCGACCCACGGCTGGGCATCTTAAAGGGGACGTACCTGTACGTGCTTATGCCCAGCCGTGCCATTCTGCCGACGTATATTGGCGTTAGGCGGTCCTTATGTGGTTAAAGTGATCTTCACTAGCTTCCGGGTCCTGTGCCGAAGAGCTGCTCTGCTGTTTACTGAACACAGGAGGTCGGCACCAACACCTTTCAGAGGACTGTTTGGTGGGGATTGTGACATCACCGCCTTGCTTCTCCACTTTGTCCAATCAGAGGACACTTTCTATTCATTGAGAGAATGCAAAGTAGTCCCTGAATAGCCCCCCGTACTGAGTGTTTGACCCCTGACTAATGTAACTATGTAAAAATTGCCATACCTGGAATTCAGTGTTAAAGATATGCTACAAAGAATGGCAAGGAAGAAAGCCTACTTCTTGTCTTGTACCTACAAAGGGCTTTAGTGGATTCTTTAGTAGATATGTGCGATTGATTTCATTACAAACTTCAGACTAAATTTGCGTGACTCAGATGTATCTGAATCTCCGAATCAAGATAGTACGGTAATTAATTTCAACGAATCCGAAATAGGTTATAACGAAAACAACAAATTAATTCATATTCATTTGTTTCATTAGGATGACATAATGCGATAGTTTGGACCTTTTGTTAATGTTTGAAGCATCCAAAATAACGTAAAAATATAACAAATGATCTGAGTTGATTCAGATCCATTTGTTTTTATTCTAGTGAGCATAGCGTGCATATTCCAATAAGATCCTTTTTGTATTGGGGTTGAGAGACCATTCGTTTAATTTGTATGTGTGTGGCCCAAAACACAAAGCCAGTTGGGAATAGGGAAATTAATTAAACGTAATAACATAATGAATGAATACGTATTAATTCGGATTCATTTGTTTTATTCGAATGAGAGTGGCGCCTTATTCTTTGACTCTTGGATAATCAACTGATTTTCTTTGCATTAACATTTTTCATTATTATAAAAAATGTGCTACATATGAAATGGAAATATATTGCAATGAATACAGTAAGGTATAAAAGTGAAATAAGATGATGATTCCTACTTATTGTGTTTGGGTTGGATTGAGGTGGATCGATCAGAATCCCTAAATCATAACATAACAAATGAATCCAAAATAAAAAAAATTCCATTCGTTGCTTTCGGATGCACACGACTACAGTGGATATCGGCTCATTCTATTTCTCTTTGTGAAGATGGGTGGCCTTGCTCTCTGAACCTTAAAAATACAAAAGAAAGAATATGCAAAGATATATTCATAAGGTTTTAAGAAAGACAAAGTCTCTGACAATAATTCGGCAAGTAGACTTGACTATGCGCTTTCTGCTCCACAGGTAAAACTTCAAACCAGATGGAGTAAAGTGGGTAGAAGACTTTCAAATGCCAGTATGTGCAGTCATATACTTCCAAGACCCAGTATGTGTGGACAGTATGGACAATTGCTGAACTTATAGAATCCACAGGCAGCTTAACTCTTCAATTAGACACAGAAGTTGAATTGAACATAATTTTACTTCAGATAAGTGCAGTAAGACCAGTCTTTTGAAGTGTAAGAAGATAACTTTCTAAGCTCTGTCTATGCTTAGAATGTAGACATGTGCACACTGAAAAATTTTGTTTCGGAATTTCGTTTTCGTCTGAAAAATACATTTATTTAGCTACTCCCGAAATTCGTTTTTATTTATTTTGTTTCGTTGAAAAATGCATTCGTCCGAAAATCTGAATAAAGGTCGAGTCTGTCAATTGAAGGCTTATGGTGTCCGTCGAATGTTCTAAGAAGATTCGATGAAGCAGCTAAACTGTACGCCGCTGCAATCATACATTTCCGGTCGAATGCTCCGCCCACAAGATATAGTAGAATTCTAATGTTGTATGACTAGTAATAATTATATTTATTAATTATTATTACCAGTCAACCAACATTAGAATTCTTCTATAGCCTGTGGGCGGAGCATTTGACCATAAATGTCTGTTTGTGGCGATCGTATGTTTTTAGCTGCTTTGTCGAATCTTCATGTCTCTATAATGTCGAATCTTTTCTCTTTATGTCAAATAATCTTGGACTAATAGTGTTATAGGCACATTCGACCGCAGGTTCGATAGACACAGATCGCTATTGTCATCGTCAAGTCGAATCTTCTATCTGTATCGAACTGTTGTCGCAACAAAACAAAAATAAAGCATTTTTTATGTCGGATCTTTTGGATTTCGGATTCTGCACGTTCATTATCATTTGTTAAAACGAATGCGAAAATCCCTGAAATTCGGACGAAAATGCATTCGGACGAAAACTAATGTACATGTCTATTAGAATGTGAAACTAAACTGAGGAGGAGAATGGAAGGCAGAAAGTCTCTAGCTATACTGTACTAACTAGAGATAAAACACAAGGCGGGGGAACAAGAGAATATACCAACTACAATAAATAAGGCAAAAGACAGACTGTTATGGCAGCATAATTACAGTTTGCTTGATATTTAATTTTCTTCATAAAACTGTTCAGATGTATGTTTTTTTTACCAGACTACATGGTAAACAAGCTGAATTACAGAAAAGGTAATACTTTGGTATTTTTATAGAAAGATGAATCTCCTAATTTCAGATTAATTACATGATTTTGAAATCATTCAGACGATTGACCTTTTTTCCATCCTTCGTTCTCTCAGGTCTGCATAATAAGGCCTTTTGGAATTATATGTGTAGCGCCCCCCCCCCATTTAGGGGGCGCAATATAGCAAATTTATTGGCTAGTCTGAGCCAATAGTTGGGCTTAGACTATTAATTTCCTAAAACTTACTTCTGCTCTGGTGTGATATTGCCTGGCTGCAGTGTTCCCTGGTGCCTGTGGGTGGCACTGTCATCTCCGGCTCAGGTGGAACC
This sequence comes from Rana muscosa, assembly GCA_029206835.1. Taxonomy (NCBI): domain Eukaryota; kingdom Metazoa; phylum Chordata; class Amphibia; order Anura; family Ranidae; genus Rana; species Rana muscosa. The sequence goes on along the minus strand of CM055119.1, from coordinate 153,255,269 downwards.
GCAGGGGGTATCGCAGCACCATTGGGTGTCCTCTCTCGGCAGCTGTGCAGTGGGTGTGGTCTACGTGCTGTGCATGCGGGGAGAGGGTACTTAAGGGGCAGACGCCATTAGGTGTGAGGCGTTGGAGAGGACGCCTCGGTCCGAGAAGAACAGACACGTACCCCACCTTCGGTGGCCCTCATGGCCAGGGGTACGTGTGTGTGTGTTAGGCCCTGGGCACCTTTAGCCCGAGGCTGCATCGTTCCAGGTGGGCCCAGCACCTTTAGCTGAGGCCTACACTAGAAGAGGAGTCCCAGGGTGCCCATTTGAGGGTGACCCGCTCTGAAGGAGAGGAAACCAGGGAATCGGTGAAGGAGGTCACTGTCTCGGGAGAGACCTGGTTACCTATCAGAGGGAAGGATTCCATAACCCGCCACAAGCTTAGTAATGTGCCCTATTGGCACCTAAGGACTTCAAATATTACTAAGCTGGGAAGTTTAGGACTTAGAGATTATTTCCTAATCGTATACCTAGGAAACTACAAGTAAATACTTCGTGCTCCACACCGACTGCTAGGACCGCTCTTTGCGGGACTATCCTAGTGAGCAAAACCCACTCAGGCCTGAGTGGCGACGATTGATGACTGAGTGCTGCGTGCCTGAACCTACCTCCTAGTTCGTTTCTCTCTATCTTCAACTTTCCTATCAAGTTCCTAAGCAACCAAAATAAACCTGTGTTTGAGTTTCAATACTGTCTGGACAATGGCCTTCTTGAGATAAAGAGTAGACATGTGCACACTGAAATATTTCCTTTTGGAATTTCGTTTTCGTTCGAAAAATAAATTTATGTAGTTACTCCCGAAATTCGTTTTTATTTATTTCGTTTTTCGTTAGAAATTGCATTCGTCCGAAAATCTGAATTAATTAAGGTCGAATCAGTCATTGAAGGCTTATGGTGTCTGTCGAATGTTCAAAGAAGATTCGACGGAGCAACGAAACTGTACGACGCCGCAATCGTACATTTCTGGTCGAATGTTCCGCCTACAAGCTATAGTAGAATTCTAATGTTGTATGACTAGTAATAATTATATTTATTAATTATTATTACTAGTCAACCAACATTAGAATTTTTCTATAGCCTATGGGCAGAGTATTTGACCGGAAATGTATGATTGCGGCGTCGTACAGTTTCGTTGCTCCGTCGAATCTTCTTAGAACTTTCAAAAGACACCATAAGCCTTCAATGACAGATTTGACATTTGTATGTTTTTCGATGCTTTGTCGAATCTTCGTCGTTCACGTTGAATTGTCAAGTTAGTTCTAGCTATTTTACTGCTCCTCCTCTTTGGTTACAATCAGCCAATAACATTCATCATCATCATTATTTTTATTTTACTTCCCCCACCCAATTCCATTAGTGATCTTTTCTCTCTATGTCGAATCTTTTCTCTTTATAATGTTGAATCTTTTCTCTCTATAATGTTGAATCTTTTCTCTCCATGTCAAATCTTTTCTCTCTATGTAGAATAATCTTGGACTAATAGAGTTAAGGTTAGGCACATTCGACCACAGGTTCGATAGACACAGATTGTTATTGTCAGCGTCAAGTCGAATCTCCTATCTATATCGAACTGTTGTTGCAACGAAAACTAAAATTAAGCATTGGTTTATATCCGGTTCTTTCGGTTTTCGGATTCTGCATTTTCGTTTTCGTTTGTTAAAACGATAACGAAAATACCTGAAATTCGGACGAAAACGAATGCACATGTCTAGTAAAGAGAGAGAATAGACTTCTTCCTAAACTCTAGGTTGAAGAACCCAACGGAAGGAGGTAACTCGCTGCAGGACCCAAATTAGATAACACCGCTCACCCTCTACAATAAGGAGGATACTGGGCATGTGGCATGGTGTGTCCCACCTGCTAGCGGAGGTAAGCAAGGAAGGGATCTGTGTGCTACATATGCCTATGTTTCTAGGTCAACCATTTGTCAATATATGATTCCTTCCTTTTTTCCTAGTGTCTTTCCACTTACCACTTGTCTGTAGAGAACATGAAAAGTTTTGTCAATGTGAAAACTAGATGAGGATAAATGATTATTAGTAGTTCTAATCTTCTGTTTCTAAATTACCAAATACCCTTGAAATCGATAGTCTTAAGTCAAGGTCAGTTGTCTTTTGCATGTATTTTTCCAGTAAGCCTCATGACAATGATAATGTTGGTCTAGAGGGATTGTTTCGCCGTGATCAGGCAAATCCGGGCTAAGCTTCACCCTTATCTTGGAACACAATTAAAAGTTAATAGGATACACTAAGAATATAAATAAAAGACTATATGGAGGGTGAAGTGGAACCTTTTCAACAAAGACTATGAAAACTATTTGCTAGATGAGAAATTTTTAAAGCCCCACTTCAGCTTCTAACTAGTTCTTGAATTCCATAACATCTTTTAACAAAAAAATTAAGCTTTTGCTGCAATGCTTACATTTTTCCTGGTGCTGTCCCTGCTTAGTTCAACAGCTGCTCCAGCTGCTTCAGAAGCTCTGCTTGCGGGTTGAATGGCTCTGAGCCTCCCTCATTCTGGATGTTAGCACACAGGATGTCATTGATGAACTCTTAAGTCCTCTGAACTACAGAAGGTGTAGCTACCAGCGAGGCAGCGAATCCACCAGTGTTAGCTGTACATAGACTTCTGTGTCATTTGTTTGTTGTACTCTAGCCCACCCACAGGACACTGCTTGTTCAAGGACTGAGGGAATGCTACTAATAAGTAGTGATGAGCCGAACACCCCCGGGTTCGGTTCGCACCATAACCCGCGAACGGACCGAACGTTCGTACGAACATTAGAACCCTATTAAATACAATGGATGCGAACGTTCGAATTCTAAAGTGCTAATTATAACGACTATTATCCATGTTATTGTCCTAAAAAGGGTTTGGGAACCCGGGTTCTGCACCAGGGGACATGTATCAATGCAAAAAGAAATTTTAAAAACGGCCGTTTTTCGGGAGCAGTCATTTTAATGATGCATAAAGTGAAAAAAAAAGTCAAATATTCCTTTAAATATTGTACCTGGGGGGTGTCTAAAGTATGCCTGTGAAGTGCCACGTGTTTCCCGTGTTTAGAACTGTCCCTGCACAAAATTACATTTCTAAAGGAAAAAAAAGCCATTTAAAACTGCTTGCGGCTTTAATGTAATGTCTGGTCCCGGTAATATGGATGAAAATCTTTAAGAAAAATGGCATAGCTACCCCATCACCCCCCCCCCTACCCCAGCCCATTACCAGCCCCTTTGGGTCTTGTATGGATATTAAGGGGAACCCCGCACACAAAATAAAAAAGGCCCTATATACTCTGAACAGCCGTATACAGGCGGTGCATACAAGACAGGGACTGTAGGTTTGTTCTTATGTAGAATCTGTTTGTAATTTAGAACAGCTACATTGTTTAAGTGTAGCTCCAGCCCAAATACCTATTTTTAAGCTTTTTGGAAAACATAGGGAAGGGTTATCACCCCTGTAACATTTGTTTTGCTGTCTGTGCCCCTGTTCAGAACATTTCACCTCACTTTGCGTCCCAATGACAACTGTTTTTGAAATGTGGTGTTTTTATTGAAACAAGGATTGGTGATAAAGCATCAGTAGAGAGGAGACACCTTTCTCCCATATTAATTCTTACAGGAGAGAATTTTCCTTCCAAGGGGTAGATTTCCTCTCACTTCCTGTTGTCTTCTTCCGTTTGCAAGTAGTAGTCGTTTGTAAGTTGGATGTTTGAAAGTAGGGACCTGCCGTATATACTCTGCAGAAATTGGCCCCTTAGGTGTTGGTGTTGGCACAACACTGTAAGCACTCACAGTTACTCTTGGTGGGTGCTGGAACGCCCTGCTGTCAACTATTATATCAGGAATTGTAATAACATATAATTGTTGAACAGTGGTAGTAAAAATTGGGCCTTTGATGGTGGTGCTGGTGCCACAACACTGTAAGGCCTGACAGTTACTCTTGGTGGGCGCAGCAATGGGCCCTGCTGTGAATTATTAGATCAATAATTATAATTGCATGCCCCTGTTGAACAGGGGCTGAAAAATTGGGCCTTTGGTGGTGGTGGTGGTGGTGGTGGTGTTGACACAACACTGTAAGGCCTGACAGTTACTCTTGGTGGGCGCAGCAATGGGCCCTGCTGTGAATTATTAGATCAATAATTATAATTGCATGCCCCTGTTGAACAGGGGCTGAAAAATTGGGCCTTAGGCACTGGTGGCACAACACTGCAACCCCTCACAGATACTGTACTTGGAGCACAGCAATGAGGCCTGTTGCAAAGTATTGCATCAAAAATTGTAATTACACGCCCCTGTTAAACAGGGGCTGAAAAATTGGGCCTTAGCCACTGGTGGCGGCACCCATAAACCAAAATGATCTTCCAAGCTATCATCATTAATCGGATCATTGAGGAGGAGGAGGAGGATAGCCAGTCAACATAACAGCACAGGCACTCAGCATCAGCATCAGTCTTGAAGGGATGTGACATTTTAAAATCAATTAGTCTGTTATATCAGCATCAGGTGTGTGGTAGCTGGTGGTGATCCAAGACTGGTTCATCTTGATGAAAGTCAGTCGATCAACCGAGTCGGTGGACAGGCGCACCCTGTGATCCGTGACAAATCCTCCAGCAGCACTGAATGTGCGTTCTGAAAGAACGCTGGATGCAGGACAGGCCAGTAGCTCAATTGCATACTGTGCAAGCTCTGGCCAGTGATCCATCCTCAAGACCCAGTAAGCCAGAGGATTTTCGGTGGGGAAGGTGTCCAAGTCTGACCTTGCCCCTAGGTATTCCTGCACCATGTATATCAGACGCTGGCGATGGTTGCTGGAACCGATCATACTTTGGGGCTGCGGACTAAAGAATTGTCTGAACGCATCCGTCAGACGGCCACCTTCCCCACCGCTCCTTCTTTGACTGCCCGAAGCCTCAGCAACTCGTTGTCCAGGACCAGGAGTTTGTAACCTCCCAGTCTCTGGGAACGCATTGCACAGACCTTTCTGCAAGGCCTCCCGGAGTTGTCTCATCCTCTGCTCCCTCTGCGACGGTAACATAAGGTCCGCAACCTTACCCTTGTACCGTGGATCAAGGAGAGTGGCCAGCCAGTAATGGTCCCTCTCCTTGATCCGAAGAATACGAGGATCCTTCAGCAGACTTTGCAGGATCAGGGAGGCCATGCAGCGTAGGTTAGCTGAGGCATTCAGTCCGGAGTCCTCTGGGTCACTAAGGACGACATGATCCGCAGCCACCTCCTCCCAGCCACGTACAAGTCCACTGGTTTCTTGGGACTGTAAATCATCCCTAAAAGACTGCTGCTGATGATGCTGAGTGCCAGCCTCCACCTCCATGCTGACACAATCCTCCTCCTCCTCCTCCTCCTCCTCTTCCTGTGCGATGGGTGGGACAGAAGGAACACTGTCTGGGTAAAGGGGGCCTTGAGAGGCAAGGAAGTCCTCCTTTTCCTGCCTCTGTTCTGCCTCAAGTGCCCTGTCCATTATTCCACGCAGCGTGTGCTCCAACAGGTGGACAAGAGGTACAGTGTCACTGATGCATGCACTGTCACTGCTCACCATCCTTGTGGCCTCCTCAAATGGTGCCAGGACAGTGCATGCATCCCTGATCATGCCCCACTGGCGTGGTGAAAAAAACCAGAGCTCCCCTGACCCTGTCCTGGTAACGTAGTCGCACAGGTACTCATTGATGGCCCTCTGCTGCGTGTGCAGCCGCTGCAGCATGGCCAACGTTGAGTTCCACCTGGTGGGCATGTCACATATAAGGCGGTTCTTGGGCAGGTTCAACTCCTTTTGCAGCTCAGCCAGGCGAGCACTGGCATTATAAGATCTGCGGAAATGCACACAGACTTTCCTGGCCTGCCTCAGGACATCCTGTAAGCCCGGGTACCTGCCCAAGAACCGCTGCACCACCAGGTTAAGGACGTGAGCCATACAGGGCACATGGGTCAGTTGTCCCTGTCGGAGGGCGGAGAGGAGGTTGGTGCCATTGTCGCAAACCACCATTCCTGTCTTAAGCTGGCGTGGCGTCAACCACCTCTCGGCCTGCCCCTGCAGAGCAGACAGGACCTCTGCCCCAGTGTGGCTCCTGTCCCCCAAACACACCAGCGCAAGCACGGCATGGCATCTTTTTGCCTGCGTACTTGCGTAGCCCCTTGAACGCCTACGGAGCACCGCTGGTTCCGAGGACAAACCACAGGAAGAGGCCATGGGGGAAGAAGAAGAGGAGGGGGTGGAGGAGAGAGGTGTGTCACAACCAGTAGTAGCATTTTGGAGGCGTGGCGGTGGAACAACCTCCAACACTACTGCACCTTGTCCTGCATCCTTCCCAGCTGCAAAAAGAGTGACCCAATGGGCCGTGAAAGAAAGGTAACGTCCCTGTCCATGCCTGCTGGACCATGAGTCAGCGGTAATATGCACCTTACCGCTGACCGCCCTGTCCAGCGAGGCCAAGACATTGCCTTCCACATGCCTGTAGAGAGCCGGAATCGCCTTCCGTGAGAAAAAGTGGCGTTTGGGAACCTGCCACTGAGGAACCGCACATTGCACAAACTCACGGAAGGGGGCCGAGTCTACCAACTGAAAAGGCAGCAGTTGAAGCGCTAGCAATTTAGCCAAGCTAGCATTCAACCGCTGGGCATGTGGATGGCTGGGAGTGAACTTCTTTCGACGGTCCAGCAGCTGGGGCAGGGAAATTTGCCTGCTAGAATCGGACGTCGGTGTACTGCTAGCAGAGTGGCCGCAAGTACTTGGCTGTGACACACCTAATTCTACACCTTCATTCCTCTCAGTGCAGGTTTCAGAGAGGACTGAAGGTATACTGGGGTTGGAGATCCCAGCTGATGCGGTGCAAGGAGAGGTCCGCTTTGTTCTTTGGTGTGGGTCTTTAAGGTAGGCTTGCCAACGAGCTGCATGGCAGGTCAACATATGTCTGATCAAGCATGTGGTGCCCAAGCGGCTGATGTTTTGGCCACGCGATATACGCTTGAGACATATGTTGCAAACAGCAGCTGTGCGATCTGATGCACTCGCCTCAAAAAAGGCCCACACCAAAGAACTTTTTGAATGACGGGCAGAGGCAGCGCCCTGCACAGGCGGAGCTCTGCGGTGTGCTGCCCATACGCTGGCCACCCAAGGGCATCCTGCCTCGTTGGAGATGTGCCTCCTCCTCATCCTCCTCCTCCTCCTCTCTCCTATTAGGCACCCATGTGGAGTCAGTGACCTCATCATCCCCTCCCTCCTCATCACTGGAGCCAATCTGGCAGTATGCTGCAGCTGCTGGAGCATGACTGCCAGATTGGTGTCCTTCTTGAGCATCCCCTCTCTCTGCTCTCACGCTACTGCCTTCCTCTAGCTGGGTATCATCATCAGATCCTTCGAAACGCTGGGCATCCTCCTGGAGCATGTACCCAACACTGTGCTCAAACAGTTCGGGGGACTCCTCAGGAGGAGGACATGGTGGGTCTAGGGAAGGAGTGACTAATGATGACATTGATACCAGAGAAGAGGACGCTTTGGCAGCTGCTTTGCCAGTACCCTGAGCCTGGGTGAGAGAGGATGAGGAGGATGAGGTGGGCTTGGTCATCCACTCTACCAAGTCTTCGGCATGATGTGGCTCAACATGTCCAGCTGCCGAAAAGAAGGACAAGCGTGTCCCATGGCCATGTGCTGATGACAATGCACCGCATCCACGACCAGCACTGTTGCCCCCAGACACAGAGCCTGCTTGCCCTCTTTTTTTGCCTCCTGACTGTCTGCCTCTCCTTGTTTGCCTTCCAGACATTTTAATGGATGGCCTGCAGGGAGATGGGAAAAACAGCAATAAGGGCTACCTTCAGGTGTATACTGTGCAGGAGGCTTAGCAACAAAGACACTGACACTGTCCCCTGCCTATCCTTCTCTGTCCCTAAACACAAGGATTTGCAATATGCTTCAGCAAGATTGGTTTAGCACAGAATAGCACACTGACAGTTTCCCTCACTGTCCTTCTCTGTCCCTACAAACAAGGTTTAGCACAGAAGAGCACACTGATAGTTTCCCCGCATGTCCTTCTCTGTCCCTAAACTCAAGGATTTCAAATATGGTTCAGCAAGATTGGTTTAGAACAGAATAGCACACTGACAGTTTCCCTCACTGTCCTTCTCTGTCCCTACAAACAAGATTTAGCACAGAATAGCACACTGATAGTTTCCCCGAGTGTCTTTCTCTGTCCCTAAACTCAAGGATTTCAAATATGGTTCAGCAACATTGGTTTAGCACAGAATAGCACACTGATAGTTTCCCTCACTGTCCTTCTCTGTCCCTACAAACAAGATTTAGCACAGAATAGCACACTGATAGTTTCCACGAGTGTCCTTCTCTGTCCCTAAACTCAAGGATTTCAAATATGGTTCAGCAAGATTGGTTTAGGACAGAATAGCACACTGACACTTTCCCTCACTGTCCTTCTCTGTCCCTACAAACAAGATTTAGCACAGAATAGCACACTGACAGTTTCCCCGAGTGTTCTTCTCTGTCCCTAAACTCAAGGATTTCAAATATGGTTCAGCAAGATTGGTTTAGCACAGAATAGCACACTGATAGTTTCCCTCACTGTCCTTCTCTGTCCCTACAAACAAGATTTAACACAGAATAGCACACTGATAGTTTCCCCGAGTGTCCTTCTCTGTCCCTAAACTCAAGGATTTCAAATATGGTTCAGCAAGATTGGTTTAGAACAGAATAGCACACTGACAGTTTCCACGAGTGTCCTTCTCTGTCCCTAAACTCAAGGATTTCAAATATGGTTCAGCAAGATTGGTTTAGCACAGAATAGCACACTGATAGTTTCCCTCACTGTCCTTCTCTGTCCCTACAAACAAGATTTAGCACAGAATAGCACACTGATAGTTTCCCAGAGTGTCCTTCTCTGTCCCTAAACTCAAGGATTTCAAATATGGTTTAGCAAGATTGGTTTAGCACAGAATAGCACACTGATAGTTTCCCTCACTGTCCTTCTCTGTCCCTACAAACAAGATTTAGCACAGAATAGCACACTGATAGTTTTCCAGAGTGTCCTTCTCTGTCCCTAAACTCAAGGATTTCAAATATGGTTCAGCAACATTGGTTTAGCACAGAATAGCACACTGATAGTTTCCCTCACTGTCCTTCTCTGTCCCTACAAACAAGATTTAGCACAGAATAGCACACTGATAGTTTCCACGAGTGTCCTTCTCTGTCCCTAAACTCAAGGATTTCAAATATGGTTCAGCAACATTGGTTTAGGACAGAATAGCACACTGACACTTTCCCTCACTGTCCTTCTCTGTCCCTACAAACAAGATTTAGCACAGAATAGCACACTGATAGTTTCCCTGAGTTTCATTTTCTGTCCCTAAACTCAAGGATTTCAAATATGGTTCAGCAAGATTGGTTTAGCACAGAATAGCACACTGATAGTTTCCCTCACTGTCCTTCTCTGTCCCTACAAACAAGATTTAGCACAGAATAGCACACTGATAGTTTCCACGAGTGTCCTTCTCTGTCCCTAAACTCAAGGATTTCAAATACGGTTCAGCAAGATTGGTTTAGAACAGAATAGCACACTGACAGTTTCCCTCACTGTCCTTCTCTGTCCCTACAAACAAGATTTAGCACAGAATAGCACACTGACACTTTCCCTCACTGTCCTTCTCTGTCCCTACAAACAAGGTTTAGCACAGAATAACACACTGACACTTTCCCTACCTATCCTTCTCTGTCCCTAAACACAAGGAATCCAGGATTAGTAAAGGAAAAAAATGACACTGTCCCTGCCTATGCTTCTCTTTCCCTGCTCCGGAACACACTACACAAGGCCGCCGCGCTGGCGGCCTTTTATAGTGTGGGGCGTGTACTAAACCCCCTCAGCAATAATTGGCCACAGGCATCCTGCCTGTGGCCAATCATTGCTCTCCTCGCTGCCGGCGCTGTGATTGGCCAAGCATGCAGGGTCACAGTGCATGCTTGGCCAATCACAGCGCCTGGATGACACTGCGATGGCGTAGTGCATTGTGGGCCGTTCGCATCACTCAAATTTGGCGCGAACGGCCCAAATCGTTCGATCTTCGCCGAACGATCGAACAGCCGATGTTCGAGTCGAACATATGTTCGACTCGAATACGAAGCTCATCCCTAGTCTTGATGTGAGATAATGAGCTGTTAGCACACACGGAGTGATCACACCATCACTTAAGGATTTCTTCATATATGTTCGTCTATCACCACTGGGATCTGTTTGATTTATTTATTTACTTGGACACATTGATGTGGGATGTGAAACACAAAAAAGGACACTTTATTGATGAACTTTATCATCCTATGAAATTTATTTGGTTTACTTATTCGCTATATTTGCACACATTTTGATTTCTTACAGCACTGGTGCAATTGGTTGCAATACCCAGCAGGGTCATCTTATTTGGATATCGCTACCGCATTAATAAACTTTATCTGCATGTGGAATTATCTTGCTTTGTTTGCACAATTTTTAATATTTGCAGCACTGGTGCTTTTGATTGCAATATCCGGTAGGGTACCATTGATTTTTATGTCTTATTTATTTGTTATTTGCACATTCAATTGAACTTCATTGATGCATTTGATTTGTATATATGGTATTTTTCCTTTTTATCTCTTTATTTTGCTTTGTTTGCACATTTTTCATTATGTGCGGCACTGGTGTTTTTAGTTGTAATATCCAGTAGAGCAGGGGTCCTCAAACTTTTTAAACAGGGGGCCAGTTCATGGTCCCTCAGACTGTTGGGGGGCCGGACTATAGTTTAAAAAAATATGAACAAATTCCTATGCACACATCTTATTTGTAGTGCAAAAAAACAGGATTTTTTTTTAAATATTTAAAATAAAAAACTATTTTAATCAAAATAAACGTATTAGTATTTCAGAGACTCCCCTCATCACAGATCCCCCTCCCCATCACAGAACCCCATCCGCATCACAGAACCCCCTCATCACAGAACCTCTCCATCACAGATCCCCCATCACAGATTTCCCCCATTAAAAAGCCCCCATATAAGGTCATCCATCACAAAGCCCCTCATAAAGGATCCCCCATCACAGACCCCCCATCACAAATCTCCCCATCACAAAGCCCCCCAACACAAACTCCTCTCCATCACAGATCCCCCATCACAGATTCCCTCCATCAAAAAGTCCCCATATAAGGTCATCCATCACAAAGCCACCCATAAAAGATCCCCCATCACAGACCCCCCCATCACAAATCTCCCCATCACAAAGCCCCCCAACACAAACTCCTCTCCATCACAAAGCCCCCCGTAACAGACACCCCCATCACAGAGCCCCCCATAACAGATCCCCCATAACAGACTCCCCCCTCACAGATCTCCCCTATAAGATTCCCCCCATAACAGACTCCCCCCATCACAGTCTTCCTCCAACCACAATAGAAATATGTGTATTCCAGAAAGTCAGCAGATAAACATACTCCAAACACTTGGTGTTAGCGCTTCAATCATCCCGGCACCAAGGTTGTTATGGTGTCAGGGTGATTGAAGCGCATTATTTCTATTATTACATTGTAATATAAAATTAAATAGTTCAACTCACCATAATGCAGAATCAGAATCAGTCGGAGCTCTGATGTCAATGTCCCCAGCCAGCGGAGTGCTTCCTTACATCTCAGGTGTCACTGTCCCCAGCCAGCGAAGTGCTTCCTTACATCTCAGGTGTCCCCAGCGGAGTGCTTCCTTACATCTCAGGTGTCACTGTCCCCAGCCAGCAGAGTGCTTCATTACATCTCAGGTGTCACTGCCCCCTAGCCAGCGGAGTGCTTGCTTACATCTCAGGTGTCACTGTCCCCAGCGGAGTGCTTCCTTACATCTCAGGTGTCACTGTCCCCAGCCAACGGAGTGCTTCCTTACATCTCAGGCGCCATTGGAAGCCAGCAGCAGTGTCTCCGCCGCCATTACAGAAGGCTGAGAGGGAACAAATTAGATGCAGCCATTTTCAAGAAGACCACAGACGAGTTATTAACAAGAAGGGAGCCTGCCAAGTGACTACAATAGAAATGGAGCTGCGGCACCGCCCACCTGCCACCCCTTTCCACAACAGGTCACAGATGACAGACAGGCCGGGGGCGGGGGGTGGGCGGTGCCGCAGCTCCATTTTTATAGTAGCCACTCGGCAGGCTCCCTTCTTGTTAATAACTCGTCTGTGGTCTTCTTGAAAATGGCTTCCGACGGAGACATTACCTCCGCCGGCCGGACCTCTAGCGGCGCCGGCGGCGAAAAATAGTGAAAAAAAGGTCAGGGGAGGGGGATTGCTGCAATGTTAAAGGGGCAGTCCGCGGGCCGGGTAAATCACACTGGCGGGCCGTATGCGGCCCGCGAGCCGTAGTTTGAGGACCCCTGCAGTAGAGTATTAATGATCTCTGTTATTGATGTTCCTTACATAATTGGCTTATTTGTACATGCATCTGAACCTCTTGCAGCACTGGGGTTTTGATTTAGTACCCAATAAGTTTTTTTGTGTTATGTATTTTTACACTTTGTTTTATTGAATTAGGGATAGCGCCACACTTTTTATTTTTAGTAAGTGTGGGGACACATTATAGTGTTGGCAACTGCCCTTGGCTGTTTTTTGTCATATTAGTTGGTATTGGTTAAGGCATACAGTAAGTAATCATATTCTCTTTATCCACTGCTCTACTGACTGACACCATCCACTGCCCTAATGCCACTATCCACTGTTCTACTGACTGATACCATCCACTGCTCCACTGCTCTACTGTCATCTTCCACTGCTCTACTGCCACCTTCCACTGCTCGACTGACTGACACCATCCACTGCTCTACTGCCATCTTCCACTGCTCTACTGCCACCTTCCACTGCACTACTGACTGACACCATCCACTGCTCTACTGACACCATCCACTGCTCTACTGACTGACACCATCCACTGCTCCACTGCTCTACTGCCATCTTCCACTGCTCTACTGCCACCTTCCACTGCTCGACTGACTGACACCATCCACTGCTCTACTGCCATCTTCCACTGCTCTACTGCCACCTTCCACTGCACTACTGACTGACACCATCCACTGCTCTACTGACACCATCCACTGCTCTACTGACTGACACCATCCACTGCTCCACTACTCTACTGCCATCTTCCACTGCTCTACTGCCACCTTCCACTGCTCGACTGACTGACACCATCCACTGCTCTACTGCTCTACTGCCATCTTCCACTGCTCTACTGCCACCTTCCACTGCTCTACTTACTGACACCATCCACTGCACTACTGCCACCTTCCACTGCTTGACTGACTGACACCATCCACTGCTCCACTGCTCTACTGCCATCTTCCACTGCTCTACTGCCATCTTCCACTGCTCTACTGCCACCTTCCACTGCTCTACTGACTGACACCATCCACTGCTCTACTGCTCTACTGCCGTCTTCCACTGCTCTACTGCCACCTTCCACTGCTTGACTGACTGACACCATCCACTGCTCCACTGCTCTACTGCCATCTTCCACTGCTCTACTGCCACCTTCCACTGCTCTACTGACTGACACCATCCACTGCTCTACTGGCTGACACCATCCACTGCTCTACTGACTGACACCATCCACTGCTCTACTGACATCATCCACTGCTCTACTGACTGACACCATCCACTGCTCTATTGACACCATCCACTTCTCTACTGACTGACACCATCCACTGCTTTACTGACACCATCCACTGCTCTACTGACTGACACCATCCACTGCTTTACTGACACCATCCACTGCTCTACTGACTGACACCATCCACTGCTCTACTGACTGACACCTTCCACTGCTCTACTGACTGACACCTTCCACTGCTTTACTGACACCTTCCACTGTTCTACTGACTGACACCATCCACTGCTCTACTGACTGACACCTTCCACTGCTTTACTGACACCTTCCACTGCTCTACTGACTGACACCATCCACTGCTCTACTGACTGACACCTTCCACTGCTTTACTGACACCTTCCACTGTTCTACTGACTGACACCATCCACTGCTCTACTGACTGACACCTTCCACTGCTTTACAGACACCATCCACTGCTCTACTGACTGACACCTTCCACTGCTTTACTGACACCATCCACTGCTCTTCTGAAAGATACATTTATATTTTTACAGTGACATTTTTTAAAGTTTTCCTTACTGTTTAGTTAGGCCTTGCTGGATAATTTCTTAAAAAAAGGCGCTGAACCCCGGTGATCTTTGATCTCTTTCATGTGCAGATAGATCTGCACCTCTCAAAGGTTGTCTACCCCTGCTCTATGGTATTCAAAAGATTTTGGAGAAACAGTCCACATTTTGACATACGTCTCCAATTCTTTTCAATTACCCTCTCAATATGTAAATAACAATCTGAAATAACTGTTTAGCCACTTGGAGTATCTTGACGCTTGGTGGAGGCGGCAGGTGGTAGTGGGGGGGGGGGGGGGCCAGGTCAACTTTTGCATCGGGGCCCACAAGCTTCAAGCTATACCTCTGGTGCAGCGTATGGTCTGAGCACTGACAGGCTGACCCCCCACCCCTTCAACCTCTGCAACAATGCTGGCAGCACTCATACATCTATTTCCCAAGACAACCTCTGGATATGACGCTGAGCACGTGCACTCAACTTCTTTGGTCGACCATGGCGAGGCCTGTTCTGAGGGGATCCTGTCCTGTTAAACCGCTGTATGGTCTTGGCCACCGTGCTGCAGCTCAGTTTCATGGTCTTGGCAATATTCTTATAGCCTAGGCCATCTTTATGTAGAGCAATAATTCTGGAGTTCTGCTTTAAAGTGGAATTAAAGTATGCAGTGCATTTTAACACATTTTAGCCTAAACCTCCTGGGGTCCCTTCTAAAAAATATATATAGCAGAGTTTAATTCAGTTTTATGAAAACATTTCAGTGCTGTTGTAAGCACATTCGTTTAATTTGAAAGCAACTTGTTTTAAGCCAGAACTCCCTTTTAATATTTCCAACACAGTTACAAAGTGAAACTAAAAACCCCAAAAAAATTAAATAGTAATTTTAAATTAATTTAAATTAAATTAGGATTGGTTCAATTCGTTGTTTTGTTTTTTTCAGTCAGACCAACTGTACACAATTAAACAGAAATCATTACAGCTCATTTATGTTTTTATTACTCTACATAAAGTCTCATTTATACCTCGGATCTATTAAGTAACATGGTATTTTTACTTTGTTGATTTGCAAATTAATCGTGCAGGATGTCTATATACCCCTATTAGCAATAACATCTGCATATGTTGCCAGCAAAGCTTGGCTAATGGATAATTCCCATGACCAGACGCAGCTGGCCCTGCCCCCTATCTGGGAAAATTAGATAGCTGTCTAATCACCATGCTGTGTGCACTAATTAAAGGTGAGACTCACACTGATTTCAGGGAAAACATTATGCGTTTCCCTATTGACAATGTAATGTTGCTTAGTGAGGATTGTTTTGCTCTTGGCAAGATGTAATGCCCAATCATTGTTTTATTTAATTAGATTTTTAACCACGTGTAGGCATCGGCTGCCTATCCCAAGTAAGGTGGAGGAGGACCTAGCATCAGATTTATTTTAAAGAGAAACCGAACTCTGAAACTCTGTTTAAAACAAGGCAGGCAGAGGACAAAAGATTAGTCACTAGTATTGGCTGTGGTCTCCCTGCAGCTGACCTGTCCCCATTACTGGCTAACTATGTCGTGTTCTCCATTGTCTCTCTCTATGGAGGCAGCCATCTTGATAGAGGTAGGGGATTGCTTCCTCATGTCAGATCCTCCAGCAAGGAGAACAATGATGAGCACCGTAGTAAAATCACCAAATCTCACCCCAAATAGTATGAGACTAGTAATCAGAGGCATCCTTAGATCTCATACTGCAGATATACAGCTATGGGGCTTAGGTAAAGGCATGCCTAGGCACAGTCACATGCCAGGAAGTGCACTGCTATTTTTGGGAGGAATTCAAGACCGGTACATTTTCCAGGTTAATTCTAAGGCACAGTTAACATTTCTACATTGTCATACAACATAACATTTACTTTTTGATTTTAGTCCCACTTTAAAGTATTACTAAACCCTGCATTTTTTGTATATCAGGTCTCCCACAGTACACAAAACATGGAAATGCTATTTTTTCAGTAAATATAAACTTCTAAATACCTTTTCTCATCAGCCGTATATAGCAGTCTTGTTACTTCTATCAGTGTCTGGTTAAAGCTTGTAGGAGGAATTTTCATTCCCCCTATTGTCCTATGGAGCTGAAGGACCCCTGACCCTCTGTCTGGATAGTGCTGTCTGGCCCTTTGCTGATCACATGCACCCACCTAAGAAAAACCTCTCTAGCAATACACACCAAACTGAGCATGTGCAGAGTGTCCCAAGGCTCTGTTCTATTAGCATATAGATTGGGGACAGTGGAAAAAGGGGAAGATCAGAGGTGACAGGATCAAACAGCCTTTTTACACAATGCAGAGGATTAACCCCTTAGTTCTACAGTTAGTATAACAAGCATGCTTTACTGCATATACAGACTGACTTTACTGTTGTGGGTTTAGTAACACTTTAAGTGCATGAGAGCTTAGAAATGTGGAAATGTAACTCTTGTGTTTATTACCACACAGGGGTCACAATATTACCCCTAATAATGTCTTCAACTACTTTTCTTTCCAGAAAGACAGAGCCATCTTTGTTCATGTTTTATGCAGGGTTTCAAAGAATATACTTTTCTCAAAGAATAGGCGCAGGTATGCCTCCCTTTTGAGTCACCCCTCCTCTACACCCCTTCCCACCTCAGAGCACCTTCCTTTGGTTTCACCCCCTACCCACCTTTTAGTTCCTCTTTATTAATGATTACTAGAAAAGCAAGAAAATAGATCCCTTTCATATACAAAATATACCCTCAGTAACAATAGAGCCTCCTGGCAACAATACAGTAAATCTCCCAGCAGCCAGCAACAATAGACCCCTCACTCAACAGTAGCGCTCTACCAGCAGCAATTGACCCCCTAGCCACATAAGACCCCATCCAGCAACAATAGATCCCCCACTAGCAACAACAGACTCCCCCAGCATTAATAGACCCTCCAGCACACCCCAGCACCCCATTCAGTGCTGGAGGTGCCGGTACTGCATTCCCCCATGTTCCCGCTGGAAAAAAAGCCCTGAGTAACATAATCCACAAGGGTTTTCTTGGAGCTGTGGGAGAGAATCTCCTGATACCCAGAGCACAGAGTGCCTGTACTTCTGCTTGAGTTGGATGTGAGATCTTCCACTTATCAGAGCTAAGCCCCTTTGTTTAACAGGTAAGAGCTGGTGGTCAGAATTTATTGGTGTCCCTTAGCATGATAACCATCAGCAGGCAGGCTTACTGCCTGGAAATAGCCAAAAGCTCTTTATTATTATGCTTCCAGAGGAAGCTCTAAAATGGTCATAATTGAAATGCCAGGGCTATAAGAAATCCCTATAGGACATATTCATTTTGTGTAGGGACAGGAGGATTTCAGCCACCAATGTGGAAGTCCTTATCCATCAGGGATCAGTTTGGTTATCTGTCGCAATAAACTGTCAAGAGCAAAGACTTTCTGGTTTGCGTCTGCAACTTTTCTATTCCTACTGAGACTAGAAGGCTTGATGAGCAATGTGGCATACACCAAGGCAAGAAGGCTGCTGATTTTCATCAGTCTTGAGAGCAATACAATTGTCTGGAAAGTTCATTCATTCTGTGGCTGAAGAATTCCCAAATTTGTGGTTTTATTTAAAAGAATACCTGTTCCAGGGATAAGAGTTGCAGTTTGGGAGAATACTACGATCGGTTTGCTGGAGGCAGAAGAAAAAACATTTCCTTAGGGTGCAGTCACACTAGGTAATCCGTACTGTGCTGGAGCACATTTGACCCATAAGGTCCAGTTCAATTGACTTATGTGATCGCTTGGACCCTGCTTGGGCACAATTTAGTGTACCATGTTGTGGCTTGCTTGAAAAGGTTGGCTTGTGCATGGTTCATTTGGACTGGTTTGGTGTGACTGGAAGAGGCTGTGACATACGTGAGCTCAAGCCTGTGGTTGGAGGGGAGACAATCATGCTCAGGCAAAGTAAAAGACAACCATGCCTAGTGTGAGTATGTCTTTAGTTTCCTCCGTCCTAGTTATCACTCTTTATGTAACATTTTGGCCAATGCATTGGTGAGAGGCAACACCAGTGGACAGGTGTGTGAGACAACTTGCATACACAAGATGAAAGGCCATTAAGCCAAGAGGCAGCTGCTGACTGAGAGTGCCCCTTTAGGCAGTGGCGTAGCTTGGGGGGGCAGGGGCGGTTGCCACGGGCGCAAAATTTAGAGGGGGGCGCAACGCCAGCCGGCAGGTTACCTGCAGCTGTTCTCCTGCGCTGTGCAGTCTAGGAGACTGTAAGCTCTTCCGCTTCGCTGTGTGAGGAAGAAGTTGCGGTGCAGTCCCGGCTTAGGCTCCAGCGGTGACACTGACGCAGCAGTGAGTAAATGAACACTGAAGACCATCCATGATGAACCCAAGGATTGTGACCGGGCGGAGACTGGGTGGAAGGAGGAGGGCAGGCAACTCACGAGGCATCCTCTCCATTACACGCCACTCCCCACACACTAGGTCCACGTGCGACATGCTGTCCGTCTGCTTAGCCCGCCCCACAGCCCGGACTTCTGACCCCTGCATGTCACACACAGCGCACCCCCTCATCCCTGCACGCCACACACAGCGCACCCCCAACCCCCCCCCCCACACACAGCGCACCCCAACCCTGCACGCCACACACAGCACACCCCCCAACCCTGCACGCCACACACAGCATACCCCCCTTAACCCTGCACGCTGCACACAGCACACCCCCCTCAACCAGTGAGTGGTAATGATGTGCAGTAACCTTCAGCAACCAATCAGTGAACAGTAATGATCTGCTGTAATCTCTAGCAAGCAATCAGTGAGCAATAATAACTTGCAGTAACCTCTAGCAACCAGTCTGTAGTAATGATTTGCAGTAACCTCTAGCAAACAATGGGTAAGCGGTTATTATGTGCAGTATCGTCTAGCAACCAATCAGTGAGCAATAATAATGTGTGTAGTGGACAGTGTAGGAATCAGGTGGGTCAGTGTAGTGGTCAGTATAGGAATAAGGTAGGTCAGTGTAGTGGTCAGTATAGGAATCAGGTAGGTCAGTTTAGTGGTCAGTATAGCAATCAGATAGGTCAGTTTAGTGGTGAGTGTAGGAATCAGGCAGGTCAGTATAGGAATCAGGTAGGTTAGGTCGGTGTAGGAATCAGGTTGGTCAGTGCTACTGTACTAGCAGAAGGGACTCAGAGAGTGCTAAAAGTCTGCGGGTTAGGGGGCGCAAATCTCTTGCCCTGCCCCGGGCGCTGACAACCCACGCTACGCCACTGCCTTTAGGTTCCTGACCTTCATATCGGCAGAAGCATCTCCTACAGTGGCAGAGTCTCTTTGTAGTGGATAACCCCTTTACCATAAAACAAAATGGTGAGTGTGCTGGGTCTGGCCAACATTTTTGTTTCTATGATTTAAATTTTCTTATACTGTTTTTTTTTTATGTTTTGTTGCCTTTTTTCAACCTACTGTGAGGATGTGTATGGTATTATTTCAATAAATCTAAATTCTACATTCCTTGCTAATATGAGCAATGTCTTTTACATTATTCAGATGCACTTGCATAGACCATTCCTAATAACACGGCTCAGAGAGTGACACAGTTAGCAAGCAAAGCACTTTGGCTGAAGCCGAAAGGGAAATATGTCTGTGAACAAAACTGTGAATCATACACAAACCTAGAGTCATCGACCACCGTTTCATATCTGTTTTAGGCTGCAGTGCCTATTTCAGGAAACTCGCTATCCTGTAGGGTGAGATTGCTTCAAGCTACGCTGCTTTGCTGGTAGATTTCTTATGAAAGGACTCAGTGGGGAGTATGTTAGTCCATGCCAGTATGAAAATTCTCCCTTGTTTTCTTCCTGCTGGAACACGATTCAAAGCAAAATAATTTTAAAGCAATTTTAATATACAATTGAAGGCAAATAAATAAATTATAATATACTACTAATATACAGTACACTACTAATATATAAAAATATACATTATACTATGTGTTTCTATGGCAATTTCTATAGTGACTTTATGGTAATAATATAGAGTTTAGGTTTAGTTACAGTGACCCTCCCCCCCTCCATTGATATGTCTGGACGTTCTTTGCAGGAAGCAGGAAATGGGTGGGAGGGGCTTGGAAAGGGTTTGTAGAGACATGTGTGTTTGAACAAGAGATGGTGTTTGGGAGGACAAAGAGAGACATGACTGCCTGAAGCTGGAGAGCTTTGGAGAACTTTTGAGTTGGACTGAGCAAGGAACTATGGACATTACATCTTGACCCCTAAGTTGAGTACATGTTTAGTTTACTTAATGTGTACATATTGTACAAGCTTATATTTATAGGCATATATTTTGTCAGCTATGAATTGTGTTGTGTTGTGCATCCTACAGTTGTATGTGTAGATTTTTCCTTGTTTAGTAAAGCATTGATATACTACAGAAGTCTAAGCTTCCTTGGTTTTACCACAAGAACTTAATAGATAGATGGAAAGCATTACAATGGGGGTTCGTGCCCGTGATTTGTGCTAAAATTTCAACAGAAGCTGACCTGTTTTCTGTGGTGTGTTTTGTTGCTTGTGCTGGGGGAAAAATGCTGCGTACACTGTTTAGGAAGAGTAAGGCTGCAAAGGTTTCTGGTGTCCAGGAGGACTTGAAGGGGTGCACCTTTCCTATCTGGGCCAGAAATAGTCAGTGGATGTCTGTTGCAGAGGAGCTGGCTGGATATGTTTCTCCTTTGAACAGAGCTTGGGGGGAGGGAGTCTCTGATCTTTCCTCAGATTTTAGTCTCAAAAGTTTTGGGTTCAGTAAGGGAGAGATGTGGGCAGTTGCTGTGTTTGGTTTGCATTTCCTGCATACTCTACATATGGAATCTGAAAAAAGGGAAAAGGCAGAATTAGAAAGAGATTTAATGAAGGAGCAGCTGGCAGTAGCATCCAAGTGTTTGGAAGAAACTGCAAGCGAGGCAAAAGATTTAGAAAGGAGGGTAATCAAAGTTAAACCTGCAGTGGCTTCGAAGTGTGTTCAAACTCCTGTAGGCCGAGCTGAAGATTTGAATGAGCGGTGTGCAGCCCTCATGAATAAATCTAATGATGCTCTAACAAAGGACAAAGGCCCAAAGCCTGTAAGCAGAAGTGGGACATGTGCTACTTCTCATAACCCGGAAGCTGAGGATTTGATCAGCTCAAATTACAGAGTTGATTCAGATAAAAGGAAGGCAAGGCCTATGATCTCCAGGAGACACATGTGGATTGATTTACTAAAGGTGGGGGTCCCTAGAGAGGAAATAGTTGGGATTCCTACACCAGCATTGTTTAAGAAGTGGAAGCAAATGGTTGAGAATGGTAGATTCAGTCACATTAAGTGTTTCTGTTGCCATAAAATGGGGCATTTTGCAAAAATGAGCCATGCTGTGAAGACTGAACAGCAGGCCTGTGTGCTTCCCCGGACAGCACGGAGAGACATGCAAGTTTATTTGTTACGTTGGAAGTCAATGCCTTTCCGTGAAAGTGTTTCAAGGCAACAGTGGGCACCCTACAATAGTTTTGCAGTTAGAAATGGGCAGATAGAGAAATGTGAGCAGTGAGCTATGTTTTTGGCACAGTTGGAAATTAACATATAATCTGCTTTGTCTCTGACTCTTTACAGGTATTGAGCATCGAGAGGTGGAGCAGGCAGAGCAAACGACCATGCTGGGTGGGAGGAGGAAGACCAGAAGAGAGCTGATGAAGATGCAGATGATTTCCTAAAGGTGGCTGAATTGGAGTGGACTTTCAGCTGAGGATTTCCTTATGACCAAGAGGACAAGAGACTTTCATCTGGGACTTTCTTTACACAAACTGCCAAAGACATTAACCCTTCTCAAAAGTAATGTTGCAGCCTTCCAGGGACAAAACACAAGTCTGACCGTTATTTTATTTTGCCCCTTTTCTGGACAAAAGGCTTTAAGAAGTTTCCTATATTATTCTATAAAGTCAATAGGTGGTATGTGTTGCTATGGCAATTTCTATAGTGACTTTATGGTAATAATATAGAGTTTAGGTTTAGTTACAGTGACACCCCCCCTCCATTTATATGTCTGGATGTTCTTTGCAGGAAGCAGGAAATGGGTGGGAGGGGCTTGGAAATGGTTTGTAGAGACATGTGCGTTTGAACAAGAGATGGTGTTTGGGAGGACAAAGAGAGACATGACTGCCTGAAGCTGGAGAGCTTTGGAGAACTTTTGAGTTGGACTGAGCAAGGAACTATGGACATTACATCTTGACCCCTAAGTTGAGTACATGTTTAGTTTACTTAATGTGTACATATTGTACAAGCTTATATTTATAGGCATATATTTTGTCAGCTATGAATTGTGTTGTGTTGTGCATCCTACAGTTGTATGTGTAGATTTTTCCTTGTTTAGTAAAGCATTGATATACTACAGAAGTCTAAGCTTCCTGGGTTTTACCACAAGAACTTAATAGATAGATGGAAAGCATTACAATGGGGGTTCGTGCCCGTGATTTGTGCTAAAATTTCAACAGAAGCTGACCTGTTTTCTGTGGTGTGTTTTGTTGCTTGTGCTGGGGGGAAAAATGCTGCGTACACTGTTTAGGAAGAGTAAGGCTGCAAAGGTTTCTGGTGTCCAGGAGGACTTGAAGGGGTGCACCTTTCCTATCTGGGCCAGAAATAGTCAGTGGATGTCTGTTGCAGAGGAGCTGGCTGGATATGTTTCTCCTTTGAACAGAGCTTGGGGGGAGGGAGTCTCTGATCTTTCCTCAGATTTTAGTCTCAAAAGTTTTGGGTTCAGTAAGGGAGAGATGTGGGCAGTTGCTGTGTTTGGTTTGCATTTCCTGCATACTCTACATATGGAATCTGAAAAAAGGGAAAAGGCAGAATTAGAAAGAGATTTAATGAAGGAGCAGCTGGCAGTAGCATCCAAGTGTTTGGAAGAAACTGCAAGCGAGGCAAAAGATTTAGAAAGGAGGGTAATCAAAGTTAAACCTGCAGTGGCTTCGAAGTGTGTTCAAACTCCTGTAGGCCGAGCTGAAGATTTGAATGAGCGGTGTGCAGCCCTCATGAATAAATCTAATGATGCTCTAACAAAGGACAAAGGCCCAAAGCCTGTAAGCAGAAGTGGGACATGTGCTACTTCTCATAACCCGGAAGCTGAGGATTTGATCAGCTCAAATTACAGAGTTGATTCAGATAAAAGGAAGGCAAGGCCTATGATCTCCAAGAGACACATGTGGATTGATTTACTAAAGGTGGGGGTCCCTAGAGAGGAAATAGTTGGGATTCCTACACCAGCATTGTTTAAGAAGTGGAAGCAAATGGTTGAGAATGGTAGATTCAGTCACATTAAGTGTTTCTGTTGCCATAAAATGGGGCATTTTGCAAAAATGAGCCATGCTGTGAAGACTGAACAGCAGGCCTGTGTGCTTCCCCGGACAGCACGGAGAGACATGCAAGTTTATTTGTTACGTTGGAAGTCAATGCCTTTCCGTGAAAGTGTTTCAAGGCAACAGTGGGCACCCTACAATAGTTTTGCAGTTAGAAATGGGCAGATAGAGAAATGTGAGCAGTGAGCTATGTTTTTGGCACAGTTGGAAATTAACATATAATCTGCTTTGTCTCTGACTCTTTACAGGTATTGAGCATCGAGAGGTGGAGCAGGCAGAGCAAACGACCATGCTGGGTGGGAGGAGGAAGACCAGAAGAGAGCTGATGAAGATGCAGATGATTTCCTAAAGGTGGCTGAATTGGAGTGGACTTTCAGCTGAGGATTTCCTTATGACCAAGAGGACAAGAGACTTTCATCTGGGACTTTCTTTACACAAACTGCCAAAGACATTAACCCTTCTCAAAAGTAATGTTGCAGCCTTCCAGGGACAAAACACAAGTCTGACCGTTATTTTATTTTGCCCCTTTTCTGGACAAAAGGCTTTAAGAAGTTTCCTATATTATTCTATAAAGTCAATAGGTGGTATGTGTTGCTATGGCAATTTCTATAGTGACTTTATGGTAATAATATAGAGTTTAGGTTTAGTTACAGTGACACCCCCCCTCCATTTATATGTCTGGATGTTCTTTGCAGGAAGCAGGAAATGGGTGGGAGGGGCTTGGAAATGGTTTGTAGAGACATGTGCGTTTGAACAAGAGATGGTGTTTGGGAGGACAAAGAGAGACATGACTGCCTGAAGCTGGAGAGCTTTGGAGAACTTTTGAGTTGGACTGAGCAAGGAACTATGGACATTACATCTTGACCCCTAAGTTGAGTACATGTTTAGTTTACTTAATGTGTACATATTGTACAAGCTTATATTTGTAGGCATATATTTTGTAAGCTATGAATTGTGTTGTGTTGTGCATCCTACAGTTGTATGTGCAGATTTTTCCTTGTTTAGTAAAGCATTGATACACTACAGAAGTCTAAGCTTCCTTGGATTTACCACAAGAACTTAATAGATAGACGTAAAGCATTACATACTACTAATACATATGCTATAATATACTACTAATATATACAGTACACTACCAATATATAATAATATACTGTACATTATACTACTAATACATATACTATAATATACTACTAATATATACAGTACACTACCAATATACAATAATATACATTATACTACTTACCATATATACTCGAGTATAAGCCGACCCGAATATGAGCCGAGGCACCTAATTTTACCACAAAAAAATGGGAAAATTTATTGACTCGAGCATAAGCCTAGGGTGAGAATGCAGCAGCTACTGTAAGTGGAAAAGAGGGTCAACAATGCCCATTTGCAGCTTCACTGTGCCCATTTGCACGCCTCACTGTGCCCATTTGAATGCCTCACTGTGCCCATTGCAGCCTGACCTCACTGTGCCCATTGCAGCCTGACCTCACTGTGCCCATTGCAGCCTCACTTTGCCGATCTGTGTACCTGATTATCCGTGACATGCATATTCAGACGGTGGGCGTCCAGTGTTAAAAAGTCGCGCCTCCTCCTTGTCCTGTTCCGTGATAGACGGAACACTCAGTTTCCCAGCAGACACTGTGTTGAGTGTTCCACCTATCATGGACGTCCTCTCGTCCTCTCGTCTATCACAGACGAGAGGACGTCCGTGATAGGCGAAACATTCAGTTTCTCAGTAGACACTGTGTTCAGTGTTCCTCTCGTCCGTGATAGATGAGAGGACGAGAGGACGTCCATGATAGGCGGAACACTAAACACAGTGTCTGCTGGGAAACTGAGTGTTCTGCCTATCACGGAACAGGACGAGGAGGAGGCGCGACTTTTTAATACTGGACGCCCGCCGCCTGAATATGCACGTCACAGACTCAGGTACACAGACTCGAGTATAAGCCGAGGGGGTCATTTTCAGCCTAAAAAAAGGGCTGAAAAACTCGGCTTATACTCGAGTATATACGGTATACATATACTATAATATACTACTAATATATGCAGTTCACTACTAATATATAGCTGTGGGCAGCTTACCATCCCACATATATGAGTTTGTGGAACATCCTAATCCAAACCATGGGCATTAGTATGAAGTTGCTCACCCTCCTCCCCATCCCTTCAAGAGGAGTAGCCTAGAAAGTAGGTTAACCAATTATCAACCTGAGCAATTTTTAAAATTTTCCTATCCTAAAATCTGCATCTTTTGTTAGAAATTGATTTTAAAGCGGAGGTCCGCCCACCATTCATGTATTAATTTTTTTTAGCAATTATGACACTTTCATAGGTACAATATTACACTCACTTGTTAGCTGTATTATCTCCCCCGATGTCCAGTTTGGCATAAAAAACGTAGTTATATTTATTTATGCTGGCCAGTTCCATCTTGCATGTGGGCTTGTGAAGCCCACAAGCATTTATTTCCTGGATGCTGTGAATGCTGAGCTCCCAGCATTCACCGCTCGTTCCCGCGTTGCCATCACAACGGGCGGCGGCGGCGGAAGTTCCCGCCCCGTTGTGATGGCAACAAAACAAACACTGATAATGATAAGCGTCACGTCACTTTCGGTTTTACGAGATTTCTCGGCGGCGATCCACACTGACTCCTGGTGTGCGCCGCCAGGGGAAAAGGAATAGACATGCCTACTACCGCGGGAGTGAAAAGCAGGAAGTGCCAGTAAAAACAAAGATACCAAGGTAATTACAGCACAAAAAAAAAATGTCTTCGTTGGCACATCTGTGCAATGCACTAATGAGGTTAAGCTTAAATTAATATTTTGTGTGGACCGCCGCTTTAATCCCCCAAAATGATATATTTTCTAAAAACAGAGACCATAGAAAATAAAATCTTTAATGCATCATTTAGGGTGTGCCCCCCAAATCTTTGTTTGCAATTTGCAATGTCACACAATATTTTCAGCTATTTATCAAAATCATATTTTCAGGAAAACATACACCAAAATGAATTTTAGTGCAAACAAAACACAAAATGATACCCAGTTTTGGTAAACTATACAAGATGGGGTAAATAGATACCAAACACATCAAGCCTTAAAACGGGGTCAACCCAGACACCTTTCCCTACTCTCTGGCATTTTTACCTCTTTTATTTCTGACTTCCCATCCTAATTTTACTATTTACCTTTCTCTTGAAAACCTCAAAATGTCATCATGGAGCAGCAACTGAAATTTCAAAAATAACCTCTATACCCGTTATGCCCTGAATAGGAATATTAGCAAAAGCAACATAAACTGCTCTCCTAAAACTAACAAACAATCTACTAACAGTCAAAACCAATGGACACTATTCTGCACTCCTACTTTTGGACCTTTCTGCTGCCTTTGATACGGTTGACCAGCCCCTCCTCCTCCAAAAACTCCACGCCGTTAGTCTCCGTGACTGTACTGTTCGCTGGTTTTCTTCCTACTTATCCAACCACACCTTTAGCGTTACTTTTATTCAAAAGAATTAAGACTAAAACTAAATTAAAATTTTACTTCAAAATGAACACTGGTCTGTAAGTGCATGTTCATACCTCAATACCATCAATAATAACATATTCGATTTTTCACTCCAGAAGTATAAAATGAGTTTGGAAATGGTAGAGAAATGTTAACTAATGCCTCGTACACACGATTGCGGTTTCCGACAAGAAAACCAAGTTTTTTTTTTTTATCAGGAAAATGGCTGAAATTTGTCTTGCATACACACGGTCACACTAATCTTGGACGAAATTCCGACTGTCAAGAATGTGGTGACTAGTGATGAGCTTCGAGTTCGAGTCGAACTCATGTTCCACTCGAACATTGTCTGTTCGCCGAACAGCGAACAATTTGGAGTATTCGCGGCAAATTCGAAAAGCCGCAGAACACCCTGTAAAAGTCTATGGGAGAAATCAAAAGTGCTAATTTTAAAGGCTTATATGCAAGTTATTGTCATAAAAAGTGTTTGGGGACCCGGGTCCTGCCCCAGGGGACATGCATCAATGCAAAAAAAGTTTTAAAAACCGCAGTTTTTTCGGGAGCAGTGATTTTAATAATGCTTAAAGTGAAACAATAAAAGTGAAATATTCCTTTAAATTTCGTACCTGGGGGGGTGTATAGTATGCTTGTAAAGCAGCGCTTGTTTCCCGTGCTTAGAACTGTCCCTGCACAAAGTGTCATTTCTGAAGGAAAAAAAAGTCATTTAAAAGCACTCGCGGCTATAATGAATTGTCGACTCCCGGCAATACAGAGAAAAGTCATTGATAAAAAAAAAAATGTGCGGGGGTCCCCCCAAATTCAATTACCAGGCCCTTCAGGTCTGGTATGGATTTTAAGGGGAACTCCACGACAAATTTAAAAAGAAAATGGCGTGGAGTTCCCCCCAAAAATACATACCAGACCCTTTATCCGAGCGCGCAACCTGGCAGGCCGCAGAAAAAGAGGGGGGGACGAGAGAGCGCCCCCCCTCCTGAACCGTACCAGGCCACATGCCCTCAACATGGGGAGGATGTCCGCATGTTGATGGGGACAAGGGCCTCATCCCCACAGCCCTTGCCCACGGTTGTGGGGGTCTGCGGGCGGGGGGCTTATCGGAATCTGTAAGACCCCTTTAACAAAGGGGACCCCCAGATCCCAGCCCCCCCCTATGTGAGTTGGTAAGGGGTACATTGTACCCCTACCATTTCACAAAGAAAGTGTAAAAAATTGAAAAAAAAACACACAGACACCATTGGGAAAAGTCCTTTATTTAAAAAAAAAAAAGATTCCAGCGGTGGTAATCCACTCTCGGTATCCTGCGATGGGTGATCTCCTCTCCGGGGTCCAGCGATGGATGATCTCTCCTCTCCGGGGTCCAGGCTCCAACGATGATGTCCAGCGCAGCGAGGAACAGCACGCGGTCCTCCCTTCACCGGAGCGGAGACACCCCGGGAATGACGCGGCTTCAGACAGTGACAGATTTTAAGTAGCTGAGGGCGGGGCCACCCGTCACGTGACCCCGTCCCCCTCTGACGCAAGGGAAAACCCGGGCTTCCCCAGGGACGTGTGGGTGACCCCGCCCCCACTGATGCAACGGAAACCTGCGTTACATCAGAGGGGGGCGGAGAGGAGATCACCCATCGCAGGATACCGAGAGTGGATTACCACCGCTGGAATCTTTTTTTTATTTGTTTTTATTTAAAAAAAAGGACTTTTCCCAACGGTGTCTGTGTGGTTTTTTTTTTTTTTTTTACACTTTCTTTGTGAAATGGTAGGGGTACAATGTACCCCTTACCAATTCACATAGGGGAGACGGGATCTGGGGGTCCCCTTTGTTAAAGGGGTCTTCCAGATTCCGATAAGCCCCCCGCCCGCAGACCCCCACAACCATGGTGCTTTGAGGGGTCACAGACCCCCAAAGCATCCTCCCCATGTTGAGGGCATGTGGCCTGGTATGGTTCAGGAGAGGGGGGGCGCCCCCTTTTCCTGCAGCCTACCAGGTTGCGTGCTCGGATAAAGGGTCTGGTATCGATTTTTGGGGGGAACTCCACGCCATTTTTTTTTATTTGGCGTGGAGTTCCCCTTAAAATCCATACCAGACCTGAAGGGTCTGGTATGGATATTTGGGGGGAACCCCACATAATTTTTTTTTTATTTGACACAGGGTTCCCCTTAATATCCATACCAGACCTGAAGGGCCTGGTAATTGAATTTGGGGGGACCCCCATGCATTTTTTTTTCTTATCAATGACTTTCCTCTGTATTGCCAGGAGCCGACCATTTAATTATAGCCACGAGTGCTTTTAAATTACTTTTTTTCCTTCAGAAATGACGCTTTGTGCAGGGACAGTTCTAAGCACGGGAAACAAGCGCTGCTTTACAGGCATACTCTAGACACCCTCCAGGTACGAAATTTAAAGGAATAGTTCACTTTTATTGTTTCACTTTAAGCATTAATAAAATCACTGCTCCCGAAAAAACTGCCTTTTTTAAAACATTTTTTTGCATTGATACATGTCCCCTGGGGCAGGACCCGGGTCCCCAAACACTTTTTATGACAATAACTTGCATATAAGCCTTTAAAATGAGCACTTTAGATTTTTCATGTTCGAGTCCCATAGACTTTAACGGAGTTGGATGTTCGAACTAATTTATTGCCTGTTCGCAAGTTCTGGTGCGAACCAAACTAGGGGGGGGTTTGGCTCATCCCTAGTGATGACGTACAACACGTACGACGGCACTAGAAAAGGGAAGTTCCAAACAAACCGCGCCACCCTTTGGGCTCCTTTTGCTAGTCTCGTGTTAGTAGAAGTTTGGTGAGAGACGATTCGTGCTTTTCAGCCTTCGTGCTATTCAGACCGTTATTGCAGTTCAGTTTGTGCTTGTGTAATGGTCGTTTAACCACAAAGGGGTTAATATGGATTCTACTACTGTTCCGAATTGTAAAGGTTAGATAACATTGCATGCATGCTGAAAGCAAGACTCAACACGTCTGTGTAGAACCGTTACTTACGTATCTAATGATTTATTACAGGCAGTACTAAACTTTTTACACATAGCATGATACGTCACTATTATGTTAATGTAAACCTGCAAACCACATCTGATTGGCTGAAATACAAGAAGAGTACAAAAATGTGATGATCAAGCTTGGTTGTCCCTCTGATCTGTCTTTATTTCCGCATTCCAAAGATGTGTGGGAGAAGGGGGCATCCGCCATTTTCTGTCTTCTCCAGTCTTTTCGGTGGGAGGAGATGTATTAGAATCTGATTTGAGTAAGGAAGAATTACAGCAGTGGTGTACATGAAAAAGCAATATAGACTTTATAGTATAGTAAAGATGCATAGAGAATAGACATTTTCTAGTTTAACATTATGCTCATCACATTCCTTCACACTTGTGGGTTCGTATCGTAACGAATGTGCTATCTCCATTACGAACACTAGGAACATAGGAACACTAGTTTTACCAGACAGAGCGCTTCTGTCTCGTACTTGATTCTTAGCATGCACGTTTTTTTCACATCGTAATTGCATACAGACGATCACGATTCGCGATAGGAATTTTTCCTGTCACGAAAATTGAGATCCTGCTCTCAATCTTTTCTTGGCCAGAATTCTCACTGAAAATGTGCGATGGAGCATACACACGATCAGAATTTGCAACAAAAAGCTCACATGGCACTTTTCTCTTCAGGAATCACGATCGTGTGTACGAGACATAATGCATTACAATTTAATTACACTCATTCGCTTTTAGACGACTAAAATTAGTTTTAGCCGACTAAAATGTACTGGAGGTTTAGTCAACTAAATACGACTAAAACTAAAACAATTGCAGAAGACTAAAATGGGACTAAAACTAAAATGCCATTTTAGTCCTAAGACTAAAGCCCTGTACACACGATCGGATTTCCTATGGTTTTTAAACCGATGGATTTTTCCATCGGAAAACCGATGAAGCTGACTTCCATCAGTCTTGCCTACACACCATCAGTCAAAAAACCGACTTTTCCAAACGCGGTGACGTAAAACACTCCGATGAGCCGAGAAAAATGAAGTTCAATGCTTCTGAGCATGCGTCGACTTGATTCTGAGCGTGCGTGAGTTTTTTAACCGATGGACTTGCCCATAGACGATCGGAATTTGCTATCGGTTTTTTATCCATCGGAAAAATTTAAAACATGTTCTATTTTTGGACACCGATGGAAAAAAGACCGATGGGGCCCATACACGATCGGTTTGTCCGATGAAAAAAATCCATCGGACTGTTTTCATCAGTAATACCGATCGTGTGTACGTGGCTAAAGAAAAAAATTAAATCGAAATTTCCTGAACACAGGGGGTGAGTGTTTTCATTTAGAAAAGGAAGGGGCCGGTAAATGACATATTGATTAGCCCCATCCCTTACTCTCCACCCTGAAACATCCCCCGCAGCAGCCTGGGGAGAGGATGGAAGCCAGTTGCACTGCAGTGGTGGGAAGCAACATGGGGGGAAACCTGGGCAGTAGGGGGAATTGGAACCACACAGAGTGATTAGGGTATGCCCAGGCACACGCCTATGCCTGGAGCTTTGGTATAGGTTCACTATGAAGGACTGTGCCAGAGAGAAGGTGGGTATTGCAGCTGGAGGTGCTTTTTGTCTTTCACATGTGCTGGAAGACTCTTTTATGTGTAAAAAAAATAGCTAGGCATTGAACTTTAGTAATAAAAGAGAAGGAGGAAGAATGTCACAAGTAATACATTGAATTCCTCCATGTTCCATGCATCCTCCTGGGTCAGGTAAATACTGAAGCCAAATTCACACTGTCTCAACATCTGAATACATTTAATCACTAAGTTCATGCAGAACACAATATAAAAGGCAGTCAGCAAAATGTGCTGTAGATATATTACCAGTCTCCACAGTGTTCCGAAAAACTGTTATCCACTGCACATCTACCACCTGTTTGCCTGTGGCTTTTAATCTTTTAATATATTTGGAGATGGCAGTATCCAGCTGGCATCAGCGCTAAAAAAAAAACTTTTATTTTTTTTAAAAGAACATTAACAACAAAGCTTAACATTTTCCACAAAGGTGCGCTGGGACATTTGTGTTTTGCTGAATTACAGAATTCGATTCTGTTTACTGTACATAATATAACATTTCGCAGATGCATAGCCTTCATCAAGCTGAGTGTAAAATCTTCGGCCCGTCTATTTTATGGTTTACTGTAATTGCTGCATGATCTCAGATTTAAGAGCAGCTAATGGTGTCTTGTTAGTAACGCTTCTGCATGTTTTTTTGATTCCTTGAGCAGTTATTAAACTTGGTTGCTTAGCTAATTATCGCATTGGGTTAGACGGGTCGACTTCTCTTCATGTAAAAACTGGTGGATAGGCAAAACTGTCATAAGTTTTTACAGTGCTGCTTAAAAAAAAAAAAAAACACTCAGGAATGAGCATATGATAAAATATGAACCTTAAAGTGACTCTATAATGAGAGATGTATAAGGGGCTACCATTGCAAGTTCTCCTCTGAAAATGCAGGTCACCTGGCTGTGTTTCATTTTAGTATTTTTGAGCCACAGACTCAGAACAAGCATGCTGTATTTGAGTGTCAAAAAAGTTCTTCATCTCTATACTTACTCCAGCATTGAAATCAAAGCATCAACGTGACAGCCAGGAAACTAGCTTTCTCAACAGGAGGTCATTTTGGCTCAAGATGGTCTCCTTCCTTGACTCTGTAAGAGAGACTTAACGCCTACCTCCAAGTTCAAGGTTCTTTTAAAAAGTTAATTTGGGCCAAACTGGCTCGGGAGGGAGCCAGAATATCAACCCCCTTGCTACCAGAGGACCTGTCACCTTACCAGGTACTATGCCCAATGACTGGATGCTTAACCACTTCATCCCCGGAAGAATTTACCCCCTTCCTGACCAGAGCATTTTTTGCGATCCAGCACTGCGTCGCTTCAACTGACAATTGTGCGGTCGTGCGACGTTGTACCCAAACAAAATTAACGTCCTTTTTCCCCCACAAATAGAGCTTTATTTTGGTGGTATTTGGTCACCTCTGCGCGCACGCCCGCAATGCCGCGATTTAAAGGGGACGTACAGGTACGTCCATTTGCACAGCCGTGCCATTCTGCCGACGTAAATAGTCGTCCAGCGGTCGGCAAGCGTTTAAAGCTTGTTCCTTTGCTTGGTTAACCATAACAACTACACGCCTCTTCCTTGTGTTTGCCGTGTTAACCTTTTGTAGTAGTATTACTTCATACCCCATAGTACGTTTACAGGCCCAGGTTCCTTGGAATATGCTAAAATCAACATGCACCCCTTTGAATAACTTCAGACCAGGCTCAGAAAGGTTCATATAACTTTACTGTAAAAATGCTGCATGACAGTGCAATATGAACAATGTCCTGTCCCTGATCCTAACTAAGATAATGTAGTGGCCCAGGCTCCATGAGGTGAAAGTCCATGGCGGCATTGTCCATGGCTTGGGTGTTCTCTGCTGATCCTGGTTTTTCAATAGCACCACTGACTGCGCTCACAGGTGATTGTAACGCCGAGTGCTCCGGGTGTCCCATCCAGCCCGGAGCACTCACGGCGTCGTCCCCTCTGCGGCGTTCCGGCCAGCCCCCCTGGCCGTGGGCGCTGCTCCGCTCTCCTCTCCACTTACCATCCTCTTCCTGCTTCCTCCCGGCGCGCGCGGCCCGCTGTGTTCTAGGGCGCGCGCGCGCCGGCCTTCTAAAATTTAAAGGGCCAGTGCAC
Organism: Rana muscosa; assembly: GCA_029206835.1. Lineage (NCBI taxonomy): Eukaryota > Metazoa > Chordata > Amphibia > Anura > Ranidae > Rana > Rana muscosa. Next base: position 153,221,410 of record CM055119.1, on the reverse strand, counting down.
CATTGATTGGTGCCCGGTCCAATTACGGTTCCACTACCCAAAACCTATTTAAACCCACTTCCCCTTCCTGTCCTTGCCGGATCTTGTTGTCCTAGTACCTTGTGGAAGTATTTTGAGTTTACCTTGCCTGTGTACCTGACCTTCTGCCTTTGTCTCTGACCACGAACCATTGCCGCCTGCCCTGACCTTTGCTACGTCTGACCTTGCCTCTGCCTAGTCCTTTTGTACCGCACCAGCCTCAGCCGCCAGAGAGGTGGAGTCGCTACTGGGGGACACGACCTGGTTGCTACCACCGCAGCAAGTCCATCCTGCCTTGCGGCGGGCTCTGGTGAAAACCGGTAGCTTCTTAGAACCGGTCCCTCGGTGCGATTCGTACCATCCCCTCTCTGGTACAGTGGATCCACCTCCTGCCTCCTCTATAGTCGCCTGCCCGGCCCGTGACAGTAGATCCGGCCATGGATGCCGCTGAGGTGCCGCTGCCCAATCTCGCTGATCTCACTACCGTGGTTGCCCAGCAGTCGCAATTGATTGCCCAACAAGGACAGCAGCTGGCGCAGTTGACCGCCATGGTCCAGCAGCGTCTGCCGCGACAAGCTCCAGCATCTCCTCCTCTCCGAGCAGCCGCGTCTAGTTCAAAGATCCGCTTGTCTCTTCCGGAGAAATTTGACGGGGATTCTAAGATGTGCCAGGGATTCTTGTCTCAATGTGCCCTGCATCTTGAAATGATGTCGGACCAGTTTTCCACAGAACGCTCTAAGGTGGCATTTGTGGTCTGTCTGTTGTCTGGGAAGGCCTTGGCCTGGGCCACGCCACTCTGGGACCACAATGACCCGGCTACGGCCACCGTTCAGTCCTTCTTTGCTGAGGTTAGTAGCGTTTTTGAGGAACCAGCCCGAGCATCATCCGCTGAAACCACCCTGCTTAACCTGGTCCAAGGAAACTCCTCTGTGGGCGAATATGCCATACAGTTCCGCACACTGGCCTCAGAGCTAGCCTGGAATAATGAGGCTCTCTGCGCAACCTTCAAGAAAGGCTTATCCAGCCACATCAAGGACTCTCTGGCCGCACGAGACATACCCTCCACCCTGACAGAGCTTATCCACTTAGCTACCCGCATTGACATCCGCTACGTTGAAAGACGCCAAGAGCTTTGCCTGGAGAAAGATCTTGTTCGTACCAGGTGTTATCCGCGCCTGGCTCCTCTCTTCCTGAATCCTACGCATCCTGATACCATGCCTCCTGTCGAGGAGGCCATGCAAGTCGTCCGATCTCGTCTGACCCTGCAAGAAAGATCTCGCCGTAGGAATGAGAACTTATGCCTCTATTGTGCGAGCTCTGAACATTTCCTAAAGGACTGCCCTATTCGTCCTCCACGTCTGGGAAACGCTCGCACCTAGTGAGCGTGGGAGAGGCGTTACTAGGTGTGAATTCTTCCTCTCCACGTCTGACTATTCCTGTGCGGATCTCTCCTTCTGCCGGCTCCCCCTTCTCTGCGGTGGCCTTCCTGGACTCCGGTTCTGCAGGAAACTTTATTGAAGCCTCCTTCATCAACAGGTTCAACATTCCTGTTATCCGTCTCTTCAGACCCTTCTTCATTTCCTCCGTAAATGGAGAGAATCTGGATTGTACCGTGCGTTACCGCACCGAACCCTTGCTCATGTCCGTTGGGGTCCTTCACCAAGAAAAGATTGAATTCTTTGTTTTGCCGAACTGTACTTCTGACATCCTTCTTGGCCTACCCTGGCTCCAGCGTCATTCTCCTACCCTCGACTGGACCACGGGGGACATCAAATCCTGGGGCTATTCCTGCCACAAGCATTGTCTTAAGTCTATACCCACGAGTCGAATTCCCATTTCTACTCCTTTGCCTGGCCTTCCCAAGGCCTATCAGGACTTTTCCGATGTTTTTTGCAAAAAACAGGCGGAGGTCTTACCTCCACATAGACCCTACGACTGCCCCATTGACTTGCTCCCAGGTACTACACCACCCCGTGGCAGAATTTACCCTCTCTCCTCTCCCGAAACCAAGGCCATGTCCGATTACATACAGGAGAACCTCAAGAGAGGGTTCATTAGGAAATCATCCTCTCCAGCCGGAGCGGGGTTCTTCTTCGTTACCAAGAAGGATGGTTCACTACGCCCTTGCATAGACTATCGTAGTCTTAATAAGATCACTGTTAAAAATCGCTACCCTCTGCCTCTCATCTCGGAGCTCTTTGACCGTCTGCGCGGAGCAAAGGTTTTTTCAAAATTAGACCTCAGGGGCGCTTATAACCTCATCAGAATCCGTAAAGGAGATGAATGGAAAACCGCATTTAACACCAGAGACGGCCACTTTGAATATCTCGTCATGCCTTTTGGACTTTGCAACGCCCCTGCAGTCTTTCAGGATTTTGTCAATGAAATCTTTCGGGACATACTGTATACCTGTGTGGTTGTCTATCTTGACGACATCCTAATTTTCTCTACCAACCTTGAGGAACATCGGCTCCATGTCCGTCAAGTACTCCAGCGCCTCCGTGTAAATCATCTTTACGCTAAATTTGAAAAATGCCTTTTTGAGTGTAGCAGCCTTCCTTTCCTAGGTTATCTGGTTTCAGGACAAGGTCTTCAAATGGATCCTGGCAAGCTTTCCGCAGTCTTAGATTGGCCACGTCCCTCTGGACTCCGTGCTATCCAGCGCTTCCTTGGATTCGCCAACTACTATCGCCAGTTCATACCCCACTTCTCCACCATCGTTGCACCGATAGTGGCGCTGACTAAGAAAAACGCGAATCCAAGGTCCTGGCCACCTCAGGCGGAAGAAGCCTTTACTCACCTAAAAACCACCTTCTCTTCGGCACCTGTTCTATCTCGACCAGACCCCACTAAGCCGTTCTTCCTTGAAGTTGACGCCTCCTCGGTAGGAGCCAGAGCCGTTCTTCTTCAAAGAAATGCTAAAGGAGGAAACGTCACGTGTGGTTTTTTCTCTAAAACCTTCTCCCCTCCTGAAAAGAACTATTCCATAGGTGACCGTGAACTGTTGGCCATCAAGTTGGCATTAGAAGAGTGGAGACATGTCCTGGAAGGTTCTCTTCACCCCATCTCCATCTACACTGACCATAAGAATTTGTCCTACCTTCAGTCCGCTCAGCGCTTGAATCCTCGCCAGGCCAGGTGGTCATTGTTCTTTGCCCGGTTCAATTTTCAGATCCATTTTCGTCCCGCAGACAAGAATGTCAGGGCGGATGCCTTGTCTCGTTCCTCTGATGCCTCCGAAACCGGGAACCCCCCACAACACATCGTACCCCCTGAGTGCCTGATTTCCTCTGCTCCCGCTGCTCTGATACCAGTTCCTCCAGGAAAAACTTTCGTTCCTCCAGGCCTTCGTTTTCAGATACTTAGGTGGGGCCATTCCTCCCATCTAGCCGGCCATGCTGGGATCAAAAAATCCTTACAATTGTTGGCCAGACACTATTGGTGGCCTACCCAGGAAAGAGATATGACTGACTTTGTACGGGCCTGCACTATCTGTGCACGTGACAAAACTCCACACCAGAAGCCTGCAGGTCTTCTCCTTCCTCTACCGGTGCCTGAACTACCATGGTCCCACATTGCCATGGATTTCATCACGGACCTTCCGTTGTCTCATGGTAACACTGTCATCTGGGTGGTCGTTGACCGCTTTTCGAAAATGGCTCATTTTGTCCCTCTTCCTGGTCTGCCTACTGCACCTCAGTTGGCGAAGCACTTTTTTCTTCAAATTTTCCGTCTCCATGGCCTTCCCTCACATATCGTCTCGGATAGAGGCGTTCAATTTATCTCAAAATTTTGGAGAGCTCTCTGTACTCAACTTAGGATTAAATTGAATTTTTCTTCCGCTTATCACCCGCAATCCAATGGACAGGTGGAGAGAGTTAACCAGGTCCTTGGTGACTACTTACGACATTTTGTCTCCGCCCGTCAAGACGATTGGGTCGACCTATTGCCCTGGGTGGAATTCTCATACAATTTCAAGAACTCTGAATCGTCCTCCAAATCACCTTTCTTTGTGGTCTACGGCCGCCACCCTTTGCCCCCCCTCCCCATTCCCACTTCTTCTGGAGTTCCTGCCGTGGATGAATTAACCCGGGACTTTTCCTCTATCTGGAAAGAGACTCAAAACTCGCTATCACTGGCCTCTGCCCGCATGAAGAGACATGCAGATAAAAAGAGAAGAATTCCCCCTATCTATCTCCCTGGTGACAAAGTGTGGCTCTCCTCCAAATATGTTCGGTTTCGGGTACCTAGCTACAAGCTGGGCCCTCGTTACCTCGGACCTTACAAAATCAAAAACCAAATCAATTCTGTCTCTTACAAACTCCATCTTCCTCCTTCTCTTTGCATCCCCAACTCTTTTCACGTGTCTCTTCTTAAACCCCTCATTCTTAACCGATTTTCCCCCAAGGTCACCGCTCCTGCTCCGGTCTCTGGTTCCTCCGATGTCTTTTCGGTGAAAGATATCCTCGCCTCCAAGGTCGTCCGAGGTAAAAAATTCTTTTTAATTGATTGGGAGAACTGTGGTCCTGAAGAGAGATCCTGGGAGCCTGAGACCAACATTTTAGACAAAGAGCTCATCCGTAGATTCTTGGGTTCCAAGAAAAGGGGGAGACCTAAGGGGGGGGTACTGTAACGCCGAGTGCTCCGGGTGTCCCATCCAGCCCGGAGCACTCACGGCGTCGTCCCCTCTGCGGCGTTCCGGCCAGCCCCCCTGGCCGTGGGCGCTGCTCCGCTCTCCTCTCCACTTACCGTCCTCTTCCTGCTTCCTCCCGGCGCGTGCGGCCCCGCTGTGTTCTAGGGCGCGCGCGCGCCGGCCTTCTAAAATGTAAAGGGCCAGTGCACCATTGATTGGTGCCCGGTCCAATTATGGTTCCACTACCCAAAACCTATTTAAACCCACTTCCCCTTCCTGTCCTTGCCGGATCTTGTTGTCCTAGTACCTTGTGGAAGTATTTTGAGTTTACCTTGCCTGTGTACCTGACCTTCTGTCTTTGTCTCTGACCACGAACCATTGCCGCCTGCCCTGACCTTTGCTACGTCTGACCTTGCCTCTGCCTAGTCCTTTTGTACCGCACCAGCCTCAGCCGCCAGAGAGGTGGAGTCGCTACTGGGGGACACGACCTGGTTGCTACCGCCGCAGCAAGTCCATCCTGCCTTGCGGCGGGCTCTGGTGAAAACCGGTAGCTTCTTAGAACCGGTGCCTCGGTGCGATTCGTACCATCCCCTCTCTGGTACAGTGGATCCACCTCCTGCCTCCTCTATAGTCGCCTGCCCGGCCCGTGACAGTGATGTTGTTTCTCTGGAACCCACCGCAACCCGCCTTTTTGGACCTCAGCCATCCTCCTTTTTATAGCACAGGAGGGCAGGCTAGGACCAAAAGCCAAGTTACTGAACTGGAAACATTTAACCCTATCCCCAGCCTGGGCTGGCTGCTGGCTAACATACTTTAACCTGCCTATAAGTATACAGAGCTGTGTTCTGGTAGTGGGACAGAAACTACTCATCCCATTTCCGAATCAGAGTAGAGGCGGCTGATCAGCCATTCACAGGAAGCTTTGTATTCTATGAAAGAATACAAAGCTTCTTCTGATTGGATGAGGCGGAGTTCTTGATGTCATCCCAGAAAACGAGCAATTGTGCTGCAAGTTTGAAAATGACTTGGTACCTCGGCCTTGCAGGATAAGTCAGAGGAACATAAGTCCAGATGGTTTTACTGGGACCTCTTACGCTTCTCTGATTAATTCCTCCAATATACCTAATTAAGATTCATCAATGGTGGTTTCCACTGCTTGACTGACGCTGTTGATATCTTCTCCTGGGAGGTGACCCCTCCCTAGCTTTCCTCTAACACCCCCCCCCCCCCCATTCCTCTAACCTCTCACCTTCACTCTTTCCTCTTCTACTTTCCTTCTAATTATTTTAAAATAAATAGATACAAAATATGGTGTGTATAGGCTAGTGTTCTCTACCCCATATTAGACTTCCCTCTATAACATGATAGATTTTCCTGGCAATTTGGGGATACCCCTCCTCAAACAAGCTTGCCTGCTTTAAAAGGTTTTATACATGTAGATATGACTGCTGTATTTCTTATTGCCTTTAATGCTTATTTCAACCTATTTTGCAATACAGTACGAAGTTTTGGTTGTACCTCATCAGCTTGACACTGATTGACTGTCCTGAGAAGTTGTCTTTTCACTGTACCTGTGACACATCTTTAAATAAATAAAAAAGACTTGCTAAGATATTGCTAGACTTGCCAGGCTTCACAAGTTTGTTGCACAATTGCAGCAAGTCTGCATTACATGACTCCAGATCAACTTTCTCTGCAAATATTCTGCAAATCTGCTGCAAGTTCTGGTTCAGTTATGTTGTGCAATAGTCATCCCACCACAGGGGGCACTGTGGCTGAATTTTCATGCTGTAGACTTGCAGAGCTCTTGCTGTAGACTCACCACTGCAACTTTGCATTTGTAGAGACTTGCCAGGCAAATTTGCTACAAATTGTAAACTTGTCAACTAGAACTTGTACTTCAAGTGCTCTACAAGTGTACAACTTGCCAGTGAAAATGTGCAGCAAGTTAACAGAGTTACAATTCAACATTGCCACAAATTTGTGGCAAGTTATTCTTGCTATCTGGGATCTACCTGACTCTTAATTTCAGCAAATCAGAGGGAGCTTTGTATTCATTCATAGAATAGGTGCAGCAACACTCCCAGTGCTCTCTGCCGATGCACAGTTCAGGTGAAATGTCCCATCATTTACATCTACTCTCTGAACTTTGTAGCTCCAATCTGGTATTAGGTTTTCTGAAAGCTTATGATTTACCACTGTTTGGATGCCAACCTTCTTTAACGTACTCTCCCCTTATGTTCTATTGCTCCCAGCAAGGCCACCATTTATATGATTCACTGAGATACCCCTTCTAAGTGATGCAATGAAATTTAATGCTCTAATGCCAAGCAGAGGGGAGGCTGGTTATTCTCAGTCAGAAAAGCAGTGGCTCACTCTCTTTAGATGTATCAATAACTGCCTCTCAAGCAACCCTTTCAGTTTGGCATGGCATGAGAATAGGTGCCAAAATTAGAATACAAAATAAAGAAAGTGAATAAAACTTGTTTAACCACTTGCCGACCTGCTGCCATCATTATACTGTGGCAGGTCAGCACGATCCCGGAAACCGTCATAGCTGTACGTCTGGCCCTCTAAGCGGGATAGCGGGTGCCGATGCTCGTGACTGGCGGTCACGATGACTGCCGGCCATGAGCGATCACAGGCACGAGAGGCAGAACATGAATGTGTGTGTGTAAACACACACATCCCTGTTCTGTGAGGAGAGGAGATGCAGATCGTGAGTTCCTACAAGCTGGGAACCATGATCTGTCATCTCCTATAGTGAGTCCCCTCCCCCCACAGTTAGAACACACACTAGGGAACACAGTTAACCCCTTCACTGTCAGTGACATTTACACAGTAATCAGTGCATTATTATAGCACTATTCACTGTATAAATGCCCGATATGTCTGCTATAATGTTGCAGTACCATAATGTTGCAGTACCGATAAAAATCGCAGATCGCTGCCATTACTAATAAAAAAATAATAATAATAAAAATGCCAATAAATGTACGCTTATTGCAATTTTTATTACCAAAAATATGTATAAGAATACATATCGGCCTAAACTGAGGAAAAAAATTAGCTTTTTTTAAAAAAAAATTGGGGAAATTTATTATAGCAAAAAGTACAAATATTGTTTTTTGTTTATAGCGCAAAAAAATAAAAATCACCAAAAGTAAGCTCTTTTTGTGGGAAAAAAGGATGTAAATTTGGGTACAATGTTGCACGACCACGCAGTTGTCAGTTAAAGCGACACAGTGCCGTATCGCAAAAAATGGCCTGGTCATTGAGCAGCCAAAGCTTCTGGGGCTGAAGTTGTTGACCGGTTCCCGACCGACGCACAACAATGTACGTCGACAGAATGGCACGGCTGCGCACATTGGCGTACAGGTACATCCCCTTTCTTTTACAAAAGACTTTATTGGCATGAAATCCAACATATAACAACATTTTCCACAGATGCTTATATTGCGTGTTAAACAAACAAGGAAATAGGACAAAAATGATACATAACGGCATGTAGAGACATGTATCACACACTCAAGCAGGTAACAAACCCAATGTCCCATAAAATTGAGTGGGGAAACGAGAGACAAAGATTTGCCCATCAAAATGTCCCTGGGCGGGTAAGGTGACCATGGTCAGGATGAACCATTTATATTGCCCAGGCTTATGTCAGCGAAGCTACACGGCCAGGGGTTTCCCCATCAGGTAAAATACATTATTTAAAGTTAACAGAAATAGAAGGTAACGTGAAAGATATGATGTTTCAAAGACAACCATCTCAGCCCGGTCTACACCTGACACTCTGATGAAATTATGGAATAGATACATAAAACGTAGCAAAAGAGGAAGAAGGAAACGTTGAAAAGGGAAAAGAAAAGGAAAGCCCAGTACAGAAGAGAAGAGTAAGGAGAGAGGATGGGAGGCAGGGGGGAGGGGGGGAGTTCACGGGATGTGCGCACAGGTAAGCATCAGATCAGTAGAAGTGTGTCATCAAATCGGGAGGGTTGAGAGTATGCGATCCATGGCCCCCAGACTCTGAGAAATTTGTCATGCGTGTCTGAAAGGATGGCAGTCAGTTTTTTGTTTACCATGACCTCATTCATACGGTTCTTTACCATTTCAAAACTAAGTGCTGGGGATTTCCAAGCTTTTGCGATGGTTAGTTTAGTTGCAGTAAAGAGATGCTGAGCTAGTTGCCGCTCCGGACGTAATAATTCTACAAATGGTTTCCCAAGGAGGGCTTCGTAGGGGTCCCTTTTAAGGTTTATGTGGAATATGTTATGAAGAATAGTATAAACTCTAACCCATAGTCTGCACGCCCTCGGGCATGACCACCATATGTGAGCCATAGAGCCTTCCTGTGAACAAAGTGGAGAATAGGTTGGAATGATATAACACTTTATAGGCATTCTCTAATGTAAGGACATTTCTAGAGCACTTGGAGAGGGCCATGGTCATAGTCTGCCAATCCTCAGGTCTAACTGTCTCCCCAGTTCCTTTTCCCGTTGGAGATGATAGGCTCTCAATGGAGGAGTTTTTGTAGAAATTATAGATGAATATATCAATGATATCATATCTGGGGAGTGGGGTCTAGCTCTACATAGGCTCTCAAAAGGAGTCAGGGTGTATGAAGTGGGGTAATGTGCGAGCCGTGGGTCGTGCGTGTGCCGCCGACGGCACGCTCGCGACCCTAACCGCGTGACCGCGCCCGCGGGACCGATCGCCGCCGGTGTCCCGCGATCGGGTCACAGAGCTGAAGAATGGGGAGAGGTAAGTGTAAACAAACCTTTCCCCGTTCTTCCTAGTGACACTGTCAGTGATCCTCTGTTCCCTGTCATAGGAAACAACGATCAGTGACGTGTCACGCCAAGCCATGCCCCCTAACAGTAAGAATCACTCTTTAGGTCACACTTAATACCTTCAGTGCCCCCTACAGGTTAACCCCTTCACTGCCATTGTAATTTTTTCAGTAATCCGTGCATTTTTATAGCACTGTTCGCTGTAAAAATGACAATGGTCCCAAAATTGTGTCAAACGTGTTCGATGTGTACGCCATAATGTCGCAGTCACGATAAAAATTGCTGATCGCCGCCATCACTAGTAAAAAAAAAATTATAAAAATGCCATAAAACTATCCCCTATTTTGTAGACGCTAAAACTTTTGTGCAAACCAATCAATAAACGCTTATTGCAATTTTTTTACCAAAAATATGTAGAAGAATACGTATCGGACTAAACTGAGGAAAACATTTTTTTTTTATATATTTTTGAGGGATATTTATTATAGCAAAAAATAAAAAATATAGATTTTTTTTCAAAATTGTCGCTCTATTTTTGTTTATAGCGCAAAAAATAAAAACTGCAGAGGTGATCAAATACCACCAAAAGAAAGCTCTATTTGTGGGGAAAAAAGGACGTCAATTTTGTTTGGGAGCCATGTCGCACGACCGCGCAATTGTCAGTTAAAGCGACGCAGTGCCGAATCGCAAAAAGTGGCCCGTCATTTAGCAACAAAATGGTCTGGAGCTTAAAGTGGAAGTAAACCCATCAATTTAACAGTTTCAAAACGCAGTTACATTCCCGGCATGCCGGAAATGCTAACTGTCCCATTGGTTGTGCTCTCAACCAAACTGTCAAACCATCCAATGGCTGGTTTCATAACTGATCACATGTGCAGCATCATGGCAGTTGAAGATTAAACAGAGGCCAAGATGGCAGCTTTCTTGCCTGAAAATGATAGAAGGGTTTACTTCCACTTTAAGTGGTTAAGTACTGTAATTATGCAGCATTGCTGTTTTTTCAGTTTTTGACCAATGGTCCAAATTATTTAGCAGCAGGTGATAAGAGTCTGCTTTTGAATTATTTAACATCCCTACATTAATGTATATAACAACTCCACAGCGCATCTATGGGATCTGATATTTTCTGCTACTTGTAGCAGAATAGCAGATGACTGAAGAGTTATCTGAAAAAAAGGACTTCTGCCCTAGTGATGTATTTTTCAGAGCTGAATATGATAGAAGGATGAGAATGATGACACATTCTTAAAAGAAAGACTGGCCTGCTATTTTACAGCTGTCAGAAGTGTTAAAATATAAAACAGATGACTGCCTTTGGGGCCTTCAAGAACTTGTATACCATTTAAAAGGAAAAGTCAAAGTTTAAAATGTTGAGGCATATTATTCAATGTTCCAAAGAATCTTAAAGGAGAAGTGTAAATCTAGCCAAAACATTTTGTTTCTTTTAGATACAGCAGGTAAGTGTTGGAACCCCAGTCCAAACTTCTTGTTGTCTGTGGCCCCTTGCTGGTGATTTACCTTCACTTCCTGTCCCAGGTATACAACGGGAAGTGAGAGAAATGTTTTTATCTATGTTAGGGGATACCTCCTCTTGGACAGTTGTTACTGGAAGAGGTGTTCCCATTAGAAGATCTCCCCTTTATTCCTGATCTGGTGACAACTTCAAAATTTTGGTTTAACAATAATTTTTTACCTGATTACCATAGCCACCAGGACAAACAGAGAAAGTGAAGCTCCAGGGACACTGATAATGAAAAAGACCTGACAGAGGTTTAACCCTTCCTTATTCAATACTAAAGAAAATTTGCTTTGGTCATTGATGCAATATAAGTCCTTGGTTAATTATAATTGATAATTATCAATTATGGGTATGATACTAGGTAATCTACTAGGTATAATACTATACAATCCCAACTCTTTCTGTAGAAACAATGAGAATTAGAGTGATAATTAGGGATGAGCCGAACACCCCCGGTTTGGTTCTCAGCAGAACATGGTAACAGGCAAAAAATGTATTCGAACATACAAACACTGTTAAAGTCTATGGGACACGAACATGAAAAATCAAAAGTACTAATTTTAAAGGTTAATATGCAAGTTATTGTCATAAAAAGTGCTTGGGGACCCGGGTCCTGCCCCAGGGGACATGTATCAATGCAAAAAAAAGTTTTAAAAACTGCAGTTTTTTCGGGAGCAATGATTTTAATAATGCTTAAAGTGAAACAATAAAAGTGAAATATTCCTTTAAATTTTGTACATGGGGGTGTCTATAGTATGCATGTAAAGTAGTGCATGTTTCCCGTGTTTATAACAGTCCCTGCACAAAATGAAATTTCTAAAGAAAAAAAAAGTAATTTAAAACTACTGGCGGCTATAATGAATTGTCGGGTCCCGGCAATACAAGATAAAAGTCATTGAAAAAAATGGCTTGGGTTCCCCCCTCAGGGCATTACCAGGCCCTTTGGGTCTGGTATGAATATTAAGGGGAACCCCGAACCAAAAAAAATAAATAAATAATAATCTATGTTAAGTATCTCTATAATATATGTTTATTATTTTTTTAGGAGACTATGACCTCCTATTTTGTAAACACTGTTATAGTATGTATACACCATTTATTCCTAAAAATAAATAAATAAATTATATTTGGAAAAAAAAAATGCGTGGGGGTCCCCCCAAATTCTATTACCAGGCCCTTCAGGTCTGGTATGGATATTAAGGGGAACCATGTGCCAAATAAAAAAATGGCGTAGGGGTCCCCCTCAAAATCCATACCACACCCTTCAAGTCTGGAATGGTTTTTAAGGGGAACCCTGCGCCAAAATAAAAAAAATGGCGTGGGGTTCCCCCCCAAAAATCCATACCAGACCCTTATCCGAGCACGCAACCTGGCAAGCCGCAGAAAAAAAGGGGGAACAAGAGAGCCCCCCCTCCTGAACCATACCAGGCCACATGCCCTCAACATGGGGAGGGGGACAAGGGCCATATCCCCACAACCCTTGACGGTGGTTGTGGGGGTCTGCGGGCGGGGGGCTTATCAGTATCTGGAAGCCCCCTTTAACAAAGGGGACCTCCAGATCCAGCCCCCCTATGTGAATTGGTAAGGGGTACATTTTACCCCTACCATTTCACCCAAAAAAGTGACAAAAAGGGGGAAAACACACACACACAGCTTGGGACAAGTCCTTTAATAAAGACTTGACATGCGAGCCATCTGACAGCTCTTAAATAGCCAAGGGCGGGGCCACCTGTGACGTGGATGGGTGACCCCGCCCCCTCTGAAGCAACGGGGGTTTCTGGCGGTTTCCCCGTGATGTCACGGGTGACCCCGCCCCCTCTGATGCAACAGGGGTTTCCCGTGACGCATCAAAGGGGGGGTGGGGTCACCCGTGACACCACAGGGAAACCGCCATTGCGTCAGAGGGGGCGGCTATTTAAGAGCTGTCAGATGGCTCGCGCGTCATTCGGCCGGGTGCCTCCTATGGAGGAGGCTGTATTGTTGGTAGCGGCGGGTCAGACTCGTAGAAGGATTACGCCGCTGGAATTTTTTTTTACACCTATGCAGGTTCAAGTTGCATATTGCAGGTGCATTTTGCATTTTTCAATACATGATTTTCATCCATAGAAGTCTATGGAACCAAAAACCAGGAAAAAGTCCCTGGCCCTTTCCATAAAATGCACAGATGTGAACTACATACAGAGGAAACCATGTTAAATGGACCGTAGTGTGTTTCTGCAAAACTGAAAACGCCCTAAAAAAATGCATAGGTGTGAACCAGGCCTGACACAGTGCTATGAATCCTGCTGGAACAAAAGGACTGTAGCCTCTTTATATTAGGCAGCTGATCCAACAACCTCATCTCAGTCATTTTACACTGACCTTGGAGTTTCCCTGACTATGAACACAGCCCTACATTTGACACATACCACTGGTCAGCGAGCCATCCAACGGCATACTCTTTAAAGTGGTAGTAAAGTCTGTACTGTCACTTGTACCTACCGGCAAGCCTATAATAAGGCTTACCCATAGGTACTGTTAATATCTCTTAAACTTGCACAGTTTAGGAGATATTCAGAGTGCATGAAGCCGATGACATCACTGACGCATGAGCTCTGAAGGTCCGGCTTACAGTGCTAGACCTTCAAAGTCCATGCCGGACACGAGTGATGTCATCGCGCCCCCAACCACTCATGTAGCGGCAGAACACGAACGCGGACTGAAGACCAGGGGGAAGATGTCAGCCGTCTCAGCATCGACATTGAGGTGCTGATGGGCTTTGTTCTCAGATAAGTCTATCATAAGGGCTAGTATGCGATGCATACTAGCACATTATGACATTATGACATTGCCTTGCAGGGAATTATTTTTTCTTGAATCACCTGCGGCTTACAACCGCTTAAAAGCCAAACTCACTGCTATAGCCAACTATCCTAAACCAATCATAACCCCAACAACCTCAGAAGTGTCTCGCCAAACTGTTTGCTTGCACATCTGTAATGTGAGCGGCACACCAAATAGAGTTCTCTCTATCTATAAAATTATATTGCTTCTTGATGGACCCAGATTGCTAGCTATAAAGCTGTCTTAATGGGGTTATTAGGCTTTTGTTTTAAAATTCACCTTTAAAAGTTTTCTGTACTGTCTGGTCTTTCTCATTAATCTTGACATGCCTTTAGAGATAATTTTTAATAGTAAAGTGCTAAGCAGTATTTAATAAGCATAACACGGGTCAATTATTTGGTCCTTTTTTCCACACACAGAATGTAGTGTATGACTGGGGCACATGGTAAATGGCACCATTCTGCATTTAGCAGGATTATTAATCTTTTCTTACTGTGCACTTTGGATCATATTAATTATTCAGAGACAAAATAGAGAGGATTAAGGCAATGTCATGTCATGATATTGCCCAGTTAAGGACGAAAGTGGAATAAACTCTCCGCTGTTGCTTGAAAATGGTGATTGAAATAAAATAGGCATGCAATCAAGCGTGGAACATAGTTGGAGTTTGAGGATTAAAAACAACGATAAACCTATGTTCACCAATTAACATTGGTGTAATCATGAAGGGAATTCATCTTAAAGACTTATTTATTGGGAACCACTATCTCAGAACGGTAACAGAGAAATGGTTAGGAATATACAGTACAACAAAAATAAGTGTGGATCTACACTCTTAAAATAGAGTGTTCAGGCCTTCTCAGTGAGTGCCACCTTCTTGGCTTTACATGTCCACACTGCTGTGGAGGTTTCCCTTTGTGTGCATTATGACCCTCTCCCCAAGGCTAAGCACCCCTTTCCTTTAACTGTCAACTAATAGCTCTTCTCTACTGCCCATTGAGGTCTTGCATTTAACATCTGAGTGACATGGGTTGGGGTTAGTGCTTTAGGTCCAATAATAATATGTAAAGTTCAGCAATCTAACTCATCCAATGCAGATTTCAGTTTACGCAGGACAGATCAAGGTCAAAAGATGCATTCTGATTGGTTGTTATGGTTTATTGACCTTTGAACAAAAAAGGTTTAATTCCAGCCAAAATTGTTTTATTTTTGTTTTGCAGTGGAGAAGAGTTAGAATTCCTTTCAGGTGTTTTATTGTTATATGTTCCTGCTGGGGAAAGATTCCCCCACTGTGACTGCCCTTGCTGGGCAGAAAGTAAGAAAATCTCACTGATGAGGATATGTAATATAACCACCCAGGTGTATTCTTAGCTAATGCAAAATAATACTTCATTTACCCGTCAGATCTGAGAGAGAACCCAATGATACACATGAACAGTTGAGCGTTATCAAAAGGTCTCTAGTTTATTGAACACAGATTTACAGTATTTATGCATTTTGTAAAGACGATAAAGTGGGGGCTTAGGAGGGACATACGTCATCTCTTTAGCAAGCATCAGCTTCCATCCTGACAATGCAAGTTCCTGTTTTCATCTCAATGATGTATGTTACAGTTAGAACAGGAAATGTATTCTGGGCTCTGTCTTAAACCACAAACCACAAGATAAAGTCTATGTAGGTGAGAAACAGATGTTGCCTACAGATAGACATATTATAGTTTTACTCCTTAACAAAAAAGGGAAGTTTCTTCCTGGACATGGCTCAACCACAAAAACTATGAAAACCAGAGATGAGTCTTGCTAAAAACTCATATATACATATTTAGCAAAACATAGGGAAATCTAGAATAGAGAAAGAATTGTTTTATACATTCTCTTACAATCCACTCTTTGAGACATAATTAAATTAAATTAAATGGCTCATTTTCTCTCATTGTAATATAGGTAGCTTCCTTATTGTAATACATACTGAGGTAAGTTTTATTAGCATAGCTATATTAAAATTTTAATAAAAGCATCTTTATCAGTGAAAGGAACTTCCTTATTTCCTTCTACATGTATGTCTCTCTTATGTGTATGATTAGATTGGTTCTGAAGTGACCCACATACGCCTTTTAAGGCTCCCAAGTTCTCTGGATGATATATACAGTTAGTTATGACCCAGGTGGGTAGGAACACAATCAGAGTGATCAGGAACAGAAAGCAGAATGTTTTCCCAGAAGTCTGTGGTGAAATAAGCGAGGTCATCTTTTTCAGAGACTTGACCAACTTCTTCACTCAATATTCAAGGATTTTCTCTACTTTCTTCTCCTCCTTTGTCTTTATCTTTGTCTTTGCCTTTGCCTTGGTTCTTAGGGTCCTGGTTGACCTTCTTTACTCGACTGGCATGGATCCAAGACTGTTGTCCTTCCATGAGGATTGCTGTCCTGGTTACCGCGATCACAGTAGATGGGGGTCCAAAAGGATATTCCTGCTTTTTGGCTCGGTTCAGCTGCTGGACCAACACGAGGTTACCGACCTTAAAGGGGTGTGTTGGTTCCTGTGAAGAAGAAGGAGAGATGTGAGCGTCATTTCTTTCAACTTTGTCCAACGTTTTAATTAATATTCTTACATATTCTTCCTGAATAAGATCAAGATCCCTTCTTTCTAACATTTAAGGGTTGTCTGGCCCAGGGAGTGGGAAATTGTCTGCCCATAAGAATTCCAAAGGGAGAATAACCTGTCTTGTTATTTGGGGGCATTCTTACCTCTGCTAAAATTGCAGGCAGCACCCTTTTCCAGTTGGTATAAGTTCCACTTGTAGCCTTCCTGATCTTATCTTTTATTGTCCTATTCATTCTTGCTACGATTCCTGAACTTTGAGGATGTAAGAGATGTGAAACTTCCAATCTATTTTTAATGCTTTTACCAGATTTTGGCAAACTTTGGCTATGAAAGCAGGGCCATTGTCTGAGTTGATCTGTATTGGGCATCCCCATCGAGGAATGATCTCCTGAGTGAGGATTTTTACCACTGTTTAAGCACATATCTACTATTACAAGTAAATATTCCTGTTTGCCTAATTTGGGCCTGTGGGTGAAATCAATCTGTAAATGAGTGAATGGTGTGGATGGATATATCAAGTGTTCATGTTTGGCCTTGTGTGGATTCCATGGATTGGATTCCGGATGCATGTAATGCACCTAGAAACATATGATTTTACAAGAGAGGGAAGACCCGGAATGAAAAATCTTTATCCAGTAATTCACATGTCATCTGCCAGCCTCTGTGTCCCACCCCATGGTATTGTGAAATGAATAATGGGGCACTAGCTACAGATATACATGGTCTCCCCTCTTTGCAGATAAGCCCAGACTCTGGACTTTTCTACACACCTCCAAAATTCCATTGTTTTATGTCAGTTTCAGTGGCATATGTTTGTAAGTCTGAGAGTGTTTGGTCAAGCAAAGGTATTTCAGGGACTAGAGAAGGCACCTGGAAAGTGGCCTCTTGTTTGGAAGCTGCTTGTGGAGATTAAAATAGGACTGGATTTGCCTTGAGTACAATGTCAGGGAGCTGGACCACAGCATATCCAACATGATAAGTGTGGTCATTTGGTCTTGAGCAAGACCCATCTACAAACACATTTTGAGCTCCCAGGATTGCACTCGAGCACATATCCTCCCTGGGTGAGATGTCCTGCTGTATAGCTTCAATACATTCATGTTGTGGGGCTACCTCATCCTCCTCATTTTTAAGTCCTAGGAGAGCATTCAAGATTGGGGCTGGGCCTGAGGTGGGGGAGGCATATTTTATTTCCAAATTAGGGTTTGAGAGCAAAATTACCCCATACACACTCAGCCGCTGTGCGGACATATGTTGGGTGCGGATATTCTTTAGGAGGATGGACACATTATGGGTGGTGTGAACGGTAGTTGGATGACCTAAAGTGAAAGAAGTGGCCATTTCCACAACTTTAGCACAGGATGCAAGAGCTCTTAGACACGCCGGCATACCCTGAATTGGCATAGGCACCACTCTTGAGAAAAAAGCGATAGGGCGCAGCTTGCCCCTATGTTCTTGAGCTAGGACTCCCATCATGGTTTTACAGTTGTCCCTAGCAAATAGGTGAAATCCTTTGCTATACTCAAAGAGGCCAAGACCAGGAGCTGTTATAGATGTTTTGAGGTGTACAAAAGCATTATATATTTCATCATTCCATTTTATACAATCTGGCATGTCAGTACCTGTGGTTTGTCTCAAAATTTTATCATAGTAGGAACAGTCATGTATCCATTGGCAACAATAACCAATCATGTCAGGGAAGTGCAGCATATCTTTCTTGGTCTGTGGGTGGGCTAGACCCATGAGAGCCGCAGCTCTTTTGTGACTGACTTTCCTTTCACCTTTTGTGAGTGTAAAACCAAGGTATTCAACCGTTTCTTGACACCACTGAAGTTTCTTTTTGGAAATTTTATGACCATTATCTGCCAACCAATGTAGCAGTTTTAAACCATCCTCCTTGCAGGCTACCTGGCTTGGGTTACATCATATTGGAGTAGAACAGAACCATGACGGGGAGTCCAGGACCACAATGTGGCTTGGAGCACAACTGAGTAGACTACAGGGGAGTCCACATAACCCTGGGGCATTCTACACCGTGTCTTTTGGTAATTTCGAAAGCAAGAATGGGCTGTGCCTCTTCGTCTACAGGAACGGAGAAAAAAATGCGTCCGTAAGGTCAATAACAGAAAAATATTCTGCATCGGATGGTATGTAGGTAGGGGGGTATGGCACATCAGGCACTATAGGAGCAATGGGGACAATTAAAATTAGCCCTAAGATCTTATACAAGTCTATAAGAACCATCAGGCTTCTTTACAGGATTTATTGGTGTATTCCATTTATTTCCAGTGACTTCCTTCACTATGCCTTGTTTCAGAAAATTTTCAATCATAGGCACAATTCCCTCTTCCTTTTCTCTAGAAAGAGGATATTGTTTATGATAAATGAGTTGGGATCCGGGTTTCAACATGGCTTTATAAGGGGTGCATGAAATGAGCCCAACATCTTAACTGTTTGAGGACCAAACTTAGTGTGTAGGGCCTGGTAAATCACCATCATTGTGTTCTGTAAAGAGAAATTGCCTTTGAATGGAAATCTTTTTAGAATGTACTATAATTTCTCCTTCCTTTGTCCCTGTCTCTATTCTGCTGCGCACCACTTCCCAGGTAGGGCTGCTGTTGTGACAGTCCTCCCTGGAAGTGTGTACCTGGACCCTTCAGTATGTCAAAACATCTTGCTGCATCCTTCTCTGTGACTTCCGGTATGTAGGCCAATCAGAAATCATTTGATTAACCATTAAACTATGTTGTGGTTTTAGGTTACTAATGAAAGTCTGAATCATCAAACTATGCATATCTCGTAGTATTGATAATCCAGCTTCCTGCGTCCACATATCCATAAATCTCTTCCAAATTCTAATACACTTTCTCCTGATTTTTGTTTATAAGCTATGGCAGTAGGAAGGCAAGTTCTGTTTTTAAAGGCATTATTTAATTCCGCTTCTAATTGATCCCACATGGTGGTTCTTCCCCCTTCAGTATTTAATTTATATGCATCAGCCTTTACTGTTTTTGGATCTTCAATTTCATTAATGGATGCTACTTTAGTCCAATCAAATGCGGATGTGTGCCCAATGACACCATCCACAATCAATCGCATATCCTCCTGTGTATAATTTCTCCTTTTTCAAGCCTTTTTCAAATAGGACAAGGTTGCAGAGGCAGACTGAGTTGGTTTTGGACAATGTTTAACAATGCGGTTATATCTTCAATATCAATCACCTTTTTCAACATGTTATTTCCTATAGTCATAAAAGGATGGTATTGAGTTCCCTCTATCTCATCATCATCTAGTCTCCTCTGTCTATTTGGTCGATTTCTTAGTTCCATTTAGCTACCCTGTGGGCGTGCAAGTGGGGTATTCATGATAGCAGATCCTACAATTGTTAATCCTCTGAGAAACATATCTGTTACGGAGCTATCTACTTGTTCCTCCTGACCAGAACCTTGTTCGGATCCAGGTGGAGAAGTAGT
Source organism: Rana muscosa (assembly GCA_029206835.1). Classification (NCBI taxonomy): domain Eukaryota; kingdom Metazoa; phylum Chordata; class Amphibia; order Anura; family Ranidae; genus Rana; species Rana muscosa. Next base: position 153,201,548 of record CM055119.1, on the reverse strand, counting down.
TGATGAAGAAATGGGGGAATCAAAACCTCCCGAAGCCCCACCTTGAGGTGAGCCTCCAGGAGTTCCCAAAACAGGACTTTGTGATACGGATCTGATTGGGTGACCACAGGAGTTCTCTGAGGCGGTGCGCCCGATGTGGGCGCTCCTCCTACAGGTACTCCTCTTCCCTGTGGAGGTGGTTGTGGTGGGACTGGGGTTCTTTGTTGTATAACATAATGTCCGGCCAGTAAGTCTATTTCCTCCTTAGTTAAACTGGGGTATACTTTATTATAAGCGGGTGGGGGACCCGGAGTAGTAGAAGACACAGGTACATAAGGAAAAGGGGTTGCTGTAGGGCTGGGTTGTTTGACCTTCGCCTCTTGGGAGTGCTTCAGATTGCATTCCTCTTTGGTCAAACAATTTTTGTCTTACTGTTCCTTTGGAACCAGTAAGGTGCATATTGCAGCCAATTTTCACCACCCTTTCTCATGTATTCAATGTCCCACTGTGGGTATCCCTGACCGGGAAAAGCTTTCTTGTCCCCGAGACATAAACCCTTTACCATATCCATGCGAAACTCATCATTTGCTCCATCTCTGGGGAAAGGGTCTGTACTAACCAAAGCTTCTGTCCACCCCACCAAATTATAAACCCAAGGATTTATATATTCATAATCAGTACCACTAACCCTGGCTACATAATCTTTACAATTTTCCATAGGATTAGGATATGAGGGAGGTTTTTTTCTCAATATTAAAACAGTGACAGTGAGAATATGTCTGTCTTACCTTATAGACTAGACTTACCGACAATGAGAGCATGTCTGTAGTGATGAGCCGAACACCCCCGGGTTCGGTTCGCACCAGAACCCGCGAACGGACCGAAAGTTCGCACGAACATTAGAACCCTATTAAATACAATGGATGCGAACGTTCGGATTTTAAAGTGCTAATTATAATGACTATTATCCATGTTATTGTCCGAAACAGAGTTTGGGAACCCGGGTTCTGCACCAGGGGACATGTATCAATGCAAAAAGAAGTTTTAAAAACGGACGTTTTCCGGGAGCAGTCATTTTAATGATGCATAAAGTGAAAAAAAAATCAAATATTCCTTTAAATATTGTACCTGGGGGGTGTCTAAAGTATGCCTGTAAAGTGCCACGTGTTTCCCGTGTTTAGAACTGTCCCTGCACAAAATAACATTTCTAAAGGAAAAAAAGCCATTTAAAACTGCTTGCGGCTTTAATGCAATGTCTGGTCCCGGTAATATGGATGAAAATCTTTAGGAAAAATGGCATAGCTACCCCATCAACCCCCCCCCCCTACCCCAGCCCATTACCAGCCCCTTTGGGTCTTGTATGGATATTAAGGGGAACCCCGCACACAAAATAAAAAAGGACCTATATACTCTGAACAGCCGTATACAGGCGGTGCATACAAGACAGGGACTGTAGGTTTGTTCTTATGTAGAATCTGTTTGTAATTTTGAACAGCTGCATTGTTTAAGTGGGGCTCCATGCCAAATTCCTTTTTTTTAGCTTTTTGTAAAACATAGGGAACGGTTATCACCCCTGTCACATTTTTTTTGCTGTCTGTGCCCCTGTTCAGAACATTTCACCTCACTTTGCGTCCCAATGACAACTGTTTTTGAAATGTGGTGTTTTTATTGAAACAAGGATTGGTGATAAAGCATCAGTAGAGAGGAGACACCTTTCTCCCATATTAATTCTTACAGGAGAGAATTTTCCTTCCAAGGGGTAGATTTCCTCTCACTTCCTGTTGTCTTCTTCCGTTTGCAAGTAGTAGTAGTTTGTAAGTTGGATGTTTGAAAGTAGGGACCTGCCGTATATACTCTGCAGAAATTGGCCCCTTAGGTGTTGGTGTTGGCACAACACTGAAAGCACTCACAGTTATTCTTGGTGGGTGCTGGAACGCCCTGCTGTCAACTATTATATCAGGAATTGTAATAACATATAATTGTTGATCAGTGGTAGTAAAAATTGGGCCTTTGATGGTGGTGCTGGTGCCACAACACTGTAAGGCCTGACAGTTACTCTTGGTGGGCACAGCAATGGGCCCTGCTGTGAATTATTAGATCAATAATTATAATTGCATGCCCCTGTTGAATAGGGGCTGAAAAATTGGGCCTTTGGTGGTGGTGGTGGTGGTGGTGGTGATGGTGGTGCTGGTGCCACAACACTGTAAGGCCTGACAGTTACTCTTGGTGGGCACAATGGGCCCTGCTGTGAATTATTAGATCAATAATTATAATTGCATGCCCCTGTTGAACAGGGGCTGAAAAATTGGGCCTTAGGCACTGGTGGCACAACACTGCAACCCCTCATAGATACTGTGCTTGGAGCACAGCAATGAGGCCTGTTGCAAAGTATTGCATCAAAAATTTTAATTACACGCCCCTGTTAAACAGGGGCTGAAAAATTGGGCCTTAGCCACTGGTGGCGTCACCCATAAACCAAAATGATCTTCCAAGCTATCATCATTAATCGTATCATTGAGGAGGAGGAGGAGGAGGATAGCCAGTCAACATAACAGCACAGGCACTCAGCATCAGCATCAGTCTTGAAGGGATGTGACATTTTAAAATCAATTAGTCTGTTATATCAGCATCTGGTGTGTGGTAGCTGGTGGTGATCCAAGACTGGTTCATCTTGATGAAAGTCAGTCGATCAACCGAGTCGGTGGACAGGCGCACCCTGTGATCCGTGACAAATCCTCCAGCAGCACTGAATGTGCGTTCTGAAAGAACGCTGGATGCAGGACAGGCCAGTAGCTCAATTGCATACTGTGCAAGCTCTGGCCAGTGATCCATCCTCAAGACCCAGTAAGCCAGAGGATTTTCGGTGGGGAAGGTGTCCAAGTCTGACCTTGCCCCTAGGTATTCCTGCACCATGTATATCAGACGCTGGCGATGGTTGCTGGAACCGATCATACTTTGGGGCTGCGGACTAAAGAATTGTCTGAACGCATCGGTCAGACGGCCACCTTCCCCACCGCTCCTTCTTTGACTGCCCGAAGCCTCAGCAACTCGTTGTCCAGGACCAGGAGTTTGTAACCTCCCAGTCTCTGGGAACGCGTTGCACAGACCTTTCTGCAAGGCCTCCCGGAGTTGTCTCATCCTCTGCTCCCTCTGCGACGGTACGATAAGGTCCGCAACCTTACCCTTGTACCGTGGATCAAGGAGAGTGGCCAGCCAGTAATGGTCCCTCTCCTTGATCCGAAGAATACGAGGATCCTTCCGCAGACTTTGCAGGATCAGGGAGGCCATGCAGCGTAGGTTAGCTGAGGCATTCAGTCCGGAGTCCTCTGGGTCACTAAGAACGACATGATCCGCAGCCACCTCCTCCCAGCCACGTACAAGTCCACTGGTTTCTTGGGACTGTAAATCATCCCTAAAAGACTGCTGCTGATGATGCCGAGTGCCAGCCTCCACCTCCATGCTGACACAATCCTCCTCCTCCTCCTCCTCCTCCTCTTCCTGTGCGATGGATGGGACAGAAGGAACACTGTCTGGGTAAAGGGGGCCTTGAGAGGCAAGGAAGTCCTCCTCTTCCTGCCTCTGTTCTGCCTCAAGTGCCCTGTCCATTATTCCACGCAGCGTGTGCTCCAACAGGTGGACAAGAGGTACAGTGTCACTGATGCATGCACTGTCACTGCTCACCATCCTCGTGGCCTCCTCAAATAGTGCCAGGACAGTGCATGCATCCCTGATCATGCCCCACTGGCGTGGTGAAAAAAACCCGAGCTCCCCTGACCCTGTCCTGGTGCCGTAGTCGCACAGGTACTCATTGATGGCCCTCTGCTGCGTGTGCAGCCGCTGCAGCATGGCCAACGTTGAGTTCCACCTGGTGGGCATGTCACATATAAGGCGGTTCTTGGGCAGGTTCAACTCCTTTTGCAGCTCAGCCAGGCGAGCACTGGCATTATAAGATCTGCGGAAATGCACACAGACTTTCCTGGCCTGCCTCAGGACATCCTGTAAGCCTGGGTACCTGCCCAAGAACCGCTGCACCACCAGATTAAGGACGTGAGCCATACAGGGCACATGGGTCAGTTGTCCCTGTCGGAGGGCGGAGAGGAGGTTGGTGCCATTGTCGCAAATCACCATTCCTGGCTTAAGCTGGCGTGGCGTCAACCACCTCTCGGCCTGCCCCTGCAGAGCAGACAGGACCTCTGCCCCAGTGTGGCTCCTGTCCCCCAAACACACCAGCGCAAGCACGGCATGGCATCTTTTTGCCTGCGTACTTGCGTAGCCCCTTGAACGCCTACGGAGCACCGCTGGTTCCGAGGACAAACCACAGGAAGAGGCCATGGAGGAAGAAGAAGAGGAGGGGGTGGAGGAGAGAGGTGTGTCACAACCAGTAGTAGCATTATGGAGGCGTGGCGGTGGAACAACCTCCAACACTACTGCACCTTGTCCTGCATCCTTCCCAGCTGCCAAAAGAGTGACCCAATGGGCCGTGAAAGAAAGGTAACGTCCCTGTCCATGCCTGCTGGACCATGAGTCAGCGGTAATATGCACCTTACCGCTGACCGCCCTGTCCAGCGAGGCCAAGACATTGCCTTCCACATGCCTGTAGAGAGCCGGAATCGCCTTCCGTGTGAAAAAGTGGCGTTTGGGAACCTGCCACTGAGGAACCGCACATTGCACAAACTCACGGAAGGGGACCGAGTCTACCAACTGAAAAGGCAGCAGTTGAAGCGCTAGCAATTTAGCCAAGCTAGCATTCAACCGCTGGGCATGTGGATGGCTGGGAGTGAACTTCTTTTGACGGTCCAGCAGCTGGGGCAGGGAAATTTGCCTGCTAGAATCGGACGTTGGTTTACTGCTAGCAGAGTGCCAGCAAGTACTTGCCTGTGACACACCTAATTCTACACCTTCATTCCTCTCAGAGCAGGTTTCAGAGAGGAGTGAAGGTATAGTGGGGTTGGAGATCCCAGCTGATGCGGTGCAAGAAGAGGTCAGCTTTGTTCTTTGGTGTGGGTCTTTAAGGTAGGCTTGCCAACGAGCTGCATGGCAGGTCAACATATGTCTGATCAAGCATGTGGTGCCCAAGCGGCTGATGTTTTGGCCACGCGATATACGCTTGAGACATATGTTGCAAACAGCAGCTGTGCGATCTGATGCACTCGCCTCAAAAAAGGCCCACACCAAAGAACTTTTTGAATGACGGGCAGAGGCAGCGCCCTGCACAGGCGGAGCTCTGTGGTGTGATTCCGTCGGTGTGCTGCCCATACGCTGGCCACTCAAGGGCATCCTGCCTCGTTGGAGATGTGCCTCCTCCTCATCCTCCTCCTCCTCCTCCTCTCTCCTATTAGGCACCCACGTGGAGTCAGTGACCTCATCATCCCCTCCCTCCTCATCACTGGAGCCAATCTGGCAGTATGCTGCAGCTGCTGGAGCATGACTGCCAGATTGGTGTCCTTCTTGAGCATCCCCTCTCTCTGCTCTCACGCTGCTGCCTTCCTCTAGCTGGGTATCATCATCAGATCCTTCCAAACGCTGGGCATACTCCTGGAGCATGTACCCAACACTGTGCTCAAACAGTTCGGGGGACTCCTCAGGAGGAGGACATGGTGGGTCTAGGGAAGGATTGACTAATGAAGATAATGATACCAGAGAAGAGGACGCTTTGGCAGCTGCTTTGCCAGTACCCTGAGCCTGGGTGAGAGAGGATGAGGAGGATGAGGTGGGCTTGGTCATCCACTCTACCAAGTCTTCGGCATGATGTGGCTCAACATGTCCAGCTGCCGAAAAGAAGGACAAGCGTGTCCCATGGCCATGTGCTGATGACAATGCACCGCGTCCACGACCAGCACTGTTGCCCCCAGACACAGAGCCTGTTTGCCCTCTTTTTTTGCCTCCTGACTGTCTGCCTCTCCTTGGTTGCCTTCCAGACATTTTAATGGATGGCCTGCAGGGAGATGGGAAAAAGAGCAATAAGGGCTACCTTCAGGTGTATACTGTGCAGGAGGCTTAGCAACAATGACACTGACACTGTCCCCTGCCTATCCTTCTCTGTCCCTAAACACAAGGATTTGCAATATGCTTCAGCAAGATTGGTTTAGCACAGAACAGCACACTGACAGTTTCCCTCACTGTCCTTCTCTGTCCCTACAAACAAGATTTAGCACAGAATAGCACACTGATAGTTTCCACGAGTGTCCTTCTCTGTCCCTAAACTCAAGGATTTCAAATATGGAACAGCAAAATTGGTTTAGAACAGAATAGCACACTGACACTTTCCCTCACTGTCCTACTCTGTCCCTCCCTACAAACAAGATTTAGCACAGAATAGCACACTGATCATTTCCACGAGTGTTCTTCTCTGTCCCTAAACTCAAGGATTGAAAATATGGAACAGCAAAATTGGTTTAAAACAGAATAGCACACTGAAACTTTCCCTCACTGTCCTACTCTGTCCCTCCCTACAAACAAGATTTAGCACAGAATAGCACACTGATAATTTCCACAAGTATCCTTCTCTGTCCCTAAACTCAAGGATTTGAAATATGGAACAGCAAAATTGGTTTAGAACAGAATAGCACACTGACACTTTCCCTCACTGTCCTACTCTGTCCCTCCCTACAAACAAGATTTAGCACAGAATCGCACACTGATAATTTCCACGAGTGTCCTTCTCTGTCCCTAAACTCAAGGATTTGAAATATGGAACAGCAAAATTGGTTTAGAACAGAATAGCACACTGACACTTTCCCTCACTGTCCTACTCTGTCCCTCCCTACAAACAAGATTTAGCACAGAATAGCACACTGATAATTTCCACGAGTGTCCTTCTATGTCCCTAAACTCAAGGATTGAAAATATGGAACAGCAAAATTGGTTTAGAACAGAATAGCACACTGTCAGTTTCACTCACTGTACCTCTCTGTCCCTAAACTCAAGGATTGAAAATATGGTTCAGCAAAATTGGTTTAGAACAGAATAGCACACTGACACTTTCCCTCACTGTCCTACTCTGTCCCTCCCTACAAACAAGATTTAGCACAGAATAGCACACTGATAATTTCCACGAGTGTCCTTCTCTGTCCCTAAACTCAAGGATTTGAAATATGGAACAGCAAAATTGGTTTAGAACAGAATAGCACACTGAAACTTTCCCTCACTGTCCTACTCTGTCCCTCCCTACAAACAAGATTTAGCACAGAATAGCACACTGATAATTTCCACGAGCGTCCTTCTCTGTCCCTAAACTCAAGGATTTGAAATATGGAACAGCAAAATTGGTTTAGAACAGAATAGCACACTGACACTTTCCCTCACTGTCCTACTCTGTCCCTCCCTACAAACAAGATTTAGCACAGAATAGCACACTGATAATTTCCACGAGTGTCCTTCTCTGTCCCTAAACTCAAGGATTTGAAATATGGAACAGCAAAATTGGTTTAGAACAGAATAGCACACTGACACTTTCCCTCACTGTCCTACTCTGTCCCTCCCTACAAACAAGATTTAGCACAGAATAGCACACTGATCATTTCCACGAGTGTCCTTCTCTGTCCCTAAACTCAAGGATTGAAAATATGGAACAGCAAAATTGGTTTAGAACAGAATAGCACACTGTCAGTTTCACTCACTGTACCTCTCTGTCCCTAAACTCAAGGATTGAAAATATGGTTCAGCAAAATTGGTTTAGAACAGAATAGCACACTGACACTTTCCCTCACTGTCCTACTCTGTCCCTCCCTACAAACAAGATTTAGCACAGAATAGCACACTGATAATTTCCACGAGTGTCCTTCTTTGTCCCTAAACTCAAGGATTGAAAATATGGAACAGCAAAATTGGTTTAGAACAGAATAGCACACTGAAACTTTCCCTCACTGTACCTCTCTGTCCCTACAAACAAGGATTAGCACAGAATAGCACACTGACACTTTCCCTCACTGTACCTCTCTGTCCCTACAAACAAGGTTTAGCACAGAATAACACACTGTCACTGACACTCTCCCTACCTATCCTTATTTGTCCCTAAACACAAGGAATCCAGGATTAGTAAAGGAAAAAAAATGACACTGTCCCTGCCTATGCTTCTCTTTCCCTGCTCCGGAACACAGTACACAAGGCCGCCGCGCTAGCGGCCTTTTATAGTGTGGGGCGTGTACTAAACCCCCTCAGCAATAATTGGCCACAGGCATCCTGCCTGTGGCCAATCATTGCTCTCCTCGCTGCCGGCGCTGTGATTGGCCAAGCATGCGGGGTCACAGTGCATGCTTGGCCAATCACAGCGCCTGGATGACACTGCGATGGCGTAGTGCATTGTGGGCCGTTCGCGTCACTCGAATTTGGCGCGAACGGCCCAAATCGTTCGATCTTCGTCGAACGATCGAACAGCCGATGTTCGAGTTGAACGTATGTTCGACTCGAACACGAAGCTCATCCCTACATGTCTGTCTCACCTTACAGACTTACTGACAATGAGAGTATGTCTGTCTTACCTTACAGACCTCCTTCTCCCAAACAAACAAATTATATTATACTTCTAATAATTCTTATACTTTATGCAAAAGAAAGAAAAGCGAAAGTAGGTTGGGTCATTAACTATTTCAGCTGCTTCCCAAAAGGACTGTACAGTACTGTATTATTAATTAAGACCTTCTCAGAGGTACTTTTCAAGGCGTATTTTCCCCAAAAATCCCCTATACACCAAGGCATGGTTCATATCCCTCTTCTACATAAATTTAGTTCAAGATGAAATTTAAATCAGAGCTAAGGCAAAAAGAAACAGTCTGGCTAAAAGACAAAATTATCCTTTCTTACCAAAGGGGATTATTTCATGACACCGCTACCACCATTCTGATGAGAATATGTAATATAACCTCCCAGGTGTATTCTTAGGTAATGCAAAATAACACTTCAGTTACCCGTCAGATCTGAGAGTGAACCCAATGATACACACGAACAGTTGAGTGTTATCAAAAGGTCTCTAGTTTATTGAACACAGATTCACAGTATTTATGCATTTTGTAAAGACGATAAAGTGGGGGCTTAGGAGGGACATACATCATCTCTTTAGCAAGCATCTGCTTCCATCCTGACAAGGCAAGTTCCTGTTTTCATCTCAATGATGTATGTTACAGTTAGAACAGGAAATGTATTCTGGGCTCTGTCTTAAACCACAAACCACAAGATAAAGTCTATGTAGGTGAGAAACAGATTTTGCCTACAGATAGACATATTATAGTTTTACTTCTTAACAAAAAAGGGATGTTTCTTCCTGGACATGGCTGAACCACAAAAACTAAGAGATGAGTCTTGCTAAAAACTCATATATACATATTTAGCAAAACATAGGGAAATCTAGAATAGAGAAAGAATTGTTTTATACATTCTCTTACACTCACCATTAGTGATGAGCCGAACACCCCCGGGTTCGGTTCGCACCAGAACCCGCGAACGGACCGAAAGTTCGTACGAACATTAGAACCCTATTAAATACAATGGATGCGAACGTTCGAATTCTAAAGTGCTAATTATAACAACTATTATGCATGTTATTGTCCTAAAAAGGGTTTGGGAACCCGGGTTCTGCACCAGGGGACATGTATCAATGCAAAAAGAAGTTTTAAAAACGGTCGTTTTTCGGGAGCAGTCATTTTAATGATGCATAAAGTGAAAAAAAAAAGTCAAATATTCCTTTAAATATCGTACCTGGGGGGTGTCTAAAGTATGCCTGTGAAGTGCCACATGTTTCCCGTGTTTAGAACTGTCCCTGCACAAAATGACACTTCTAAAGGAAAAAAAAGCCATTTAAAACTTCTTGCGGCTTTAATGTAATGTCTGGTCCCGGTAATATGGATGAAAATCTTTAAGAAAAATGGCATAGCTACCCCATGACCCCCCCCCCTACCCCAGCCCATTACCAGCCCCTTTGGGTCTTGTATGGATATTAAGGGGAACCCCGCACATAAAATAAAAAAGGCCCTATATACTCTGAACAGCCGTATACAGGCGGTGCATACAAGACAGGGACTGTAGGTTTGTTCTTATGTAGAATGTGTTTGTAATTTTGAACAGGTACATTGTTGAAGTGTAGCTCCAGCCCAAAAATCTATTTTTAAACTTTTTGGAAAACATAGGTAAGGGTTATCACCCCTGTAACATTTGTTTTGCTGTCTGTGCCCCTGTTCAGAACATTTCACCTCACTTTCCGTCCCAATGACAACTGTTTTTGAAATGTGGTGTTTTTCTTGAAACAAGGATTGCTGATAAAGCATCAGTACAGAGGAGACACCTTTCTCCCATATTTATTCTTACAGGAGAGAATTTTCCTTCCTAGGGGTAGATTTCCTCTCACTTCCTGTTGTCTTCTTTCGTTTGCAAGTAGGAGTCGTTTGTAAGTTGGATGTTTGAAAGTAGGGACCTGCCGTATATACTCTGCAGAAATAGGCCCCTTAGTTGTTGGTGTTGGCACAACACTGTAAGCACTCACAGTTACTCTTGGTTGGTGCTGGAACGCCCTGCTGTCAACTATTATATCAGGAATTTTAATTACATATAATTGTTGAACAGTGGTAGTAAAAATTGGAACTTTGATGGTGGTGCTGGTGCCACAACACTGTAAGCCCTGACAGTTACTCTTGGTGGGTGCAGCAATGGGCCCTGCTGTGAATTATTAGATCAAGAATTGTAATTACATGCCCCTTTTGAACAGGGGCTGAAAAATTGGGCCTTTCGTGGTGGTGGTGGTGGTGGCGTTGCCACAACACTGTAAGCCCTCAGACTTACTCTTGGTGGGTGCAGGAATGGGCCCTGCTGTGAATTATTACATCAAGAATTGTAATTGCATGCCCCTGTTGAACAGGGGCTGAAAAATTGGGCCTTAGGCACTGGTGGCACAACACTACAACCCCTCACAGATACTGTACTTGGAGCACAGCAATGAGCCCTGTTGCAAAGTATTGCTTCAAAAATTGTAATGACACGCCCCTGTTAAACAGGGGCTGAAAAATTGGGCCTTAGGCACTGGTGGCACAACACTACAACCCCTCACAGATACTGTGCTTGGAGCACAGCAATGAGCCCTATGGCAAATTATTGCTAAAAAAATTGTAAGTACACGCCCCTGTAAAACAGGGGCTGAAAAATTGGGCCTTAGCCACTGGTGGCGGCACCCATAAACAAAAATGATCTTCCAAGCTATCATCATCAATCGTATCATTGAGGACTCGGAGGAGGAGGATAGCCAGTCAACATAACAGCACAGGCACTCAGCATCAGCATCAGTCTTGAAGGGACGTGACATGTTAAAATCAATTAGTCTGTTATATCAGCATCAGGTGTGTGGTAGCTGGTGGTGATCCAAAACTGGTTCATCTTGATGAAAGTCAGTCGATCAACCGAGTCGGTGGACAGGCGCACCCTGTGATCCGTGACAAATCCTCCAGCAGCACTGAATGTGCGTTCCGAAAGAACGCTGGATGCAGGACAGGCCAGTAGCTCAATTGCATACTGTGCAAGCTCTGGCCAGTGATCCATCCTCAAGACCCAGTAAGCCAGAGGATTTTCGGTGGGGAAGGTGTCCAAGTCTGACCTTGCCCCTAGATATTCCTGCACCTCTGGGTCACTAAGGACGACATGATCCGCAGTCACCTCCTCCCAGCCACGTACAAGTCCACTGGTTTCTTGGGACTGTAAATCATCCCTAAAAGACTGCTGCTGATGATGCTGAGTGCCAGCCTCCACCTCCATGCTGACACAATCCTCCTCCTCCTCCTCTTCCTCTTCCTGTGCAATGGGTGGGACAGAAGGAACACTGTCTGGGTAAAGGGGGCCTTGAGAGGCAAGGAAGTCCTCCTCTTCCTGCCTCTGTTCTGCCTCAAGTGCCCTGTCCATTATTCCACGCAGCGTGTGCTCCAACAGGTGGACAAGAGGTACAGTGTCACTGATGCATGCACTGTCACTGCTCACCATCCTCGTGGCCTCCTCAAATGGTGCCAGGACAGTGCATGCATCCCTGATCATGCCCCACTGGCGTGGAGAAAAAAAACCAAGCTCCCCTGACCCTGTCCTGGTGCCGTAGTCGCACAGGTACTCATTGATAGCCCTCTGCTGCGTGTGCAGCCGCTGCAGCATGGCCAACGTTGAGTTCCACCTGGTGGGCATGTCACATATAAGGCGGTTCTTGGGCAGGTTCAACTCCTTTTGCAGCTCAGCCAGGCGAGCACTGGCATTATAAGATCTGCGGAAATGCACACAGACTTTCCTGGCCTGCCTCAGGACATCCTGTAAACCCGGGTACCTGCCCAAGAACCGCTGCACCACCAGGTTAAGGACGTGAGCCACACAGGGCACATGGGTCAGTTGTCCCTGTCGGAGGGCGGAGAGGAGGTTGGTGCCATTGTCGCAAACCACCATTCCTGGCTTAAGCTGGCGTGGCGTCAACCACCTCTCGGCCTGGCCCTGCAGAGCAGACAGGACCTCTGCCCCAGTGTGGCTTCTGTCCCCCAAACACACCAGCGCAAGCACGGCATGGCATCTTTTTGCCTGCGTACTTGCGTAGCCCCGTGAACGGCTACGGAGCACCGCTGGTTCATAGGACAAACCACAGGAAGAGGCCATGGAGGAAGAAGAAGAGGAGGGGGTGGAGGAGAGAGGTGTGTCACAACCAGTAGTAGCATTTTGGAGGCGTGGCGTGGGACAACCTCCAACACTACTGCACCTTGTCCTGCATCCTTCCCAGCTGCCAAAAGAGTGACCCAATGGGCCGTGAAAGAAAGGTAACGTCCCTGTCCATGCCTGCTGGACCATGAGTCAGCGGTAATATGCACCTTACCGCTGACCGCCCTGTCCAGCGAGGCCAAGACATTGCCTTCCACATGCCGGTAGAGAGCCGGAATAGCCTTCCGTGAGAAAAAGTGGCGTTTGGGAACCTGCCACTGAGGAACCGCACATTGCACAAAGTCTACCAACTGAAAAGGCAGCAGATGAAGCGCTAGCAATTTAGCCAAGCTAGCATTCAACCGCTGGGCATGTGGATGGCTGGGAGTGAACTTCTTTCGACGGTCCAGCAGCTGGGGCAGGGAAATTTGCCTGCTAGAATCGGACGTCGGTGTACTGCTAGCAGAGTGGCCGCAAGTACTTGGCTGTGACACACCTAATTCTACACCTTCATTCCTCTCAGTGCATGTTTCAGAGAGGACTGAAGTTATAGTGGGGTTGGAGATCCCAGCTGATGCGGTGCAAGGAGAGGTCTGCTTTGTTCTTTGGTGTGGGTCTTTGAGGTAGGCTTGCCAACGAGCTGCATGGCAGGTCAGCATATGTCTGGTCAGGCATGTGGTACCCAAGCGGCTGATGTTTTGGCCACGCGATATACGCTTGAGACATATGTTGCAAACAGCAGCTGTGCGATCTGATGCACTAGCCTCAAAAAAGGCCCACACCAAGGAACTTTTTGAATGACGGGCAGAGGCAGCGCCCTGCACAGGCGGAGCTCTGCGGTGTGATTCCGTCGGTGTACTGCCCTTACGCTGGCCACCAAAGGGCATCCTGTCTCGTTGGAGATGTGCCTCCTCCTCATCCTCCTCCTCCTCTCTCCTATTAGGCACCCACGTGGAGTCAGTGACCTCATCATCCCCTCCCTCCTCATCACTGGAGCCAATCTGGCAGTATGCTGCAGCTGCTGGAACATGACTGCCAGATTGGTGTCCTTTTTGAGCATCCCCTCTGTCTGCTCTCACCCTACTGCCTTCCTGTAGCTGGGTTTCATCATCAGACCCTTCGAAACGCTGGGCATCCTCCTGGAGCATGTACCCAACACTGTGCTCAAACAGTTCGGGGGACTCCTCAGGAGGAGGACATGGTGGGTCTAGGGAAGGAGTGACTGATGATGAGTCTGACATTGATACCAGGGAAGAGGACGCTTTGGCAGCTGCTTTGCCAGTACCCTGAGCCTGGGTGAGAGAGGATGAGGAGGAGGAGGAGGGCTTGGTCATCCACTCTACCAAGTCTTCGGCATGATGTGGCTCAACATGTCCAGCTGCCGAAAAGAAGGACAAGCGTGTCCCATGGCCATGTGCTGATGACAATGCACCGCGTCCACGACCAGCACTGTTGCCCCCAGACACAGAGCCTGCTTGCCCTCTTTTATTGCCTCCTGACTGTCTGCCTCTCCTTGTTTGCCTTCCAGACATTCTAATAGATGGCCTGCAGGGAGATGGGAAAAAAGCAATAAGGGCTACCTTCAGGTGTCCTTCTCTGTCCCTTGAAACAAGGACTTGCACAGTGAAAGAAACTGACACTCTCCCTACCTACAGTTTTCTGTCCCTAGAAAAAATGTTTTTTTTAAGCACACTATAGCACAAGGAGAATTCACTCACTGTCCTTCCAGGTCCCTGGAAACAAGGACTTGCACAGTGAAAGAAACTGACACTCTCCCTACCTACAGTTTTCTGTCCCTAGAAAAAATGTTTTTTTTAAGCACACTATAGCACAAGGAGAATTCACTCACTGTCCTTCCAGGTCCCTGGAAACAAGGACTTGCACAGTGAAAGAAACTGACACTCTCCCTACCTACAGTTTTCTGTCACCAGAAAAAATGTATTTTTTAAGCACACTATAGCATAAGGAGAATTCACTCACTGTCCTTCCAGGTCCCTGGAAACAAGGACTTGCACAGTGAAAGAAACTGACACTCTCCCTACCTACAGTTTTCTGTCCCTAGAAAAAATGTTTTTTTTAAGCACACTATAGCACAAGGAGAATTCACTCACTGTCCTTCCAGGTCCCTGGAAACAAGGACTTGCACAGTGAAAGAAACTGACACTCTCCCTACCTAGAGTTTTCTGTCCCTAGAAAAAATGGTTTTTTTAAGCACACTATAGCACAAGGAGAATTCACTCACTGTCCTTCCAGGTCCCTGGAAACAAGGACTTGCACAGTGAAAGAAACTGACACTCTCCCTACCTACAGTTTTCTGTCCCTAGAAAAAATGGTTTTTTTAAGCACACTATAGCACAAGGAGAATTCACTCACTGTCCTTCCAGGTCCCTGGAAACAAGGACTTGCACAGTGAAAGAAACTGACACTCTCCCTACCTACAGTTTTCTGTCACCAGAAAAAATGTATTTTTTAAGCACACTATAGCACAAGGAGAATTCACTCACTGTCCTTCCCAGTCCCTAGAAACAAGGACTTGCACAGTGAAAGAAACTGACACTCTCCCTACCTACAGTTTTCTGTCCCTAGAAAAAATGTTTTTTTTAAGCACACTATAGCACAAGGAGAATTCACTCAATGTCCTTCCAGGTCCCTGGAAACAAGGACTTGCACAGTGAAAGAAACTGACACTCTCCCTACCTAGAGTTTTCTGTCCCTAGAAAAAATGTTTTTTTTAAGCACACTATAGCACAAGGAGAATTCACTCACTGTCCTTCCAGGTCCCTGGAAACAAGGACTTGCACAGTGAAAGAAACTGACACTCTCCCTACCTACAGTTTTCTGTCCCTAGAAAAAATGTTTTTTTTAAGCACACTATAGCACAAGGAGAATTCACTCACTGTCCTTCCCAGTCCCTAGAAACAAGGACTTGCACAGTGAAAGAAACTGACACTCTCCCTACCTACAGTTTTCTGTCCCTAGAAAAAATGTTTTTTTTAAGCACACTATAGCACAAGGAGAATTCACTCACTGTCCTTCCAGGTCCCTGGAAACAAGGACTTGCACAGTGAAAGAAACTGACACTCTCCCTACCTACAGTTTTCTGTCCCTAGAAAAAATGCTTTTTTTAAGTACACTATAGCACAAGGAGAATTCACTCACTGTCCTTCCAGGTCCCTGGAAACAAGGACTTGCACAGTGAAAGAAACTGACACTCTCCCTACCTACAGTTTTCTGTCACCAGAAAAAATGTATTTTTTAAGCACACTATAGCACAAGGAGAATTCACTCACTGTCCTTCCCAGTCCCTAGAAACAAGGACTTGCACAGTGAAAGAAACTGACACTCTCCCTACCTACAGTTTTCTGTCACCAGAAAAAATGTATTTTTTAAGCACACTATAGCACAAGGAGAATTCACTCACTGTCCTTCCAGGTCCCTGGAAACAAGGACTTGCACAGTGAAAGAAACTGACACTCTCCCTACCTACAGTTTTCTGTCCCTAGAAAAAATGTTTTTTTTAAGCACACTATAGCACAAGGAGAATTCACTCACTGTCCTTCCAGGTCCCTGGAAACAAGGACTTGCACAGTGAAAGAAACTGACACTCTCCCTACCTAGAGTTTTCTGTCCCTAGAAAAAATGTTTTTTTTAAGCACACTATAGCACAAGGAGAATTCACTCACTGTCCTTCCAGGTCCCTGGAAACAAGGACTTGCACAGTGAAAGAAACTGACACTCTCCCTACCTACAGTTTTCTGTCCCTAGAAAAAATGTTTTTTTTAAGCACACTATAGCACAAGGAGAATTCACTCACTGTCCTTCCAGGTCCCTGGAAACAAGGACTTGCACAGTGAAAGAAACTGACACTCTCCCTACCTACAGTTTTCTGTCACCAGAAAAAATGTATTTTTTAAGCACACTATAGCACAAGGAGAATTCACTCACTGTCCTTCCCAGTCCCTAGAAACAAGGACTTGCACAGTGAAAGAAACTGACACTCTCCTTACCTACAGTTTTCTGTCCCTAGAAAAAATGTTTTTTTTAAGCACACTATAGCACAAGGAGAATTCACTCACTGTCCTTCCAGGTCCCTGGAAACAAGGACTTGCACAGTGAAAGAAACTGACACTCTCCCTACCTACAGTTTTCTGTCCCTAGAAAAAATGCTTTTTTTAAGCACACTATAGCACAAGGAGAATTCACTCACTGTCCTTCCCAGTCCCTAGAAACAAGGACTTGCACAGTGAAAGAAACTGACACTCTCCCTACCTACAGTTTTCTGTCCCTAGAAAAAATGTTTTTTTTTAAGCACACTATAGCACAAGGAGAATTCACTCACTGTCCTTCCCAGTCCCTAGAAACAAGGACTTGCACAGTGAAAGAAACTGACACTCTCCCTACCTACAGTTTTCTGTCCCTAGAAAAAATGTTTTTTTTAAGCACACTATAGCACAAGCACAAAACACACTGACACTCTCCCTACCTATCCTTCTCTTTCCCTAAACTAAAGTAATCCAGGTTAAGCAAGAAAGAAATAAAAGTCACTGTCCCTGCCTATGCTGCTCTATCCCTGCTCCGGAACACACTACACTAGGCCGCCGTGCTGGCGGCCTTTTATAGTGTGGGGCGTGTACTAAACACCCTCAGCAATAATTGGCCACAGGCATCCTGCCTGTGGCCAATCATTGCTCTCCTCGCTGCCGGCGCTGTGATTGGCCAAGCATGCGGGGTCACAGTGCATGCTTGGCCAATCACAGCGCCTGGATGACACTGTGATGGCGTAGTGCATTGTGGGCCGTTCGCGTCACTCGAATTTGGCGCGAACGGCCCAAATCGTTCGATCTTCGTCGAACGATCGAACAGCCGATGTTCGAGTCGAACGTATGTTCGACTCGAACACGAAGCTCATCCCTACTCACCATCAAGAATAGGGATGAGCTTCGTGTTCGAGTCAAACTCATGTTCGACTCGAACATCGGCTGTTCACTCGTTCACCGAATTTCGAACATTATGGGCCATTTGAGTGGCGCGTCACAGCCCATAATTCACTGCATCATCGCAGTGCATTGCTGGCTGATGATTGGCCAAGCATGCACTATGGCCCGCATGCTTTGGCCAATCACAGCGCCGTCAGCACAGAGAGCCATAATTGGCCAAAGGAAGGGTGCCTTTGGCCAATCATGGCTCAGGGGAGTAGGTACACGCCCCACACTATATAAGGCTACCTGCGTGTCGGCCTTGTGTAGTGTGTAATGCGACGTTGTGAGAGAGATAGAGAGAGATAGAGAGAGTCAGATTGTCATTTCATTTCAGTTAGATAGAGCAGGCAGGTGATTCAGGTAGCTGCAGTCAGTGTATTTAGTATATATTGTGACGGTATGCGAGGTGAGATATATGACAGTCGATATGTTTCACCTCGCATTCGGTCCATTGTAAGGGACTGAACCAGAGTCCGGCCCAGGTTTTTCCAGCCTCTGTAGTTGGCTGGGTTCCGATCCGGATATTCAGGTTCACTGGAATCCATAGGCAGCTGGGCTTTAAAGATCCAGGAAGAGAGCACAGCAATGCTCTGGCCTGAGACTCAGAAGGGAATCTGAGTAAGAGGAGCGCTGGTTATTTTGGGCTGAAAGAAAAGGTTTGCTTTACTTTACCTTGTGTTTTGTGGGTGATGGGGACCAGCCCCTCACCGTATAGAGAACGGTTACTGTATAGTTTAGCGCCGGACGGCAAGGATTTGTTTTGCTGTTTTGTTTATTTTTAGATGACTATTGCAAACCACTTGTAAATAAAGCTGGCAATACGCCAGGTTTTAAAGAAACTGCCTGTACGCTGACCTTCATTCTGTGAAAAAGGTGATCCCCACGAGCTAATCTCCCACACGTGGTGGATTCAGCGGGCATTTTCTGAAGATGGAGGAAATGTTAAAGGCCCTGCCACAGGCCAATGCAGCTCAGCGGGAAACCAACCGCCAAGTCGCAGCACAACAGGCAGCACAACAGGAGATGAACCGCCAAGTCGCAGAGGCCGCTGCAGCACAACAAGCAGCCCAGCAGGAGATGAACCGTCAGTTTGCAGAGGCTCTGGTGGAACTGAAAAAGGGGTCCGCACCTCATGTGCCAGTGGAAGCCAAGATGATACGTGCATCCTACCACTTACAGAAAATTACATCTGCTGATGATATCGAGGCATACCTGGCGACTTTTGAGAGAGTTGCTGTCCGCGAAGGATGGCCAAAAGAACAGTGGGCGGGTCTGTTGTCCCCATTTTTAACAGGAGAACCCCAAAAGGCCTATTTTGACCTAGAACCCGATAAGGCCCAGGACTATGAGACTCTAAAGACAGAGATACTCGCATGCTTGGGTGTCACCATGGCAATCCGGGCCCAGCGGGTGCATCAGTGGTCATTCTCCAGCAACAAGCCACCCCGTTCGCAAATGTTTGACCTGGTCCACCTCACCAAGAAGTGGTTGCAGCCAGAGACCTTGACAGGCCCACAGATCGTAGAGCGTGTGGTGATGGACCGGTATCTGCGTGCGCTTCTGGCTGCTCTGAGGAAGTGGGTCGGACAGGGCGACCCCAATACTGCAGCCCAACTGGTTGACCTAGTGGAGAGGTACAGTGCTACTGAGGACTTGGTGAATCCATCTACGCCCCACTTCGGTGTGTCTAGGGGTGCAAGATCTCCCAGCGGTTCGGGTAAGACTGTTCCGGGGTCCAAGAGCTTGGGGAGATTTGATAAGACTGTTGTTCCAACTCATGAGACTGTGCTTCCTAGACCTGGAGACTGGCCAAAGAAGCCAGGAAGGTCTTTGGAACCGTTGAGAGGACTGGGGGTTGAGCATATAAGATGTTTTCGTTGCCATGCATTAGGGCATATTGCTGTGAACTGTCCTTTAAATGATGAACCTATGCAATGCGATTATGCTTATATGAAAAGACGCTTTTCTTTGTTTGCACAGGTCGCATGTACTGCATCATGTCAGAGTCGCATTGAAAAACAAATGTGTGTTATTTCTGTGGATGGAAAGCCACTGACAGCCCTGCTAGACTCTGGTAGTGTGGTGACCCTAGTCAGGAGTGATTGTGTGAACCCCACAAAACTACACCCCAGTACTATTGGGGTAATTTGCATCCATGGGGACACTCGAGACTACCAGACAGCGGTAATTGAGGTTGAGACCCCCAGGGGCAGTATAACACATTCAGTGGGGGTGGTACCTTCACTGCTTCATGAAGCTTTAGTGGGAAGAGATTTTCCCCATTTCTGGAATTTATGGGAGAGCAAAGGGAGGCTGGTAGATAGAGCTCCCCCTGCTGGGGAAGCACGGGAACTCTCACCCGACCCTTTTTGCCAAAGGGAAGGGGATGCTGTTGGTGGGATCAAGGGAGCCGGAGACCCTCTTCCTTTCCCTGTCATGATTGGGGAGCCGGAGGACCTGGAAGCTAGCTCCCAGCCTGAGGGTAACGAACAGGAAAACCCCTCTGACCCTGACATTGAGAGTAGCCAAGATGTGGTACCCGATTTAGAGGTCAGGAGAGAGGATTTCTGTACCGAGCAATTACGAGAGGCCACCCTCATGAGAGCCAGGGAAAATGTTAAGATGTTGGATGGGGAACCGGTGTATCCTAATTGGGTGGTGTCTTTCCCTTACATGGCAATTAAAAACAATTTATTGTATTGAGTGATAAAACATGGAGAGGACGAGGTAGAACAGCTACTAGTCCCCAAACCCTTCCGCAGGGTGGTTCTAGACCTGGCCCATGGTCATGTAATGGGGGGGCATCTCGGTGTTGAAAAAACCAGGGAGAGAATCGCCCAGAAATTTTTCTGGCCCGGATTGCATGCAGATGTCAAGGAGTACTGCGAATCGTGCCCCAAGTGCCAAATGTCGGCACCATCACCCCATTTTCGCAGCCCCCTCGTTCCTCTGCCAATAATCGAGGTCCCCTTTGAGAGGATTGGCATGGACCTGGTGGGGCCGGTTGTGAAATCTGCCCACGGTCACCAGCATATTCTGGTGATCCTGGACTATGCGACTCGCTATCCTGAGGCCATACCCTTGCGCAATACCTCTGTGAAGGCTATCGCCAAGGAATTGGTCCATGTCTTTAGTCGACTGGGGATCCCAAAAGAGATCTTAACCGACCAGGGCACCCCCTTTATGTCCAAGTTTACCAAGGAGCTTTGTAAGTTATACAAAATCTCCCATCTCCGTACCTCTGTCTACCACCCCCAAACGGATGGTCTGGTCGAAAGATTTAATAAAACTTTGAAAAGTATGCTGAAAAAGGTGGTCGACAAAGATGGGAGAAACTGGGATTTTTTGCTGCCATATCTCATGTTTGCAATACGTGAGGTTCCGCAGGCGTCCACAGGCTATTCCCCCTTTGAACTCTTGTATGGTAGGCATCCCAGGGGACTGCTAGATGTTGCCAAGGAAACATGGGAAGGTGAGGCAACCCCATATAAAAGCATCATAGAGCATGTCTCCTTGATGCAGGATCGAATCGCAGCTGTCCTGCCCCTGGTGCGAGAACATATGGAGCGGGCCCAGGAGGCCCAAAGGAGGGTCTATGACCGAAGTGCCAGGGTCCGTACTTTCAGCCCTGGGGACAGAGTGTTGGTATTGGTCCCCATGGTGGAAAGTAAGTTTTTAGCCAAGTGGCAGGGTCCCTTCGAGGTTGTCCAAAGGGTGGGGGAGGTAAACTACAAAGTCTACCAGCCAGGGAAAAGGAAACCACACCAAATTTACCATGTGAATCTCTTAAAACCCTGGAAGGACCGAGAGACTTTACTGGCCACGTCCCCGCCTCCAACCGACCGGGTACCCGTGACACCTGACGTTCCCATCACGGATACCCTGTCCGTGGCACAACAAAGTGACGTTAGGGTGTTTGTGCATAAAAATAGAGACTTTTTCTCCCCCTTACCCGGACTGACCAACGTGATCCAACATGACATAGTGACGGAACCAGGGGTTCGGGTAAATGTGAAGCCGCATAGAATCCCAGAGGCCAGGCGTGAGGCAGTCGCGAAAGAAATTAAAAACATGTCGGAGTTGGATGTGATAGAAGAGTCCCACAGTGAGTGGTCGAGCCCCATAGTGCTGGTCCCAAAACCTGATGGCACTATCAGGTTTTGTAATGACTTTCGAAAACTTAACAGTGTATCCAAGTTCGATGCATACCCGATGCCCCGGGTCGACGAACTTGTGGACAGGTTTGGACAGGCTCGCTATATAACGACCCTAGACCTGACAAAAGGCTATTGGCAAATACCGCTGTCTGAATCGGCCAAGGAGAAGACTGCCTTTTCCTCTCCTGAGGGCTCGTTTCAGTACAAGCGGATGCCTTTTGGTCTGCATGGGGCCCCTGCATCATTTCAACGAATGATGGACAAAACTTTGAGACCACATCGCCCGTATGCGGCTGCTTATTTGGACGATGTGGTCATCCACAGCCCAGATTGGGAATCGCACCTGCCGCGGGTACAGGCGGTGGTAGATTCCCTTAGAGAAGCAGGCCTCACGGCTAACCCAAAGAAGTGTGCCATAGGCCTGGAGGAGGCCAAGTACCTGGGCTATGTTATTGGCCGGGGACTTGTCAAGCCTCAGACCAATAAAATTGAGGCAATTCAAAAGTGGCCCCAACCCGTAAACAAGAAACATGTTCGGGCCTTCCTAGGCATTACGGGGTATTACCGACGGTTTATACCTGACTTTGCCACTATTGCCATCCCTCTGACTGACCTGACGAAGGGCAGAGGGTCGGTCATGGTCAAATGGAACACTGAGGCCGAGAAGGCGTTTCAAAAATTAAAACAGGCCCTTTGTGCACTACCGGTGCTGGTGACTTCACAAAGGAGTTTGTCGTACAGACAGACGCCTCTGAGGTGGGCCTAGGGGCTGTACTGTCACAGGTCAGGAATGGTGAGGAGCACCCGATTGTATACCTAAGCCGGAAGCTGAACAAGCACGAAAGGAACTATGCCATTGTTGAAAAGGAGTGTCTCGCCATTAAATGGGCCTTAGACTCCCTGAGGTATTATCTACTCGGGAGGTCGTTCAGGCTGGTCACTGACCATGCTCCCCTGAAGTGGATGTGTGACAACAGGGAGAAAAATGCCCGTGTGACAAGGTGGTTCCTGGCTTTACAGCCCTTTAAATTCACGGTTGAGCACAGGCTGGGCAAACTCCAGGATAATGCTGATGCCCTCTCCCCCGTGCACTGTATGGCTGGGTCAAGTGCTCAGCCGCAGGGGCTTGAGCAGAGGGGGAGGATATGTGACGGTATGCGAGGTGAGATATATGACAGTCGCTATGTTTCACCTCGCATTCGGTCCATTGTAAGGGACTGAACCAGAGTCCGGCCCAGGTTTTTCCAGCCTCTGTAGTTGGCTGGGTTCCGGTCCGGATATTCAGGTTCACTGGAATCCATAGGCAGCTGGGCTTTAAAGATCCAGGAAGAGAGCTCAACAATGCTCTGGCCTGAGACTCAGAAGGGAATCTGAGTAAGAGGAGCGCTGGTTATTTTGGGCTGAAAGAAAAGGTTTGCTTTACTTTACCTTGTGTTTTGTGGGTGATGGGGACCAGCCCCTCACCGTATAGAGAGCGGTTACTGTATAGTTTAGCGCCGGATGGCAAGGATTTGTTTTGCTGTTTTGTTTCTTTTTATATGACTATTGCAAACCACTTGTAAATAAAGCTGGCAATACGCCAGGTTTTAAAGAAACTGCCTGTTCGCTGACCTTCATTCTGTGAAAAAGGTGATCCCCATGAGCTGATCTCCCACAATATATACACATCCCAGGAGTTATATATATATATATATATATATATATATGTATATATATATATATATATATATATATATATATATATATATATATATACACTGTATTCAGTTTAGCTAGATCTCACTTCAGAGTGTTCCTGGTATTCTCGCTGCAGTATATTAAGTCAGTGTACTGTATACTGGGCTCAGTGTGCACGTAAAGCTGACTGCAGACCATCCCTGTTCTCTTCCTAATAATATAGGCAGGCAGTTGATTGAGCTAACCTGCAGTATATTAAGTCAGTGTACTGTATACTGGACTCAGCGTGCACGTAAAGCTGACTGCAGACTATTGCTTTTCTATTACTGATAATACAGGCAGTTGATTGAGCTAACCTGCAGTATATTAAGTCAGTGTACTGTATACTGGCCACAGTGTGCACGTAAAGCTGACTGCAGACTATTGCTTTTCTATTACTGATAATACAGGCAGTTGATTGAGCTAACCTGCAGTATATTAAGTCAGTGTTCTGTATACTGGGCACAGTGTGCACGTAAAGCTGACTGTAGACAATTCCTTGTGTACCTATTCCAATACATCAAATAAAGTATGTCTGGAAGGCCAACAAGGAGAGGCAGACACACACAGGCCAATAAAAGAGGGCAAGCAGGCTCTGTGTCTAGAGGCAACAGTGCTGGTCGTGGACACAGTGCATCCTCATCAGCACGTGGCCGTGGGGCACACTTGTCCTTTTTTTTCGGCAGCTGGCCATGTTGAGCCGCAACATGCAGAACAGTTGGTAGAGTGGATGACCAAGCCGTCCTCATCCTCTCACACCCAGGCTCAGGGTACTTTGTCTGCCAAAGCAGCTGCCAAAGTGGCCTCTTCTCTCGGCTCAATGGCATGAGTCACTCCTTCCCTAGCCCCACCATGTCCTGAGGAGTCCCCCGAACTGTTTGACCACAGTGTTGGGTACATGCTGCTGGAGAATGTGCAGCATTTTGAAGGCTCCGATGATGGTACCCAGGTTGAGGAAGGGAGTAACATGAGCCCAGAGAGAGGGGGTGCCCAAAAAGGACAGCAAACTGGCAGTCATGTTCCCCCAGCTGCAGCTCCAGGGGCCAGCTTAAGGGCAGCCAACTGACTGCATCACACTGCAGAGCTCCGCAAGTGCAGGGCGCTGCTGTCTCTGCACGTTATTCCAAAAGTTCTTTGGTGTGGGCCTTTTTTCAGACGTGTGCAGCAGATCTCACCGTTGCTATTTGCAACATATGTCTGAAGCGTATATCGCGTGGCTAAAACATCAGCCGCTTGGGCACCACATGCTTGACCAGACATATGTCGACCTGCCATGCAGTCCGTTGGCAAGCTTACATAAAAGACCGACACCAAAGAACGAAGCGGACCTCTCCTTGCTCCTCATCAGCTGGGATCTCTAACCCCACTATACCTTTAAGCCGTGTACACACGATAGGTTTTACCGATGAAAACAGTCCGATGGACTTTTTTCATCGGACAAACCGATCGTGTATGGGCCCCATCTGTCTTTTTTCCATCGGTGTTTAAAAATAGAACATTTTTTAAATTTATCCGATGGTTAAAAAACCGATAGCAAATTACTATCGTCTGTGGGGAACTTCATCGGATAAAAAACCCATGCATGCTCAGAATCAAGTCGACGCATGCTCAGAAGCATTGAACTTCATTTTTCTCGGCTCATCGGAGTGTTTTACGTCACCGCGTTTGGAACGGTCGGTTTTTTGACTGATGGTGTGCAGGCAAGACTGATGGAAGTCAGCTTCATCGGTTTTCCGATGGAAAAATCCATCGGTTTAAAAACCATTGGAAATCCGATCGTGTACAGGGCTTTAGTCCTCTCAGAAACCTGCACTGAGAGGAATAAAGGTGTAGAATTAGGTGTGTCACTGCCAAGTACTTGCGGGCAATCTGCTATCGGTACACCAACGTCCGATTGTACCAGGCAAATTTCCCTGCCCCAGCTGCTGCACAGCCAAAATAAATTTGCTCCCAGCCATCCACATGCACAGCAGTTGAATACTAGCTTGGCTAAATTGCTAGCACTTCAACTGCTGCCTTTTCAGTTGGTAGACTCTGCCCCCTTCCGTGAGTTTGTGGAATGTGCGGTTCCTCAGTGGCATGTTCCCAAACGCCACTTTTTTTCACGGAAGGCGATTCCGGCTCATACTGGCATGTGGAAGGCAATGTATTGGCCTCGCTGGACAGGGTGGTCAGCAGTAAGGTGCATATTACTGCTGACTCATGGTCCAGCAGGCATGGACAGGGACGTTACCTATCTTTCACGGCCCACTGGGTGACTCTGCTGGCAGCTGGAAAGGATGCAGGACAGGGTGCCGTAGTGTTGGAGGTTGTCCCACCACCACGCCTCCAAAATGCTACTAGTGGTGATTCTAACACACCTCTCTCCTCCACCCCCTCCTCTTCTTCTTCCTCCAGGGCCTCTTCCTGTGCTGATTTGTCCTCGGAACCAGCAGTGCTCCATAGGCATTCAAGGGGCTACGCAAAAACACAGGCAAAAAGATGCCATGCGGTGCTTGAGCTAGTGTGCTTGGGGGACAGGAGCCACACTGAGGCAGAGATTCTGTCAGCTCTGCAGGGGCAGGCTCAGAGGTGGTTGATGCCACGCCAGCTTAAGCCATGAATGGTGGTTTGCGACAATGGCACCAACCACCTCTCCGCCCTTCGACAGGGACAGCTGACCCATGTGCCCTGTTTGGCTCACGTCCTTAATTTGGTGGTGCAGAGGTTCTTGGGCAGGTACACAGGCTTACGGGATGTCCTGAGGCAGGCCAGGAAAGTCTGTGTGCATTTTCACTGGTCATATAATGCCAGTGCTCGGCTGGCTGACCTCCAAAAGGAATACAACTTGCCCAAGAACTGCCTAATCTGTGTCATGCCCACCAGGTGGAACTCAACGTTGGCCATGCTGCAGCGGCTGCACACGCAGCAGAGGGCCATCAATGAGTACCTGTGCGACTTTGGCACCAGGACAGGGTCAGGGGAGCTTGGTTTTTTTGCCACGCCAGTGAGTCATGATCAGGGATGCATGCACTGTCCTGTCACCATTTGAGGAGGCCACGAGGAGGGTGAGCAGTGACAGTGCATGCATCAGTGATACTGTCCCTCTTGTCCACCTGTTGGAGCATGCACTGCGTGGAATAATAGACAGGGCACTTGAGGCAGAACAGAGGGAGGAAGAGGAGGACTTCCTTACCTCTCAAGGCCCCATTAATCCAGACAGTATTCCTGCTGGCCCACCGATCACACAGGAAGAGGAGGAGGAGAAGGAGGAGGAGGATTGTGTCAGCATGGAGGTGGAGCCTAGCATTAAGGGATCATTTACAGTCCCAAGAAACCCATTGACTTGTATGTGGCTGGGAGGAAGTGGTTGCGGATCATGTTGTCCTTAGTGACCCAGAGGACTCCAAACCGATTGCCTCAGCAAACCTACGCTGCACGGCCTCCCTGATCCTGCAAAGCCTGCGAAAGGATCCTCCTATTCGTGGTATCAAGGAGAGGGATCATTACTGGCCGGCAACCCTCCTTGATCCACGTTACAAGGGTAAGGTTGCGGACCTTATCCAGCCATCGCAGAGGGAGCAGAGGATGAAACATCTTCGGGAGGCCATGCAGAAATGTTTGTGCAACGTGTTTCCAGAGCCTGGGAGGTTACAAATTCCTGTTCCTGGACAACGTGTTGCTGAGGCTTCGGTCAGTCACAGAAGGAGCGGTGGAGAAGGTGGCCGTCTGACCGATGCGTACAGAATTTTTTTTAGTCCGCGGACCCAAGGAATGATCGGTTCCAGCAACCATCGCCAGCGTATCAGACTTGGACACCTTTCCCACCGAAAATCCTCTGGGTTACTGGGTCTTGAGGATGGATCACTGGCCAGAGCTTGCACAGTATGCAATTGAGCTACTGGCCTGTCCTGAATCCAGCGTTCTTTCGGAACGCACATTCAGTGCTGCTGGAGGCTTTGTAACCGATCACAGGGTGCGCCTATCCACTGACTCGATCGATCGGCTGACCTTCATAAAAATGAATCAGTCTTGGATCACCAGCTACCAAGCACCTGATGCTGATGTAACCGAATATTTTTTTTTTTGAATGTGAGATCCCTTCAAGACTGCCTATGCTGATGCTGAGTGACTATCCTGTTATGCTGAGTGACTATCCTCTTCCTCCTGTTTATGTTGATAGCTTGTAAGAAAATTTTTGGTTCTGGGCACCGCCACCAGTGCCTAAGGCCCAATTTTTCTACCCCTGTTTAACAGGGGCGTGTAATTATAATTTTTGCTGCAATACTTTGCAGCAGGGCTCATTCCTGCACTCCAACTAGAGTATCTGTGAGGGGTTGCAGTGTTTTGGCACCAACACTAGTGCCTAAGGCCCAATTTTTCTGCCCCTGTTTAAAAGGAGCGTGTAATTACAATTTTTGCTGTAATACTTTGCAGCAGGGCTCATTCCTGCGCTCCAACTAGAGTATCTGTGAGGGGTTGCAGTGTTGTGGCACCAGTGCCTAAGGCCCAATTTTTCTGAACAGGGGCATGTAATTACAATTCTTGATCTAATATTTCACAGCAGGGCCCATTCCTGCGCCCACCAAGAGTAACTGTGAGGGCTTACAGTGTTGTGGCAACACCACAACCACCACCACCACCAAAGGCCCAATTTTTCTGCCCCTGTTCATTAGGTGCATGTAATTACAATTCTTGATAGAATATTTCACAGCAGGGCCTGTTCCAGCGCCCACCAAGAGAAACTGTGAGGACTTACAGTGTTGTAGCACCACCACCACCACCAAAGGCCCAATTTTTCTGCCACTGTTCAACAATGGCATGTCATTACAATTTTTGATATAATAGTTAACAGAAGGGTGTTCCAGCGCCCACCGAGAGTAACTGTGAGGCCTTACAGTGTTGTGGCAACACCAACACCTAAGGCCCAAATTTCTGCAGAGTACATAGGACAGGCCCCTACTTTCAAACATCCGACTTTCAAACGACTCCTACTTACAAATGTAGGGAGACAACAGGAAGTGAGAGGAAATCTACCCCTAGGAAGGGAAATTCTCTCCTGTAAGAGTTAATATGGGAAAAAGGTGTCTCCTCTGCACTGATGCTTTATCACCAATCCTTGTTTCCCTAAAAAACCCAAATTTACAAAATCCAATTGTCATTGGGACAGAAAGTGAGGTGAAATCTTCTGAACAGGTGCACAGACAGCAAAACAAATGTTACAGGGGTGATAACCCTTCCCTATGTTTTCCAAGAAGCTTAAAAATAGATTTTTTGGCTGGAGCTACACTTTAAAAATGTACCAGTTAAAAATTACAAACAGATTCTACTTAAGAACAAACCTACAGTCCCTGTCTTGTTTGCACCGCCTGTATACTGCTGTTCAGAGTATTTAGGGCCTGGGGACCTCACGCCTTTCCTTTTTTTAATTTGGGTGCGGGGTTCCCCTTAATATCCATACAAGACCCAACAGGCCTGGTAATGTGCTGGGGAGGAGGGGGGTACCCATGCCGTTTTCTCAATGATTTTCATCCATATTGCCGGGACCAGACAATATATTAAAGCCGCAAGCAGTTTTAAATTACTTTTATTCCTTTAGAAATGCCATCTTGTGCAGGGACAGTTTTAAACACGGGAAACATGCACCACTTTACAGGCATACTATACACACCCCCAGGCACAATATTTAAAGGAATATTTCACTTTTATTTTTTCACTTTAAGCATCATTAAAATCACTGCTCCTGAAAGAACATCCGTTTTTTAAAACTTTTTTTTGCATTGATACATGTACCCTGGGGCAGGACCCGGGTCCCAAAACCCTTTTTAGGAAAATAACTTGCATATTAGCCTTTAAAATTCACACTTTTGATTTCTCACATTCTAGTCTCATAGACTTTAATGGGGTTCGAAAATACGCTCAAACTATCGGTCCGTTCGCATGTTCTGGATGCGGACCGAACCGGGGGGTGTTCGGCTCATCCCTAATCAAGAATAAAAAAAAAGATATCTGGGTTTAACCCTTTCCCTCTATTCAAAAAGATTTTGTCACTGCTATCTGTTCCTGTTTAGTGAGGCTTAGGGTCATTTGACATGGGCTTTCCAATTAGGTCCATCTGCCAGACTAACTTGATCAGAATCTCGATGTGGGTCTACAGGCAGGCTGATGTAAATGGACTTGTGTCTGTTTGCACCCACCTACAGTATCTCCAAGTCCATCCAGGTCCAAAAATAAAAAAAGGAAAAGGTCTACATCCTTTTTTTGTTTTTCCAGACCTAAACATGGCAGGTCTGAGTAAACACACACAAGTCCATTTACATTGCCGCCTATAAAGCCATCAGATGTCTGCCCATGTCCACTGTGTAAATGCAGACACAAAGTACATGGGCACAGATGTAAAAAACTGACATCTCTTCTACTCAGCTCCAATTCAGTAGGGGATCTGCTAATGGATCTCCTGCTAAATGGAGCGGAACTGCCTAATGAGAAAGGGTCCTTTTCTTTCAGTTTATATCCCATTGTTAATTGCTCCTGGGATATGAACAATAGCAGATCTCTCCAATGAAGATACCGACAGAAATGAAAACCTATAGTATATCTGATTAAATAAACTCTATATGGCCTCTTAACGTTTAGTCTGGTTCGGCTGTTTTTTTCCTGGACCCCATTGGTTTACCTTTCCCCCAAAGAAGACTCTTTGAATCTATGAGCTCCCAAAAAGAGCCTTTGTACACTACAATACTGTTTAAATCTTGACTGTGAGGTCTATTTACATTTGGATCCAGTGTCTCCTTACTCTAGCTCTAGCAATGGAAACCCGACACACATTCTAATCCCTTGCACGTTTTTTCCAAAAGCTTAAAACTTGAATGGCATTCTGGTTTATGTCCTTTCAAACAGCATGCTTACTAGACTTGTGCACAACGGAAAAATTCGTTCCGTTTCGGTTTGTTTCTTTCCGGTCCTGTTGATTCGTAATCATTCGTAATTTTGCTAGACGGGATTTTTCGTGTTCGGACTCATTCGTATTTTTGCAAGCGACATTTTTCGTTGAATTTTTTGTTGCTTTATAATTCGTACTTTCGGTAGAGTACGTTGTTTTTCGTTGATTCTGGACACAACTCCTACTTTCGTAACTTTTTTTGGGTTCGTTGATTCGTAATTTTCCGTGTCTCTCTCACAACGACGCTGCCTATTATGCCTAATGTGCTTCGAATGGATTTGTACTTTTCTAAATACATAGCGGTTATTTGTAACGATTCGAAATCTCGTATTTTACTTTCGTTTTTTACATGCGGCTATAGGCTCCGCCCCTGTACACCATTTTGAGAGGGTTCAGCACGGTGAGGGAGAAGCAGAGAGCAGAGCAGAGTGAGTGTTATTGTGCTTCGAATGGATTTGAAATCTCGTATTTTACTTTCGTTTTTTCATGCGGCTATAGCCTCCGCCCCTGTACACCATTTTGAGAGGGAGTTCAGCATGGTGAGGGAGAAGCAGAGAGCAGAGTGAGTGTTATTGTGCTTCGAATGGATTCGTACATTCGTAACTTTTTTCATAACGAATTATGCCGAAGACCTTCGGGCATTCGCTATTTTGCGGTATAATTTATTTCGGATTCGGTTTTATTCGTAATTGCTCTGTTCGGAAATTCGAATGCTTCCGAATGTCCGAAAGTTGCTAAATTCGGACGAATTTTGATTCGTTACGAAACGAATTGCACAAGCCTAATGCTTACTGATCACATGCCCTGACTAATGGTACACTATAGAATTTGTGTCAGTCCGGGTGCCAAAAAAAGCCTATACATATTTTATTTAGATTGACTCGAAGCTTCAAGTAGCCATTTAGTGTAGATGCACATTGTGTCAATAATTTTGCACCAAACAAATCTATTTTTACCTTTCCCAAGTTGATTGTTTTAAACACATTATTCACTGTTTCCAGCAGGCATGTTGATATTAAAGATAAAACAGGGGGCGAAATTATGTTGCATTATAATTGAGGGGGGATTATGGTGTGGGGTTATTTTTCAGAGGTTGGGCTTGGCCCTTTAGTTCCACTGAAGGGAACTCTTAAGGCATCAGCATAGCAAGACATTTTGGAAAATTTCATGCTCCCGACTTTGTGGGAACAGTTTTGGGATGGCCCCTTAATGTTCCAACATGACTTCACACCAGTGCACAAAGCAAGGTGCATAAATACATGGATGAGCGAGTTTGGGGTGGAGGAACTTGACTGTCCTGACTTCAACCCGATAGAACACCTTTGGGATGAATTAGAGCGGAGACTGCGAGCCAGGCATTCTCGTCCAACATCAGTGGCTGACCTCACAAATGCGCTTCTGAAAGAATGGTCAAACATTCCTAAAGACACACTCCTAAACCTTGTGGACAACCTTCCCAGAAGAGTTAAAGCTGTTATAGCTGCAAAGGGTGGGCTAACTCAATATTGAACCCTACGAACGAAGACTGGGATGCCATTAAAGTTCATGTGTGTGTAAAGGCAGGTGTCCCAATACTTTTGACAATATAGTGTATATAAACATTAAAATACATTTAAAGCTCCCCCTACTCTTAAGGAATGGATTGCTGTAATGGGTGATATGCTTCGGAAGGAAAAGATTATATACCAACATAGGGGTAGCACGCAGAGGTTCGAGAAGCTGTGGGGACCGTGGCTGGATATACCGGGCCTGGCCCCGGTGGACCTGGTCACGGGGCGGCTGCTGGGCATGGGTACTTGACAGGGTTTATGCTAAAGGGCCGGTCCTTCTTTGAGGGTACTGGCTGTGCAACACAGCTTGGGGGGGAGGCTTTGTTTGAATGGATGGGGAATATGTAGGATAACCATGTAGACCATGCAGACGGGTGATTTACATTGCTTTTGATGTACTGGATTGTTGTGTGTAACCTTGATGTATGTCTTTTACATGTTCTTTAATAAACTTTTTTTCTGGATAAAATAAATAAATAAATTTAAAGCGTACCTTTAGACAAACATTTTTTTTTGCTCTAGTTTTGATTGGCGTTTTGGGACAGACCCATTGTGATGTTTTTATTTCAGTCGGTGTCCCTTTTACGATGAATTGCACATCTTTTTGTACTGGTGACTATTGTCACAGAGCATGAAAGTGAAGGGAAATACAACATTTTTGATTTGTTCCTAGAACAGAAGGTGAAGGGAATTATGTCAATTGGGACACCTTTTCTTGGGAAAAGCTGTCTAACAGTGGAATCAACCTTACTTTGGGATACTTACTCTAATTTCCTGTTGTGTCTTTGGGACAGGAAGTGAAGGGAAATCTCCCCAACGATAAAAAAAATAATAGAACATAAAAATAATTAACTGAAGGATGTTTGGGATATCTTCATCTCCATCTATCGAATGGTCAAATTTGTGGTCTCATTTGTAGGAAAACACTTCAGAAGGCTTTCACTCAGTGGGTTAGAATGAAATGTGTTTTTTCCTCGCAACCTCCTTTGCCATACAAAAGTTCCATTAAAGGTACTTTGGAATCCTTCCATTGCTAAAGTTCTTTTACTTGTTGGAGGTTTTGAAGTGTTTCTATCTTTAACAACAAAACATATGAAGCTGTGGGATAACAAGGGCCATAAGTTATCAACACAGGGCATCATGCATGGGAAAGGTAATATGGGGCATGGAAGTGACTTGTTTTTCACCCATTGAGCTATTCAGCTGCAGTATACCTGTAAGGCTTTCCTCAGATGTTAGTTTTTAAACAGTTTCAAGTTAAATCAAAGATTTTAAGCACACCTGAAAAGTAATGAAAATTGTCACGTTAAGCTAAGCCTTTTCAACTTAGCATAATGGGAGATAGGAGCTTTGTCAAAGGCGTATGACTTAATTAGACAAGCAAAGTGGAAGAAATAAAGTAAACTACTATTCATACGTAGAGTAATGTTAAATTAATTCTCACTGACTATTTAACAGAACACTTAAATGTAATACAGGCTATTCCTATCACAGCGCTCATCAACAGTAAAGGTTAAGTGCACATATGGAGAATGGCATTAGCTAAATTGTAAGTTCATTGCATAAGAGGTCATTGATAAGCCCATATTTCATGTGGATTCCAATTCCAGAAGCTGTAAAATCCATATGATTTGCTTGGCATTCAAAATGAAGGATAATTATAAGACAGATTAAAATAGGACCGTTGCCATAGCTATAGTTACCAAATTAAGACATATGGAGCTCTTGAGATTCTCCTAATACACATGAGTCATATCACGTAAACTCCCCTGTTGTGAGAGTAAAACTCCTAGCTAAGTCTATCCAGCTCCTGCTAAGAGGGAAAAGGATCTGATTTAATAAACGCTAAATTTAAGCCATCATAGTTACTGTATTTAGTGGTAATGAAACAGAGAGCACTTTGTAGAAATAACATGGAAAATACACCTAAGAGCAATCGGCAGGAAGAGAACTTGAGATATTGTGGGGGATGAGGAAATAAATGGACTCAAACTGGATAGTCTTTACCAGCCTTGTTCAACCTTCTTTCCCCAGAGGAACCCTTGAAATATTTTTTAGGTCTTAGGAATTCCTTACTCAAAACAATTCATAGGAGGAAAGTGGAAAGAATGCCTTGTACATTTTTAGTAAGAAAAATGCACACACCCCCTCCCCTTATAGTAGTGGTCATAATGCCACCCACAGACAGCTAAAATGATCACTGCTGTCATGTTGCTGGCTCTGCCAAGTGATGTTGGTCCCTGGAACTGTGCAGGCACCATTAAATGGGATATCAATTGACCACAGCTTAAGAAACCCCTGTCAACCACTTGAGGAACCCTGGTTGAGAATGCCTGGTCTACACCAATGGCTGACTTTTATTAGTGAAAACTTAAAGGCTACATTCACCTTTGAAACATGTCCTGCCCTGGTTCTTGTTCCCACGCCCACTGTTCTTTAAAAACAGAAAGGCTGTGGGCAGAGCCCACAACTCATATATAGCACAATGTTAACTTTTTGGGCAGCTGCCATTCATCAGGGCTCATCAGACAAAGATCCATGTGCAATACTAAACAAGATATTGACAACTGAGCTCCAGGATTGCATTGACGGAACAATTTGCATGACTGGTTGACCCTTTAAGTTCCTGCATAATATTAGTCTATTTGTTTAGGGCTGGCTGTGGGGGAATATATTGTGTACATGTCTTATACTCAGTCACTCACCAAACCATCACTGAGCTTCAGTCATTGTTATGATCACTTTGAAATGTTTTTGGAATCTCTATCCTGTGTTCCCTGTCATTTATTCTGTTTTATCTTGAAGAACTGAAGAATGTGATATTAGCTGAGTCTATGGATTGGACTTTTTTGCTTCAAAAATAGCACTACTATACATATTGTTTTTTTTTTTTTACGAAAGGCAAATCCACTTTGCACTACAAGTGCAAAGAGCACTTGAAATTACACTTAAAGGTCACTAGGAAGTTCAGTCGCTGTAGATCCGAGGGGGGCATGCAAGGAAAATAAAAAACAGCATTTTAGCTTGCACAGGATTGTATGACAAAATCAGCAGAGCTTCCCCTCATTTCAGATCTACCCCTCAGATTTACAGCGACTGCACTTCCAAGTGCACTTTCAGTGCAATTTCAAGTGCACTTTGCACTTATAGTTTGCACTTGTAGTGCAAAGTAGATTTGCCTTTCGTAAATAACTCATTGCTCAATAAGCTGTGTACTTATAGAACTTATAGAAGATGTTTTATTATTTTGCTTATTTCCATTCTGCATCAGGTTTGACTAAAAAACATTTTGATTGACCAGTATTTTAAAAACAGTTATTTATTGATTTCAGAGCTGTTTTAGGTAAATATTTATATACCTGTATAACCCCAATCACTGAAATCTTATATACGCTTTAACATGTTGATGTATGTTCAAGTAGTTGTCAATATTTTACCATCTGTCATTAAGGTCCTTATTCAAACACTTCCTGTTATAGGGTGACTACTCTCTCTATTCTGTCCCTATCTCCAGTTGAGATTCTGCATTGACATCTTGTCAGGTGGGCCTCTGATGGAGTGGCTGTTATAACACACACTATGCAGACATGATCCACTGTTGTCACCTTTAGGAAACCACCTTGTGAAAATGCCATACAACAAACTCTGAAATGTGTAAATTATACTGCGCTGTCCAATTAGTGAGAAATAAATCACTCATGTAGTGAAGGTGAATCTACTTCTCCAATAACAATGCTGCAACTTCTATGTGAGACACACACAATAAAATAGTAGTAGAAAAAATAATAAAGCTGCGCAAATTATAAAATATTTGATTACACCACTGATTGTATCAAAAGATGATATGTACAGAGCTCAGTCTCTATTGCCAAAAGATGACAACTATATATGATAAGAGGTCCTGACAAAATACCAGACACCTACATCAAATTCAGCAAGAGGGCAAAGTCCTGTATTGTGAAGAAAAAAATATATATAATATATATATTTTTTAAAACTATAAAGTCCTGAAAACCAAAACAACAACGAAGTGTGGATGAAAATTTTCTTGTTCAGCTATTTGGTGACTTCAAACATAAACACCCAATGAAAAGTGCCGTACACTTGATAGATAGAGATTCCACCACCACCAGTTCTTACTGCCACTTACCAGAACTGTTGATCCCTTCAGAGATCAATGCAAACAGATGGCTATTCCCCTGCCAGGGTCTCTAGGTGAATAATCAATATCAGCTTTTCTCCCGAATTCTAAGTCACTCCTCTCCACAAAACTTTCCTCATTCACTCACTCAGCTCCCTCTCTGCATACTCCGTAGTTCTGGTAAGCGGCAGTAAGAACTGGTGGTGGTGGAATCTCTATCTATCAAGTGTACGGCACTTTTCATTGGGTGTTTATGTTTGAAGTCACCAAATAGCTGAACAAGAAGATTTTCATCCACACTTCGTTGTTGCTTTGGTTTTCAGGACTTTATAGTTTGAAAAAAAAAATATATTATATATTTTTTTTTCTTCACAATACAGGACTTTGTCCTCTTGCTGAATGTGATGTAGGTGTCTGGCATTTTGTCAGGACCTCTTATCATATAAAGTTGTCATCTTTTGGCAATAGAGACTGAGCTCTGTACATATCATCTTTTGATACAATCAGTGGTGTAATCAAATATTTTATAATTTGCGCAGCTTTATTATTTTTTCTAATACAACAAACTCTAAAGTTAGTGCTTGTAGAAAGGTAAAGAAGCTGAAAAAATCAGCAGCTTGGAGATGCAACAGAGAATGAATAAAAGTGAACATAAGTATTTTAGTTTAAAAAATGTTAGCTGTTTAGGATACACAATGCTTTATCAAAAAAAAAGTTATTCAGTAAAAGCATCACGTACTGTACCTGGTGGAGACTGGAATGTGATGGAGGCCTCCCTTGCTCCTCCCGCCTACACTCCTGAAGGCAGGAACAGAAAGTGTAAAGGCAAGGAGTGGCACGAGTGTCGGGTAGCTGGCTGGTGATGTCCCCTCTGTAGGTGGGTAGAGCTGGCGGTCCCAGTCCTTGGAGCAGGAAGTAGAAGCAGCTTGGCACCAGAGCATGGACAGGAGTGGAACCTAGACTTGTGCACAACGGAAAATTTTGTTTAGTTTCGGTTTGTTTCTTGTGCACAACGGAAACATTTGTTTCGTTTTAGTTTGTTTCTTTTCGGTCCTGTTGATTCGTAATCGTTCGTAATTTTGCTAGATGGGATTTTTCGTGTTCGGACTAATTCGTACTTTCGGTAGAGTACATTGTTTTTCGTTGATTCTGGACACAACTCTCACTTTCGTAACTTTTTTGGGGTTCGTTGATTCATAATTTTCCGTGTCTCTCTCACAACGACGCTGCCTATTATGCCTAATGTGCTTCGAATGGATTTGTACTTTTCTAAATACATAGCGGTTATTTGTAACGATTCGAAATCTCATATTTTACTTTTGTTTTTTACATGCGGCTATAGCCTCCGCCCCTGTACACCATTTTGAGAGGGAGTTCAGCACGGTGAGGGAGAAGCAGAGAGCAGAGCAGAGTGTTATTGTGCTTCGAATGGATTCGTACATTCGTAACTTTTTTCATATCGAATTATGCCGAAGACATTTGGGCATACGCTATTTGCGATATAATTTATTTCGGATTTGGTTTTATTCGTAATTGCTTTGTTCGGAAATTCGAATGCTTCCGAATGTCCGAAAGTTGCTAAATTCGGACGAATTTCGATTCATTACGAAACAAATTGCACAAGCCTAGTGGAACCAGGAGAAGAGCAGCAGTCAGCAACAACCAGGCAGCAGGGTACCGAATCAGCAGGCAAAGCAAATCCAGAAGGCAGGCCAGGGTCGGGAACAGCAGGGCAATGTGGTACCAAATCAGTAGGCAGATCAAGTCCAGTAAACAAGCCAAAGTCAGGATACCAGGTAACAGAGTAAAGGAACAAGCAGAGGCGAAGTCCAAAGGCGAGCCGGGTCATACACGAACAAACAGGAGCAGCAGATCAGGTCTTGGTAGGTCAGGAAGAAGCTGAAGATCATCCAGCACTGTTTACAGTGACAGAGCAGTTTAAATAGGCCACTGGGCGCCAAGTGCTAATTGGTGTGTGCAATTGCGCATGCGCACATATCCGTGAGCGATGAACTGGTATTGCAGGAATTGTGTTGGCCCCTTGCTTCCGAATATTAGCATGAGTGCAATGTGTACGAGCATGAGCAAGTATCCGCACTGGCCTTTTAGTGGTGGAGGTGCGGTTTACCTTACGAAAAGTTTACATGTACTTTAATTAATTTGCATTTTTTTGTATAGATTATCCATAGCTGTCAACTGTCACAAATTATAACCTAAAGCTGACCTGTTGAATTTTGTTTAAAAAAAAATATTTTCAGAATGTTTGTTTGAGATCAGTTTTGACCAAAGCAAGCAAAAACAATTGAAGGACAAAGATGGAAAATGTTTGTTGAGTCTAATGTAAACACATTTCTAATTGTTGAATTTGCTCTCGTCCGAAAAAAATCATAATTAGTATTATGCACATGCACTCGTCACAGTTAATCTGGAAGTAGAATGTTCATTCTATGAAAACAGAGACGTTGACTTGGCCCTTGAACAAAAAGTCATTCAAAATTATATGGGACAACAGGATATTTTGTGGGATTATAGCGGTGCCAAAAATAGCAAGAACCACTTAAGTATAAAACATATTACGTTTATTTACAAAAAGTTTAAAAAATTTAATAAAATGAGAGAATTTACACATATCACTTCATTGGTCATTGGTTTCCGTTGCGTGGATGGTCATGAGGTAATGTTTGATCCCAACATGTTTCGTCAAAGTTGGCTTTTTCAGGGGATTTGCAGACCACCACTAGTCAAAAGACTATTATAGAGACAAATCATATGTACAATCAAGAAAATCAGTGGGACAATATATATAGATCCATTGATATACATTTTAGTTAGTTAATCACTCTGTCCAATCCACTACAAGCTTACCCAATAGACCACCAATGAAAGTCACAGAGACCACCAAAATTATTCAAAATGAGTTAAGTCAATGAAGGCATCATCAAATGGTTGGACGAGCGGTTTTTATCGTTTCTCTTCCAAATGAAATTCTACAGGTGTAAGGCCAGCTTTAATTCTCACAATGTACAGTAGTTCATAGTGAAGATTTGGTGCTCCCTTGATTCCATGCCTCAGCCCTGCCTAGTACTAGTGACATGCAGGATCAAAAACTCATCATTCCTAATGATTGTAAGTCCAGTGGTTAGATTTATATATCGCTTGGGGTTTCCCTTTAACATCAGCACTGATGTAGTGCCTACCCCAATTTTCCAGAAGCCTGGTGGTGACTACCAGAGGTAGGGAGGGCTGACATACTTCCTCATGGTGCAGGTTACTAGGTATGGTGGGTGATGAACAAGATAGAAATTGAGCGCCAGTCACTTTTCCTTTCAAAATATTTTATTTTTCAATAATCATAAAATAAATCATAAAATAAATCAAATAATATACAGTATAACATACAAATAATTTATATAGGAGTAAATAAAAAAAAAAGAATAAAAGAGCAATATATATCTTTACTACAACAATAGAAAAGTTATCTGAAAAAGGCCAGAAAGCCTAAAAAATGCTATATAGATTTTCCTTAGCTAAACCAGAATAAAAAGAAAAATGAATTAATCAAGATACACGCCCCTCCATTACACCCCTATAGGGATCATGCTGTGCCAGAAGAGGGGATCCCACATGTTTTAAAATGGGCTCTTAATAAAGCCCTCTAAGCCTTACAAATCAAGAGATAAAACCAAAGAAATAGGATGAAAGGCAGTGGCGGCTGGTGCTCACATTTTTTGGGGGGGCGCAAACAAACTGAAAAAAAAAATCATCAATTGCCGCCACTGTGCCCATTAAACGCAGCCACTGTGCCCAAACGCCACTAGTTTGTCCCCAAATGCAGCCAGTTTCCCCCCCATATGCAGCCAGTTTCTCCCCCATAATGCAGCCAGTTTCTCCCCCATAATGCAGCCAGTTTCTCCCCCATAATGCAGCCAGTTAATCCCCCATAATGCAGCCAGTTAATCCCCCATAATGCATCCAGTTAATCCCCCATAATGCAGCCAGTTAATCCCCCATAATGCAGCCAGTTTGTCCCCTATATGCAGCCAGTTTCTCCCCCAAATGCAGCCAGTTTCTCCCCTATATGCAGCCAGTTTGTCCCCCATAATGCAGCCAGTTTCTCCCCTATATGCAGCCAGTTAATCCCCCATAATGCAGCCAGTTAATCCCCCATAATGCAGCCAGTTAATCCCCCATAATGCAGCCAGTTTGTCCTCATAATACAGCCAGTTTGTCCCCTATATGCAGCCAGTTTCTCCCCAAATGCAGCCAGTTTCTCCCCTATATGCAGCCAGTTTGTCCCCCATAATGCAGCCAGTTTCTCCCCTATATGCAGCCAGTTTGTCCCCCAAATGCAGGCAGTTTCTCCCCTATATGCAGCCAGTTTGTCCCCCAAATGCAGCCAGTTTCTCCCCTATGTGCAGCCAGTTTCTCCCCCATAATGCAGCCAGTTTCTCCCCCATAATGCAGCCAGTTTCTCCCCCATAATGCAGCCAGTTTCTCCCCCAATATACAGCCAGTTTCTCCCCCATAATGCAGCCAGTTTCTCCCCTATATGCAGCCAGTTTGTCCCCCAAATGCAGCCAGTTTCTCCCCTATATGCAGCCAGTTTCTCCCCCAAATGCAGCCAGTTTCTCCCCCATATGCAGCCAGTTTCTCCCCTATATGCAGCCAGTTTCTCCCCCATAATGCAGCCAGTTTCTCCCCCATAATGCAGCCAGTTTCTCCCCCATAATGCAGCCAGTTTCTCCCCTATATGCAGCCAGTTTCTCCCCCAATATACAGCCAGTTTCTCCCCCATAATGCAGCCAGTTTCTCCCCTATATGCAGCCAGTTTGTCCCCCAAATGCAGCCAGTTTCTCCCCCATATGCAGCCAGTTTCTTCCCCATATGCAGCCAGTTTCTCCCCCATATGCAGCCAGTTTCTCCCCCATAATGCAGCCAGTTTCTCCCCCATAATACAGCCAGTTAATCCCCCATAATGCAGCCAGTTAATCCCCCATAATGCAGCCAGTTTCTCCCCCATATGCAGCCAGTTTCTCCCCTATAATGCAGCCAGTTTCTCCCCCATAATGCAGCCAGTTTCTCCCCCATAATGCAGCCAGTTTCTCCCCCATATGCAGCCAGTTTCTCCCCCAATATTCAGCCAGTTTCTCCCCCATATGCAGCCAGTTTCTCCCCCAATATACAGCCAGTTTCTCCCCCATATGCAGCCAGTTTCTCCCCCAATATACAGCCAGTTTCTCCCCCATAATGCAGCCAGTTTCTCCCCCAATATACAGCCAGTTTCTCCCCCATAATGCAGCCAGTTTCTCCCCCATAATGCAGCCAGTTTCTCCCCCATATGCAGCCAGTTTCTCCCCCAATATACAGCCAGTTTCTCCCCCATAATGCAGCCAGTTTCTCCCCTAATATACAGCCAGTTTCTCCCCCATAATGCAGCCAGTTTCTCCCCCATAATGCAGCCAGTTTCTCCCCCATAATGCAGCCAGTTTCTCCCCCATATGCAGCCAGTTTCTCCCCCATATGCAGCCAGTTTCTCCCCCATAATGCAGCCAGTTTCTCCCCCATAATGCAGCCAGTTTCCCCCCATAATGCAGCCAGTTTCTCCCCCATAATGCAGCCAGTTTCTCCCCCATATGCAGCCAGTTTCTCCCCCATAATACAGCCAGTTTCTCCCCCATAATGCAGCCAGTTTGTCCTCATAATACAGCCAGTTTGTCCCCCCCAGCCCTGCACTTATCTTCCTCGAGTCAGCGCCGTCCTTCTTCCGTCTTTGATGTCTTCTCCCGCCCTCGATTACACAGGCAGGAGGAAGTGATGTCATCTCTCCTGCGGCGCTCACATATACCGAGCGCCGTGGAGAGAAGACACACAGGTTAGTGCACTAAACAGCACACTGACACCAGCACACATAGGCACACGATTGCCCCCCCAGGCACCCCCAGACACCCCCAGATCACCCCCCAGATCACCCCCCAGCCCCTAGTCACAGTGTCATTTATTTACTGATCACTGCAATCAGTGACATTTGTGACTGTAAAAGTGTCAGGGTAGTTAGTTTTAGGTCCACTGTAGCCCCCTAACCCCCCCAATAAAGGTTTAACCCCTTGATCGTCCCCCAGGTAACACTTTCACCCCCTAGCACTACTGTCACTAAGCGATCGCTTTTCTGATCGCTGTCTTAGTGTCGGTGGTGCCGATAGGTAGCCAGTTATTTTTTTTAGGTTCGCCGCAGGTTTTTATAGCGTCAGGTACCCCCATATATTACCTAATAAAGGTTTAACCCCTTGATCGCCCCCCCAGGTAACCCTTTCACCCCTTTTGCCAGTGTCACTAAGCGATCGTTTTTCTGATCGCTGTCTTAGTGTCGGTGGTGCCGATAGGTAGCCTGTTTTTTTTTTAGGTTCGCCGCAGGTTTTTATAGCGTCAGGTACCCCCATATATTACCTAATAAAGGTTTACCCCTTGATCGCCCCCCAGGTAACCCTTTCACCCCCTTTTGCCAGTGTCACTAAGCGATCGTTTTTCTGATCGCTGTATTAGTGTCGGTGGTGCCGATAGGTAGCCAGTTATTTTTTTTAGGTTCGCCGCAGGTTTTTATAGCGTCAGGTACCCCCATATATTACCTAATAAAGGTTTAACCCCTTGATCGCCCCCCAGGTAACCCTTTCACCCCCTTTTTCCAGTGTCACTAAGCAATCGTTTTTCTGATCGCTGTATTAGTTATGCTGGTGCCGCTAGGTAGTCAGTTATTTTTTTTAGGTTCGCCGCATGTTTTTATAGCGTCAGGTACCCCCATATATTATCTAATAAAGGTTTTAACCCCCTAATTGCCCCTAGTTAACCCTTTCACCAGTGATCTCCGTATAAGTGTTACTGGTGACACTGGTTAGCCAGTTAGTTATTTTGTTATTTAGGTTCCCCGTCAGGTTTTTATATAGCGTCAGGTACCCCCATATATTACCTAATAAAGGTTTAACCCCCTGATTGCCCCCAGCATATACGTGTTACGGGTGACGCTGGTTAGTTATTTTGCTCTTTATAGTGTCAGGGCACCCGCCGTATATAACCCAATAAAGATTTAACCCCCTGATCGCCCGGCGGGTGATATCAATTAGGTTTTAGCGTCAGAGAGGGTCTGCGTCGCCCCAGGCAGTGTCAGGTTAGTGCCAGTAACGCTAACACCCATGCGTGAAGCATACACCTCCCTTAGTGGTATAGTATCTGAACAGATCAATATCTGATCTGATCAGATCTATACTAGCGTCCCCAGCAGTTTAGGGTTCCCAAAAACGCAGTGTTAGCAGGATCAGCCCAGATACCTGCTAGCACCTGCGTTTTGCCCCTCCGTCCAGCCCAGACCACCCAAGTGCAGTAACGATCCATCACTGTCACTTACAAAACACAACACACATAACTGCAGCGTTCGCAGAGACAGGCCTGATCCCTGCGACTCCAGTGCTGTAGGAGGTGATTTCACCACCACAGTTAAACAAAAAAAGCATATATGCCGAAGCATGGGGGCAGCAGGGGCGGAGGAGCGGAGGAGCGATTTTGCTCCTAATGCTGCGTACATACGGTCAAAATTCCGACGGAGGCTTACCCGTGGAAAAGTCAGACCGTGTGTACGCGGCATAACTTTTGCGGGAGGATGCCCCCATGCTTCGGCATATATAAATGGTGCATGTATGCCCATCATTAGAAGTGGGTGGATGAAGGGAGGTATTCTAATGGTGGGCATACCCACCGATCAAACTCTTTTTTTTCGTTCAGCCTACAGGCTGCATGAAAAAAAAAATTACAATACATGTCCAACAAGGACCAGC
This sequence comes from Rana muscosa, assembly GCA_029206835.1. Classification (NCBI taxonomy): domain Eukaryota; kingdom Metazoa; phylum Chordata; class Amphibia; order Anura; family Ranidae; genus Rana; species Rana muscosa. The sequence goes on along the minus strand of CM055119.1, from coordinate 153,157,639 downwards.
AACGTACTAGTATGTTGCTGGACTTTGAATTATAGTTATACCAGATTGATGCCTGCGGGTTTAGGTATCATCTTGGTATCATTCTTTTCAGCCAGCGGCCGGCTTTCATGTAAAAGCAATCCTAGTGGCTAATTAGCCTCTGGACTGCTTTCACAAGCAGTGGGAGGGAATGTCCCCCCCCCCGGATATAAAAAGCGCCATTGGGAAATTGGGAAAGCATTTTATCACACCGATGTTGGTGTGGTCAGATGCTTTGAGGGCAGAGGAAAGATCTAGGGTCCCCAGTTTTTTTCAAAAAAAGAGAACCTGTCACTACCTATTGCTATCATAGGGGATATTTACATTCCCTGAGATAACAATAAAAATTATAAAAAAAAATATGGAAGGAACAGTTTAAAAAGAAAATAAAAAAGCAACATTAATAATAAAAAAAAAAGAAAAAAAAAAGCACCCCTGTCCCGCCCTGCTCTTGCGCAATGGCGAACACAAGCGTCGGTCTGGCGTCATATGTAAACAGCAATTGCATCATGCATGTGAGGTATCACCGCAAAGGTCAGATCGAGCGCAGTCATTTTAGCAGTAGACCTCCTCTGTAAATCTAACATGGTAACCTGTAAAGGCTTTTAAAGTCTTTTAAAAATATATGTAGTTTGTCGCCACTGCGCGTTTGTGCGAAATTTTAAAGCATGTCGTATTTGGTATCTATGTACTCGGCCTAAGATCATCTTTTTTATTTCATCAAACATTTGGGCAATATAGTGTGTTTTAGTGCATAAAATTTTAAAAAAGTGTATTTTTTTCCCCACAAAAATGCGTTTGAAAAATCGCTGCGCAAATACTGTGTGGAAAAAAAAAAGCAACACCCACCATTTTAATCTGTAGGGCCTTTGCTTTAAAAAAATATATAATGTTTGGGGGTTCAACATAATTTTCTTGCAAAAAAATTTTTTTTTCATGTAAACAAAAAGTGTCAGAAAGGGCTCTGTCTTCAAGTGGTTAGAAGAGTGGATGTAAGCTTCCTAATGTTGTGTATAAAATGCCATGACAGTTCAAACCCCCCCCCCAAATGACCCCATTTTGGAAAGTAGACACCCCAAGCTATATACTGAGAGGCATGTCGAGTCCATGGAATATTTTATATGTTGACACAAGTTGCGGAAAAAAGACAATTAATTTTTTTTAAATTTTTGCACAAAGTTGTCACTAAATTATATATTGCTCAAACATGCCATGGGCATATGTGGAATTACACCCCAAAATACATTCTGTTGCTTCTCCTGAGTACGGGGATACTACATGTGTGAGACTTTTTGGGAGCCTAGCCGCGTACGGGACCCCAAAACCCAAGCACCGCCTTCAGGCTTTCTAAGGGTGTAAATTTTTGATTTCACTCCTCACTGCCTATCACAGTTTCGGAGGCCATGGAATGCCCAGATGGCACAAACCCCCCCAAATGACCCCATTTTGGAAAGTAGACACCCCAAGCTATTTGCTGAGAGGTATGGTGAGCATTTTGCAGATCTCGCTTTTTGTCACAAAGTTTTGAAATTTGAAAAAAAAAATAAAAAATTATTTTCTTTCTTCATTTTCAAAAACAAATGAGAGCTTTAAAATACTCAGCATGCCTCTCAGCAAATAGCTTGGGGTGTCTACTTTCCAAAATGGGGTCATTTGGGGGGGTTTTGTGCTATTTTGGCCTTTTTTGGGCTTTCGAAACTGTGATAGGTAGTGAGGAGTGAAATAAAAAATTTGTGCCCTTAGAAATCCTGAAGGCGGTGCTTGGTTTTCGGGGTCCCGTACGCGGCTAGGCTCCTAAAAAGTCCCACACATGTGGTATCCCCGTACTCAGGAGAAGCAGAAAAATTTATTTTGGGGTGCAATTCCACATATAGCCATGGCATGTGTGAGCAATATATCATTTAGTGACAACTTTTTGTAATTTTTTATTTATTTTTTGTCATTATTCAATCACTTGGGACAAAAAAAAATATTCAATGGGCTCATCATGCCTCTCAGCAATTTCCTTGGGGTGTCTAGTTTCTAAAATGGGGTCATTGGGGGGGGGGCTGTGCTATTTTGCATTTTATGGCCTTCGAAACTGTGATAGGTAGTGAGGAGTGAAATCAAAAATTTGCGCCCTTAGAAATCCTGAAGGCGGTGCTTGGTTTTCGGGGGCCCGTACGCGGCTAGGCTCCTAAAAAGTCCCACACATGTGGTATCCCCGTACTCAGGAGAAGCAGCAAAATGTATTTTGGGGTGCAATTCCACATATAACCATGGCATGTATGAGCAATATATCATTTAGTGACAACTTTTTGTAATTTTTTTATTTTTTTTTGTTATTATTCAATCACTTGGAACAAAAAAAAAAAATATTCAATGGGCTCAACATGCCTCTCAGCAATTTCCTTGGGGTGTCTACTTTCTAAAATGGGGTCATTTGGGGGGGGGGGGTTTGTACTGCCCTGCCATTTTAGCACCTCAAGAAATGAGATAGGCAGTAATAAATTAAAAGCTGTGTAAATTCCAGAAAATGTACCCTAGTTTGTAGACGCTATAACTTTTGCGCAAACCAATAAATATACGCTTATTGACATTTTTTTTACTAAAGACATGTGGCTGAATACATTTTGGCCTAAATGTATGACTAAAATTGAGTTTATTTGATTTTTCTTATAACAAAAAGTAGAAAATATCATTTTTTTTCAAAATTTTCAGTCTTTTTCCGTTTATATCGCAAAAAAAAATCGCAGAGGCAATCAAATACCATTAAAAGAAAGCTCTATTTGTTGGAAGAAAAGGACGTAAATTTCGTTTGGATACAACATTGCATGTCCGCACAATTTCCAGTTAAAGCAGTGCAGTGCCAAATTGTGAAAACACCTCTGGTCATTAAGCTGCGTAATGGTGCGGTCCTTAAGTGGTTAAAGGACTTCGAACAAGCAGTATGCCTGACTTTCAGGTCCAAAGTACAACTGAAGTCCTTTTCCCAAGCTGTCATGTAGGAGGACTTCTCATTAGAATGAGTGAGGGACGAATACACGAAAGAAATACCTCCCTTTGGTTCCATAGCCCCACCGCACCATGTTTCGTAATTAGTGTATTGGATCGAGGAAGGGATATCCTTCCATGTACGAGTCAAGGATTGTGAAATTTGGCGATAATGTAATATTTCAGAGTCTGGGAGTTTTAATATTTTGATACAATGATCCAGGGATATAAGACACCCAGATTTAATGAAGTTTCCTATACAGTATAGTCCCCTATCAGTCCATCATCTGAATTCATCAACATTCAGACCTGGGGGAAAATCCGGATTATTAAATAAAGGTGTGAGAGGCCGTCTAGCAGACATAAGGGTTGGAAGATTTCAAAATTTGTCCCATAGCGCTATAGATTGCGACAGGGTAGGAGACATTATAGAAGGACGAATCTTGGAAGGGCACCACAGGAGATAATCCAAGGAAAAGCAGGGTACTGCTTGATTTTCTATTAAGACCCAATCTGGCTTTTCAGTCTTAGAGTATATTGAGGAAAGTTGTGCTAATCTTGCAGCAATAAAGTATTTGTATAAGTCTGGGAGACCTAGTCCCCCTCTATGTCTATGAAGAAAAAGAGTGCTCTGTGATACACGGTAACCAGAGGAACCCCAAATAAATTTGAGAATCTTGCTCTGAAACGACTTCAAATTGTTTTTCTTAATAGGAATGGGCAGGGATCTAAAATAATAAAGAATCCTCGGGAGTAAAGTCATTTTAACAGAATTTATTTTGCCACCCAGGATATATCATGTTTGGACCAGACTTTGAGATCATTTTCTAATTTCTTAAATAGGGGCGGGTAGTTTACAGTCATAGAGATTTTCCGTTCGAGCAGTCAGAGTTATACCTAGATATTTGATAGTCTTTCCAGAGCGCCAGTCACTTTTATGCTTAAACAAAGAGAAGTTTATTTCTCACAACAGGAAAAATGTGGAAGAGAGGGAATAGGGCACAGGACACCCTTAGTAACGCTCAACAAGCAGGCAAATTGGTAGACACCTTAGAAAAAAGGTGAGATAAGGCAGACAGCAGTACAGGAAAAAGAGTCTTTAAGCTGAACCAGCACATCTGTACTTTGTAGAATAGACTGTCTCCTATAGTAACTGAACTTTACTCACAGCATCATACGCAGTTTCCTTTGGATGAGTTCTCTATTGAAGTCCTCCCAGCCACTTCATAGTCCCCAGCTCATGAAGAGTCACCTCTGGTGCCTCCTTAGAACTCCATCACTCTGAGTATTGCCTTCAGGTAGTGAGCAGGCTCTTCCTTGCAGAACCTTGAGCACATGGCTAGGCCTCAGGCTTCGGGCCTACCCAGCAGGAGCTGTTCCACACACATCCCACCCAGACCACAGCCTGGGTGGGGAAGACTAACCCTGATCACCTGACTTCTCTCAAATAAATACCTTTTCCCAGCATGCACAGCAGCAAATATGATTGGCTGAGAAACGTATGTTTATCCATAACCTGAACTCACTGTAGCTCATCATTTAAATATCAAAGGCAACAGCACCACCTACTGACAAAAGGGAGAAACCACAGTTGAACAGGATTAGAAGGGAAGCCACTTGACTTCCAAACACTTCAAATTAGCTAGGCTGGCTACCACTCAGCATAATTTTTTTACCTGTAGCCCTACTTTGGGATGAGGGTGCTACACTGAGAAACCCCCTTATGACAACGGATACATTAAACCTGATGCAAAGGTATCTGACAATGTAGCCCAGTTCATTTCTGCATTTTATACTCTATGAGCATGTTGCTGTTCTCCTTGAATTGCACTCTATGGCCTGGGGATATGCTGTGTGTACACCAAGTCAAGATAATTGTGCTCATAGAATGTATTTTTTAATTCAGCAAGAAATACATTAGAGCCTGGGGGCACTACAAACAGCTTCCTGAAATGAACCTAATATAGACAGGGAGCTACAGTCTTAGAAGATCTCATAGGCTAAAACTGCTAGTTTATGAGATTCTCATGCAGAAGTGTTTTTCATTAATATTAACACATTTACATGGAGTATTTTACCCACGAGGAACCTCAAAGCAGTTTATAGTGTTGTATGTAATGAAAAAATAAATTAATTTGAATGGGCATGATGGGCTGCCGGGACCGATCACATAAGTTAGGGAGCAATAAACCTGCATTGGTGCAAAGTCTGGAAATTACTGCTGATAGCAGTGGTCACAATGTAGCTTCCATTTCCTCCATGTTAGAAAAAAAGAACTAACTTTGAGTACAAATGCACACAAGCATAAATACAATATTGTGCTGCGTGCCTCATATACAGTATAGATAATACATAAATACTAATATACAGGGCTGCTGTTAGAAACCACAGGGACCCATACAGACAACCTGACAAGGGGCCCCGTACAGTCAATGCTTCAGTTATGAATGAACACAGTGAGTGATTGGTACCAATCACTCATAGTGTTCCTTCTGGAAAGAAAGGGGCTGGTAAATTTGACATCCACTTGCAAACTTGAAGGATCATATTGGGTGCTTGAAGTTCCCGGCAGAAAGGATCTCATCAAACATAACAAAAAAGAATAAATAAGTTAAATGTGATAGCTTTTACTTCTTTGATTTGTTACTAGGTATAAGCAAAACTGAAAATTTTCACTTTGATTACATTTTACTAAAATTCCATACACGGAGTCAATTAGGATGGAAAACTTAAAGAAGAAGTAAACCCTCGTCCAAAAATCCCCCCCCCCCCCAAAAAAAGAAAACAGCTGGACACTAATCTGGATCTGGAGAGTCTGTAACTGATCTTCTCCGGTATCTGGGACCGCTTATCCTCACCTCCGTAAGTTTTCTGCAATAAAACTTTAAAAATACAAAAGTGACTGGAGCCCAATATCCTTTCTCAGTTCCCCTATTTTATCCATGGACTCAGCGTTGAGGTGAAATGTTAGCCTGCTCCTGCCACTGGAGGTGCCATCCTGCTTTTGGGGTGTAAGAGGAGTGCAACTGAGCAAACAATTAGTAACAAAGCCATGAGACATGTCACACAGTGCACTGTACTCTCCTAGATTTAAAGCAATACTTTTTTTTATTTTTATTTAAGTTCATTTTGCTTTGCAGTCCTGCACGGAGAAACTACAGGCTAATTCCAATGAAATGTCATCAAAGACAAAATTGGCAATATGGCATACAAATAAAATTCTGTGAAATCATCCGTTCATCCCTATTAAAAAGAATTTGTAAAAGCACAAAGCCTACAAACTAGTTTATTACCACTGAACTTCCATTCTGCATGCATTTTGCTAAAAGGTACATTACTGAACATAAGAATCTATCATTCTAGAATCATCTAGATCATTTATACATACATGAATCTACAGAGAGATACAGTTCACTCAAACAGTTAACTTTATACACAGCAAAATTACAGAATATGTGCAGGAATAAGGAGCTTCTTGGTCTCTGAATCATATAACAATGTTCCTTAAACATCTGGAAACCCTCATTTGCCATAAAGCATATTTATGTAAGCTTCTCAGAAGCTTTTTTCCTGGATTTCATTTTATCTAGGCTCGATATAAAGCAGATCATAAATGTAAAGTAATAGAGGTAGTTCATTCACTTTTTGAAGGGTGTGTAGTTTGATTACATTAGCAGTTTAAAGGGCTTGTAGCAGTGGATTTGGTTGATTTGAACTTGTGCAGTCTTTAATGGGGATGGACTGGAAAGAATTATCAGAATGAGGTGCGGACACGTTACAGTCACACATGACTGGTAGGTGTGGGATGGCCATGCCTGTGCCTCATAAATACATTCCAGCTTGTTATTAATGTTGGACGGTTAATATAAGGAGCCTGGAGCCATTACTAGAGCAAGGAAGCATCAGGAAAAGGAAACTGCGTATGTCGTGCTGAGAGAGAAAGCATATGTCAAGTCAGCAATGAATGGAATAATGTTCACTTAAAGTGGAGCTCCACCCTAAAGTGGAACTTCCGCTCATCGTAACCCTCCCCCCCCTCCAGTGTCACAATTGACACCTTTCAGGGGGGTGCAGATACCTGTCTAAGACAGGTATTTGCACCCACTTCCGGGAGTCCTCTCTGCGGGAAATCTGCGGGAAGCACGTCACTTCCCGCAGATTCCCCGTTGTGTTCTGGGAGACACTCAGCTCCCAGAACACAGGGGACCATTCAGAACGGCGCAGCGCGACTCGCGCATGCGCCGTAGGGAACCGGGCATGAAGCCGCAAGGTTTCACTTCCTGATTCCCTCACCGAGGATGGCGGTGGGGGCAGCAGAGTGACGAGCGATTGCTCGTCCTCTGCTGCGGACGTCGCTGGACTCCAGGACAGGTGAGTGTCCTAATATTAAAAGTCAGCAGCTGCTGTATTTGCAGCTGCTGGCTTTTAATATTTTTTTTTCCGCGGCACCTCCGCTTTAAAGAGGGTTGAGAAAACCTCCTGTTATTCAGGTTTTTAAGGTGTGGTTTGGCAATCGGTAGGTCTGGGAAATGGCAAGAAGGCCAAGCATTTCTGTACTTTCCTAGAGACAGAGAGAAGAATACTTAAGGTGGACTTCCCAAGAGAGTGTTAGAAGCCATGTGTAGACAGACAATTTGGTGCATTGTCCTAGTTAAGGGATTCTGAGAGTCAGGAGCAGGCAGAGCAGTCTGCAAGTATCACATTGTCTGACAGTGATGTCATACGCTTCGCCTTGTACAATCAGAGAAGGCTTTGCATTCATTCAGAAAATGCAAAGCAAGCGGCCAACCTCCTATGCTCACAATGCATCAGGTCAGTAGCTAAGCATGGGTCCCAGAAGTAAGTGGAGATCATTGGAATATCAGTGTCATCCAGAGGCATTGGCCAGTTATGGTATATACATATTTATTGCTACAAGCTGAACCAATGTAACCATGTAAAAATGTACCATACCTGGATTTAGTCTTTAAATATTGCAATGGACTCTTTACTATAAGAGCAGTGAAAATGGCAACTGTCTTGCTAAGGAAGCGGTAATAGCTGAGAGTGCTCATAATTTCCAGAAAGTTTTAGAAATCTTCCCCCATCAACATAATATATAGAGCTATGGCAATTCTTAAATTCAATAGGAGTTGGATCTAGGGATTTATCCAAACTCCAGTATGGGTAAAACACAAATTCAGTTAAGCCCTTCCCGGAGCCCTCCCTGCTTCAAAGATGGATTTTTCTTTGTCACCTATGTATGTTTTAGCCATATTTAAATTGGTCCCTCTTCGGGTTATGGTTGGGTAAATACAGGGCTTTTTTCCCCCAGAGAATAGGTGCAGGTATTCCCCCATTCTGAGACACCCAGGCAAACAATAGATCCCCGCAACAGTAGAACCCCCAGTGACAATAGACCCCCGTAGCATATCCAGTCTCAAGCACACCCCAAACCCCTTGCCATTACATACATTCAGTGCTGGAGGTGCTGGAACTGCATTCCACCATGTTCCAGCTGAAAAAAAGCCCTGGGTAAATATGTTGCCACTCTTCCCAACTTTCCCTCTGTAGTGCCACACGTCTTGTCTTTTAAGAGGTATTGAGTTGCAATGCTGGTGGGCATTAGTTGACATTTTCCAAACATTGACCATCTTTTATAATGCAGGTGAATGGCCATCAAATTTCCAGCAAATGTTCACAGTTTATTAACGGGGGCATGTATTATTCTGAGGTCAGCAAATTTGCTTTAAGGAGCTCTCCGTAGTGCTGAGTGTTTTTGACATTAAAAATGTTTTAATTGGGGCTTCTGCTGCTGCTGCAAAAAAATAATAATAATAATGTTTAAATTTAAAACAATATTATACCGTATGTGTCATTACATTTGTACGTGTTTATTTATTTTTGTTCACTTTTCTAATCTGTCTGCAAAGTAAACGGGTAAAGGGTCAAAAGACCAAAAAAAATGAATCCCAAGAAAGCAGGTGGGCATCTACTTGCCCTCTCCTTGCCCTCTATGGCAATTCCTCAGGCTAGCCTTACTGTATACCATGGCTTTCCAGATGTCCAAAGACGATAATGTCCAGCAGTATGGGGGCAAACACATATTATTTTGTTTATGATAAAAGCTTTAAAAACAGTTTTGCCACTTTGGACTTTGGGTCTCCATAGCAAATCATTGCAGTTTCACTAGAATAGGCAAACATATCCCACCTCAATAAATGAAACAAGGAAAAGACTCTGTGGTTTGGCAGACATGCTGGAAATTTAATATTTGGCCTGTTATAAATAGAAATGTTAAAAAATATTTTTTGATCTAGCAAGGCGCCTTGGAAATAGGGGTGCTGTGGATTTATGGTGAATGTGCTAGCAAATGTTTTATGAATATGTTCCTGGGTGTGTTCTCATTTAACAGGGGAACGAATTATGGAATAAGAAAAGATTATTATGGGAAATCATTATAGGATAAGAAGAGATGAAAACAATTCTAACAAGCAAGACGTAACAGCAAGGCCTGTGATACACCTTGCAATAAAATTTATTTGAAAAGTGTAGAAGAAAGAAAGGGACAGTGCATCTTATCTGCTCAGCACTTCGGTTTTCAGTTTTTTTCCAGGTATAACTGTACAGAAATAGGTTTCCCCAGTCACCTATGTTAGTAATCTTGTGATCTGGGAACCTCTTCTTGTGATGCATGGGAGCTATTCCCAAGCATACCCACTGCAGGCTCCTTATTGGCTATCACATTTAGACATTTTTCACAGTTACCAATCAGATTCACAGGCTTCAGGAAGTACATTTCCAATAACCTTCTGATGTTCTGTTTGGATTCTCAAAACATATACTGTAGACCCATCTCCTTCCAAAAAAAATCACATTCAACCTGATCTTAGAAGTTTGACATAATTAGTAAAACAGAAAGGTAAGAGAAAGTAAGCCCCAGCACAGGGTTTGGGAAGACTATGGAGTATTTTAAGGTCCTGCTCTATGGAATTGCAAAATTCCCAGATCACAGATAACTGGGTGAACTTTCTGTTTTATTAGTATTATTGTTTAATTGTAACACAGGTTTGGTGTTGGAGCAGAAGGCCATACAGTACAGTATGTACTGGGGTAGAACTCTGGATTTGGAATGCCATCTAAGCAAAGGAGCCTGCTGAGACAGTAAGTAATATACTACAGACAAATAAATAGCTTCAGCCCAAATATTGCATGCAAGGTTTGGGCCCCATGAAACAACACAAAGCTTGCCACCACATAGTTGAGTTACGAACACCAGAGTTACGAACGATTCCTACTTACGAACTGACTCAAATGCCAGGCACTTGTGCTCCACGCTGGTCCTGGATACCTCTGAGCACCTCCGAACACATCCAACACTGCAGTACTACATGTACTGCATGGCCAGAAGAGCCCGAGATAGCATAACAGGTGCCCGGAACATCCCACATCCAAGCACAGGTGGAAGTTACACTTACGAATGCAGTGGTCCGTCCAGAAGTTACACTTACAAATGCAGTGTTGCGACTTATGAACAACTTCGACTTACGAACAAACCTACAGTCCTTATTCTGTTCGTAACTCGGGGACTGCCTGTAGTGTGTACTGATCATGGGCAAGTATATTATATCAGACCATACATCTGAGCACGGCTTGGCAAACTGAGCACACATTAGGTAGGTTGAATGAGCAGCACAAACTAGTGGCAGCAGAAATTTTATAAGGGAGACATAGACAGAGTATTTTTATTTTAACTTTTTTTTAACAGAGGCTGTTTTTCTTTTTTTGAAGCTGGGATTTAATAAATTAACCTGTTTGTCTCTTCCAATGGAAACCCCTTTACATAAAGTATGAGGTCATGGTGGCAGGTCTATTTGAGGGTTTGATTATTACTACTTTAAAAGATAGTAAAAATTTGTGTTATTTAAGCCCTCTTCTTTTATTTAATATTACTTCACAGTGCATATTTAACCTTAATCTTAAAAACGTTGCAATATTTTAATATTTAAACATGTCCTGTAGGTCAGCTTCTAAAGGCATTTACTAACTAAATAATGTAGGCTTTTATGAGATCCAATTACCACTTATGCAAAATGAGTCATTTGTCTTAGATTTAAAAGCTTCAAAATTGACTTTAAAAGTAAAAAAAGGTGTTTCTTTATTAATTTTTGGGTTATGCGTTTTATCTGTGAAAGTGCTATAGTCAAGGCTGAAAATAGCTGTTAAGGAATTTAGTGCAAATGTCTTTTATATATATTACATGTAATATCTTAAAGCTACATACATTCAAAGAGAGCCAGCGCTATCCAAAGATGATATTTTGGCTAACACCAGTGGGCTGACGTTGGCTTTTTATTGCTTGAAATTATTATCTTTTTTCTTTTGTACTCTCTATTATATATATTAGTGAGAATTCATCATGGCAGCTTGACACCACAATGGAGCCTCAACACGTTATACAACTTGTCAGCAAACAAAGACGTTTTAGGCAGAGTTGGCCTTTGAAGGATAAAAGGCTGTGTTGCCCATGCAGCTGGAAACATCTGTTGTAATCTGATTGGTTGATTTTAACATATCTTATTTAGTTTCAAACACTTTTCTATTAAATAAACCCATGGCCATAACTCTTTGGTGAACATGTTTACTGGGATATTATGGCAACCCAGAATGGATTACCGCTCTACCCTCTTAACCCCATAGGACAGGATATCTATAAATTATTTTTCCCTTACTACCCATGGACACACATGACCACACTATCCATGTTATCAGCTGAGACCATTTGTAAGGAGGTAACTTGGTCCTCAAGAAGTACATTTATAAATCACAAAATAATTGATCCATCAGCTCTTACAACACTGGAGTTTGGAAGGACTATAATTTCTTCTAGCTACTCCAATGCTGATAAAATTGTATATTAGCAATACCACCCAACTCTGTGATCATTATATTCTATTGTACCATGATGCACCAGGAAAATGGAAAATTGTATAATTACCTGTCTCTTTATCTATCAAGGTGCAGTAAAAATCCAACTCTTTACACTTGTATACTTTATACTGTTTGATTTTTACTAAAAACTGCTAACACAATCTACAAACAGCTGAAAATTGTATACTTACTATTCTGAAATTTTCCTTTCCTGGTGCATCTTCATGACAGCACACAAATTCCCTCACATGTCATGGCTTGCTTATAATAACGTGAATGTCCATGGACGGTGAGGTCAATAAAATTATAGGTACCTTTCCTAATGGGTTAAAGGGGCAAAGCATTAAGTGGCGTAGCGTGGGTTGTCAGCGCCCGGGGCAAGGCAAGTAATTTGCGCCCCCCTGACCTGCGGACTTTTAGCTCTCCCCGAGTCCTATCCCTTCCCTTCCTACAATAGTATTGACCAGCCTGATTCCTACACTGACCACTACACTACACTGACCAGGGCCAGTGCAAGGATTTTTGCCACCCTGTGTGAAACCTAATTTTTACACCCCCATTGGCTCCGCCCCTGACTATACGGTGTAGGTGGAGATTTTTGTGGCGCCTTCCAATGACCCCCCCCCCCGCCTTATAGTGGAGGTGTGCTGTGCGGTGTAGTGGAGGTGTGCTGTGCAGTGTACTGGGATTGTGATGTCCAGGATAGCATAGCTGTATGACAGGTGGGGGGAGTGGGCTGGTGTGTGGAAGTCCTGCGGATCTCATTGTTCATAGAACACACAGTAAAGCCTCGTACACACGGCCGAGATTCTCGTAGAAAAAAACATGTCGTTTTTTTCGGCGAGATTCTTGGACAAGAAAATTGTCCCGGCCGAGTGTACACACGCTCGATTCAAAGAACCCGCGGTTCTTTGAATGGAGCGTACGCGGTGACGTCATCGACTATGACGAGCATGCGCTCGTCACATTCGATGCCGTCGCCGCCATCTTGGTATACCCTATCTATGCCTAGGAAGCTACCGCGCATGCGTCAAAGTCATTTCGAGCATGCGCGGGCTTCCCGGCGAAAAGGTAAGTGTACACACACACAATTTTCTCGTCGAGAAACAGGCTGACGAGAATCTCGACGAGAAAATAGAGAGCAGGATCTCTATTTTCTCGTCGAGATTCTTGTCGCTTTTCTTGACGAGAAACCATACACACGGACGAATTTCTCGGCAAAAAATCTCTGCCAGCAAGTTTCTTGCTGGTTTTTGCCGAGAAACTCGTTCGTGTGTACGAGGCTTAAGTGTCCATGCCTCCACCCACGTTTCTCTCCTGTCCCTGTGTGTGTTGTACCCTATTTATGGACCCCTCTCAGCTCCCATCCATGGACCCCTCATCTCATGTGACAGTCCCAGCTCCTGTTAATGTCATCTCCTACTGATTCCATGCCCCCCCCCCCCCATATGGATGTGACAATCCCAGCTCCACTGATTTCCTCCTGTCCCATTCATGTGTTTATAGAAGTGTGTCTTTCCTCTCTTCCCTCCATCTCTCCTCCAGGCTGATCCCCCTCTCCTCTCTATTCCTCTATTCTCCTCCATCCCTCCACCAGGCTGGTCCCCCTCTCCTCTCTATTCCTCTCTTCTCCTCCATCCCTCCTCCAGGCTGATCCCCCTCTCCTCTCTATTCCTCTCTTCTCCTCCATCCCTCCTCCAGGCTGATCCCCCTCTCCTCTCTATTCCTCTCTTCTCCTCCATCCCTCCTCCAGGCTGATCCCCCTCTCCTCTCTATTCCTCTCTTCTCCTCCATCCCTCCTCCAGGCTGATCCCCCTCTCCTCTCTATTCCTCTCTTCTCCTCCATCCCTCCTCCAGGCTGATCCCCATCTCCTCTCTATTCCTCTCTTCTCCTCCATCCCTCCTCCAGGCTGATCCCCCTCTCCTCTCTATTCCTCTCTTCTCCTCCATCCCTCCTCCAGGCTGATCCCCCTCTCCTCTCTATTCCTCTCTTCTCCTCCATCCCTCCTCCAGGCTGATCCCCCTCTCCTCTCTATTCCTCTCTTCTCCTCCATCCCTCCTCCAGGCTGATCCCCCTCTCCTCTCTATTCCTCTCTTCTCCTCCATCCCTCCTCCAGGCTGATCCCCCTCTCCTCTCCTCCATCCCTCCTCCAGGCTGATCCCCCTCTCCTCTCTTCTCCTCCATCCCTCCTCCAGGCTGATCCCCCTCTCCTCTCTTCTCCTCCATCTCTCCTCCAGGCTGATCCCCCTCTCCTCTCTTCTCCTCCATCTCTCCTCCAGGCTGATCCCCCTCTCCTCTCCTCCATCTCTCCTCCAGGCTGATCCCCCTCTCCTCTCCATTTCTCTCTTCTCCTCCATGCTGTGACTTTCCCTCTCCCCTCCACCCCCTGCTGCCTGTGCTCTATTCCCGGCTCCGTGCTCTCCTTCCTCCCCAGCATTGGCTCAGCCTGCCTGGAAGAGTGTCAGCGGCTGCCCTCCTCCCGATCCCCAGTACCTTGCTGGAGTAATCCGACTCGCCATGTTCGGCACCTGCTTTGCTCTGCAGCCTCTGTTCGGCGATATTCCCCGCCATCATGTTCAATCTCAGGCGCCCTGTGATTGGGCGTATGAGGTCATGTGTGGCGGCGGGGCTGGCCTATCCATGATCGCGGTAGATCCTGGAGTCCCGCCTCCACCCATGTTCAGTCTCCTGCACTCTGTGATTGGACGAAGGCGGGACTCCAGGCTCTACCGCGATCGTGGACAGGCCAGCCCCGCCGCCGCACATTACCTCATACGCCCAATCACAGGGCGCCTGAGACTGAACATGGTGACACAGGGACACAGTTCATTTAGGAGGCAGCCACTGTGATACATACTGGCGGGCGCCCCCCTAAATGTTGCGCCCGGTGCGAGGGCCCCCCTGCCCCCCCCACGCTACGCCTCTGCATTAACCCATGGTTTGCAGCCATGAACATGCACTAGGAAAGGGAAATTACAGAATGGTAAGTATACAATTTTCAGTTGTTTGTAGATTGTGTCAGCAGTTTTTAGTAAAAATCCAACATACAAGTATTAACAGAGTTGTCTTTTTACTGCACCTTGATAGATAAAGAGATTGGTCTCCCAAAAGTGACATTTCAATGAAAGATGGAGCTTACAGACTTCAAATTTTTCTTTGAGACTGAGACTCCTCCTTGTAAACTAGATCTGTTGCTAACGTCATTGAATTCTTTGGCATTCCTACCAACTTTCAAAGGTTTCCACTCTTCAAGAAATGACCTGTGCCTCACACACAGTGTTGCATTGCTGAAAGGAGAGTTGGGGAGAGTTCTGTTTGTAATTTAGAATCCAGGCATTAGTAGTTTATATGTTGGCTACTGTAAGGTTTAGGCAGGGACTTGCAACATGCAATTAAAAAAGTTTTCCCACCTGAAGTTACCAGGAACCAGCAAGAAGATTTTTGCACTGCTTGCTAAAAATTTTGTCAGCTTGTTGACTGGAGAAACATGCCCATTCTTCATTGTATCTTCATGTACGTGATCTGTATTCTGATAAGGCAGTGGGGTTAATAATTATAATGTGGCAAGCTATCCAATGTTTTTAATTTTTTTTCTTTTGCTCAGGCTAATATCCAGCATGCACTGACACATAGGCACATCTGTGTGTGTGCCAGGGGGCATCGGCGCCAAGCTGCCTAGTTAAAGGTAACCATGGTGTCAGCTAATTGCTGTATGTTCTTCAGTTTTCTCAAAACCCGTGCACCTGTGTTCCTGCTTTTGTTGACTGATCTTTCGTTGCTGAACAAGCCTCTTCCTGACCTTGCCCTTGCTCTGTGGATTTTGGATACTGACCTTGGCTTGCCTCTGTCAGAAACCATGAATCAGACCGAGACAGAAGTACAGTTAAATCACACTTGTTTAATAATAATAATAAAAAAAAAGGTAAACAGAGTAAGCGTAGTCAAATCATAGCCAGAGTTCAGTAACCGGATCGGGTAGTCAGCCAAGCCAATGTCAGAGAGCCAGAGATAAACGTAGTAGTACAGCAAGCAGGATCAGGAGCCAGAAGAAACATCAGCCGAGCAAGTCTTCAACAGGAACGCAGGAGAAAGTCTCTGTGATGTTGACCAAGGCGAAGGCAGAGAGCAAATGAACTGGAAGGCTTTAAGTAGGCAGGACTGACGAGCAGGATCAACAACAGGCCAGTCACTGTAGAGAGATAGGAGCTGGTAATTAGCTGACAGCTGAGCTGCCAGCTCAGAGAAGGAAGGGCTGAGCTCAGCCCTGACAGTCTCTGACTATTCTCTAAATCCTTCCCTGGTACTGAACTCGGCCTGCTGCTGGACCTTGCTCTGCCTGCTTCCTGACCACGCTGTTGGTTCACCATGAATGACCCTGGCTCACCTTGACTTTGTCTCTGTCCATGGTAATCACCTGCTACCAAGCTACCAACAGCAATGCTTCTGTGAGCCTTGTACTTTTGTCACAACATTCAGGGGTGTTCAGACCAGAGCTGCAAGGGAAGCCCCATTGTCAACTTGGCCTCCAACCAAGGTACGTGACAGCACTCAGTTTCTAAGACAATGGTTTTCTGTAATTGTTTAACTTCAGTGCATTAAGTATTTTCCTGCTTATTTGTTTTTTTACTGTTTGGAAGATGCAACTACTTTTGTTTCCATTGATAGCTGGTCCATACAAGGTAACCCTAAGCTATTGTTCTGTAGATCAGTTCATCCTGTGCCAAGAAGTATCTTTACAGCTCTGCTCTGAAAGATACTGATGCCAATTTGTGAGCACCAATAACTTCTGATCTGGGGCTTTCTCAGTAATAACAATAATAGCAGGCATCTGTAGATGCCTACTATTAGGTGGGATGTTTGCTTTTAAAAGGTTGAAATGGCAGACAGGTTCCCTTTAGGAAGATAATTTATAAAAAGGTCCATTGAGACTAAACACATTGCTAACATTCTGGGTAGACACTGAAAGTACACTGTAGCGATCCAGATATATCAAAGCTGGGGGAAAGACAAGTTTCAGTGCTGGTCATAGCATTGAGCAATGTATCTCCCTCATTTTATATTCTAACACAGGAAAAATTACATATTGGAATCAGATCAGTTGCTTTAGGTAAATGGATGTTTATCTAATATGGCAGTTTGTAGACCACTATCAGGATTTGAATAAATTCTGCACGTTTCCCACAGCTGAAGTAACATCGCCATAGCAACCAATGGACTTGTCAGCAAAACCTCTAGTGCATCTTAAAAATCATATTTATTGCACCTTCAACCTTAAATCTCTTAAAGGTGGTTCATGGTGTAGGAACCCTTGGCAAGCAATCAGATTTTTATTTACAAATATAAAAATCAAATCAGTGGTGGCCATTCTGACAAACCCTGCTTAGGCAATGAGAAACGGTGCTTCCATGATTACGGCTATTGTGAAATGTCACTGGAAACAAAGTTTAAGTGCTGATGTCTGGTCACCAAATGTCCATGATCTCAGTGGTCACTTTATAACATGGAAATCTCATGAACTTAGAGCAGGGGTCTCCAAATTTCTAAACAAAGGGCCTGTTTACTGTGCATCAGATTTTAGGGGGGCCGGACCACAGCCAATGGGAGTAGAAAATGTCCCAATGTCCCACCAGTGGGAGCAAACAATGTCCTATCCTTGGTATTAGGGGAATTATTAGTGCCCATCATGGGTTTTAATGGGAATAATAGTGCCCTATTATTGGTATCAGTGGGAGGAATAGCGCCATACCATTGGTGTCAGTGGGAGGAATAGTGCCCCATCCTTGGTGTCAGTGGGAAGGAATAGTGCCCCATCATTGATGTCTGTGGGAAGAACTGTTGATGTCAGTACAGGATTTATTGCCCTATTGTTGGTGTCAGTGGAAGAAATAGTGCAATTTATCAGTGGGAAAACTACCGCCCCAAGCGCCGGATAAAGGCAAGCAAAGGGCGGCATTCGCCCCCCCGGCCGCAATTTGGAGACCACTGCCCTAGAGGATAGCACTTTTTATTATTTCAGGGACTGCAGCCAAATCATGATAGAGCCCTTTTTGATTTCAAACAAGATGGTAAGCTGCGCCAATAATATTGATAATATAAATGATAATATAAAGTCCACGTCAGTCCTTAGGATGACATCGTGAGAGATGTATGAACAGATATAATATTGTCCCAAACGTACACCAATGTTAGGCAGTTAATTGAATAACAACTCAAAAAAGTCCATCAGCTGTAAATTGATCCATAAATCAAAAACGGATTCTGTTGAGTGACACCGCAGTGATTATCACAAAGTGCCCACTACCGTAATCAAATGGCCGCTTACCAAAAGGCAAGCACAAAAGCGCAATCGGCTATAACCCATCCGTGGCCTTTGGCTTGCATGCAGAGTAGTATGGCACTGTATCGCAAAAAATGGCCTGGTCATTAAGGGGCCAAATGTTTCGGGGCTGCGCTCTGCTGTCTCCGGAGAAGCCGGGTTGCATGTCCGTGTGTGACGTGGATGAGATGCTAGAATGGATCTTAGTCTCCTTTTTGATTTCAACTCATTGGAAAACCAAAGCATTAGTTAGCACCTGTGAGTAGAAAATTTACTTTTCAGACACCCACCTCTGCAGATTAATTTCGGCTGCTAAGCAATGCTTGCTCCACATTCCATTGATTGTATATCTGCATTTAGCTTTAGGTTCATTAAGCAGTTTTGACATTCTTTCCTTTTAAACCTTCAAGGAAAATAAAGGAAATATAAAGTTGCTCTTGAAAAGAAACAGTAGTCCTTGAAATCTAGCAGAGAAAAGCAGCACACCAGGATTTCTATACGGGTTTCCATCTCATGATTGTCAAGAATGTTAAGCAGAAACAGTTCTCAGAATTTAAAAAAAATGAATGTCTCCTAAAGCAAACAGAAAAGAATGCATTTTGCAATAATGCAAAATAATGCAGTCCATGAATTACAAGATTTTCTTTTTTTAGTAGGTATTTCACATTGACATTCAACAAAGGCATATGTCTTTGCCTCTTGAGCCACAGACCATTCATCTATGCCAGTTCACAAAGAGAACACCCTTGAGTAGGAAAGGGGGAGTGGAAGGTCTATTAAATTTATAAAGGACAGAATAGTTCACAGTTATGAGAAAACTTGATTTATTCATTGTTAATGTTCCCATTTAAGTCAACATGCCTATGACTAGGGAAATGCCTATGCTCCCCCACCCACTGATTATCACCTCTTTGGAGATCTACCCCTGCCCCTTCCTTTGCTGCAGCTTCTACTAAAATTCCCAGTGTTGGCTGGTGTCAGAACCTAGAAGGAGCAGAAATGTTACCCAGTTCATCATTGCATTTGTCCATTAGGCCCAAGCAATCAATCGTGGGAGGTCACTTGCTCCCTTATACCAAGATTCACCAAGTATTTTGTACTTGCTGCAATAGCGGAAGGAGCAGAGGTGGAGCAGAGGATCACTAGAGAGGTGAGTATCAGTAGGTTGAGAAAAGTAAAAAATCTGAGGAAAACGCTTGGACAGCCGCACTCCAAAAAAGGTTACATAGTTACATAGTTACATAGTTACATAGTTAGTCAGGTTGAAAAAAGACACAAGTCCATCCAGTTCAACCATAAAAAAAAAAAATATATCATGCAATCCCATATACCCAATTCTATACCCACAGTTGATCCAGAGGAAGGCAAAAAACCCCAGAAGAGCATGATCCAATTTGCTACAGCAGGGAAAAAATTCCTTCCTGATCCCCCGAGAGGCAATCGGATATTCCCCGGATCAACTTTACCTATAAATGTCAGTACCCAGTTATATTATGCACATTTAAGAAAGAATCCAGGCCCTTCTTAAAGCAATCTACTGAGCTGGCCAGAACCACCTCTGCAGGGAGTCTATTCCACATTTTCACAGCTCTTACTGTGAAAAAACCTTTCCGTATTTGGAGGTGAAATCTCTTTTCCTCTAGACGTAAAGAGTGCCCCCTTGTCCTTTGTGTTGACCGTAAAGTGAATAACTGAACACCAAGTTCACTATATGGACCCCTTATATATTTGTACATGTTGATCATATCCCCCCTAAGGCCCCTTTCACACTGAGGCGTTTTTACCGCGTTTTCGCGGTAAAAATAGCGCTGTAATAACGCCTGAAATAATCCTGCCCCAGCATTCTCAATGTGAAATTTCTGATGGCTTTCACATTGAGGCGTTTTGCTGGCTGGGCGTTGAAAAAAATCCTGCAAACAGCTTTTTTAGAGCAACTTTAGGGTGCATAAAATAGCGCTGTAAAAACGCCTATCCCCATTGAAATGAATGGGATTCGCGGTAAAAACACGGTAAAAATGCATAGGCATAAGCGTTATGTTAAAAAATAGCGCTAACGCCTATGCGTTTTTACCGCGTTCGCGCAAATTTTAGCGCGAACGCGATAAAATCGCGGTAAAAACGCATACACGTTAGCGCTATTTTTACCGCGATCGCGGTAAAAACGCGGTAAAATCGCTGTAAAATCGCGGTAAAATAGAGGTACAAAATCCCATAATTTTTGAGCGTTTTTTCAACGCCTCAGTGTGAAAGGGGCCTTAATCTCCTCTTCTCAAGAGAGAATAAATTCAGTTCCTCTAATCTCTCCTCATAGCTGAGCTCCTCCATGCCTCTTATCAGTTTGGTTGCCCTTCTCTGCACTTTCTGCAGTTCCCCAATATCCTTTTTGAGAACTGGGGCCCAAAACTGAACTGCATATTCCAGATGAGGTCTTACTAATGATTTGAACAGGGGCAAAATGATATCTCTCTCTCTGGAGTCCATACCTCTCTTAATACAAGAAAGACTTTGCTCGCATTGGAAACCGCAGCTTGGCATTGCATGCCATTATTGAGCTTATGATCTACCAAAACCCCCAGATCCTTCTCCACTACGGATCCCCCCAGTTGTACTCCCCCTAGTATGTATGATGCATTCATATTCTTAGCCCCAAAGTGCATAACTTTACATTTATCAACATTAAACCTCATCTGCCACAAAGTCGCCCAATTAGACAGAGCATTGAGGTCGGCTTGTAAATTGGCGACATCCTGTAAGGACGTTATTCCACTGCATAGCTTAGTGTCATCTGCAAAGACAGAAATGTTACTTTTGATCTCAGACCCAATATCATTTATAAACATATTAAAAAGTAAGGGTCCCAGCACTGAACCTTGGGGTACACCACTGATAACTTTGGACCATTCAGAGTAAGAATCATTAACCACTACTCTCTGAATTCTGTCTTTTAGCCAGTTTTCTATCCATTTACAAACTGATATTTCCAATCCTGTAGACTTTACCTTACACATGAGCCGTGTGTGGGGAACTGTATCAAACGCTTTTGCAAAATCCAAGTATACCACGTCCACAGCCACCCCTTTGTCCAAGGTCTTACTTACCTCTTCATAAAAAGAAATCAGGTTTGTCTGACAACTTCTGTCTTTCATGAATCCATGCTGTCTGTTGCTTAAATAGTTTTTTTTCCAGCAAGAACTCATCTATGTGGTCTTTTATTAATCTCTCCAGTATTTTCCCAACTATAGAAGTTAAATTAACAGGTCTATAGTTACTTGGTAAAGACTTAATTCCCTTTTTAAATATAGGCACCACATTGGCCCTGCGCCAATCCAGTGGTACTATTCCTGTCATTAATGAGTCCCTAAAAATTAAATACAATGGCTTTGAAATTACAGAGCTCAATTCTTTTAGGATCCGTGGGTGTATGCCATCTGGTCCAGGTGCTTTATCCACCTTTATTCCATCTAAATATTTCTGGACCATATCACTTTTGAGCCATTGTGGATTTGGGGCTGTGTCACTACCACCCCCATTTTGGACATGAGCTCCCCCATGCTCCTTTGTATACACAGAACTGAAGAAAGTATTTAATAAATTAGCCTTCTCTTTGTCCCCAGTCACCCACTCTAGATTATTTTGTAAAGGGCCTACATGCTCAGACTTGACCTTTTTACTATTAATATATTTGAAGAATTTTTTGGGGTTTGTGCTACTATCTTTTGCAATCTGTCGTTCATTTTGAATTTTTGCATCCTTGATTTCCTTTTTACATATCCTGTTATATTCTTTGTAACATTTAAATGACACTAGTGTTCCCTCATTTTTATATTTTTTAAAAGCTCTTTTCTTATAGTTTATAGCTTTTTTAACTTTGGCAGTGAGCCACATAGGTTTTATTTTTAGCCTTTTAAACTTATTGCCCATGGGAATATACTTTGCAGTGAGTTCACAAACAGTCTTTTTGAAGAATTCCCATTTCTGTTCTGTGCCCATTGATGCCAATATTCTTTCCCAGTTTAAGTCCTGGAGAGCAGCGCTCATCCTTGGAAAATTTGCTCTCTTGAAATTAAGTGTTTTTATCTTTCCTGTATGTGATTTTTGCTTACAACTAACATCAAATGAAATCATGTTATGGTCACTGCTACCCAGGTGTTCCTTTATCTGAACATTAGTAATACGCTCTGCATGGTTTGAGATTACCAGGTCCAACAGAGCATCATTCCTAGTTGGGGCCTCAATAAACTGGACCATAAAATTGTCCTGCAATAGGTTTATAAATTTTTGCCCTTTAACTGTCCCAGCAGTTCCATTACTCCAGTCAATTTCTGGGTAGTTAAAATCCCCCATTATTATCACCGTCCCAGCCCTTGCAGCCCTTTCCATCTGTGCAAGGAGCTGAGTCTCTAACTCCTCATTAACATTGGGTGGTCTATAACAAACTCCAATGATTAACTTTGAACTACGCACATCTGTATGCAGTTCCACCCATAATGCTTCAGACTCATCACACTCTCCATCCACCAGGTCCTCTTTCACACTCGCTTTGAGATCACTTCTCACATAGGGACAGACCCCTCCACCCTTCCTTTTTACCCTGTCTTTCCGAAAGAGTGCATAGCCAGGAATATTAATAGCCCAGTCATGTGAGGAATGAAGCCAAGTTTCAGCAATACCGATTACATCATAGCTCTCCTCATGCACCAGAGCTTCCAACTCACCTATTTTGCTTGGCAGACTTCTGGCGTTGGTGAACAGACACTTTAATGCATTAATATATTTTGACCGGTCACATACTATCCTCTTGGGTGTTCCCAGATTGCAACTAGGACTTGCTACTATACTTACCTTGGGTTTATGTGCTTTGGTTACCCTACCACTAATGCCCCTAATACTACCCTTTAGAATATGTTCCCCGCTGACTCTCACTATCTCTGGACCCTCCCCCCCGTCACCATAGCTATGATTAAACACTGAATCGCAGTGCGAAACGTCAGCTCATACTTGCTGTTTTTTTTTGTTTTTTTTGCTGTGGCATGTTATCTGTGCTTTTGTTTTAAATAAAATAACCTTTTTTGGAGTGCGGCTGTCCAAGCGTTTTCCTCAGATTTTTTGCATTGTCATATGCATTGCCTGCACCCACGGCTCTGGATCTTGTGAATGAGTCACCAGTCACATCTGAGCGGTAACTCTCTCCTTCAGGTTGAGAAAAGTGGTGGCTTCAAATAGGACATTATATTTTCCTTGGATGGGCAAACTTAGTTCCACTTTAAGACGTTCTCCATAGAAGACTCAATGGAACCGCTTGCAGGTAAGTGAAAAATAAAAGGCGGAAAGATTTTCCATTCATTAGCCTTGTATAGTTTCTTTTGTTTCAATTCTCCTGCACAGGTACCACTGTGTACACTATAACTACTTTAGAGCTTATTTCCCCAATTTATTGTAGCTTTTAAATTCCACATATCCTGAATTTTCTTTTCATCCCTGGAGATAGACTTTATACTGCTGATTAAGGCAAAATCGAAACCTTGAGAAATTGCTTTTCTTCCGTAACAGCAGCTGCATATTTTTCTGTTTGTTTGTTTTCCTATCAGTTGATATGCCATAAGAAACAAATGATTTGCTTTTATTTACCCCATTGTATTCAGTTGTTGGCTGGCTTCATTTTCTCAGTGCAAAAGTCATAATATGTTGCGTATCTCTTGGTCCCTTTTTCTAGATGACAAATTTTTCTAGCGAGGATGGTATTGAGATTTGTTAGTTTAGGTGTGCAATGTATCCTAATGCGGAGCATACACACGGTCAGAATTTCCAACAACAAAAGTTCGATGTGAGCTTGTTGTCGGAAAATCCGACCGTGTGTAGGCTCCATCGGACATTTGCTGTCGGAAGTTCCGACAACAAAAATTTGGGAGCTGGTTCTCAAATTTTCCGACAACAAAAATTGTTGTCGGAAATTACGACCGTGTGTACACAATTCAACGCACAAAAATTCTACGCATGCTCAGAATCAATTTGACGCATGTTAGGAATTATTGAACTTAATTTTTCTTGGCTCGTCGTAGTGTTGTACGTCACCGCGTTCTTGACGTTTGCAATTCTTGACAACATTTGTGTGACCGTGTGTATGCAAGACAAGTTTGAGCGAAAATCCGTCGGAAAAAAATGCATGGTTTTGTTGTCGGAATGTCCAATCGTCTGTACGCGGCATAACAGTTAGGCCAATATAGAGTTTACTTTGCAGTAATGGTGATAATACATAATACATAAAAGGGTTTGTTTACACGAATATCAGATGCATACCTCTTAAACTTTAAATTCAAAGTGAGGTTTATTAAACCTTGCGCACGATCCACTATCAAGCTTGCAAAGTTTAGATATACCGCTTATCTTTCTGGCATTCAAAGTATATGGAGGCTAACAAGCATGAGGCGCTTTGACCCATTCTTATGCAGGGTAACAACTAATTAGTCTCTGACATGGCTAAAACAATTATCAATCCTAGGCCCTCTCTTTCAGCTTAAAATAATGACTATAACGGGCCATGATAGATTTTCTGTGTACAAATAAATCAACAGATAATCAATAAACAAGATTGACAATGCCACTAGAAGGAGGGTGGAGGATTCTTTGCATGTCCTTCAAGAGACTCCTATTATACAGTGGAACCTCTGGCCATTGCTCTCAGGTCATCTGACCAGGTGAGGGGCTTTAGAAGAGGGGACTTGGAAGAAAAAGTTGCATTAAATGCAGACGACCTCTTGCTCTTCCTCAGAGACACACAGGACTCCCTTCGGGAAGCAATGAACAATGTTGACAGATTTGGCCAAGTATCTGGATTAAAAATAAATTGGGCAAAATACAGTTTGTTACCAGTTGACCCTTTGGGAGGTTCCCTGTAAGGATGAGCCGAACACCCCTTAGTTCGGTTCGCACCAGAACTTGTGAACAGGCAATAAATTAGTTTGAACATCTGAACACCGTTAAAGTCTATGGGACTCGAACATGAAAAATCTAAAGTGCTAATTTTAAAGGCTAATATGCAAGTTATTGTCATAAAAAGTGTTTGGGGACCCGGGTCCTGCTGGTAATCCACTCTCGGTATCCTGCGATGGGTGATCTCCTCTCTGGGGTCCAGCAATTGATGATCTCTCCTCTCCAGGGTCCAGGCTCCAACGATGATGTCCAGCGCAGCCAGGAACAGCACTCTTCACCGGAGCAGAGACACCCCGGGAATGACGCGGCTTCAGTCAGTGACAGCTCTTAAGTAGCTGAGGGTGGGACCACCCGTCACGTGACCCCGTCCCCCTCTGACGCAAGGGGAAACCCGGGCTTCCCCAGTGACGTGCGGGTGACCCTGCCCCCCTCTGATGCAACGGAAACCTGCGTTACATCAGAAGGGGCGGGGTCACCCGCACGTCACTGGGGAAGCCCGGGTTTCCCCTTGCGTCTGAGGGAGACGGGGTCACAAGACGGGTGGCCCCACCCTCAGCTACTTAAGAGCTGTCACTGGCTGAAGCTGCGTCATTCCCAGGGTGTCTCCGCTCCGGTGAAGAGTGCTGTTCCTCGCTGCACTGGACGTCATCGTTGGAGCCTGGACCCCGGAGAGATCATTCATCGCTGGACCCCGGAGAGGAGATCACCCATCGCAGGATACTGAGAGTGGATTCTTTTTTTATTTATTTTTTATTTTTAATAAAGGACTTTTCCCAACGGTGTCTGTTTTTTTCCTTTTTACAATTTCTTTGTGAAATGGTAGGGGTACAATGTACCCCTTACCAATTCACATAGGGGGGGGCGGGATCTGATCTGATCAGATTCCGATAAGCCCCCCACCCGCAGACCCCCACAACCACCGGGCAAGGGTTGTGGGGATGAGGCCCTTGTCCCCATCAACATGGGGACATGGTGCTTTGAGGGGTCACAGACCCCCAAAGCATCCTCCCCATGTTGAGGGCATGTGGCCTGGTACGGTTCAGCAGGGGGGGGGCGCTCTCTTCTCGTCCCCCACTCTTTTCCTGCGGCCTGCCAGGTTCTGTGCTCAGATAAAGGGTCTTGTATGGATTTTTGGGGGGAACTCCACACAATTTTTTTCTTTAATTTGGCATGGAGTTCCCCTTAAAATCCATACCAGACCTGAAGGGTCTGGTATGGATATTTGGGGGGAACCCCAAGTCATTTTGTTTTTAAATTTTACGCAGGGTTCCCCTTAATATCCATACCAGACCTGAAGGGCCTGGTAATTGAATTTGGGGGGACCCCACGCATTTTTTTTTTATCAATGACTTTTCTCTGTATTGCCGGGAGCCGACAATTCATTATAGCCGCGAGTGCTTTTAAATGACTTTTTTTCCTTCAGAAATTACATTTTGTGCAGGGACAGTTCTAAGCACGGGAAACAAGCGCTGCTTTACAGGCATACTATACACACCCCCTAGGTATGCATTGGAGTAACAGTTCAGGGGAAGGACTTTAGAATGGAGCATAATTCCCGTACTTAAAAAATAAATCAACGCAGACTCAGGGAAAGGTTTAATTTCAAAAGTATACCCACATATTAATAATGGGAGACTGAGTGGGTTAGAACCCCCTTTGTATAAGAGGAAATGGGAAAGAGATGTAGGAGATATTTCTGAGTCACAGTGGAAAAGAATCCTTGAATAACGAAAGACAAACAAATACTCCTGCGCACAAGTGGAATACCGGACAGTTTGAAAGTGAACAAATGGATGACACTTGGCTTTGCTGCCTTCACAGATAGGGGTATCCTAGTGGTAAATAACAAGAAAAGAAAAAGAAAGGCGCACCAGCCTCGTGCATTACCGTTGGATAAATTTATTATAGCGAATAAAAGAATCCTACTTACAAACAAACGAAAAAGCTGAGCTCTGAGGAAGAAGACTCGTCTTCGAAACGCGTCAGCCAGCAGTGATCTTTGTCAATCCCTCCGTGACCGATTCGAGTGGATTCGTTTTGGACGCATTGCTGCGCCTCTGTGGTTCCTTGTAAACGCATGGCTTTTTCGTTTGTTTGTAAGTAGGATTCTTTTTTTCGCTATAATAAATTTATCCAACGGTATTGCACGAAAAGAATCCTTGAACTGGCCCCAGTAGTCTCTTTGTCGCCCTCACAGAGGATGTCACATCTGTTTCTACTGTACAGAACCTATTATACCCCCTACAGACTTTTCCAATTTGGCCGTCGTCCAGACCCTAGCTGCCCCAGATGTGGGGAAATGGAGGGGGACTTACTCCATATGTTTTGGAGATGTCCGAAGCTTTTCCGGTACTGGACTTAGGTGGGGAAAATCATTGACAGGGTTTTTGGAACATCTATTGAGATGGAACCGAAACAATTGCCTTTTGGGATTAGTGGGGGAGTCGGGTAAATTAGTAAGCACCCAAGTAGCAGTCATGAGATGTTTATTTCAGGCAAGGATTTTAATTGCCCGAAGATGGCAGTCAGCATTACCACCGTCTAGTGAGGAATGGTGAAATAACATGAATTGGGTAATCCTTAAAGAGAAGTCAATATATATTAAGCAAGGTGTGCCAATGAAATATGACATGATCTGAAAACCCTGGTGGGAAGCAAGAGGGATTCGTTTGTAAATCCCAATAAGCACAAAAAAACATTTAAAATATGTGTAACGGCCCAAGAGAAACAAGATTGTGAGAGTGGACGATGTGGGAATGAGTGAGAAGTATGAAGGTGTGAAAGAGAAGTGTGTGTGGTGGAGAACCTTATTATTCAATACAAACACATACAGATAACCCTATGAGAGACCCACCCTAGGTACTACCCCAAGATCATTCAGAATATATAGGGTTTACTAATTGTGAGAACAGGGTTGGAGGGTTGGGACATCATGGGGAAGTCTGTTTTTAACCTTTTGTAAAACTGTGAAAAAAAACTCAATAAAGAAAATAAAGTAAAAAAATAAATAAGAGCTGCTGAGTGCACATGCGCGCGGCGTCGGGAGTGGACATGTTCTGACCGAGCTCCACTCATCGCCGGACTTTCCACAGCCACCGTTAATGTATCGGGAGCCTCTCACACCAGCTTGGGCTTACGATTGCATTATGTAGCCAAGAGCTACAGGGATGACCAGAAAGAACCAGCCGCACCCTCAAAATACAGCCCGCCCGGAGCGACCTCCACCAGCAGCACAGCAAGCCTCTCCTTCCAAGATGGCGCAGAGCCAGAAAGGTATGGGACACGGGACCCGGGCTTCACATGGCACAGCCCTTTCCCACACTACAGCTGCCGACCAGCAGACATCCACAAATGTTGCAGCCACCTCATGCTCCAGCCGACAGCCATATCCATTTTCCTTTCAGTCTTAGGATGAGACGACGCCACCGCACAGGGGTGAGCACTGGACTTGTGCACAACGGAAACATTTTTTTAGTTTCGGTTAGTTTATTTTCGGTCTTGTTGATTCGTAATCGTTCGTAATTTTGCTAGACGGGATTTTTCGTGTTCGGACTAATTCGTATTTTCGCAAGCGATATTTTTCGTTGAATCGTAATGATTCGTATTAATGTAAGACTTATTTTTAGTTGATTTATAATTCGTACTTTCGGTGGAGTACATTGTTTTTCGTTGATTCTGGACACAACTCCTACTTTCGTAACTTTTTTTGGGTTCGTTGATTTGTAATTTTCCGTGTCTCTCTCACAACGACGCTGCCTATTATGCCTAATGTGCTTCGAATGGATTTGTACTTTTCTAAATACATAGCGGTTATTTGTAACGATTCAAAATCTCGTATTTTACTTTCGTTTTTTACATGCGGCTATAGCCTCCGCCCCTGTACACCATTTTGAGAGGGAGTTCAGCACAGTGAG
Source organism: Rana muscosa (assembly GCA_029206835.1). Taxonomy (NCBI): domain Eukaryota; kingdom Metazoa; phylum Chordata; class Amphibia; order Anura; family Ranidae; genus Rana; species Rana muscosa. The sequence continues at coordinate 153,128,577 of CM055119.1, read as the reverse complement.
GGAGAAGCAGAGAGCAGAGCAGAGTGTTATTGTGCTTCGAATGGATTCGTACATTCGTAACTTTTTCCATAACGAATTATGCCGAAGACATTCGGGAATTTGCTATTTGCGATATAATTTATTTCGGATTCGGTTTTATTCCTAATTGCTTTGTTCGGAAATTCAAATGCTTCCGAATGTCCGAAAGTTGCTAAATTCGGACGAATTTTGATTTGTTACGAAACGAATTGCACAAGCCTAGTGAGCACCTTCAGTTTCCCCCTGTCTCTGATTATCCAGGGGAAGGCCCAGACTATGCAGGGTCCCCGGCCTCATCCATGGACAGGCATATGGCAGACTTGACAGAAGCCATCCTGAGCCAGTCCAGCTCAGTGCAGGACATAACTCAGCCCCCACCACCCGCTCCTTTCACAGGTGATGCTGCTCTATTGGCTCGCTTTCCACATTGCTCCAGCAGGAGCTATACAAAGCATGCAAGATAATAACAGAGGAAATGAAAGGAGACTTTCATAGTATAGAGGAGAGGCTAGATACTATAGAATCAAAGATGGATGGCACAGTGGAAAGGGTAAATCAGAACACCACCCTGATGTCATCCTTACAAGAACAACTAGATCAGGCCAATACAAAAATAGAAGATCTAGGAAATAGATCCAGACGCTATAATTTTCGCATACGCGGATTGCCGGAGTCGGTCAATGATTTTGAAGGTGCGGTGCATACCCTGATGCAGGACTTGATCCCTGAAAGTTCTCCGCACCACCTGGAGATTGACAGGGTTCATCGAGCTTTGACGGCCCCAAGACCTGATGGCCTCCCTAGAGATGTGATAGTGAAGCCTCACTATTACAGGATTAAGGAAAAACTCATGTCTGAGGCTAGGAGCAAGGGAGATATTCCTCTACTAGGCCACTCTGTCCAAATTTTTGTGGATATCTCCCAACTGACCATATAAAAGCGACGGTCGCTGAAGCCGCTGCTGGCACAACAAATAAACCGGCACATCAAATACCGTTGGTTCTTCCCCTTCCGTGTATCGTTTTCCCACTAGGGCAAGACACATTCTTTTGCGAACTTTCAGGATGGAGAAGAGATCCTTCTTGAGCTTGGACTGATTTCCCGGGACTCATCCACTACTCCTCAACGAGACAGGGATCGGCCGATCTCACCCATATGGTCCCAACAAGGACGCTCTTCCTCCAAACGACCCTCTCCATCAGCGGGAACATATGGATGACTCCCCATCTATTGCCTGAATTCCTCTTTTGGTCTGTATCACGATTGACGAAACCCAGATGGGTAAAAAGTCAGTGAACCCTTCATTTCAGTGTTTGAAATCTGACGGTTTTGCTTTATGTTCCTAGCTTTTCTCTCATTTTTCCTTTATTTATTTTTTCGAAATGCACAACATTTGCATTATGGTTTAGCGACATTAAGGATATTTCAGTCCCACTCCTGGGCTAGGAATAATCTATTATATAACTGTTCTTAATTCAGAGGGTCGGGTCCCTCTGACAGAGACATACCAATCCAATACACCTTTACTTATAACATAGATAAATGTTGGCTAGATGTTGTATTTCAGACACTCCCATTCTTCTTATAGCTATACGAATGGAAAGATTCCGGGGCGCGAAATGCATGCCACTTCTCGGTGAGCTTGTCCCCCTCAGTTTGTGAGAGAGACAACCTCACACTTTACCATGGAAATACTGATTTCCCTGAGGTCAACTTTCTTTATTACGCTTGGTATATTAATGTTAATAATTTACTTGCGGCCCATCGACGTACGACCACTCGGTGCGTTGCAATATATTCTTTACCTAACCTTTCTCCCTCTTTTCTCTTATATATTCTTTCAAGGTCACTCTTACTTCTCGATCCAAAGGTTTCCCCGAGGAACAATGGCATCTGGGAGGCAACAAAGGAAAACAACACCAGGCGGGTACAGTCTGTCGAACCGATATGGTGAACTCTCAATCTAACAGATTCTTAGTTTTAACCCACAATGTACAGGGCATTAATTCTCCCACAAATGGGGAGCAAATATTGTGCTTATACAGGAAACACACTTTTCTCGCCTTTCGGCACCTAAATATCTGAACCCTCACTATCCCACTTGCTACTTATCTAATGGCCTGGAGAAAAAAGGGGGAGTCGCAATTTGCATTGCTAAAAATGTTCAGTTTACCCCAGACATGGTAATTAAAGATAAAGAAGGGAGATACATCATGGTGGTTGGGAAAATACATGGACAAGTTATCTCCCTGGGTTCGTACTATGCCCCTAATGCGGGTCAGATAAAAAAATTTGAGATGATGTTCTCGACATTGATACTAAAAGCTATGGGTCAGATTATCATAGGCAGAGACAGCAACGTGCCCTTGGATCAAACCATAGACAGATCTAACCCACATAAACCAGTCTTAAACATGTTCCGAAACAGGGTTGTAAATTGGCTCGGTTGTTACACTCCTATGATCTTATAGATACATGGAGAGATCTTCAACCTACAACTAGGGGCTACACACATTATTCCAAAGTATATAAGACGTACTCTAGAATAGATCATCTATTTACTCCTTCGCAAACACTACCATTAATTAAATCAGCTAAGATACTGACAGCGTCATGGTCAGACCATTCGCCAGTACAAATTTCCCTTTCTGACCTGAAGACTAAACCAAAACCCTCTGCGTGGCGCCTCAATGCTGCCTTGCTAAATGATCCTGTCGTCTTTAGCGAAATATAAACGGCCATTCTCCAATAGTTTACTGAAAATCGAGCCACAGATACTTCCCCTAGCATTAATTGGGCAGCACACAAAGCCATAATTCGTGGCAAGTTGATTCAACTTGCATACAGGGCCAAACGTATGCACACGCAAACAATTCTACAACAAGAAAAGGCACTACAGGCAATTACGCGAACAAAAGGACAATCCTAAGTTAGATCTGAGGCACAAAATCGATGCAGCTCGCACAGCACTCAATATCAGTCTCACCACTAAAGCAGAGAAATACCTTTGATGGTCTAGTTATAAATTTTATACGATGGGAGATAAACCTACCACCTTACTTGCTAGAAAACTATCCCCTCGCCCTTATAATCCTGCCCTCCCAAAGCTACGCTTAAGGGACGGCAAAGTGACTCAGAACCCGCACTCAGTGGTCCAAGAATTCAGTGATTATTATTCTAAATTGTACGCTACTCGGCATTCCCTGTAGCATTCGCGGATACGTTTTTTAGTGACATCCCTCTTCCTAAGGTGTCACAAGAGCATGCAGAGTTAATGAAGGAAGATTTTATGGAGGGGGAGGTCAAAGCAGCCATAAAGAGCCTGCATCCCTCGAGGTCAAAGCAGATATCAAGAGCCTGCATCCCTCGAGGGCCCCTGGTCCAGATGGATTCTCGGGTCACTATTACAGAAAATATTCAGAATTGCTGACACCCCATATCTGCTCATTCTTTAATGATCTGAAGAAAGGCTCCTCCTTGGCCAGTCATAAAAATTCAGCGCTTATCTACGTTATTCCCAAACCCGGGAAAGATCATGGGGACTGTGCCAACTATCGCCCAATTTCGCTTATCAACGTGGATCTCAAGTTGATGACTAAATGTTTAGCAAATCGAATACTTTTCTGTCAAGCTATATCCATCCAGACCAGGTGGGGTTTGTGCCCACACGCCAGGCTCCAGATCAGACCCGTAGAATAATAGACCTAATATCTGTGGTGCAGTCCAATTGGAAAGCTATGTTGTTGTCCCTAGATCTCTGTAAGTCATTTGATTCTTTATCATGGGAATATTTATTTTATGTCCTAAAGGGTTAAGGATTTGGCCCTCGGTTTTTGACGGTTCTTCGAACCCTCTATAGCGGGCCCACAGCTAGGATACTGGTGAAGGGCTATAGCTCACATCAAATAGACATCCATAGAGGATCACGACAAGGGTGCCCCTATCCCCTATTTTATTTATATTGGCCCTGGAACCCCTGCCTATCAAACATAGGAACCACACAGACAACAAAAGAATACATTGTTGAGATTTGGAGCACAAGTGTGCTCTTTTTGCAGATGACATTCTCTTACTGCTCTCCTCCCCAGTCACTTCACTCCCAAATCTTATCCATTTAATGCGCCACTTCTCCATTATCTCAGACCTCACTATTAATTACACTAAATCAGTTGCCCTGAACCTTTCTTTGGAAGCAGACACAGTTACACAATTGCAGAACTCATTCCCTTCCAAATGGCAAATTAAGGCCCTCCAATATTTGGAAATTCTTCTGACTCCCACTATAGATATTCTATATCAGACAAACTATCCCCCATTATATAAAAAGATGGTAGCAGCCCTTCAATGATGGGAACACAATCCAACGTCATGGTTTGGCAGATTGTACACAGTTAAGATGAATCTTTGGCCTAGGCTGTTATACTTATTTAGAACATTGCCTATCCAGATTTGCATGCCAGACCTACATAAATTTCAAAATAAGGTTCTGAAATTTATTTGGTGGAACAAGAGACCTTGAGTGAATAAACTAAAGCCCTGTACACACGATCGGATTTCCTATGGATTCTAATCCGATAGATTTTTCCATCGGAAATCCAATGAAGCTGACTTCCATCAGTCTTGCCTACACACCATCAGTCAAAAATCCGACCGCCCCAAACGGCGTGACGTAAAACACTCCGACAAGCCGAGAAAAATTAAGTTCAATGCTTCTGAGCATGCGTCGACTTGATTCTGAGCATGCGTGGGTTTTTTGTCCGATGGAGTTCCACACAGACGATCAGAATTTGCTAGCGTTTTTTTTCCCATCGGAACAAATTTAAAACATGTTCTATTTTTTCTCACCGATGGAAAAAAGACCGATGGGGCCCATACACAATCGGTTTGTCCGATGAGAAAAGTCCATCGGACTGTTTTCATTGGTAAAACCGATCATGTGTACACTGCATAACCCTTTACACACCAAAGCTACGGGGTGGCCTGTGTGTCCCGGACCTAGCTACATACTATCGTGCAGCACAATTGGCCCAAATGATACAGTTCCACTCCTCATCGTCTCCACCTACCTGGATGAAGCTTGAATCTTCCTTACATCCAACAAAACCGATTAGTCATCTAATGTGGTTGCAATGAAAAGACAGGCCGGTCATGATGTGTCCGACATTGTCATTCTCTCTACATTTGTGGGACAGACTGGTAAGGTCTCACGGTTTCAAGTCACCGCATAATCCCATGGCCCCCTTGGTCCACAACCCAGCATTCACTCCAGGTCTTCACCACCCACACTTTTAATTGGTGGACTAATAAGGGTCTGAAAAAAAAAGGTGCCTGTGCGCCTCCCACTAGGTATTGCTACACTAAAATAATAATAAGTGCAAAGTGCTAAAATATATAAGACATACAGCAGCTGACATCTAGAATGCAACCAACATACACAAATAAATTCAAAATATTGAAGCAGCGCTAAATGTCAATAAATATGGTAAAAGTGCTACAAATGTGCTAAAACAGCAAATAATGCAAAAAACTAATAAAGGTGCTAATTAAAACTATAATATGTATTAACTATTATATAATATTAATAAAGTGCAAAAATGCAAATCTTCATAAGTCCCAAAAATTATTACGCAAAAAAGTCCAAACAATCACTGAATAAATAAAGTGCTAATTTTCCAAAAATATCAACAGCCAAAAGCAGGGAGGGAGAAAAAAAGACAGGTGTGGGAATCCAACTCGTCACATAAGAAACAAGGGGGGTCAGTAGGGAATCGATAAGCATACACAATCCTCCCCCATAGACGCTAGCCTCTCACCTTACTGCTGGACCCCAAGGGGTCAGATACAGCCTCAAAGGATCTCCACTGCTCCGGATTAGTGATGAGCCGAACACCCCCGGGTTCGGTTCGCACCAAAACCCGCGAACGGACCGAAAGTTCGTACGAACATTAGAACCCTATTAAATACAATGGATGCGAACGTTCGAATTCTAAAGTGCTAATTATAACGACTATTATGCATGTTATTGTCCTAAAAAGGGTTTGGGAACCCGGGTTCTGCACCAGGGGACATGTATCAATGCAAAAAGAAGTTTTAAAAACGGTCGTTTTTCGGGAGCAGTCATTTTAATGATGCATAAAGTGAAAAAAAAAAAGTCAAATATTCCTTTAAATATCGTACCTGGGGGGTGTCTAAAGTATGCCTGTGAAGTGCCACGTGTTTCCCGTGTTTAGAACTGTCCCTGCACAAAATGACACTTCTAAAGGAAAAAAAAGCCATTTAAAACTGCTTGCGGCTTTAATGTAATGTCTGGTCCCGGTAATATGGATGAAAATCTTTAAGAAAAATGGCATAGCTACCCCATGACCCCCCCCCCCCTACCCCAGCCCATTACCAGCCCCTTTGGGTCTTGTATGGCTATTAAGGGGAACCCCGCACATAAAATAAAAAAGGCCCTATATACTCTGAACAGCCGTATACAGGCGGTGCATACAAGACAGGGACTGTAGGTTTGTTCTTATGTAGAATCTGTTTGTAATTTTGAACAGGTACATTGTTTAAGTGTAGCTCCAGCCCAAAAATCTATTTTTAAACTTTTTGGAAAACATAGGTAAGGGTTATCACCCCTGTAACATTTGTTTTGCTGTCTGTGCCCCTGTTCAGAACATTTCACCTCACTTTCCGTCCCAATGACAACTGTTTTTGAAATGTGGTGTTTTTATTGAAACAAGGATTGGTGATAAACCATCAGTACAGAGGAGACACCTTTCTCCCATATTAATTCTTACAGGAGAGAATTTTCCTTCCTAGGGGTAGATTTCCTCTCACTTCCTGTTGTCTTCTTGCATTTGCAAGTAGGAGTCGTTTGTAAGTTGGATGTTTGAAAGTAGGGACCTGCCGTATATACTCTGCAGAAATAGGCCCCTTAGTTGTTGGTGTTGGCACAACACTGTAAGCACTCACAGTTACTCTTGGTTGGTGCTGGAACGCCCTGCTGTCAACTATTATATCAGGAATTGTAATTACATATAATTGTTGAACAGTGGTAGTAAAAATTGGGCCTTTGATGGTGGTGCTGGTGCCACAACACTGTAAGCCCTGACAGTTACTCTTGGTGGGTGCAGCAATGGGCCCTGCTGTGAATTATTAGATCAAGAATTGTAATTGCATGCCCCTGTTGAACAGGGGCTGAAAAATTGGGCCTTTCGTGGTGGTGGTGGTGGTGGTGGTGTTGCCACAACACTGTAAGCCCTCAGAGTTACTCTTGGTGGGTGCAGGAATGGGCCCTGCTGTGAATTATTAGATCAAGAATTGTAATTACATGCCCCTTTTGAACAGGGGCTGAAAAATTGGGCCTTTCGTGGTGGTGGTGGTGGTGGCGTTGCCACAACACTGTAAGCCCTCAGAGTTTTCTTGGTGGGTGCAGCAATGGGCCCTGCTGTGAATTATTAGATCAAGAATTGTAATTACATGCCCCTGTTGAACAGGGGCTGAAAAATTGGGCCTTAGGCACTGGTGGCACAACACTGCAACCCCTCACAGATACTGTACTTGGAGCACAGCAATGAGCCCTGTTGCAAAGTATTGCTTCAAAAATTGTAATTACACGCCCCTGTTAAACAGGGGCTGAAAAATTGGGCCTTAGGCACTGGTGGCACAACACTGCAACCCCTCACAGATACTGTACTTGGAGCACAGCAATGAGCCCTGTTGCAAAGTATTGCTTCAAAAATTGTAATTACACGCCCCTGTTAAACAGGGGCTGAAAAATTGGGCGTTAGGCACTGGTGGCGGCACCCATAAACAAAAATGATCTTTCAAGCTATCATCATCAATCGTATCATTGAGGACTCGGAGGAGGAGGATAGCCAGTCAACATAACAGCACAGGCACTCAGCATCAGCATCAGTCTTGAAGGGATGTGACATGTTAAAATCAATTAGTCTGTTATATCAGCATCAGGTGTGTGGTAGCTGGTGGTGATCCAAGACTGGTTCATCTTGATGAAAGTCAGTCGATCAACCGAGTCGGTGGACAGGCGCACCCTGTGATCCGTGACAAATCCTCCAGCAGCACTGAATGTGCGTTCCGAAAGAACGCTGGATGCAGGACAGGCCAGTAGCTCAATTGCATACTGTGCAAGCTCTGGCCAGTGATCCATCCTCAAGACCCAGTAAGCCAGAGGATTTTCGGTGGGGAAGGTGTCCAAGTCTGACCTTGCCCCTAGATATTCCTGCACCATGTTTATCAGACGCTGGCGATGGTTGCTGGAACCGATCATACTTTGGGGCTGCGGACTAAAGAATTGTCTGAACGCATCGGTCAGACGGCCACCTTCCCCACCGCTCCTTCTTTGACTGGCCGAAGCCTCAGCAACTCGTTGTCCAGGACCAGGAGTTTGTAACCTCCCAGTCTCTGGGAACGCGTTGCACAGACCTTTCTGCAAGGCCTCCCGGAGTTGTCTCATCCTCTGCTCCCTCTGCGACGGTAACATAAGTTCCGCAACCTTACCCTTGTACCGTGGATCAAGGAGAGTGGCCAGCCAGTAATGGTCCCTCTCCTTGATCCGAAGAATACGAGGATCCTTCCGCAGACTTTGCAGGATCAGGGAGGCCATGCAGCGTAGGTTAGCTGAGGCATTCGGTCCGGAGTCCTCTGGGTCACTAAGGACGACATGATCCGCAGCCACCTCCTCCCAGCCACGTACAAGTCCACGGGTTTCTTGGGACTGTAAATCATCCCTAAAAGACTGCTGCTGTTGATGCTGCTGAGTGCCAGGCTCCACCTCCATGCTGACACAATCTTCCTCCTCCTCCTCGTCCTCTTCCTGTGCGATGGGTGGGACAGAAGGAACACTGTCTGGGTAAAGGGGGCCTTGAGAGGCAAGGAAGTCCTCCTCTTCCTGCCTCTGTTCTGCCTCAAGTGCCCTGTCCATTATTCCATGCAGCGTGTGCTCCAACAGGTGGACAAGAGGTACAGTGTCACTGATGCATGCACTGTCACTGCTCACCATCCTCGTGGCCTCCTCAAATGGTGCCAGGACAGTGCATGCATCCCTGATCATGCCCCACTGGCGTGGAGAAAAAAAACCAAGCTCCCCTGACCCTGTCCTGGTGCCGTAGTCGCACAGGTACTCATTGATGGCCCTCTGCTGCGTGTGCAGCCGCTGCAGCATGGCCAACGTTGAGTTCCACCTGGTGGGCATGTCACATATAAGGCGGTTCTTGGGCAGGTTCAACTCCTTTTGCAGCTCAGCCAGGCGAGCACTGGCATTATAAGATCTGCGGAAATGCACACAGACTTTCCTGGCCTGCCTCAGGACATCCTGTAAGCCCGGGTACCTGCCCAAGAACCGCTGCACCACCAGGTTAAGGACGTGAGCCACACAGGGCACATGGGTCAGTTGTCCCTGTCGGAGGGCGGAGAGGAGGTTGGTGCCATTGTCGCAAACCACCATTCCTGGCTTAAGCTGGCGTGGCGTCAACCACCTCTCGGCCTGGCCCTGCAGAGCAGACAGGACCTCTGCCCCAGTGTGGCTTCTGTCCCCCAAACACACCAGCGCAAGCACGGCATGGCATCTTTTTGCCTGCGTACTTGCGTAGCCCCTTGAACGCCTACGGAGCACCGCTGGTTCAGAGGACAAAGCACAGGAAGAGGCCATGGAGGAAGAAGAAGAGGAGGGGGTGGAGGAGAGAGGTGTGTCACAACCAGTAGTAGCATTTTGGAGGCGTGGCGGTGGAACAACCTCCAACACTACTGCACCTTGTCCTGCATCCTTCCCAGCTGCCAAAAGAGTGACCCAATGGGCCGTGAAAGAAAGGTAACGTCCCTGTCCATGCCTGCTGGACCATGAGTCAGCGGTAATATGCACCTTACCGCTGACCGCCCTGTCCAGCGAGGCCAAGACATTGCCTTCCACATGTCGGTAGAGAGCCGGAATAGCCTTCCGTGAGAAAAAGTGGCGTTTGGGAACCTGCCACTGAGGAACCGCACATTGCACAAACTCACGGAAGGGGGCCGAGTCTACCAACTGAAAAGGCAGCAGTTGAAGCGCTAGCAATTTAGCCAAGCTAGCATTCAACCGCTGGCCATGTGGATGGCTGGGAGTGAACTTCTTTCGACGGTCCAGCAGCTGGGGCAGGGAAATTTGCCTGCTAGAATCGGACGTCGGTGTACTGCTAGCAGAGTGGCCGCAAGTACTTGGCTGTGACACACCTAATTCTACACCTTCATTCCTCTCAGTGCATGTTTCAGAGAGGACTGAAGTTATAGTGGGGTTGGAGATCCCAGCTGATGCGGTGCAAGGAGAGGTCCGCTTTGTTCTTTGGTGTGGGTCTTTGAGGTAGGCTTGCCAACGAGCTGCATGGCAGGTCAACATATGTCTGGTAAGGCATGTGGTACCCAAGCGGCTGATGTTTTGGCCACGCGATATACGCTTGAGACATATGTTGCAAACAGCAGCTGTGCGATCTGATGCACTAGCCTCAAAAAAGGCCCACACCAAAGAACTTTTTGAATGACGGGCAGAGGCAGCGCCCTGCACAGGCGGAGCTCTGCGGTGTGATTCCGTCGGTGTACCAAAGGGCATCCTGCCTCGTTGGAGATGTGCCTCCTCCTCATCCTCCTCCTCCTCCTCTCTCCTATTAGGCACCCACGTGGAGTCAGTGACCTCATCATCCCCTCCCTCCTCATCACTGGAGCCAATCTGGCAGTATGCTGCAGCTGCTGGAACATGACTGCCAGATTGGTGTCCTTCTTGAGCATCCCCTCTGTCTGCTCTCACGCTACTGCCTTCCTCTAGCTGGGTTTCATCATCAGACCCTTCGAAACGCTGGGCATCCTCCTGGAGCATGTACCCAACACTGTGCTCAAACAGTTCGGGGGACTCCTCAGGAGGAGGACATGGTGGGTCTAGGGAAGGAGTGACTGATGATGAGTCTGACATTGATACCAGGGAAGAGGACGCTTTGCCAGCTGCTTTGCCAGTACCCTGAGCCTGGGTGAGAGAGGATGAGGAGGAGGAGGAGGGCTTGGTCATCCACTCTACCAAGTCTTCGGCATGATGTGGCTCAACATGTCCAGCTGCCGAAAAGAAGGACAAGCGTGTCCCATGGCCATGTGCTGATGACAATGCACCGCGTCCACGACCAGCACTGTTGCCCCCAGACACAGAGCCTGCTTGCCCTCTTTTATTGCCTCCTGACTGTCTGCCTCTCCTTGTTTGCCTTCCAGACATTGTAATGGATGGCCTGCAGGGAGATGGGAAAAAAAGCAATAAGGGCTACCTTCAGGTGTCCTTCTCTGTCCCTTTACTTAAGGATTTCTAAATCTGGTTGAGGATGATTGCTTTCGCACAGAATAGCACAATGACAATTTCCCTGACTGTCCAAAAAACAAGGATTTCAAAGATGGTTGATGAGGAATGTTTTAGCACAGTATAGCACAATCAGAATTTTCCTCACTGTCCTTCCCTGTCCCTACAAACAAGGTTTAGCACAGTAAAACACACTGACACTCTCCCTACCTATAGTTTTCTGTCCCTATAAAAAATTTTTTTTTTAAAGATGGTTGATGAGGAATGCTTTAGCACAGTATAGCACAATGAGAATTTCCCTCACTGTCCTTCCCTGTCCCTACAAACAAGGTTTAGCACAGTAAAACACACTGACACTCTCCCTACCTATAGTTTTCTGTCCCTATAATTTTTTTTTTTTTTAAAGATGGTTGATGAGGAATGCTTTAGCACAGTATAGCACAATGAGAATTTCCCTCACTGTCCTTCCCTGTCCCTACAAACAAGGTTTAGCACAGTAAAACACACTGACACTCTCCCTACCTATAGTTTTCTGCCCCTATATTTTTTTTTTTTTTAAAGATGGTTGATGAGGAATGCTTTAGCACAGTATAGCACAATGAGAATTTCCCTCACTGTCCTTCCCTGTCCCTACAAACAAGGTTTAGCACAGTAAAACACACTGACACTCTCCCTACCTATAGTTTTCTGTCCCTATAATTTTTTTTTTTTTTAAAGATGGTTGATGAGGAATGCTTTAGCACAGTATAGCACAATGAGAATTTCCCTCACTTCTCTTCCCTGTCCCTACAAACAAGGTTTAGCACAGTAAAACACACTGACACTCTCCCTACCTATAGTTTTCTGTCCCTATAAAAAAATGTTTTTTTAAAGATGGTTGATGAGGAATGCTTTAGCACAGTATAGTACAATGAGAATTTCCCTCACTGTCCTTCCCTGTCCCTACAAACAAGGTTTAGCACAGTAAAACACACTGACACTCTCCCTACCTATAGTTTTCTGTCCCTATAATTTTTTTTTTTTTTAAAGATGGTTGATGAGGAATGCTTTAGCACAGTATAGCACAATGAGAATTTCCCTCACTGTCCTTCCCTGTCCCTACAAACAAGGTTTAGCACAGTAAAACACACTGACACTCTCCCTACCTATAGTTTTCTGTCCCTATAATTTTTTTTTTTTTAAAGATGGTTGATGAGGAATGCTTTAGCACAGTATAGCACAATGAGAATTTCCCTCACTGTCCTTCCCTGTCCCTACAAACAAGGTTTAGCACAGTAATACACACTGACACTCTCCCTACCTATAGTTTTCTGTCCCTATAATTTTTTTTTTTTTAAAGATGGTTGATGAGCAGGGATGAGCCGAACACCCCCCTGTTCGGTTCGCACCAGAACCTGCGAACAGACAAAATGTTCGTGTAAACTTTAGAACCCTATTAAATACAATGGACTCGAACGTTCGAAATCTAAAGTGTTAATTATAAAGGCTAATATGCAAGTTATTGTCCTAAAAAGTGTTTGGGGACCTGGGTCCTGCCCCAGGGGACATGTATCAATGCAAAAAGAAGTTTTAAAAATGGCCGTTTTTTCGGGAGCAGTGATTTTAATAATGCTTAAAATGAAAAAATAAAAGTGAAATATTCCTTTAAATTTCGTACCTGGGGGGTGTGTATGATATGCATGTAAAGTGGCGCATGTTTCCCGTGCTTAGAACTGTCCCTGCAAAAAATGTCATTTTTGAAAGAAAAAAAATGCATTTAAAACTGACTCGCGGCTATTAATGAATTGTCGGCTCCCGGCAATACATACAAAAGTCATTGAGAAAAAAAAAAAAAAAAAGCGTGGGGGTTCCCCAGAATTCAATTACCAGGCCCTTCAGATCTGGCATGGATTTTAAGGGGAACTCCACCCCAAGTTTAAAAAAAAAATGGCGTGGAGTCCCCCTAAAAATCCATACCAGACCCCTTATCCGAGCACGCAACCTGGCCGGCCGCAGGGGAAAAGGGGGGACGAGAGAGCGGCCCCCCCTCCCTCCTGAACCGTACCAAGCCACATGCCCTCAACATGGGGAGGATGTCCCCATGTTGATGGGGACAAGGGCCTCATCCCCACAACCCTTGCCCGGTGGTTGTGGGGGTCTGCGGGCGGGGGGCTTATCGGAATCTGGAAGACCCCTTTAACAAAGGGGACCCCCAGATCCCGGCCCCCCCTATGTGAATTGGTAACGGGTACATTGTACCCCTACCATTTCACGAAGAAAGCGTAAAAAAAATGTTTAAAAAAACACACAAACACCTTGAAAAAGTCCTTTATTTAAAAAAATAAATAAATAAACATTCCAGCGGTGAAATCCAGTGTCCCGCGGCGATCCCGATGTCCAGCGCTGTCCTTCATTGGTTGTGCCTGAGCGGACCTGATGGGGAACTCCCTCTCAGTATTTTAAATGTATAGACCCGCCCCTTCTAATGTTCCCCATCAGGTCCGCTCAGCGGACGAGATGCAGAACATGAGAAGGGGCGGGTCTATACATGTATTACCAAAGTGAGAGCAGTTCCCCATCAGGTCCGCCCCCTCGGTATGTCAGACCCGCCTACGTCATTGGCTTGAGCGGGGAACTTCCTTCACTATGTAAATTTAAATTTACATAGTGAAGGAAGTTCCCCGCTCAAGCCAATGACGTAGGCGGGTCCGACATACCGAGGAGGCGGACCTGATGGGGAACTGCTCTCACTTTGGTAATACATGTATAGACCCGCCCCTTCTCATGTTCCGCATCTGGTCCGCTGAGCGGACCTGATGGGGAACTTTAGAAGGGGCGGGTCTATACATTTAAAATACTGAGAGGGAGTTCCCCATCAGGTCCGCTCAGGCACAACCAATGACGGACAGCGCTGGACATCGGGATCGCCGCGGGACACTGGATTTCACCGCTGGAATGGGTTTTTTTTTTTTTTTTTTTTTTAATAAAGGACTTTTTCAACGTGTTTGTGTGTTTTTTTAAACATTTTTTTACGCTTTCTTCGTGAAATGGTAGGGGTACAATGTACCCCTTACCAATTCACATAGGGGGGGGCCGGGATCTGGGGGTCCTCTTTGTTAAAGGGGTCTTCCAGATTCCGATAAGCCCCCCGCCCGCAGACCCCCACAACCACCGGGCAAGGGTTGTGGGGATGAGGCCCTTGTCCCCATCAACATGGGGACATCCTCCCCATGTTGAGGGCATGTGGCTTGGTACGGTTCAGGAGGGAGGGGGGGCCGCTCTCTCGTCCCCCCCTTTTCCCCTGCGGCCGGCCAGGTTGCATGCTCGGATAAGGGGTCAGGTATGGATTTTTAGGGGGACTCCACGCCATTTTTTTTTTAATTTGGGGTGGAGTTCCCCTTAAAATCCATGCCAGATCTGAAGGGCCTGGAATGGATATTTGGGGGAACCCCACGTCAATTTTTTTTTTATTTGCGGCGGGGTTCCCCTTAATATCCATTCCAGACCTGAAGGGCCTGGTAATTGAATTCTGGGGAACCCCCACGCTTTTTTTTTTTTTTTTATCAATGACTTTTGTATGTATTGCCGGGAGCCGACAATTCATTAATAGCCGCGAGTCAGTTTTAAATGCATTTTTTTCTTTCAAAAATGACATTTTTTGCAGGGACAGTTCTAAGCACGGGAAACATGCGCCACTTCACATGCATATCATACACACCCCCCAGGTACGAAATTTAAAGGAATATTTCACTTTTATTTTTTCATTTTAAGCATTATTAAAATCACTGCTCCCGAAAAAACGGCCGTTTTTAAAACTTCTTTTTGCATTGATACATGTCCCCTGGGGCAGGACCCGGGTCCCCAAACACTTTTTAGGACAATAACTTGCATATTAGCCTTTATAATTAGCACTTTAGATTTCTCCCATAGATTTTTCGAATTTGCCGCGAACACCCCAATTTGTTCGCTGTTCGGCGAACGGGCGAACAGGCAATGTTCGAGTCGAACATGAGTTCGACTCGAACTCGAAGCTCATCCCTATTGATGAGGAATGCTTTAGCACAGTATAGCACAATGACAATTTCACTCACTGCCCTTCCCTGTCCCTACAAACAAGGTTTAGCACAGTAAAACACACTGACACTCTCCCTACCTATAGTTTTCTGTCCCTATAAAAAAATGTTTTTTTAAAGATGGTTGATGAGGAATGCTTTAGCACAGTATAGCACAATGAGAATTTCCCTCACTGTCCTTCCCTGTCCCTACAAACAAGGTTTAGCACAGTAAAACACACTGACACTCTCCCTACCTATAGTTTTCTGTCCCTATAAAAAATGTTTTTTTTAAAGATGGTTGATGAGGAATGCTTTAGCACAGTATAGCACAATGAGAATTTCCCTCACTGTCCTTCCCTGTCCCTACAAACAAGGTTTAGCACAGTAAAACACACTGACACTCTCCCTACCTATAGTTTTCTGTCCCTATAAAAAATGTTTTTTTAAAGATGGTTGATGAGGAATGCTTTAGCACGGTATAGCACAATGAGAATTTCCCTCACTGCCCTTCCCTGTCCCTACAAACAAGGTTTAGCACAGTAAAACACACTGACACTCTCCCTACCTATAGTTTTCTGTCCCTATAAAAAAATGTTTTTTTTAAAGATGGTTGATGAGGAATGCTTTAGCACAGTATAGCACAATGAGAATTTCCCTCACTGTCCTTCCCTGTCCCTACAAACAAGGTTTAGCACAGTAAAACACACTGACACTCTCCCTACCTATAGTTTTCTGTCCCTATAATTTTTTTTTTTTTAAAGATGGTTGATGAGGAATGCTTTAGCACAGTATAGCACAATGAGAATTTCCCTCACTGTCCTTCCCTGTCCCTACAAACAAGGTTTAGCACAGTAAAACACACTGACACTCTCCCTACCTATAGTTTTCTGTCCCTATAAAAAAAATTATTTTTAAAGATGGTTGATGAGGAATGCATTAGCACAGTATAGCACAATGAGAATTTCCCTCACTGTCCTTCCCTGTCCCTACAAACAAGGTTTAGCACAGTAAAACACACTGACACTCTCCCTACCTATAGTTTTCTGTCCCTATAAAAAAATGTTTTTTTAAAGATGGTTGATGAGGAATGCTTTAGCACAGTATAGCACAATGAGAATTTCCCTCACTGTCCTTCCCTGTCCCTACAAACAAGGTTTAGCACAGTAAAACACACTGACACTCTCCCTACCTATAGTTTTCTGTCCCTATAATTTTTTTTTTTTTAAAGATGGTTGATGAGGAATGCTTTAGCACAGTATAGCACAATGAGAATTTCCCTCACTGTCCTTCCCTGTCCCTACAAACAAGGTTTAGCACAGTAAAACACACTGACACTCTCCCTACCTATAGTTTTCTGTCCCTATAAAAAATTTTTTTTTTAAAGATGGTTGATGAGGAATGCTTTAGCACAGTATAGCACAATGAGAATTTCCCTCACTGTCCTTCCCTGTCCCTACAAACAAGGTTTAGCACAGTAAAACACACTGACACTCTCCCTACCTATAGTTTTCTGTCCCTATAAAAAATGTTTTTTTAAAGATGGTTGATGAGGAATGCTTTAGCACAGTATAGCACAATGAGAATTTCCCTCACTGTCCTTCCCTGTCCCTACAAACAAGGTTTAGCACAGTAAAACACACTGACACTCTCCCTACCTATAGTTTTCTGTCCCTATATTTTTTTTTTTTTAAAGATGGTTGATGAGGAATGCTTTAGCACAGTATAGCACAATGAGAATTTCCCTCACTGTCCTTCCCTGTCCCTACAAACAAGGTTTAGCACAGTAAAACACACTGACACTCTCCCTACCTATAGTTTTCTGTCCCTATAAAAAATGTTTTTTTAAAGATGGTTGATGAGGAATGCTTTAGCACAGTATAGCACAATGAGAATTTCCCTCACTGTCCTTCCCTGTCCCTACAAACAAGGTTTAGCACAGTAAAACACACTGACACTCTCCCTACCTATAGTTTTCTGTCCCTATAATTTTTTTTTTTTAAAGATGGTTGATGAGGAATGCTTTAGCACAGTATAGCACAATGAGAATTTCCCTCACTGTCCTTCCCTGTCCCTACAAACAAGGTTTAGCACAGTAAAACACACTGACACTCTCCCTACCTATAGTTTTCTGTCCCTATAAAAAATGTTTTTTTAAAGATGGTTGATGAGGAATGCTTTAGCACAGTATAGCACAATGAGAATTTCCCTCACTGCCCTTCCCTGTCCCTACAAACAAGGTTTAGCACAGTAAAACACACTGACACTCTCCCTACCTATAGTTTTCTGTCCCTATAAAAAAATGTTTTTTTAAAGATGGTTGATGAGGAATGCTTTAGCACAGTATAGCACAATGAGAATTTCCCTCACTGTCCTTCCCTGTCCCTACAAACAAGGTTTAGCACAGTAAAACACACTGACACTCTCCCTACCTATAGTTTTCTGTCCCTATAATTTTTTTTTAAAGATGGTTGATGAGGAATGCTTTAGCACAGTATAGCACAATGAGAATTTCCCTCACTGTCCTTCCCTGTCCCTACAAACAAGGTTTAGCACAGTAAAACACACTGACACTCTCCCTACCTATAGTTTTCTGTCCCTATAAAAAATTTTTTTTTAAAGATGGTTGATGAGGAATGCTTTAGCACAGTATAGCACAATGAGAATTTCCCTCACTGTCCTTCCCTGTCCCTACAAACAAGGTTTAGCACAGTAAAACACACTGACACTCTCCCTACCTATAGTTTTCTGTCCCTATAAAAAATGTTTTTTTAAAGATGGTTGATGAGGAATGCTTTAGCACGGTATAGCACAATGAGAATTTCCCTCACTGCCCTTCCCTGTCCCTACAAACAAGGTTTAGCACAGTAAAACACACTGACACTCTCCCTACCTATAGTTTTCTGTCCCTATAAAAAAATGTTTTTTTTAAAGATGGTTGATGAGGAATGCTTTAGCACAGTATAGCACAAGGAGAATTTCCCTCACTGTCCTTCCCTGTCCCTACAAACAAGGTTTAGCACAGTAAAACACACTGACACTCTCCCTACCTATAGTTTTCTGTCCCTATAATTTTTTTTTTTTAAAGATGGTTGATGAGGAATGCTTTAGCACAGTATAGCACAATGAGAATTTCCCTCACTGTCCTTCCCTGTCCCTACAAACAAGGTTTAGCACAGTAAAACACACTGACACTCTCCCTACCTATAGTTTTCTGTCCCTATAAAAAAAATTATTTTTAAAGATGGTTGATGAGGAATGCATTAGCACAGTATAGCACAATGAGAATTTCCCTCACTGTCCTTCCCTGTCCCTACAAACAAGGTTTAGCACAGTAAAACACACTGACACTCTCCCTACCTATAGTTTTCTGTCCCTATAAAAAAATGTTTTTTTAAAGATGGTTGATGAGGAATGCTTTAGCACAGTATAGCACAATGAGAATTTCCCTCACTGTCCTTCCCTGTCCCTACAAACAAGGTTTAGCACAGTAAAACACACTGACACTCTCCCTACCTATAGTTTTCTGTCCCTATAATTTTTTTTTTTTTAAAGATGGTTGATGAGGAATGCTTTAGCACAGTATAGCACAATGAGAATTTCCCTCACTGTCCTTCCCTGTCCCTACAAACAAGGTTTAGCACAGTAAAACACACTGACACTCTCCCTACCTATAGTTTTCTGTCCCTATAAAAAAATTTTTTTTTAAAGATGGTTGATGAGGAATGCTTTAGCACAGTATAGCACAATGAGAATTTCCCTCACTGTCCTTCCCTGTCCCTACAAACAAGGTTTAGCACAGTAAAACACACTGACACTCTCCCTACCTATAGTTTTCTGTCCCTATAAAAAATGTTTTTTTAAAGATGGTTGATGAGGAATGCTTTAGCACAGTATAGCACAATGAGAATTTCCCTCACTGTCCTTCCCTGTCCCTACAAACAAGGTTTAGCACAGTAAAACACACTGACACTCTCCCTACCTATAGTTTTCTGTCCCTATAAATTTTTTTTTTTTTAAAGATGGTTGATGAGGAATGCTTTAGCACAGTATAGCACAATGAGAATTTCCCTCACTGTCCTTCCCTGTCCCTACAAACAAGGTTTAGCACAGTAAAACACACTGACACTCTCCCTACCTATAGTTTTCTGTCCCTATAAAAAATGTTTTTTTAAAGATGGTTGATGAGGAATGCTTTAGCACAGTATAGCACAATGAGAATTTCCCTCACTGTCCTTCCCTGTCCCTACAAACAAGGTTTAGCACAGTAAAACACACTGACACTCTCCCTACCTATAGTTTTCTGTCCCTATAATTTTTTTTTTTTAAAGATGGTTGATGAGGAATGCTTTAGCACAGTATAGCACAATGAGAATTTCCCTCACTGTCCTTCCCTGTCCCTACAAACAAGGTTTAGCACAGTAAAACACACTGACACTCTCCCTACCTATAGTTTTCTGTCCCTATAAAAAATGTTTTTTTAAAGATGGTTGATGAGGAATGCTTTAGCACAGTATAGCACAATGAGAATTTCCCTCACTGCCCTTCCCTGTCCCTACAAACAAGGTTTAGCACAGTAAAACACACTGACACTCTCCCTACCTATAGTTTTCTGTCCCTATAAAAAAATGTTTTTTTAAAGATGGTTGATGAGGAATGCTTTAGCACAGTATAGCACAATGAGAATTTCCCTCACTGTCCTTCCCTGTCCCTACAAACAAGGTTTAGCACAGTAAAACACACTGACACTCTCCCTACCTATAGTTTTCTGTCCCTAATATATTTTTTTTAAAGATGGTTGATGAGGAATGCTTTAGCACAGTATAGCACAATGAGAATTTCCCTCACTGTCCTTCCCTGTCCCTACAAACAAGGTTTAGCACAGTAAAACACACTGACACTCTCCCTACCTATAGTTTTCTGTCCCTATAAAAAATTTTTTTTTAAAGATGGTTGATGAGGAATGCTTTAGCACAGTATAGCACAATGAGAATTTCCCTCACTGTCCTTCCCTGTCCCTACAAACAAGGTTTAGCACAGTAAAACACACTGACACTCTCCCTACCTATAGTTTTCTGTCCCTATAATTTTTTTTTTTTTAAAGGTGGTTGATGAGGAATGCTTTAGCACAGTATAGCACAATGAGAATTTCCCTCACTGTCCTTCCCTGTCCCTACAAACAAGGTTTAGCACAGTAAAACACACTGACACTCTCCCTACCTATAGTTTTCTGTCCCTATAATTTTTTTTTTTTTAAAGATGGTTGATGAGGAATGCTTTAGCACAGTATAGCACAATGAGAATTTCCCTCACTGTCTTTCCCTGTCCCTACAAACAAGGTTTAGCACAGTAAAACACACTGACACTCTCCCTACCTATAGTTTTCTGTCCCTATAAAAAATGTTTTTTTAAAGATGGTTGATGAGGAATGCTTTAGCACAGTATAGCACAATGAGAATTTCCCTCACTGTCCTTCCCTGTCCCTACAAACAAGGTTTAGCACAGTAAAACACACTGACACTCTCCCTACCTATAGTTTTCTGTCCCTATAATTTTTTTTTTTTAAAGATGGTTGATGAGGAATGCTTTAGCACAGTATAGCACAATGAGAATTTCCCTCACTGTCCTTCCCTGTCCCTACAAACAAGGTTTAGCACAGTAAAACACACTGACACTCTCCCTACCTATAGTTTTCTGTCCCTATAAAAAATGTTTTTTTAAAGATGGTTGATGAGGAATGCTTTAGCACAGTATAGCACAATGAGAATTTCCCTCACTGCCCTTCCCTGTCCCTACAAACAAGGTTTAGCACAGTAAAACACACTGACACTCTCCCTACCTATAGTTTTCTGTCCCTATAAAAAACATTTTTTTTAAAGATGGTTGATGACGAATGCTTTAGCACAGTATAGCACAATGAGAATTTCCCTCACTGTCCTTCCCTGTCCCTACAAACAAGGTTTAGCACAGTAAAACACACTGACACTCTCCCTACCTATAGTTTTCTGTCCCTATAATTTTTTTTTTTTTAAAGATGGTTGATGAGGAATGCTTTAGCACAGTATAGCACAATGAGAATTTCCCTCACTGTCTTTCCCTGTCCCTACAAACAAGGTTTAGCACAGTAAAACACACTGACACTCTCCCTACCTATAGTTTTCTGTCCCTATAAAAAATGTTTTTTTAAAGATGGTTGATGAGGAATGCTTTAGCACAGTATAGCACAATGAGAATTTCCCTCACTGTCCTTCCCTGTCCCTACAAACAAGGTTTAGCACAGTAAAACACACTGACACTCTCCCTACCTATAGTTTTCTGTCCCTATAATTTTTTTTTTTTAAAGATGGTTGATGAGGAATGCTTTAGCACAGTATAGCACAATGAGAATTTCCCTCACTGTCCTTCCCTGTCCCTACAAACAAGGTTTAGCACAGTAAAACACACTGACACTCTCCCTACCTATAGTTTTCTGTCCCTATAAAAAATGTTTTTTTAAAGATGGTTGATGAGGAATGCTTTAGCACAGTATAGCACAATGAGAATTTCCCTCACTGCCCTTCCCTGTCCCTACAAACAAGGTTTAGCACAGTAAAACACACTGACACTCTCCCTACCTATAGTTTTCTGTCCCTATAAAAAAATTTTTTTTTAAAGATGGTTGATGACGAATGCTTTAGCACAGTATAGCACAATGAGAATTTCCCTCACTGTCCTTCCCTGTCCCTACAAACAAGGTTTAGCACAGTAAAACACACTGACACTCTCCCTACCTATAGTTTTCTGTCCCTATAATTTTTTTTTTTTTAAAGATGGTTGATGAGGAATGCTTTAGCACAGTATAGCACAATGAGAATTTCCCTCACTGTCCTTCCCTGTCCCTACAAACAAGGTTTAGCACAGTAAAACACACTGACACTCTCCCTACCTATAGTTTTCTGTCCCTATAATTTTTTTTTTTTTTAAAGATGGTTGATGAGGAATGCTTTAGCACAGTATAGCACAATGAGAATTTCCCTCACTGTCCTTCCCTGTCCCTACAAACAAGGTTTAGCACAGTAAAACACACTGACACTCTCCCTACCTATAGTTTTCTGTCCCTATAATTTTTTTTTTTTTAAAGATGGTTGATGAGGAATGCTTTAGCACAGTATAGCACAATGAGAATTTCCCTCACTGTCCTTCCCTGTCCCTACAAACAAGGTTTAGCACAGTAAAACACACTGACACTCTCCCTACCTATAGTTTTCTGTCCCTATAAAAATTTTTTTTTTTAAAGATGGTTGATGAGGAATGCTTTAGCACAGAATAGCACAATGAGAATTTCCCTCACTGTCCTTCCCTGTCCCTACAAACAAGGTTTAGCACAGTAAAACACACTGACACTCTCCCTACCTATAGTTTTCTGTCCCTATAAAAAATGTTTTTTTAAAGATGGTTGATGAGGAATGCTTTAGCACAGTATAGCACAATGAGAATTTCCCTCACTGTCCTTCCCTGTCCCTACAAACAAGGTTTAGCACAGTAAAACACACTGACACTCTCCCTACCTATAGTTTTCTGTCCCTATAATTTTTTTTTTTTAAAGATGGTTGATGAGGAATGCTTTAGCACAGTATAGCACAATGAGAATTTCCCTCACTGTCCTTCCCTGTCCCTACAAACAAGGTTTAGCACAGTAAAACACACTGACACTCTCCCTACCTATAGTTTTCTGTCCCAATAAAAAATGTTTTTTTAAAGATGGTTGATGAGGAATGCTTTAGCACAGTATAGCACAATGAGAATTTCCCTCACTGTCCTTCCCTGTCCCTACAAACAAGGTTTAGCACAGTAAAACACACTGACACTCTCCCTACCTATAGTTTTCTGTCCCTATAATTTTTTTTTTTTTAAAGATGGTTGATGAGGAATGCTTTAGCACAGTATAGCACAATGAGAATTTCCCTCACTGTCCTTCCCTGTCCCTACAAACAAGGTTTAGCACAGTAAAACACACTGACACTCTCCCTACCTATAGTTTTCTGTCCCTATAAAAATTTTTTTTTTTAAAGATGGTTGATGAGGAATGCTTTAGCACAGTATAGCACAATGAGAATTTCCCTCACTGTCCTTCCCTGTCCCTACAAACAAGGTTTAGCACAGTAAAACACACTGACACTCTCCCTACCTATAGTTTTATGTCCCTATAAAAAAATGTTTTTTTAAAGATGGTTGATGAGGAATGCTTTAGCACAGTATAGCACAATGAGAATTTCCCTCACTGTCCTTCCCTGTCCCTACAAACAAGGTTTAGCACAGTAAAACACACTGACACTCTCCCTACCTATAGTTTTCTGTCCCTATAATTTTTTTTTTTAAAAGATGGTTGATGAGGAATGCTTTAGCACAGTATAGCACAATGAGAATTTCCCTCACTGTCCTTCCCTGTCCCTACAAACAAGGTTTAACACAGTAAAACACACTGACACTCTCCCTACCTATAGTTTTCTGTCCCTATAAAAAATGTTTTTTTAAAGATGGTTGATGAGGAATGCTTTAGCACAGTATAGCACAATGAGAATTTCCCTCACTGTCCTTCCCTGTCCCTACAAACAAGGTTTAGCACAGTAAAACACACTGACACTCTCCCTACCTATAGTTTTCTGTCCCTATAAAAAATGTTTTTTTAAAGATGGTTGATGAGGAATGCTTTAGCACAGTATAGCACAATGAGAATTTCCCTCACTGTCCTTCCCTGTCCCTACAAACAAGGTTTAGCACAGTAAAACACACTGACACTCTCCCTACCTATAGTTTTCTGTCCCTATAAAAAATGTTTTTTTTAAAGATGGTTGATGAGGAATGCTTTAGCACAGTATAGCACAATGAGAATTTCCCTCACTGTCCTTCCCTGTCCCTACAAACAAGGTTTAGCACAGTAAAACACACTGACACTCTCCCTACCTATAGTTTTCTGTCCCTATAAAAATTTTTTTTTTTAAAGATGGTTGATGAGGAATGCTTTAGCACAGTATAGCACAATGAGAATTTCCCTCACTGTCCTTCCCTGTCCCTACAAACAAGGTTTAGCACAGTAAAACACACTGACACTCTCCCTACCTATAGTTTTATGTCCCTATAAAAAAATGTTTTTTTAAAGATGGTTGATGAGGAATGCTTTAGCACAGTATAGCACAATGAGAATTTCCCTCACTGTCCTTCCCTGTCCCTACAAACAAGGTTTAGCACAGTAAAACACACTGACACTCTCCCTACCTATAGTTTTCTGTCCCTATAATTTTTTTTTTTAAAAGATGGTTGATGAGGAATGCTTTAGCACAGTATAGCACAATGAGAATTTCCCTCACTGTC
Source organism: Rana muscosa (assembly GCA_029206835.1). Taxonomy (NCBI): domain Eukaryota; kingdom Metazoa; phylum Chordata; class Amphibia; order Anura; family Ranidae; genus Rana; species Rana muscosa. The sequence goes on along the minus strand of CM055119.1, from coordinate 153,103,866 downwards.
CTTCCCTGTCCCTACAAACAAGGTTTAACACAGTAAAACACACTGACACTCTCCCTACCTATAGTTTTCTGTCCCTATAAAAAATGTTTTTTTAAAGATGGTTGATGAGGAATGCTTTAGCACAGTATAGCACAATGAGAATTTCCCTCACTGTCCTTCCCTGTCCCTACAAACAAGGTTTAGCACAGTAAAACACACTGACACTCTCCCTACCTATAGTTTTCTGTCCCTATAAAAAATGTTTTTTTAAAGATGGTTGATGAGGAATGCTTTAGCACAGTATAGCACAATGAGAATTTCCCTCACTGTCCTTCCCTGTCCCTACAAACAAGGTTTAGCACAGTAAAACACACTGACACTCTCCCTACCTATAGTTTTCTGTCCCTATAAAAAATGTTTTTTTTAAAGATGGTTGATGAGGAATGCTTTAGCACAGTATAGCACAATGAGAATTTCCCTCACTGTCCTTCCCTGTCCCTACAAACAAGGTTTAGCACAGTAAAACACACTGACACTCTCCCTACCTATAGTTTTCTGTCCCTATAATTTTTTTTTTTTAAAGATGGTTGATGAGGAATGCTTTAGCACAGTATAGCACAATGAGAATTTCCCTCACTGTCCTTCCCTGTCCCTACAAACAAGGTTTAGCACAGTAAAACACACTGACACTCTCCCTACCTATAGTTTTCTGTCCCTATAAAAAATGTTTTTTTAAAGATGGTTGATGAGGAATGCTTTAGCACAGTATAGCACAATGAGAATTTCCCTCACTGCCCTTCCCTGTCCCTACAAACAAGGTTTAGCACAGTAAAACACACTGACATTCTCCCTACCTATAGTTTTCTGTCCCTATAAAAAAATGGTTTTTTTAAAGATGGTTGATGAGGAATGCTTTAGCACAGTATAGCACAATGAGAATTTCCCTCACTGTCCTTCCCTGTCCCTACAAACAAGGTTTAGCACAGTAAAACACACTGACACTCTCCCTACCTATAGTTTTCTGTCCCTATAAAAAAATTTTTTTTTAAAGATGGTTGATGAGGAATGCTTTAGCACAGTATAGCACAATGAGAATTTCCCTCACTGTCCTTCCCTGCCCCTACAAACAAGGTTTAGCACAGTAAAACACACTGACACTCTCCCTACCTATAGTTTTCTGTCCCTATGAAAAAATGTTTTTTTTAAAGATGGTTGATGAGGAATGCTTTAGCACAGTATAGCACAATGAGAATTTCCCTCACTGTCCTTCCCTGTCCCTACAAACAAGGTTTAGCACAGTAAAACACACTGACACTCTCCCTACCTATAGTTTTCTGTCCCTATAATTTTTTTTTTTTTAAAGATGGTTGATGAGGAATGCTTTAGCACAGTATAGCACAATGAGAATTTCCCTCACTGTCCTTCCCTGTCCCTACAAACAAGGTTTAGCACAGTAAAACACACTGACACTCTCCCTACCTATAGTTTTCTGTCCCTATAAAAAATTTTTTTTTTAAAGATGGTTGATGAGGAATGCTTTAGCACAGTATAGCACAATGAGAATTTCCCTCACTGTCCTTCCCTGCCCCTACAAACAAGGTTTAGCACAGTAAAACACACTGACACTCTCCCTACCTATAGTTTTCTGTCCCTATAAAAAAATGTTTTTTTTAAAGATGGTTGATGAGGAATGCTTTAGCACAGTATAGCACAATGAGAATTTCCCTCACTGTCCTTCCCTGTCCCTACAAACAAGGTTTAGCACAGTAAAACACACTGACACTCTCCCTACCTATAGTTTTCTGTCCCTATAATTTTTTTTTTTTTTAAAGATGGTTGATGAGGAATGCTTTAGCACAGTATAGCACAATGAGAATTTCCCTCACTGTCCTTCCCTGTCCCTACAAACAAGGTTTAGCACAGTAAAACACACTGACACTCTCCCTACCTATAGTTTTCTGTCCCTATAAAAATTTTTTTTTTTTAAAGATGGTTGATGAGGAATGCTTTAGCACAGTATAGCACAATGAGAATTTCCCTCACTGTCCTTCCCTGTCCCTACAAACAAGGTTTAGCACAGTAAAACACACTGACACTCTCCCTACCTATAGTTTTATGTCCCTATAAAAAAATGTTTTTTTAAAGATGGTTGATGAGGAATGCTTTAGCACAGTATAGCACAATGAGAATTTCCCTCACTGTCCTTCCCTGTCCCTACAAACAAGGTTTAGCACAGTAAAACACACTGACACTCTCCCTACCTATAGTTTTCTGTCCCTATAATTTTTTTTTTTTTAAAGATGGTTGATGAGGAATGCTTTAGCACAGTATAGCACAATGAGAATTTCCCTCACTGTCCTTCCCTGTCCCTACAAACAAGGTTTAGCACAGTAAAACACACTGACACTCTCCCTACCTATAGTTTTCTGTCCCTATAATTTTTTTTTTTTAAAGATGGTTGATGAGGAATGCTTTAGCACAGTATAGCACAATGAGAATTTCCCTCACTGTCCTTCCCTGTCCCTACAAACAAGGTTTAGCACAGTAAAACACACTGACACTCTCCCTACCTATAGTTTTCTGTCCCTATAAAAAATGTTTTTTTTAAAGATGGTTGATGAGGAATGCTTTAGCACAGTATAGCACAATGAGAATTTCCCTCACTGCCCTTCCCTGTCCCTACAAACAAGGTTTAGCACAGTAAAACACACTGACATTCTCCCTACCTATAGTTTTCTGTCCCTATAAAAAAATGTTTTTTTTAAAGATGGTTGATGAGGAATGCTTTAGCACAGTATAGCACAATGAGAATTTCCCTCACTGTCCTTCCCTGTCCCTACAAACAAGGTTTAGCACAGTAAAACACACTGACACTCTCCCTACCTATAGTTTTCTGTCCCTATAAAAATTTTTTTTTTTAAAGATGGTTGATGAGGAATGCTTTAGCACAGTATAGCACAATGAGAATTTCCCTCACTGTCCTTCCCTGCCCCTACAAACAAGGTTTAGCACAGTAAAACACACTGACACTCTCCCTACCTATAGTTTTCTGTCCCTATGAAAAAATGTTTTTTTTAAAGATGGTTGATGAGGAATGCTTTAGCACAGTATAGCACAATGAGAATTTCCCTCACTGTCCTTCCCTGTCCCTACAAACAAGGTTTAGCACAGTAAAACACACTGACACTCTCCCTACCTATAGTTTTCTGTCCCTATAAAAAATTTTTTTTTTAAAGATGGTTGATGAGGAATGCTTTAGCACAGTATAGCACAATGAGAATTTCCCTCACTGTCCTTCCCTGCCCCTACAAACAAGGTTTAGCACAGTAAAACACACTGACACTCTCCCTACCTATAGTTTTCTGTCCCTATAAAAAAATGTTTTTTTTAAAGATGGTTGATGAGGAATGCTTTAGCACAGTATAGCACAATGAGAATTTCCCTCACTGTCCTTCCCTGTCCCTACAAACAAGGTTTAGCACAGTAAAACACACTGACACTCTCCCTACCTATAGTTTTCTGTCCCTATAATTTTTTTTTTTTTTAAAGATGGTTGATGAGGAATGCTTTAGCACAGTATAGCACAATGAGAATTTCCCTCACTGTCCTTCCCTGTCCCTACAAACAAGGTTTAGCACAGTAAAACACACTGACACTCTCCCTACCTATAGTTTTCTGTCCCTATAAAAAAAATTTTTTTTTAAAGATGGTTGATGAGGAATGCTTTAGCACAGTATAGCACAATGAGAATTTCCCTCACTGTCCTTCCCTGTCCCTACAAACAAGGTTTAGCACAGTAAAACACACTGACACTCTCCCTACCTATAGTTTTATGTCCCTATAAAAAAATGTTTTTTTAAAGATGGTTGATGAGGAATGCTTTAGCACAGTATAGCACAATGAGAATTTCCCTCACTGTCCTTCCCTGTCCCTACAAACAAGGTTTAGCACAGTAAAACACACTGACACTCTCCCTACCTATAGTTTTCTGTCCCTATAAAAAATGTTTTTTTAAAGATGGTTGATGAGGAATGCTTTAGCACAGTATAGCACAATGAGAATTTCCCTCACTGTCCTTCCCTGTCCCTACAAACAAGGTTTAGCACAGTAAAACACACTGACACTCTCCCTACCTATAGTTTTCTGTCCCTATAAAAAATGTTTTTTTAAAGATGGTTGATGAGGAATGCTTTAGCACAGTATAGCACAATGAGAATTTCCCTCACTGTCCTTCCCTGTCCCTACAAACAAGGTTTAGCACAGTAAAACACACTGACACTCTCCCTACCTATAGTTTTCTGTCCCTATAAAAAAAAATTTTTTAAAGATGGTTGATGACGAATGCTTTAGCACAGTATAGCACAATGAGAATTTCCCTCACTGTCCTTCCCTGTCCCTACAAACAAGGTTTAGCACAGTAAAACACACTGACACTCTCCCTACCTATAGTTTTCTGTCCCTATAAAAATTTTTTTTTAAAGATGGTTGATGAGGAATGCTTTAGCACAGTATAGCACAATGAGAATTTCCCTCACTGTCCTTCCCTGTCCCTACAAACAAGGTTTAGCACAGTAAAACACACTGACACTCTCCCTACCTATAGTTTTCTGTCCCTATAAATTTTTTTTTTTTAAAGATGGTTGATGAGGAATGCTTTAGCACAGTATAGCACAATGAGAATTTCCCTCACTGTCCTTCCCTGTCCCTACAAACAAGGTTTAGCACAGTAAAACACACTGACACTCTCCCTACCTATAGTTTTCTGTCCCTATAATTCTTTTTTTTTTAAAGATGGTTGATGAGGAATGCTTTAGCACAGTATAGCACAATGAGAATTTCCCTCACTGTCCTTCCCTGTCCCTACAAACAAGGTTTAGCACAGTAAAACACACTGACACTCTCCCTACCTATAGTTTTCTGTCCCTATAAAAAATGTTTTTTTAAAGATGGTTGATGAGGAATGCTTTAGCACAGTATAGCACAATGAGAATTTCCCTCACTGTCCTTCCCTGTCCCTACAAACAAGGTTTAGCACAGTAAAACACACTGACACTCTCCCTACCTATAGTTTTCTGTCCCTATAAAAAATGTTTTTTTAAAGATGGTTGATGAGGAATGCTTTAGCACAGTATAGCACAATGAGAATTTCCCTCACTGTCCTTCCCTGTCCCTACAAACAAGGTTTAGCACAGTAAAACACACTGACACTCTCCCTACCTATAGTTTTCTGTCCCTATAAAATTTTTTTTTTAAAAGATGGTTGATGACGAATGCTTTAGCACAGTATAGCACAATGAGAATTTCCCTCACTGTCCTTCCCTGTCCCTACAAACAAGGTTTAGCACAGTAAAACACACTGATACTCTCCCTACCTATAGTTTTCTGTCCCTATAAATTTTTTTTTCTAAAGATGGTTGATGAGGAATGCTTTAGCACAGTATAGCACAATGAGAATTTCCCTCACTGTCCTTCCCTGTCCCTACAAACAAGGTTTAGCACAGTAAAACACACTGACACTCTCCCTACCTATAGTTTTCTGTCCCTATAAATTTTTTTTTTTTTAAAGATGGTTGATGAGGAATGCTTTAGCACAGTATAGCACAATGAGAATTTCCCTCACTGTCCTTCCCTGTCCCTACAAACAAGGTTTAGCACAGTAAAACACACTGACACTCTCCCTACCTATAGTTTTCTGTCCCTATAATTCTTTTTTTTTTAAAGATGGTTGATGAGGAATGCTTTAGCACAGTATAGCACAATGAGAATTTCCCTCACTGTCCTTCCCTGTCCCTACAAACAAGGTTTAGCACAGTAAAACACACTGACACTCTCCCTACCTATAGTTTTCTGTCCCTATAAAAAATGTTTTTTTAAAGATGGTTGATGAGGAATGCTTTAGCACAGTATAGCACAATGAGAATTTCCCTCACTGTCCTTCCCTGTCCCTACAAACAAGGTTTAGCACAGTAAAACACACTGACACTCTCCCTACCTATAGTTTTCTGTCCCTATAATTTTTTATTTTTTTAAAGATGGTTGATGAGGAATGCTTTAGCACAGTATAGCACAATGAGAATTTCCCTCACTGTCCTTCCCTGTCCCTACAAACAAGGTTTAGCACAGTAAAACACACTGACACTCTCCCTACCTATAGTTTTCTGTCCCTATAATTTTTTTTTTTTAAAGATGGTTGATGAGGAATGCTTTAGCACAGTATAGCACAATGAGAATTTCCCTCACTGTCCTTCCCTGTCCCTACAAACAAGGTTTAGCACAGTAAAACACACTGACACTCTCCCTACCTATAGTTTTCTGTCCCTATAAAAAATGTTTTTTTAAAGATGGTTGATGAGGAATGCTTTAGCACAGTATAGCACAATGAGAATTTCCCTCACTGTCCTTCCCTGTCCCTACAAACAAGGTTTAGCACAGTAAAACACACTGACACTCTCCCTACCTATAGTTTTCTGTCCCTATAATTTTTTTTTTTTAAAGATGGTTGATGAGGAATGCTTTAGCACAGTATAGCACAATGAGAATTTCCCTCACTGTCCTTCCATGTCCCTACAAACAAGGTTTAGGACAGTAAAACAGACTGATACTCTCCCTACCTATCCTTCTCTTTCCCTAAACTAAAGGAATCCAGGTTAAGCAAGAAAAAAAATGTCACTGTCCCTGCCTATGCTTCTCTTTCCCTGCTCCGGAACACACTACACTAGGCCGCCGTGCTGGCGGCCTTTTATAGTGTGGGGCGTGTACTAAACACCCTCAGCAATAATTGGCCACAGGCATCCTGCCTGTGGCCAATCATTGCTCTCCTCGCTGCCGGCGCTGTGATTGGCCAAGCATGCGGGGTCACAGTGCATGCTTGGCCAATCACAGCGCCTGGATGACACTGCGATGGCGTAGTGCATTGTGGGCCGTTCGCGTCACTCGAATTTGGCGCGAACGGCCCAAATCGTTCGATCTTCGTCGAACGATCGAACAGCCGATGTTCGAGTCGAATGTATGTTCGACTCGAACACGAAGCTCATCCCTACTCCGGATAATAACTTCCAATCCTTTTGTATGGACAGGGACCACTGCAGAACTCTCCACCACTTCCAGTTGTTGTTCCTTAAGGTAAATCTTTCTCCACAGATTTTAAAAACAAAACAAGAGGGACTCCATGGTGAAGTATGTATAAGAAGTCCAAAAAACTGCGTTTATTAAAAGTAAAACAGCTTAAAAACACATATAAAAACCATGAGGTGTAAAAAACGCCCAAAAACATCCAAAAAGTACCAACTTCCAGTTCACGGCCGCAAATTTAAATTACACAGTGAAGGAAGTTCCCCGCTCAAGCCAATGACGTAGGCGGGTCCGACATACTGAGGGGGCGGACCTGATGGGGAACTGCTCTCACTTTGGTAATACATGTATAGACCCGCCCCTTCTCATGTTCCGCATCTGGTCCGCTGAGCGGACCTGATGGGGAACTTTAGAAGGGGCGGGTCTATACATTTAAAACACTGAGAGGGAGTTCCCCATCAGGTCCGCTCAAAAAACGAGGCCTCGTAAGAGGGAGGGTACTGTCATGGATATTCAGTAATGTTTGCCTGTCAGCTTACCTTCCTCTCCATGTGTTCACCTTAGAGGCCAGACACTCTCACCTGGCTGTTTTTATAATCTCTCCTCCCAGCATGGCTCCACCCCAGGCCCTATCAGAGAACTCTATATTAACCTGTGCACTGCAAGTCTGCCTTGCTGATCAACGTTGTTTGTTAAGCATTGTGTGTTTGGGTTCCTGCTTGCCGTGTGCTACGTCTGTTTCTGTGTTAACGATATTGGCTTATTCTCGACTATCCCTGTCTGCTTGTGACCTTGACCTTTTGGCTTGTCCTTTGTTTATCCTTGTCTGCTTGTCGCCCTGACCTTGGCTTATCTCCTCACTATCTCTTGTATCCTGAGCTTGAGCTAGGGGACTCTGGGGGCCGCAATCTGAATCCAGCCGCAGCTTAGGCCATCCTCACCACTAGAGGCTCTGGTGAACACCTGCTGGATCTTTGACTCCACACCCTGGGGAATCTAGGGCTCTAGTTCCCTGTGGGATCCCTGTTGTGCTCCAGTGGATCCGCCATCCTTACCACCCAGTGTTCCATCCGAAGCAGTCAGCCATAGGGTTCACTACCTTGTGGTGCACTCCTGACCTACAGTGTGCATCTGTCATCTGGCAACTCAGGTTACCTGACATTCACTTACTCAGGTAAACTTATGTAAATCACCACAGCAAGCTCTTTTGGGAAGACCAGTTGATGGAATTCCTAGACCAGCAGGAAAACTCATAGCTTTCATCTTTACGGCAGCTAGGATAGCGATAGCTAGGTCTTGGAGAACACCCACGATCCCACTTGATTTAGTGAAATCCAAGCTGTCTTGGATAATGATAAATGAACGCCTATCAGCGATTTTGCTAGACAAACAAGCAAGGTTTGAAATGATCTGGAAACCCTGGATTAAATATTTGTCTGACCCCTTGTGAGTAGCAAGGGTTCAGATAATTCTATAATATAGAGTGCACTTCTTCCCCTTTTTCTTTTCCCCCCCTCTTCTCCTATCCTCTTCTTCCTCTTTTCTTTGACTAATCTCTCCCCCTGTACTCTCCTGGTACCCGTCAGGGAGAGCAATGATACGAAATGTGATACATTGTATGCACTATATGATGGAAGGTTGGAATACAGTATTTGGTATGAAAGTTTCTCTAGACCGATCTGTTTCCATAGAATATGGGTCAGTAGAAACTGACCTCTAGGTGGGGCCATCATGATATTTCCCCTCCCTTCTCCCACTAAGGGGGGAGAGGGCGACAGGAAGGTCCTGAGTCACTTATGGTTGTTTATAGGGGGCGGCAAAGTCCCTCTTGGATGTTTTTTTTGTCGTGTTAATCATTGACTTGTTTTATGTTCCTGACTCCCCGATATGGTGTTACCAGTGTTTAGGTCGCACGATGTTAGCACCCTTCCCAAAAAGTTTCTTTTTTTGTATTATAATACAGCTGACTGTTACGATGTTCCACATTCTAACCTTTCAATTGTATGACAAACTTCAATGAAAATCATTGAAAAGTAAAAAATAAGAGCTGCTAATACACATATGGTATGCTGTGTGATGACTTCAGTCACACTTAGTAGTAAAATTAGCAGGTTTTCTTTTTTTGGAAGGATCACTTAAAATGGGTGTCATGCTTACTAACTCCATGGGTATGGGTTAGTCATTGTTACAAAAATACCAAAACACCTAAAAGTCTAATTATAAAATGTACCTGAACATTGACAGGCACATTTTTGAGTGTTGCATGGAACAAGCGAATGTTTCTATATTATTGCATAGACTGCCACATTATTAGCAGAAGTGGCAAGTTATCAGAAAAACTTCCATGCCAGAAAGACTGTCCTGTCAGGAAATGATGTGTTACTAACAGGGTTAGTGATGTAACACGCACCTGCAACAAGCTTGCAAACTGTGTGAGCTAAGCCTTATTGCTGGTGTTCAAAGGAAAATCAAGCTAACTAGATATTATTTAAAAGAGTAGGGAAACCTCAGCATTTTTAGGCATAACACGTTGAACGCAGTGGCGGCTGGTGCTCAAATTTTTTGGGGGGGCGCAAACAAACTGAAAAAAAAAAAAAAACATCAATTGCCGCCACTGTGCCCATTAAACGCAGACACTGTGCCCAAAGGCCACTAGTTTGTCCCCAAATGCAGCCAGTTTCCCCCCCATATACAGCCAGTTTCCCCCCAAAATACAGCCATTTTTTTCCCCCAATATACAGCCAGTTTGTCCCCCAAATGCAGCCAGTTTGTCCCCCAATATACAGCCAGTTTGTCCCCCAATAATACAGCCAGTTTCTCCCCCATAATACAGCCAGTTTCTCCCCCATATGCAGCCAGTTTGTCCCCCAAATACAGCCAGCTTGTCCCCCCCCCAGCCCTGCACTTACCTTCCTCGAGTTAGCGCCGTCCTTCTTCCGTCCTCGATGTCTTCTCCCGCCCTCGATGTCACTTCAGCCAATCAGGTTACCGGTAGCCAGACCCGGTAAACCTGATTGGCCAGGGAACGCACCCCTGTGCGTCCTCTCATTAGGTATTTAGAAGCCGATTACAGCCCTCAGGCTGTAGTCGGGAAGCCTATCAGAGCCTGCTGGCTCTGATAGGCACTTCTAAAGGCCAATCAGACGCTGTTATTCAGATGGCCGGCGCTCAAGGGGCCGGCCATCTGAATAGTGGGCGGCAGCAATACATAGGTTCATGCAATGCATGAACCTATGTATTGTTGTGAGTGACGGCCGGGCGCAGAAGCGAGCGGTAGCGGCGCTTCTGCGCCCACTATGGTCGCGCCCCCATGTGAAAAAAAAAAGACATTAAAAAAAAAAACTCTTAAAGGGCCCGTTTTTTTATTTATTTTTTATTTTATTTTTTTGGTGACCACAGGAGGGGGGGCGGCACCCGGGCACCCCCTATGGACGGGCCGCCACTGGTTGAACGGATGTTATTTCGGGAGCAGTGATTTTAATAAAGTGAAACAATAAAAATGTCCCCAGCTCATAGTATCACCGTCGATCACAGTGGTTCTGTTTGCAGTCTGAGCAGGAGATGCTCAGGACACAGCAGGTGCATCAAGCTTTTGTGATGTCACAGGCGCATTTACTCCATTGTTATGTGAGTTGCCAACTGTTTGTTTTTAATAAATCATTTGTGTTTTAAATGCTGTACCCAGAGAGACACCCTTGTTTCCGTTCTTTTGATGGTACTTATATCAAATGAGAAGTGTCCCTTGTGCTGGTGGCTGCTCTCTTTGGTAAAAATTTTCACTCTTCTGCCCAATCCCCTGTAGAATGCCCACAGTGGTGATCGTCCAGTGCTGCAGGGGTTTATACAAGCTGATGGACCTTTCATGGGTACGCATCAAGAGTGTCAGCTATGCTCACCCTTTCCACTCCCGACCTTCATTCACAAAAGCTGTACTATAGCCTCCAGCAATAAAAAGCGCTCTATGAATGGATGTCCTCCATTCATAGGGTGTCCTTTCGATTGCTGGAAGCAATAGCTTTGAATTAAGGAGGGATACAGAAAGGGTGGGCATAGTTGGCACTCTTGAGAAGCACCTATGAAAGATCCAGTAGCTAGTATTAACCCCTGCAGCACCAGATGCCATAGTGGCAGGAGTTTTTGGGGCCAGATAACTGAAGTATAAAAAAAGGCAGCAGCCATCAGTACAAGGGACACTTCTTATTGAATGTACCGTAAGTACCTTCCCTTGTGCTGATTTAAAGAAAAAAAAAAAAAGTTAAAGGAGAACCAATGTTTGTGATACTTAAGTTACTGTATCTTTCCTTCAGTGGTCGTTAGTCCCTCCCTGGCACCGATATCTTCTGCCTGGCTTGCTCTGGGTCCCCGGCTTCATTGGCTGTCACAGAATGGCATTGCATATCTCTTCTGCAATAAAGAGCCTGCCTGCTTGCAGTCTTTAAAATTGAGAATTAGTTCCTCCTTATTTAGTTTACCTCTAATCTAGAATCTTAGGTTGCTTTTTGTAATACAAATCATGAGAAAATACCAAATCTAAGTCAGACAATCTGCACACAGGATTCATAAATACATTTATCATTCATTAATTTCTACAAAGAATAATAATTGCTGAACTTTCCTCCGTCCTTCAGAAAATAAGTAACTCATCTATGGCTCACTTTAGTCCATCCAGTAATGGTCCTGCTTCCATAATTGAGGGTCCTGATACTCTCTTCTCAGCCCCATTCCTGTCTTTACAGAGCAATAAAAATACATGAAACATTTTTATACCTACCCCTTTGTTATAATATCCCTTTACTTGACGTGCAAGCTCCTTTTCATGAAGTGTTTCTAGCGTTAAAAATGACCTCTGAATCATTTATGACTTTAAAAATTAATTTAGTGTGGTAAACCGGAATTTCGTGTCTCAGTCACAGTTGCGGATGATCCTTTGAATGTTGTGAATGCCTTGGTGGCACTTAAGGTTTTCTTGCGATGAATCTGCACGCTCAGCAAAATCATCACATAAAATACACAGCCGCATTCTGCTCTATTTACCGATGAGTCACAATCTCTGCTGGTGGCTATAGATTTGATTAATATACAGAAACCCAGAGAGAACTTTATGTATATCATATATTATCGTTATAGTTGGCACATTTCTTGTTGTTAGTTTTGTTTAAGTTCTTGGCTGACTTTTTAAGGCCCGTTCTCGCTTAAAGCAGCCCTTTCAGTAATTCAGTAAGCCTGCATGAATAAATTCCTGACATATTATATTGCACAGCCACGTTTTTCAAAAAAGCTCCCCCCTTTTATTGTTAAAATCTGTCCTTGGACTCCAGTCTAGTGAGTTTGTCTAGGCTGAAATAATGCCAATGTCTGATGCAAGTAGGAGGAAGCATTTCCTCAGTCTCCTTTCCCCCCCACTGAAAGTTCATGTGAGAGGTACAGGGGCTGATCTGCAAAAATTGCATCAGGATTTTGAAAACTGTATCATTTCAGAGCCAGCGTCTCCATTCTGAAAGCAGATGGTGACCCTGGACGATGCCTGAATAAAGATAACCATTGCTGCTCAGCAACTGCCGTTAGGTTGTTCCTCCATGCTTGTGCATGTGCTTTAGCCGTGGGTTTGGTGGGTGGCAAATGTGGTTTCTCCTTTCTGTTGGAACTGCAGCAAACAAAAACATTCCTAATCGCGTATACTGTCGGTCAGCATCTTTGTCTTTCATGCACTATAAGATCAAATAAGTATCCGATATATATATATATATTGTGAGGGGGTTAGCTCGGCAGCGGGTGTGAGTGACCCCCGGGATGGGCTCCCCACACAAAACAGGCCCAGCAAACGGAGGTTGTGGTTTTCAAAATCAAAAAAAGGTGCGGTTTATTTTCTATTTACAGTGACAAAACACAGCAAAGCAAAAGAAACATAACCAAAATAAATCCTGGTCAAGTTGACCTCTGACTAAACATACAGGTTTCCTAACTAACAACTGGGATCAGCCTAGTGCTGTCCTAGTCCCTAAGTCCCTGGTTTAGTAAAAGTCCAAACAAATAGCCACACAGGCTTTTTCTCACCGCACAGGGGTTCACTCTCCCTAGACAGTCCACACAGGTCTGGTTCCAGGCATGAGCTAACATCTAATGAAGCTGGGAGTTCTTATAGAGGCCTAAATGAGCTGACAAGGTTCAGCTGGTCTCCTCATCTCTGTCTGCACGACGCCCCACACTCTCCCTAGAGGTATGAGTCATCCATGAGCCCACTAGCCTTATACAACTCTCCACCTAGTTGTATAAGTCGGCGTAAAGCCTGAATCTGGGCGAAATATATCTACCCCCCTGGATGCAACCAGGTGACTTTACCTTCCTGCTGTCACATACCCCCCCCTCTTGTTTTAACCTCGGGGTTGGAACACCAGCAATCAGGCATTCATGTACTCGAGACAAAGCATCCACATTCCCCATTTGAACGCCAGGGCGATGCTTTACTGTGAAGTTGAATTCCTGGAGGGCCAGGAACCACCTATTCACTCTTCTATTTGTTTCCTTGTTTTGAGCCATCCACTTTAACGAAGCGTGATCCGTAACCATGTCAAAGTGCCTACCTAGCAGGTAGTACCGAAGGGAATCTAGAGCCCACTTCACCGCTAAACACTCCTTTTCAACGGTGGCGTAATTTACCTCATGGGACTTCAACTTCCTGCTGAGGTAAATGACTGGGTGCTCTTCCCCGTTCCAGACCTGGGACAATACTGCTCCTAACCCCACATCTGACGCATCACTTTGTACGACAAAGTCTTTAGAGAAGTCGGGTGAGTACAACACTGGCTGGCTACATAAGGCTTGTTTCAAGAATTGGAATGCTGCCTCAGCCTCGGGGGTCCATTTAATCATGACCGACCCTTTCCCCTTCGTCAGGTTGGTTAGGGGCACAGCCTTAGAAGCAAAGTGGGGAATGAATCGCCGATAATACCCAGCGATTCCCAGAAAGGCTCGTACCTGCTTCTTGCTGTTGGGACGTGGCCAACTCTGGATGGCCTCGACTTTGTTGAGTTGGGGTTTTATTACTCCCCTCCCAATGGTGTACCCAAGATATTTGGCCTCCTCCTGCCCAATGGTACACTTCTTGGGGTTAGCCGTAAACCCCGCTTCCCGAACAGAGTCCAGGACTGCTTGCACTTTTGGCAGATGTGAGGCCCAATCTGTGCTATGGACAATTACGTCATCCAGGTAAGCCGCAGCATACTTCCGATGGGGCCTCAGCATCTGGTCCATTTTCCGCTGGAATGTGGCCGGCGCATTCTGTAACCCGAACGGCATTCTTTTATATTGGAACGCCCCGTCTGGGGTTACAAATGCGGTTTTCTCTTTGGCCGACTTGGCCAGGGGGATTTGCCAATACCCTTTTGTGAGGTCAAGAGTCGTCATGTATCGGGCTGTTCCCAGCCGGTCGATCAACTCATCTATACGTGGCATGGGGTAGGTGTCAAATTTTGTAACTTTGTTCAACTGACGAAAATCGTTACAAAATCGCCAGCTCCCATCCGGTTTAGGCACCAACACGATGGGACTAGACCAATCACTTTGGGACTCCTCTATCACCCCTAAGTTCAGCATTTTCTGTACTTCCTCCCGTATTGCCTCCCGTCGAGCCTCTGGGATCCGATAGGGTTTTAACTTCACCCTTTCACCGGGCGGGGTAATGATGTCATGCTCTACCCCAGATGTTTGTCCCGGCAGCTCAGAGAATACCTCCTTGTTGCGAAGCACAAACTCCTTAACCTCCTGTTGTTGGGGTTGTGACAAGGTGGCTGCTATTCCAACCTCAGGAATCACGCAACCAGTTTGAGCTGGTGACCAAGTGTCTGCGACTAGGGACTCTCTATCCCTCCAGGCTTTCAACAGATTAACGTGATAGATCTGTTCGGGCTTTCGCCTTCCTGGTTGTCTGACCTTGTAATTCACTTCGCTCACTTTTTCCATTATCTCGTAGGGGCCTTGCCATTTGGCAAGGAATTTACTTTCAACCGTAGGGACAAGTACCAATATCCTATCCCCCGGGGAAAAGGTACGGGTCTTGGCTCCACGGTTGTACACTCTCTGCTGTGCCAACTGCGCTTGGGCCAAATGTTCCTTCACGATGGGCATTACCTGTGCAATTCGATCTTGCATCAGGGCGACATGCTCAATCACACTCCTGTGGGGAGAACTCTCACTTTCCCAAGTTTCCTTGGCAATATCCAACAGCCCTCTTGGGTGTCTCCCATACAGTAACTCAAAGGGGGAGAATCCCGTAGAGGATTGGGGCACCTCCCTAATAGCAAACATCAAATAAGGAAGTAAACAGTCCCAATCCTTTCCATCTCTATCCACCACTTTCTTCAACATTTGTTTTAGGGTTTTGTTGAATCTTTCAACCAGCCCATCGGTTTGGGGGTGATACACAGACGTACGCAATTGCGTCACTTTGAACAATTTACACAGCTCTTTCATAACCCGGGACATAAAGGGTGTACCTTGGTCCGTAAGCAGTTCTTTACAAATACCCACCCGGCTAAAAACAAGAGATAGCTCTTTGGCTATGGTTTTGGCCGAGGTATTTCGGAGAGGGATCGCTTCTGGATAACGGGTGGCATAGTCCATTATAACTAATATGTACTGGTGCCCCCTAGCGGACTTGATTATAGGACCTACCAAATCCATGGCGATCCTCTCAAACGGGACCTCAATGATGGGTAGAGGGACCAGCGGGCTACGGAAATGTGGCATCGGGGCCAACCTCTGACACACAGGGCAGGAGGAACAATAATTTTCTACGTCCTTCATCACCCCCGGCCAATAGAATCTCTGTAATACCCTCTCTCGGGTTTTCTCTGTCCCCAGATGACCTCCAAGAATGTGCCCATGGGCCAACTCCAACACCAACTTCCTGTAAGGTTTGGGCACCACAAGCTGCTCAACGGTTTCTTCTGCCCTTTTTGCCACCCGATACAGTAGGTCCTTCTCTACGCTGAAGTATGGGTAAGTGCAGGTATTATCTGGGTTCACTAACTCACCATCTATTTTCACTACGTTTTCCCGTGCCTTTATTAGGGCGGGGTCTTTCAACTGTTCTGTGGCAAAGTTTTCCCTGTGAACCTCAAGATCAGAAAACTCCACAGACGGTAGGTTTTCGTCTGAGGAGGTGGGCTCCTCTCCAGTTTCTTGAGTCTCCCCTGCCAATACTGATAAGGGAAATTCCGGAGAGTCCTCACCACTCTCAGGGGAGTTCTGGCTATCACATTCCTGGTACATAGGGGCACCAGTGAGGGGCTCAGGATCATCCCACAGTTCCCAGAACTTCGGAAAATCCCTTCCCACAATGGCGTCATGCGGTAACTGAGATACTAAGCCCACTGGATGAGAGAGGGTACCTTTGGGGGTCTCGAAACACACTGTAGTCACTGGATACTCTCGGGTGTCCCCATGCACACAAATAACAGCTACCTTGCTATTCCCAGAGACCTCTGTTTTAACTAACTCAGCCTTTATCAGGGTCACAAGGCTACCTGAATCCAGCAATACCACAACATTTCTACCATTAACACACATTTTGCATAAATGTTTCTCAGTTCCTCGAATGGCAGTGCATGCGACTGTCGCACACAGCGACTGACGTCTGCCCGTCAGAAAGTCACACTGCATGGGTTCCTCCACAACCGGGCAATTGGCTGCAATATGTCCCGCTTGCCGGCAGCGGTAGCAAACGATCCTTCTTGCGGCCTCTTGAGCCGCTGATTTCCCAGGCTGTTCTCGCCAAACTTGGGGTAGAGCTCCCACCCTCTCACTCTCTCCACCCTCACCCCTTGGAATCCTCTTATCCGCCCCTGGGGATGGTCTGGTCTTAGGGTGGAAAGTCCGAGTGTCTCTGGAAGAGGCCGTCAGGTTCTCTGTAGCCAAGTATTTCTCCACACGATCCACAAGACCATCGGCCATCTCTGGGTCTCCATGGCTTACCCACTTTTGGATGGCAGTAGGAAGAGCTCTCAAAAACCGATCCATTACAACACGTTCCACAATCTTTGGTGCGGACAAAGTCTCTGGCTGTAGCCACTTTCTGCTCAGGTGAATGAGATCATACATTTGAGACCTGGGGGGTTTTCCAAGCTGGAAAGTCCAGTTATGCACACGCTGAGCCCGGACAGCCTGGGTGACACCCAGCCTTGCCAATATTTCAGCTTTTAGCATCACATAGTCTTTTGCTTGGTTAGGCTCTAGGTCATAGTAAGCTTTCTGCGATTCACCAGTTAACAGAGGAGCCACCAGTCCAGCCCACTGCTCCTCAGGCCACTTTTCTCTTTCAGCGGTCCTTTCAAATGTGGTCAAAAATACCTCTGGATCATCCTCTCCAGTCATTTTTGTCAATAAACGACTCACCCCAAAGGACGCGGTATTAGTGGGACGGCTTTCCTCACTGGTCTGCGGACGTTGCTGCATTACTGCGTCCATTTGTTGTTGTAGTCTCTGCTCTTGCTTCTGCAACAGGTCTATGAAGCGGGCCTCAGATTGCTGCTGGGCTCGTTGCTGAGCCTCCAGACTCTGTTGCAAAGTTGCGTTTGTCTGCTGCTGGGCTGCAAGGCTCCTTTGCAAACCTGCATTTGTCTGCTGTTGATTGGCATTTGCTAGAGCCAGCTGCTTCAGTATCTCCTCCATGCTGGCTTAAAAAAAACTGCCACTGGTTCTCCACCAACTGTGAGGGGGTTAGCTCGGCAGCGGGTGTGTGTGACCCCCGGGATGGGCTCCCCACACAAAACAGGCCCAGCAAACGGAGGTTGTGGTTTTCAAAATCAAAAAAAGGTGCGGTTTATTTTCTATTTACAGTGACAAAACACAGCAAAGCAAAAGAAACATAACCAAAATAAATCCTGGTCAAGTTGACCTCTGACTAAACATACAGGTTTCCTAACTAACAACTGGGATCAGCCTAGTGCTGTCCTAGTCCCTAAGTCCCTGGTTTAGTAAAAGTCCAAACAAATAGCCACACAGGCTTTGCCTCACCGCACAGGGGTTCACTCTCCCTAGACAGTCCACACAGGTCTGGTTCCAGGCATGAGCTAACATCTAATGAAGCTGGGAGTTCTTATAGAGGCCTAAATGAGCTGACAAGGTTCAGCTGGTCTCCTCATCTCTGTCTGCACGACGCCCCACACTCTCCCTAGAGGTATGAGTCATCCATGAGCCCACTAGCCTTATACAACTCTCCACCTAGTTGTATAAGTCGGCGTAAAGCCTGAATCTGGGCGAAATATATCTACCCCCCTGGATGCAACCAGGTGACTTTACCTTCCTGCTGTCACAATATATATATATATATATATATTGTGACAGCAGGAAGGTAAAGTCACCTGGTTGCATCCAGGGGGGTAGATATATTTCTCCCAGATTCAGGCTTTATGCCGACTTATACAACTAGGGAGTTGATGAAGCCCAGCTGAGGCTAGTGGGCTCATGAATGACTCATACCTCTAGGGAGAGTGCTGGGCGTCGTGAGGCAGGGAGTTGATGAGACCAGCTGAAGCTTGTCAGCTCATTTAGGCCTCTATAAGAACTCCCAGATTCATTAGGTGTTAGCTCATGCCTGGAACCAGACCTGTGTGGACTGTCTAGGGAGAGTGAACCCCTGTGCGGTGAGGCAAAGCCTGTGTGGCTATTTGTTTGGACTTTTACTAAACCAGGGACTTAGGGACTAGGACAGCACCAGGCTGATCCCAGTTGTTAGTTTAGGAAACCTGCATGTTTAGTCAGAGGTCAAACTGACCAGGATTTATTTTGTTTATGTTTCTTTTTGGCTTTGCTGTGTTTTTGTCACTGTACATAGAGAAATAAACCGCACCTTTTGATTTTGAAAACCACAACCTCCGTCTGCTGGCCCTGTTTTTGTGTGGGGAGCCCAACCAGGGGGGTCACACACACCCGCTACCGAGTTAACCCCCTCACAGTTGGTGGAGAACCAGTGGCAGTTTTTTTTAAGCCAGCATGGAGGAGATACTGAAACAGCTGGCTCTAGCAAATGCCAATCAACAGCAGACAAATGCAGGTTTGCAAAGGAGCCTTGCAGCCCAGCAGCAAGCTCATCAACAAGCCCAGCAGCAATCTGAGGCCCGCTTCATAGACCTGTTACAGAAGCAAGAGCAGAGACTACAACAAATGGAAGCAGTAATGCAGCAACGTCCGCAGACCAGTGAGGAAAGCCGTCCCACTAATACCGCGTCCTTTGGGGTGAGTCGTTTATTGACAAAAATGACTGGAGAGGATGATCCAGAGGTATTTTTGACCACATTTGAAAGGACTGCTGAAAGAGAAAAGTGGCCTGAGGAGCAGTGGGCTGGACTGGTGGCTCCTCTGTTAACTGGTGAATCGCAGAAGGCTTACTATGACCTAGAGCCTGACCAAGCAAAAGACTATGTGATGCTAAAAGCTGAAATATTGGCAAGGCTGGGTGTCACCCTGGCTGTCCGGGCTCAGCGTGTGCATAACTGGACTTTCCAGCTTGGAAAACCCCCCAGGTCTCAAATGTATGATCTCATTCACCTGAGCAGGAAGTGGCTACAGCCAGAGACTTTGTCCGCACCAGAGATTGTGGAACGTGTTGTAATGGATCGGTTTTTGAGAGCACTTCCTACTGCCATCCAAAAGTGGGTAAGCCATGGAGACCCAGAGACGGCCGGTGGTCTTGTGGATCGTGTAGAGAAATACTTGGCTACAGAGAACCTGACGGCCTCTTCCAGAGACTCTCGGACTTTCCACCCTAAGACCAGACCATCCCCAGGGGCGGATAAGAGGATTCCAAGGGGTGAGGGTGGAGAGAGTGAGAGGGTGGGAGCTCTACCCAAAGTTTGGCGAGAACAGCCTGGGAAGTCAGGGGCTCAAGAGGCAGCCAAATGGATTGTTTGCTACCGCTGCCGGCAAGCGGGACATATTGCAGCAAATTGCCCGGTTGTGGAGGAACCCATGCAATGTGACTTTCTGATGGACAGACGTCAGTCGCTGTGTGCGACAGTCGCATGCACTGCCATTCGGGGAACTGAGAAACATTTATGCAAAATGTGTATTAATGGTAGAAATGTTGTGGTATTACTGGATTCAGGTAGCCTTGTGACCCTGATAAAGGCTGAATTAGTTAAAACAGAGGTCTCTGGGAATAGCAAGGTAGCTGTTATTTGTGTGCATGGGGACACCCGAGAGTATCCAGTGACTACAGTGTGTTTCGAGACCCCCAAAGGTACCCTCTCTCATCCAGTGGGGTTAGTATCTCAATTACCGCATGATGCCATTGTGGGAAGGGATTTTCCGAAGTTCTGGGAACTGTGGGATGATCCTGAGCCCCCCACTGGTGCCCCTATGTACCAGGAATGTGATAGCCAGAACTCCTCTGAGAGTGGTGAGGACTCTCCAGAATTTCCCTTGTCAGTATTGGCAGGGGAGACTCAAGAAACTGGAGAGGAGCCCACCTCCTCAGACGAAAACCTACCGTCTGTGGAGTTTTCTGATCTGGAGGTTCACAGGGAAAATTTTGCCACAGAACAGTTAAAAGACCCCGCCCTAATAAAGGCACGGGAAAACGTAGTGGAAATAGATGGCGAGTTAGTGAACCCAGATAATACCTGCACTTACCCATACTTCAGCGTAGAGAAGGACCTACTGTATCGGGTGGCAAAAAGGGCAGAAGAAACCGTTGAGCAGCTTGTGGTGCCCAAACCTTACAGGAAGTTGGTGTTGGAGTTGGCCCATGGGCACATTCTTGGAGGTCATCTGGGGACAGAGAAAACCCGAGAGAGGGTATTACAGAGATTCTATTGGCCTGGGGTGATGAAGGACATAGAAAATTATTGTTCCTCCTGCCCTGTGTGTCAGAGGTCGGCCCCGATGCCACATTTCCGTAGCCCGCTGGTCCCTCTACCCATCATTGAGGTCCCGTTTGAGAGAATCGCAATGGATTTGGTAGGTCCTATAATCAAGTCCGCTAGGGGGCACCAGTACATATTGGTTATAATGGACTATGCCACCCGTTATCCAGAAGCGATCCCTCTCAGAAATACCTCGGCCAAAACCATAGCCAAAGAGCTATCTCTTGTTTTTAGCCGGGTGGGTATTTGTAAAGAACTGCTTACGGACCAAGGTACACCCTTTATGTCCCGGGTTATGAAAGAGCTGTGTAAATTGCTCAAAGTGACGCAATTGCGTACATCTGTGTATCACCCCCAAACCGATGGGCTGGTTGAAAGATTCAACAAAACCCTAAAACAAATGTTGAAGAAAGTGGTGGATAGAGATGGAAAGGATTGGGACTGTCTACTTCCTTATTTGATGTTTGCTATTAGGGAGGTGCCCCAATCCTCTACGGGATTCTCCCCCTTTGAGTTACTGTATGGGAGACACCCAAGAGGGCTGTTGGATATTGCCAAGGAAACTTGGGAAAGTGAGAGTTCTCCCCACAGGAGTGTGATTGAGCATGTCGCCCTGATGCAAGATCGAATTGCACAGGTAATGCCCATCGTGAAGGAACATTTGGCCCAAGCGCAGTTGGCACAGCAGAGAGTGTACAACCGTGGAGCAAAGACCCGTACCTTTTCCCCGGGGGATAGGATATTGGTACTTGTCCCTACGGTTGAAAGTAAATTCCTTGCCAAATGGCAAGGCCCCTACGAGATAATGGAAAAAGTGAGCGAAGTGAATTACAAGGTCAGACAACCAGGAAGGCGAAAGCCCGAACAGATATATCACGTTAATCTGTTGAAAGCCTGGAGGGATAGAGAGTCCCTAGTCGCAGAAACTTGGTCACCAGCTCAAACTGGTTGCGTGATTCCGGAGGTTGGAATAGCAGCCACCTTGTCACAACCCCAACAACAGGAGGTTAAGGAGTTTGTGCTTCGCAACAAGGAGGTGTTCTCTGAGCTGCCGGGACAAACATCTGGGGTAGAGCATGATATTATTACCCCGCCCGGTGAAAGGGTGAAGTTAAAACCCTATCGGATCCCAGAGGCCCGACGGGAGGCAATACGGGAGGAAGTACAGAAAATGCTGAACTTAGGGGTGATAGAGGAGTCCCAAAGTGATTGGTCTAGTCCCATTGTGTTGGTGCCTAAACCGGATGGGAGCTGGTGATTTTGTAACGATTTTCGTCAGTTGAACAAAGTTACAAAATTTGACACCTACCCCATGCCACGTATAGATGAGTTGATCGACCGGCTGGGAACAGCCCGATACATGACGACTCTTGACCTCATAAAAGGGTATTGGCAAATTCCCCTGGCCAAGTCGGCCAAAGAGAAAACCGCATTTGTAACCCCAGACGGGGCGTTCCAATATAAGAGAATGCCGTTCGGGTTACAGAATGCGCCGGCCACATTCCAGCGGAAAATGGACCAGATACTGAGGCCCCATCGGAAGTATGCTGCGGCTTACCTGGATGACGTAATTGTCCATAGCACAGATTGGGCCTCACATCTGCCAAAAGTGCAAGCAGTCCTAGACTCTATCCGGGAAGCGGGGTTTACGGCTAACCCCAAGAAGTGTACCATTGGGCAGGAGGAGGCCAAATATCTTGGGTACACCATTGGCAGGGGAGTAATAAAACCCCAACTCAACAAAGTCGAGGCCATCCAGAGTTGGCCACGTCCCAACAGCAAGAAGCAGGTACGAGCCTTTCTGGGAATCGCGGGTTATTATCGGCGCTTCATTCCCCACTTTGCTTCTAAGGCTGTGCCCCTAACCAACCTGACGAAAGGGAAAGGGTCGGTCATGATTAAATGGACCCCCGAGGCGGAGGCAGCATTCCAATTCTTGAAACAAGCCTTATGTAGCCAGCCAGTGTTGTACTCACCCGACTTCTCTAAAGACTTTGTCGTACAAAGTGATGCGTCAGATGTGGGGTTAGGAGCAGTATTGTCCCAGGTCTGGAACGGGGAAGAGCACCCAGTCATTTACCTCAGCAGGAAGTTGAAGTCCCATGAGGTAAATTACGCCACGGTTGAAAAGGAGTGTTTAGCGGTGAAGTGGGCTCTAGATTCCCTTCGGTACTATCTGCTAGGTAGGCACTTTGACATGGTTACGGATCACGCTCCGTTAAAGTGGATGGCTCAAAACAAGGAGACAAATAGAAGAGTGAATAGGTGGTTCCTGGCCCTACAGGAATTCAACTTCACAGTAAAGCATCGCCCTGGCGTTCAAATGGGGAATGTGGATGCTTTGTCTCGAGTACATGAATGCCTGATTGCTGGTGTTCCAACCCCAAGGTTAAAACAAGAGGGGGGGGTATGTGACAGCAGGAAGGTAAAGTCACCTGGTTGCATCCAGGGGGGTAGATATATTTCTCCCAGATTCAGGCTTTATGCCGACTTATACAACTAGGGAGTTGATGAAGCCCAGCTGAGGCTAGTGGGCTCATGAATGACTCATACCTCTAGGGAGAGTGCTGGGCGTCGTGAGGCAGGGAGTTGATGAGACCAGCTGAAGCTTGTCAGCTCATTTAGGCCTCTATAAGAACTCCCAGATTCATTAGGTGTTAGCTCATGCCTGGAACCAGACCTGTGTGGACTGTCTAGGGAGAGTGAACCCCTGTGCGGTGAGGCAAAGCCTGTGTGGCTATTTGTTTGGACTTTTACTAAACCAGGGACTTAGGGACTAGGACAGCACCAGGCTGATCCCAGTTGTTAGTTTAGGAAACCTGCATGTTTAGTCAGAGGTCAAACTGACCAGGATTTATTTTGTTTATGTTTCTTTTTGGCTTTGCTGTGTTTTTGTCACTGTACATAGAGAAATAAACCGCACCTTTTGATTTTGAAAACCACAACCTCCGTCTGCTGGCCCTGTTTTTGTGTGGGGAGCCCAACCAGGGGGGTCACACACACCCGCTACCGAGTTAACCCCCTCACAATATATATATGTAGCGGTACCCCCATTGGGGCTGCTGAGTGTAGTAGTCAGTCTGTCACCCTGCCCAGAGACATGAAAGCAGTCCTTGCACTTGTTTTTTTGTATTTTATTGAGGGGAATTTAACTTGGATGGGGATAGGAACTTATGAGATGCCCAGGTAATTGACAATCAAATTTAGGGACCAACTATATACACCACGGTATACAATCTCCTCTTCTCTTCCTGCACTTCCTTGCTTGCAGACTATCATCCATCACTCCTCCAGCACATCACTTGCTTGCACTTCCCAGATCGGCTAGCATTGTAGGCCTGACACTGGCTCAGCCAGGCCCAAAGCAGATGCCCTTTGCAGGTAGGGACCCCGGGCCCCTATGGTGTAGCAAAAAATAGAAAGTTCCAGTGCTCGCTATCCCTGTGGCTGCTGCTCCCAGTACAACCTCTTCAGGCACTGTCAGCTCTCCTGGCTGGAGCTGCCCCCTTCCTCGGCCTGTGCCTCCACAGTCCTCCAGACTGGCTCTGTACACCAATCCCAGACTGCTCCATCTCAGTCCTCTCAGGCGTGCCTCCCAGCCCTCCCGATTGTGTGAAAACTCACCAGGCCTCTTTGCTGCCTCTGTGGAACTCCTAGAGACTTGCCTGGTAGTGTTCTCCTGCTGTCCTCTATTTCTCCTCCTTTGCCTCCAGACTGGGGAGCTCCCTCAAAGACTCGACAGTCTAACACTCCATCTCCATCTTCCACCCGATCAACTCCTTCCCAGCTGGGCTAACCCTGGATATTTAAGGACACCTGCCCCCTGCCAATCCAGATTGGGGATTGGTCAGGACTGATCAGAATACCCCAGTTGGCTCCACCTCCCCCCTCCACCTCTCTTTCCAGAAAAGTGGGAGGTCCTAGTGACACCACCTGTGAGTCACCCAGCTCTATTCTGAGTCACTCCTTTCTCGGAATACAAAACACACCCAGACTTGGCTCCCAGCCAAGCCTGGAAATTTACCTACTCTCAAAAAAAAAAACACTATCACTACTAGCACACTAGAGGGTGCTATATATATATATATATATATATATATATATATATATATATATATATGTAGCACTACCCTCTCCTCTTAGGGGAAAGAAGAGGCACCCATGCTACAAGCCCGTGTCCTCTAGTTTAGAGGTCAGACGGTGTATATGTATTTGGGTCCCGCAGTGAGTTACCTCCTTCCACTGGTTCCCATCTCCAGAATGTAGAGACAAGTCTGTACTTTCCCCTCTTTAATAAAGTCAATGTCCAAACCACTTAAACTCCAACGTTGAGTTTATTTTGTATCTTTGCTTGATAGGTAAGAGAGAGTAGATGAGAGAGATAATAGTTGAACCAAAGCAGATTCAGGCACAGAACTCCCAGATTTATCACCACTCGGTCCCGAGTGGGTACAGCTCACCCGGATAATCCCTCAATGGTCCTAGCAGCCGATGTGGAGCTCGAACAAGCAATTTAAATCCTCCAAGGACAAGTTCAGTATGTCCTCGAAGAGCAGCAGCACTCCGCAGGGTCAGTTCTGCGGAGCATAGGATCCTTCCCTCCGACAGGACACCAGGCCTTTCCCGAGACAGCAATCTAACTATCACTCATCTCCTGTTATGGGACTAATCCTCCCCTGGCTTCCTCTTGGTCAGAGCGGATACCCATCCTAGGACTCCCAGTTGAAGGTACTGGGCCTACCCGGAACATTGTGGTCTCGGGCCGAAGGTGCCCGAGACTCTTCAGTTGGTGTACGCGCCCCCCTCCTTAGGGGGCACACTCCTCCGGGTACTTGTCCCCGGGTCTTTACCTGAATAAATGGCATCTGCCTCTTTTATATCCTCTCCCGGCATGCACAGCAGGCAGAACCAGCCCACTGCATGGTAGCCGAGAGAGGACATCCAATCACGCCAATGCAACCCATGGTTCAACCCTGACCCAACACGGCAGCGCCACCCAGCACAATTAGAAGGCCCGAGCCATACTAGTGCTCGGGTCATCCCCCTAAATTTGGACATAAAGACCCCCTAAATTTGGAGTACCCGCTACACACACCCCCCTCCTTAATAGACACTGTCTTCAGTGTCTGGAGAAGGTCAGAAGACCCCTCTCAATCCTGAGTGGGTTCTGGTCTTTTCCAACTATGTACAATAGGATTGGTTCGGTGCCTGAATCAAAAGGTTTTCCCTTTTATTTATTTTTTTAGAACAAAAGAAAGAAAGAACCAGTAAGTAATATACATTACAATCATTTTACATAACAATCCCTTTTCTCCTATCCTATCTTTCCACCCACTCTCCGATGTACTTGATAGGCGATCACCTGTAGAGGGAAAGAAAAAAACACAGCACACAAATAACATCTCCTAACTTTCTGGAAGTCAGAAACGAACCATTCCTCCTAGAAAGAATGACTTGCTTCCGCAACACAAATTTCTGCAGACCACCACCAACTAGTGGCAGAAAACGTCACTACATGACCTAGGTGTGCATAGGCACAATTTTAACACAGGAACTCTCCTCCTTGTTCATGTTGGATTCCTGCTTTGCCCTAACTAAATCTACCCAAAGTTCAGTTCTTTTTGCAGAACAGTAGAGGGGAAAAAACACAAACAGTTCCCCAAAGTCTCCAAAGAGTAAATTTTCCCTTGGGCGGAAGGTCAAGGTAATAGTTCAGACAATGTCCCTGAAGTGGACTAATAATAAAAAAAAACAAGCTCCCACTTCAGAGGTAGTACTGGGGATCACGGAGAACAAGAGTTTTCCAGTCTTTGTCCAGGGTCTCTATAGAATATACCACATCATCTCAATCCCTGCTACAAATCACCACCCGGTCTGCATGAATGTGCCGACCAAGAATCCAGTCTTTCCGGCAGGCCTTGTATCGCTCAGTCATCACGGCTGAACACTTGAAGTAGCGGTGACCTTTCTTTACCTCCAAGCGGTCCCACACAAAGTCTGCATACCATCGTTCTCGGGAAGCTTCTATTTCGAACAAAAGGTCCTTGGGAACATATGGGTACTCCCAACCATATTCCGCTGCCACCTTCTGGTGCAAAAGCTGCTGTAATCGGGCCAGAGGCGGCATGTTCACACGATCTCCATTTCCAGGGAGGACAATCGCATCTGAAGATCTCTTTATTAGTGTGGGCTCCAACTGTAACATAGGTGGCCGCAAAGGAGAGCGAACAGCAGCAGTAGTAGTAGGCACAGAAGATGCCGGGGCAGACAAAGCAGGCATAGGATTGGCCTTTTCCCTTGGGACAGTCACTTCCACCCGGGGTGTAGTTTCCCCAGAGTCCATTGGCAAAACCCTCTTTAAACTACAGGATGAGGTCACCGGGATTTTGTCCCAACCCTTGTGAGTGAAAATCTCGTCAATTTTGTGGTCGTCCCCCACATCGGACGATGATTCAAAGTCAGAGGTGTCATATGCCTCTGCCGGAAAATAACTGGTAGTAGACACCGATACATTGTCCCGAAAAATGGAAGGTCCTTGTGGGCCGGCGGTCCGCACATCCCCGGTAGCGTGGGGTGTGGACATTTTACCCTCTCCCAACAAAGTCAATGTTTCAGTTTTCCCAGCCTTCTTACCTTCCCCTGACTTGGATCGGCCGGAGATCCCTCTGGGTTAATGATCCGGTTCAGGCAGGTGCTGGGGTAGGCCTTGACCGTGGTCACGAGAAGCCTTCACATATCCCACCTTCCTCTTAGCAGGGGGAAGGTAGGACTCTGTTGCAACAGAGGCAGCATCCGCTGGGTTCTCCGTCTCAAGCTCCGTAGCAGCTGTAACTTTTCCCTTAGCATCCGCTGTTATCGCGGGGGTGCCTTTGGGCACGGCTGTGGAAGCACAAATTTTCTCCTCCGGAATAACAGCGCCGGAGAGGCAGTTAACCCGGTAGACCTTTGGCTTTTCAGTAGGCTGATCTACCTCAAAAAGGAATTCCCCGCAAAGGGCACATCTCCCAAAAGGGCGAAGCTGTACGGCCAGTCCCTGGCATTTTGGACAGATCATGCCCAAGGCCTCTGCGTCTCTGCATGTGTAAAGGGCAAAGCGACCCCGGGGCTTCAGCCGAATTCCCGTATCCGTCAAAGGAGCAGCAAGCGAAGCAACGTCCATGGCTGAAGCAGTTGAGAACCCACAAGGTCCCGGTGAAGCAGAGATCCATGGAGCGGCAGACATGTTGCTTTGTCACTGATCCAATCTGTACTGTCCTTTGGCGCCAACACATCACGTGGAGCACACACCTAGCAGCCATGCCACAAGCCCGTGTCCTCTAGTTTAGAGGTCAGGCGGTGTATATGTATTTGGGTCCTGCAGCGAGTTACCTCCTTCCACTGGT
This sequence comes from Rana muscosa, assembly GCA_029206835.1. NCBI lineage: Eukaryota > Metazoa > Chordata > Amphibia > Anura > Ranidae > Rana > Rana muscosa. Next base: position 153,075,572 of record CM055119.1, on the reverse strand, counting down.
TCCCATCTCCGGAATGTAGAGACGAGTCTGTACTTTCCCCTCTTTAATAAAGTCAATGTCCAAACCACTTAAACTCCAACATTGAGTTTATTTTGTATCTTTGCTTGATAGGTAAGAAAGCTACTAGTTGAACCAAAGCAGATTCAGGCACAGAACTCCCAGATTTATCACCACTCGGTCCCAAGTGTGTACAGCTCACCCGGATAGTCCCTCAATGGTCCTAGCAGCTAAAGTGGAGCTCGAACAAGCAATTTAAATCCTCGAAGGACAAATTCAGTATGTCCTCGAAGAGCAGCAGCACTCCGCAGGGTCAGTTCTGCAGAGCATAGGATCCTTCCCTCCGACAGGTCACCAGGCCTTTTCAGAGACAGCAATCTAATTATCACTCAACTCCTGTTATGGGACCGATCCTCCCCTGGCTTCCTCTTGGTCAGAGTGGATACCCTCACCCGGGCATCCTAGGACTCCAAAGTTCTGCCTGTAGACCCAGTTGAAGGTACTGGGCCTACCCGGAATGTTGTGGTCTCGGGCCGAAGGTGCCCAAGACTCTTCAGGCAGTGTACGCGCCCCCCTCCTTAGGGGGCACACTCCTCCGGGTACTTGTCCCCGGGTCTCTCTCCGAATAAAAGGCATCTGCCTCTTTTATATCCTCTCCCGGCATGCACAGCAGGCAGAACCAGCCCACTGCATGGTAGCCGAGAGAGGACATCCAATAGCGCCAATGCAACCTATGGTTCAACCCTGACCCAACATGGCAGCGCCACCTGCAGGCCACAGGGAACTCTACATAGGCACACAGCTACAAAGCAGAGTCCAGCACAATTAGAAGGCCCGAGCCATACTAGTGCTCGGGTCATCCCCCTAAATTTGGACATAAAGACCCCCTAAATTTGGAGTACCCGCTACATATAAATATCCTGTGTAGGGCTAAAACAACAAATCAACATAATTGATTATAATCGATCATGGAAACTATTTTCAAAATCGATTAGTTGGTCAGCCGATTAGTTTGCCTGCATTCAGAATGCATTATTTGTTTACATATCAGGAAATACAGTGCAGCACACAAACAGCTCAGTGCACCATCCATACATGTCAGATTATATCAATGAAAAGCTTTTAGTAGTTTTTGTATTTCCCAGCATAAGTGACATCAGGCACAGGTAGCTTGTATCAAGCCACCTGCTTATGACAAGGGAGTCTATCATACATATAATTATATTACAGTCCTGTCTGAAAATCTGCAAAACAGTATTTTAAATCTTTTTAATATACACTATATTGCCAAAAGTATTGGGACACCTGCCTTTACACGCACATGAACTTTAATGGCATCCCAGTCTTAGCCTGTAAGGTTTAATATTGAGTTGACCAACCCTTTGTAGCTATAACAGCTTCAACTCTTCTGGGAAGGCTGTCTACAAGGTTTAAGAGAGTGTCTATGGGAATGTTTGACCATTTTTCCAGAAGCACATTTGTGAGTTCAGTCTCCGCTCAAATTCATTCCAACGGTGTTCTATTGGGTTGAGGTCAGGACTCTGCGCAGGCCAGTCAAGTTCCTCCACCCCAAACTCGCTCATCCATGTCTTTATGGACCTTTCTTTGTGCACTGGTGCGCAGTCATGTTGGGACAGGAAGGGGCCATCCCCATGGGAGCATGAATATGTCGAAAATGTCTTGGTATGCTGACACCTTAAGAGTAGTGTTGAGCGGGTAGCTGGATATTCGGGTCCGGCGGGTTCGGCCGAACTTCGGAAAAAAGTTCGGATTCGGGACCGAACTTTAACCCGAACCCGGACCCGGACCCCATTGAAGTCAATGGGGACCCGGACTTCTGACGACTAAAAAGGCTCTAAAAAAGTAATGGAAAGGGCTAGAGGGCTGCAAATGGCAGCAAAATGTTGTTAAGAACATGGCAAGTGCTCTGCAAACAAATGTGGATAGGAAATAACTTAAAAGAACATAAAAAAAAATAAAAAATAAAAAAATATGCTGGAGGCCCCCTTTTCAGCAGAAGAGGTACAGGAAGTCATTAAGAACCTCAGAAACTCAACGGCACAATGCCACACATATGGTGGGAATGCCCCAGAATACGCCCTTTCTGGAATAAATTATTTAATTTAATGGATAAGCTAGTGGGAAAATAAAATACTTTGAAATAAAAATGTAGCGGGGTGCTAAATTTAAGGAAAGTGTTTGAGTGGTAAATAGGCTCAAATACCCTAATTCTGTAGGATTCATGGACCATTTTGTCCTCGGGGGACAGTATTGGTGTGCAGTTCCCTGCGGCCTACAGGTGGCGCCTTTTGTGTCCCCTCTTGGCAGTAGTACAGCGGGGCGGGGAACCTGCTGTGCATGCCGGGAGAGCATATAAAAGGGGCAGACCTTTGGCCTGGGGGCTGATGTCCAGTGGGGTCCGCGCCCAGGTGCCTTCGGCCTGGGTGCATGTGTTCCTGTTCCATCTCGGGCACCTTTAGCCCGGGGTGAGGTACTATCCTGGAGTTCTTGCTGCCCTGGGTATGGAGGCCTAGGGGCGGGAGTAAAGCCTGGAGTCCAGAGCCGCCTCGTGTAGGGGACCCTGTTCCAGGGAAGGGAGGATCATTCTGATGGACCGATGCGGGAGTCACGGTGAAGGAATGGTCTGTTGACTCCCTGGAGAGATGTCTTCCCCTTGATATGGGCTAGGTTCGTAGAAGGAGAAGCTCAAGGTCACCTTGACTGTATCAGAGGCCTTATTCAACCGGCCCGTGGCAGGGGCCTTATACACCCTGGTCTGTGGCTGAGACCAAAGTTCTCCAGGCCCGTGGCAGGGGCCTTGTACACCCGGTCTGTGGCAGAGACCAACCTCAATGTCTGTGGCAGAGACCGTGCGCCAAAAACTGTTTGAGAAACCTAAGCAGTGAAGTGAATGTGCTACGTTTGTGCCTGGACCTCCTCCACACCTTAAGCTGTCCTGTTTCTTTGCTCTAACCTTTTCTATCTGAGTACAGTTTATTTTGCCATGAGAGAATAAGAGTTGGAGTTTCAGCTGGTGTGGACATTGACTTTACTGGCAATTAAAGGACTTGCCTCTACCTACAGTAGAGGTGAGAATCATCCTCTGGAGGAGTTTTGACTCCGGCTGTGGACACGGCCCGTCAAGTACACCGCTCAACCTCTTTATATAGGATGATACGGGCTGGTAGTGCGGTGTGCCTTTCTCCCTCCTGCGAAGAGCCAACAACATAAAGGCAGGTAAGGGGGAAAGGATCTGTGCGCTACAAAAAAATAAAATAAAAATTTTAATCTTGGCCTAGCAGGACGAGGTCCATATGGAGTAGGAGGTTGAGGTGGCGGTGGATGTGGCTGTGTAGGTGGAAGCGGCGGTGGAGGAGGACGAGGTAGCCAACACTGGTTCAAAAATACAACAATGGCTGGGTAAGGCCGGTGATGTGTCGAATTCTGTCCCCTGTCGAATAGTGTCCGCCCTGTACTGCGCTTGCTGAGTATGTAGGACAAGGGGATTTCAAAAATCTCCCAAGACTAACGGCGCCTGCGTGTTGAGTTCAGGTGAAGGCCACACCATCCGTGGTTCAAGCCGAGCCAAGCAAGGCCGCGATCGAAGCGAGCCCGTGAGGGGCCCTGTTACTATGTGCTACCGTATGTCCTCTTGGATGGTGGGGCTTGAACCTGCACTCACAGCGCAGGCGCCGTTCATCTTCGGAGATTTTGTGAATCTCCTTGTCCTCTGTACTGCGCAAGCGCTGCGCCTGCGCAGTACGGGCCGGGCACAATCCGATGGCCGGACAGTTTTTGTCACAACACCGGTATACATGTCTATTCTGCACAAGGTACGGACAAGTCCTGTGGGATCCATGCCTGGTTCATTTTAATGAACGTGAGCTTGTCCACATTGGCTCTGGACAGGCGGCTGCGCTTGTCTGTGATAACGCCCCCTGCCGTGCTAAATACACGTTCAGATAATACACTGGCTGCAGGGCAGGCCAGCACCTCCAAGGCATAAACGGCAAGCTCAGGCCATGTGCCCAATTTGGAGACCCAGAAGTTAAAGGGGGCAGACCCGTCATCCAGTACGTGTAGGCCTGTGGACACATACTGCTCAACCATGTTGGTGAAATGCTGCCTCCTGCTAAGACGTTCCATCTCAGCTGGTGGTGCTGGTTGTTGTGGCGTGCTGACAAAGCTTTTCCACATTTCGGCCATGCTAACCCTGCCTTCTGAGGTGCTGCCGGTGCCCCGGCTGCGTTGGCGACCTCTTCCTCCTCCTCTGCCTTCGCCTTGTGCTTCTACCGTACGCCCGCTGTCAGGTGGGAATGCCACCAGCAGCGCGTCTACCAGCGTGCGCTTGTACTCGCGCATCTTACGATCCCGCTCCAGTGAGGGAATTAAGGACGGTACGTTGTCCTTGTAACAGGGATCCAGCAGGGTGGCCACCCAGTAATCAGCACCAGTTAAAATGTGGGCAACTCGGCTGTCGTTGCGGAAACACTGCAGCATGTAATCGCTCATGTGTGCCAGGCTGCCCAGAGGCAAAGAAAAGCTGTCCTCTGTGGGAGGTGTATCGTCTGTGTCCTCTGTATCCCCCCAGCCACGCACCAGTAATGGCCACGAGCTGGTCTGAGTGCCACCCTGCTGTGAACATAGCTCCTCCTCCTCCTCCTCCTCCTCCTCCTCCATCTCCTCCTCCACCTCGTCATCCTCCAGAACTGTGCCCTTTCTGCCGGACAATTGTGTACCTGGCGTTTGTTGGTGCAGGAACCCACCCTCGTAGCCACTTGTGAAAGACTGCCCTGAAAGCCTTTGAAATGATCCCGCTTCCTCCTCCTCCTCCTCATCCTCCTGTGCCACATCCTCTTCCATCATCGCACGAAGCGTTTTTTCAAGGAGGCATAGAACTGGGATAGTAACGCTGAGAACGGCGTCATTGGCACTGGCCATGTTGGTGGAGTACTCGAAACAGCGCAACAAGGCACACAGGTCTCGCATGGAGGCCCAGTTATTGGTGGTGAAGTGGTGCTGTTCCGCAGAGCGACTCACGCGTGATTGCTGCAGCTGAAACTCCACTATTGCCTGCTGCTGCTCGCACAGTCTGGCCAGCATGTGCAAGGTGGAGTTCCACCTTGTGGGCACGTCACATATGAGGCGGTGAGCTGGAAGGCCGAAGTTACGCTGCAGCGCTGACAGGCGAGCAGCAGCAGGGTGAGAACGCCGAAAGTGCGCACACACAGCCCGCACTTTCTGCAGCAGCTCTGGCATATTGGGGTAATTTTTAAGGAACCTCTGGACCACCAAGTTCAGCACATGCGCCAGGCAAGGGATGTGCGTCAAACCGGCTAGACCCAGAGCTGCTACGAGATTTCGCCCATTATCGCACACCACCAGGCCGGGCTTGAGGCTCACTGACAGCAACCACTCATCGGTCTGTTGTTCCATGTCCCTCCACAACTCCTGCGCGGTGTGGGGATTTTCCCCCAAACAGGAAAGTTTTAAAACTGCCTGCTGTCGTTTACCCCTGGCTGTGCTGAAGTTGGTGGTGAAGGTGTTACGCTGAATGGATGAGGAGGCGGTAGAGGATGAGGAAGCGGAGAAGGAGGAGTTAGCAACAGGAGGCAAACTGAAGCGCCCTGCAATCCTCGGTGGTGGAAGGACATGCGCCAAACCGCTATCTGCCTCAGGCCCAGCAGCCACTGCATTTACCCAGTGTGCTGTTAGGGAGATATAACGTCCCTGACCGTGCTTACTGGTCCACGCATCCGTAGTTAGGTGGACCTTGCCACAGATGGCGTTGCGCAGTGCACACCTGATTTTGTCCCCCACCTGGTTTTGCAGGGAAGGGATGGCTCGCCTGGAAAAGTAGTGGCGGCTGGGCACGACGTACTGCGGGACAGCCAATGCCATCAGGCTTTTAAAACTCTGCGTCTCCACCAGACGGAATGACAGCATTTCAAAGGTCAGGAATTTTGAAATGCTGGCATTCAGGGCCAGGGATCGCGGGTGGCTAGGGGGGTACTTCCTCTTCCGCTCCAATGTTTGGGAGATAGAGAGCTGAACGCTTCCATGGGACATTGTGGAGATGGTCGGTGACCCAGGTGGTAGTGTTGCTGGCAGATCCTCTGTTTGCGTGGTGACAGGTGCCACTGTCACTACAGAGGTGGATGAAGAGGCCGAGACTGCAGCAGAAGAGGAAGCAGGAGGAGCCAGAGACCTTTCTTGGTTTCTGAGGTGTCTACTCCACTGCAGCTCGTGCTTTGCACTTAGATGCCTGGTCATGCAGCTTGTGCTCAGGTTGAGAACGTTTATGCCTCGCTCCAGGCTCTGATTGCACAGCGTGCAAACCACTCGTGTCTTGTCATCAACACACTGTGTGAAGAACTGCCACGCTAGGGAAGTCCTTGGACCTGGCTTTGGTGTGCTCGGTCCCTTGCTGCGTTGGGCAGTAGCAGATGTACTGTCTAGGGGACGAATGCTCCGTTTTTGCACCCTGCTCCCTCTTCTGCTGTGCTGGTGGCTCTGTGCGACCACCGCCTCTTCCTCCGAACTACACTGGTCACCTGCATAACGTTGATTCCATGTGGGGTCGAGGACCTCATCGTCCTCCACATCATCTTCCACCCAGTCTTCACCCCTGCCCTCCATGTCTGTCTGCACAATTGCGAAAGCAGCAGCAGTTGGCACCTGTGTTTCGTCATCATCCGAGACATGCTGCGATGGTCCTCCCATGTACCCATCATGAAACATAAGTGGTTGGGCATCGGTGCACTCAATCTCTTCCACTTCTGGGGCAGGGCTAGGTGGATGGCCCTGGGAAACCCTGCTAACAGAGTCATCGAAAAGCAGAAGAGACTGCTGCATGATTTGGGGCTCAGACTGCTTGGCTGATTTGCAAGGGGGTGAGGTGAAAGACTGATGGACATGGGCTTCAGGTGCCAACTCTGATCTTTCAGCAGAAGAGTGGGTGGGAGACAATGTGAAGGAACCCGAGGCACTGTCAGCAACCCAATCTACTATCGCCTGTACTTGTCCTGGCCTAAACATTGGTACAGCCTCATTAGGCATGACAAAATACCGCCGCAGGCTCGGTCGCCTACTCGCACCTGAGGAAGGTGTTTCACTTGTGCGTGTAGCTGGCACAGATCCACCACGTCCTCTCCCTGCAACAGGAGCTCCACCAGCAGCACCACGACCGGGGCCACCACGTCCCTTTGACCTTCCCCTCATATTTTCCAAATTTAGGATCTTGCCCTAAATGGCGTTTTTTGGAAGACCACAACACACCCACAGTACGTAATGGCTGAAACGCACAGCTACAGAACTGCAGAAAATGCTATTCAAAAAAAAAAGGTTGTTTTTTTTAGTATAGCACAGTACAAGGAAAATATATATAAATTGTTTTTTTACACACACCTCCAGATGTGTATTTCACACTGCAAAATATTTTCTGTGGCCCTAAATGGCGTTTTTTGCCAGACCACAACACACCCACAGCACGTAACCGCTGAATCGCACAGCTACAGAAAATGCTATTCAAAAAAAAAGGTTGTTTTTTTTAGTATAGCACAGTACAAGGAAAATATATAGGAATTGTTTATTTTACACACCTCCACATGTGTATTTCACACTGCAATTTATTTTCTGTGGCCCTAAATGGCGTTTTTTCCAAGAGCACAACACAACCACAGTATTTAACCACTGAATCGCACAGCTATAGAAGTGCAGAGAATGCTATTCAAAAAAAATGTTGTTTTTTTTAGTATAGCACTGTACAATATATAGAAATTGTTTATTTTACACACCTCCACATGTGTATTTCACACTGCAAAATATTTTCTGTGGCCCTAAATGGCGTTTTTTGAAAGAGCACAACACAACCACAGTATTTAACCACTGAATCGCACAGCTATAGAAGTGCAGAGAATGCTATTCAAAAAAAATGTTGTTTTTTTTAGTATAGCACTGTACAATATATAGAAATTGTTTATTTTACACACCTCCACATGTGTATTTCACACTGCAAAATATTTTCTGTGGCCCTAAATGGCGTTTTTTGAAAGAGCACAACACAACCACAGTATTTAACCACTGAATCGCACAGCTATAGAAGTGCAGAGAATGCTATTCAAAAAAAATGTTGTTTTTTTTAGTATAGCACTGTACAATATATAGAAATTGTTTATTTTACACACCTCCACATGTGTATTTCACACTGCAAAATATTTTCTGTGGCCCTAAATGGCGTTTTTTGAAAGAGCACAACACAACCACAGTATTTAACCACTGAATCGCACAGCTATAGAAGTGCAGAGAATGCTATTCAAAAAAAATGTTGTTTTTTTTAGTATAGCACTGTACAATATATAGAAATTGTTTATTTTACACACCTCCACATGTGTATTTCACACTGCAAAATATTTTCTGTGGCCCTAAATGGCGTTTTTTGAAAGAGCACAACACAACCACAGTATTTAACCACTGAATCGCACAGCTATAGAAGTGCAGAGAATGCTATTCAAAAAAAATGTTTTTTTTTTTAGTATAGCACTGTACAATATATAGAAATTGTTTATTTTACACACCTCCACATGTGTATTTCACACTGCAAAATATTTTCTGTGGCCCTAAATGGCGTTTTTTGAAAGAGCACAACACAACCACAGTATATAACCGCTGAATCGCACAGCTGCAGAGAATGCTATTCAAAAAAAAGTTTTTTTTTTTTTTTTTTAGTATAGCATAGTACAAGAAAAATATATAGAAATTGGTTATTTCACACAACTAGAGATATACACTGCAAAATATTTTTTTTGCCCAAAAATAGGTCTTTTTTGCGCACAACAAAGTGCCGTTTTTTTTTTTGCAACAGCACAATAAAGTGCCTTTTTTTTTTTTTGGGGGCCCAAAAATGGGTCTTTTTAGCAAAAGCACAATAAAGTGCCTTTTTTTTTTTTTTTCTGACCAAAATAGGTCTTTTAGCAAGAGCACAATACAGCCACAGTATGGAATAGGTGTATCACTCAACGTAATGCAGTGCTGGTGCACTGAGCTTGCAACACAAACAGATAAACCTATGCAGATCGCTGAGCTATTATATCTCTCAATCTGGACTCCTATCTAAATCTCTCTCCCTGAAAGCACAAACAGGATCCTGCCCCTACACTACACTACACTGTCTCTCTATCTTTTCTATCAGTAGATTGCAGAATCAGGACTAACTCCTATTCTCTCCCTCACAGCAACAGCAGCCAGGATCCTTTCCCTACACTGTCTAAAAGCAGAGTGACGATCTGTGCTGTGTGCCTCTTTCTTATATAGAAGCTGGTCACATGCTGGGTCACATGTTGCACTGACCAATTACAGCCATGCCATTAGTAGGCATGGCTATGATGGCTTCTAAGGGCACACCAGCTAATCAAATGGTGATTGGCTGGCCCCTGAAGCATTTCTAACTGCGCCATTAAATTCCCGAATCCGAACCCGAACCCGGACTTTAGCGCAAAATCCGGGTCCGGGGTCGGGAAAACGCCAAAATTCGGTACGGACCCAAACTTTACAGTTCGGGTCCGCTCAACACTACTTAAGAGTTCCCTTCACTGGAACTAAGGGGCCAAGCCCAAACCCTGAAAAACAATCCCACACCATAATCCCCCCTCCACCAAATGATTTGAATCAGTGCACAAAGCAAAGTTCATAAAGACATGGATGAGCGAGTTTGGGGTGGAGGAACTTGACTGGCCTGCAACAGAGTCTTGACCTCAACCCGATAAAACACCTGTAGGATGAGTTAGGCCTCGTACACCCGACCGATTTTCTCGGCAAGAACCAGCAAGAAACTTGCTGGCAGAGAGGTCTTGCCGAGTAAATCGGTCGTGTGTACGCTGCTATCGGGTTTCTCGTCGAGAAAACCGACAAGAAACCTCGACGAGAAAATAGAGAACCTGCTCTCTATTTTCTCGTCGAGATTCTCCTCGGCATGTTTCTCGACGAGAAAAGTGAGTGTGTGTACACTTACCTGTCCTCCCGGAAGCCCGCGCATGTTCGAAATGAATTCGACGCATGCGCGGTAGCTTCCTAGGCATACGTAGGGTATACCAAGATGGCGGCGACGGCATCGAATGTGACGAGCGCATGCTCGACGTAGTCGATGACGTCACCGCGTACACTCCTTTCAAAGAACCGCGGGTTCTTTGAAACGAGCGTGTGTACACTCGGCCGGGACAAGTTTCTTGTCCAAGAATCTCGTCGAAAAAAACGACATGTTTTTTTCAACGAGAATCTCGGCCGTGTGTACGAGGCCTTAGAGTAGAGACTGTGAGCCAAGCCTTCTTGTCCACATTAGTGCCTGACCTCACAAATGCGCTTCTGGAAGAATGTTCAAACATTCCCATAGACAGACTCCTAAACCTTGTGGACAGCCTTCCCAGAAGAGTTGAAGCTGTTATAGCTGCAAGGTTAACTCAACTCAATATTGAACATTATGGACTAAGACTGTGATGCCATTAAAGTTCATGTGCATGTAAAGGCAGGCGTCCCAATACTTTTAACAATATAGTGTATACAGTGATACCCAGGGCTTTTTTCAGGGGGGGAACTTTTTCATGGTCCAGCAGGCATGGACAGGGATGTTACCTTTCTTTCATGGCACACTGGGTAACTCTGCTGGCAGCTGGGAAGGATGCAGGACAGGGTGCAGTAATGTTGGATCTTGCACCACGCCTCCAAAATGCTGGTAGTGGTGATTCTGCCACACCTCTCTCCTCCACCCCCTCCTCTTCTTCTTCCTCTATGACCTCTTCCTGTGCAGATTTGTCCTAGGAACCATCGGTGCTCTGTAGGCGTTCTAGGGGCTACGCAAGCACTCAGGCAAAAAGATGCCATGCAGTGCTTAAGTTGGTCTGCTAAGGGGACAGGAGCCACACTGGGGCAAAGATTCTGTCAGCTCTGCAGGGGCAGGCTCAGAGGTGGTTGACGTCACGCCAGCTTCAGCCAGGAATGGTGGTTTACGACAATGGCACCAACCTCCTCTCCGCCCTCCAACAGGGACACTTGACCCATGTTCCCTGTTTGGCTCACGTCCTTAATTTGGTGGTGCAGCGGTTCTTGTGCAGGTACCCGGGCTTACAGGATCTCCTGAGGCAGACCAGAAAAGTCTGTGGGCATTCCCGCCGGTCATATAATGCCAGTGCTTGGCTGGCTGACCTTCAAAAAAAAATGCAACCTGCCCAAGAACCTCCTCATCTGTGACATGCCCACCAGGTGGAACTCAACGTTGGCAATGCTGCAGTGGCTGCACACGCAGCAGAGGGCCATCAATGAGTACCTGTGCGAGTATGGCACCAGGACAGGGTCAAGGGAGCTTGGCTTTTTTTCGCCACGCCAGTGGCTACTGATCAAGGATGCATGTACTGTCCTGTCACCATTTGAGGAGGCCACGAGGATGGTGAGCAGTGACAGTGCATGCATCAGTGATACTGTCCCTCTTGTCTTCCTGTTGGAGCACACACTGGAATAATGCACAGGGCACTTGAGGCAGAACAGAGGGAGGAAGAGGAAGACTTCCTTACCTCTCAAGGCCCCCTTTATCCAGACAGTATTCCTACGGGCCCGCCGATCACACAGGAAGAGGAGGAGGAGGAGGAGGATGAGGATTGTGTCAGCATGGAGGTGGAGCCTAGCACTCAGCATCAGCATCAGTCTTCAAGGGATCGTTTTTAGTCCCCAGAAACCCATGGACTTGTACGTGGCTGGGAGGAAGTGGCTGCGGATCATGTCGTCCTTAGTGACCCAGAGGACTCCGGACCGAATGCCTCTGCAAACCTACGCTGCATGGCCTCCTTGATCCTGCAAAGCCTGCGAAAGGACCCTCGGATTTGTGGTATCAAGGAGAGGGATCAGTACTGGCTGGCAACCCTTCTTGATCCATGTTACAAGGGTAAGGTTGCGGAACTTATCCAGCCTTCGCAGAGGGAGCAGAGGATAAAACATCTTCGGGAGGCCTTGCAGAAAGGTTTGTGCAATGTGTTTCCAGAGCCTGGAGGGGTTACAATTTCCTGGTCCAGGACAACGTGTTGCTGAGGCTACGGTCAGTCACAGAAGGAGCGGTGGAGAAGGTGGCCGTCTGACCATTGCGTTCAGACAATTTTTTAGTCCGCAGCCCCAAGGTCTGATCGGTTCCAGCAACCATCGCCAGCGTCTGATTTACATGGTGCAGGAATACCTAGGGGCAAGATCAGACTTGGAGACCTTTCCAACCGAAAATCCACTGGGTTACTGGGTCTTGAGGATGGATCGCTGGCCAGAGCTTGCACAGTATGCAATTGAGCTACTGGCCTGTCCTGCATCCAGCGTTCTATCTAAACACACATTCAGTGCTGCTGGAGGCTTTGTAACCGATCACAGAGTGCGCCTGTCCACAGACTCAGGCTCACCTTCATAAAAATGAATCAGTCTTGGATCACCAGCTACCAAGCACCTGATGCTGATGTAACCGATTAATTTCACTATGAATGTGAAATCCCTTTAAGACTGCCCATGCTGATGCTGAGTGACTATCCTGCTATGCTGAGTGACTATTCTATTCCCCCTCAACATTCATGTTGATAGTGTAGCGCCCCCCCAATATTTGGGGGCGCTATGTGGAAATTTAGGGGTGGTCTGAGTCGGTAGTTGGGCTCAGACCAATTATGTTCAATTATTGTTCTGCTCTGGGTGTGATGCTGCCCGGAAGTTTGGTTCTCCTTTGCCTGCAGGTGGTGCTGTCACCGCCGGCATGGGCTGGATTACGGGGGTATCACAGCACCTTGAGTGTCCTCTCTCGGCAGCAGTGCAGTGGGCGTGGTCTACCCACTGTGCATGCTGGGAGAGGGTACAAAAGGGGCAGACGCCATTTGGCGAGACACGATTCCAGGGGGACCCCAAGGCGTTCGGGGGGACCTCTGGTCCAGTGAGTGTGCCTCGTGGCCCGCATGGCACGAGGTGCGCTGGAGTGTTTAAGCCTTGGGCACCTTCAGCCCGAGGCCCTGTTGCTGCATTGTAGGCCCAGCTCCGCTGACTAGGGCCTACGCTTCAGCGAAGGATCCCAGGCTGCCCGTTGTTAGGTGGCCCATCTTTAGAAAAGGAGTTCCAGGGGAAGAACAGTCCCGGCGGAGACTAGCGACGGTACTGCTGTCTTGGGGAGAGGCCTGGAGACCTGCCTAGAGGGGGATACATCATCTCTGTCATCCGTGCTCCATTCCGGCTGCTAGGACTACTCTCATAGGGACTATCCGGGTGAGCAATACCCACTCAGGCTTGAGTGGCGACGAGTGTATATACTGGATTTAAGTGTTTAAGTGAACCTTCCCCTACGTCTTTCAACTTTTCTGATCTTGTTTTCTTCAACTTAACTCAAAGCGAAAAAGAATAAAGCCTTACTAATTAGGTTTTACTCATGTGTGGACATTGGCCTTATTCCTGGAAGATATTGGTGTACCTAGACAACGGAGCTGAAGGATCCACTCGTGGGAGGTAATTGCTGCAGACCCAAAGTAACAAAACCAGTAGATCCCATTAACAAATAGGGGTCTGCGGGTGTGTGGAGTACCGGGGGAGGTAGCTACAATAGCTTCTAAGAACATTTTTGTTTCTGGGCACCACCACCAGTGGCTAAGGCCCAATTTTTCTTCCCTTGTTTAACAGGGGCGCGTAATTAAAATTTTTGCTGTAATATTTTGCAGCAGGGCTCGTTCCTGCGCTCAACTAGAGTTTCTGTGAGGGGTTGCAGTGTTGTGGCACCACCACCAGTTCCTAAGGCCCAATTTTTCTGCCCCTGTTTAACAGGGGCGTGTAATTACAATTTTTGATCTAATATTTCTCAGCAGGGCCCGTTCCTGCGCTCAACAAGAGTATCTGTGAGGCTTTACAGTGTTGTGCCACCACCATCACCGCCTAAGGCCCAATTTTTCTGCCCCTGTTTAATAGGGGCGTGTAATTACAATTTTTGATCTAATATTTCACAGCAGGACCTGTTCCTGCGCCCACCAAGAGTAACTGTGAGGCTGTACAGTGTTGTTTCACCACCACCACTGCCTAAGGCCCAATTTTTCTGCCCCTGTTATACAGGGGCATGTGATTACAATTCTTAATATAATATTTCACTGCAGGGCCTGTTCCAGCGCCCACCAAGAGTAACTGTGAGAGCTTACAGTGTTTTGGTACCACCAACACCTAAGGCCAAATTTTCTGCAGAGTATATAGGGCAGGCCGTATAGTATATACAGGCGGTCCCCTACTTTCAAACAACTCCTATTTACAAATGGAGGGAGACAACAGAAAGTGAGAGGAAATCTACCCCTAGGGAGGGAAATTCTCTCCTGTAAGAGTTAATATGGGAAAAAGGTGTCTCCACTGATGCTTTATCACCAATCCTTGTTTCCTTAAAAAAAAAAAAAAAAATTCAACATCCAATTGTCAATGGGACAGAAAGTGAGGTGAAATCTTCTGAACAGGGGCACAGACAGTAAAACAAATGTTACAGGGGTGATGATAACCATTCCCTATTTTATTCAAAAAGCTTAAAAATAGATTTTTTGGCTGGAGCTACACTTACAAAATGTACCTGTTCCAAATTACAAACAGAATCAACTTAAGAACAAACCTACAGTCCATGTCTTGTTTGGACCACCTGTATACTGCTGTTCAGGGCCTGGGGGCCCCAAGCTTTTTCTTTTTTTCATTTGGGTGCAGGGTTCCCCTTAATATCCATACAAGACCCAAAGGGCCTGGTAATGGGCTGGGGGGTACCCATGCCATTTTTCTCAATAATTTTCATTCATATTACCGGGACCCGACATTACATTACAGTCGCAAGCAGTTTTAAATTACTTTTATTTATTTTAGAAATGTCATTTTGTGCAGGGACTGTTCTAAACACGGGAAACACGTGCCACTTCACAAGCATACTATAGACACCCCCCAGGTACGACATTTAAAGGAATATTTTACTTTTATTTTTTCACTTTAAGCATTAATAAAAACACTGCTCCCGAAAAAACGGGATGACCCGGATCCCCAAACACTTTTTAGGACAATAACTTGCATATTAGTCTTTAAAATTCGCACTTTTGATTTTTGGCGTTCGAGTCCTATAGACTTTAACGGTGTTCGAAAGTTTGCGCAAACTTTTGAATCCGTTCGCATGTTCTGCCGAACCGGGAGGTGTTTGGCTCATCCCTAGTGGTAAAGTCTGCTAGCTAGATGGCCAGTCTCTGTGTGCTCAGCCTCTGTTAGCAGCAACAGGTCTATGGCAGCAGTGCCCTCTGACCACTCTTAGAGCTACAGGCTCATTTGTTTCACAGTCCAGGTGTTAGCCCACTCCTCGACTCACCCAGAGTGACTTGACTTCTCAGCATTATTCATTCTATGATCTGTAGCTCAGGCTGCAGGCTTGTGGCGGGTTGGCATACGCACAGGAGTATAAATGTGGGCACTCCGGTCCCCTTTGCAGCATGAGGAAGTCACCCGGTTGTCAGCCCTGGAAAATACAGATCTCTCTCCTAACAGTCACTCCATGGGAACTGTAGTCCAATAGTTCACTGACTTCTGCAGCATAACTCAACTCGTGGAGCACATCTCCAGTTGTCCACTGCAGACAGCCTTTAAGTCTCTTGAGCTCCTTTTGCTTGCCAGCTCCCCCTGCTGAGTGAAGCTAAAATAGTGCTAACCCATTTAGGCTGATTATCTGGGAGGGGGAACATAGAGAACAACTGCAGCACAGTGTCCTAAACTCGCTCTCTTCTCTCTCTAGTCAAACACCTGGCTACAAATGTAAATGTAGCGCTACCCCCAGTTAAGAGAGCCGCTAATATTGATTTGGGCCCTGTAGTGCACTGCTGTCAACCCCTGGCAATCGGCTCTAACCTCCCGTGGCACAGCTGGTGATAGAGGGAGAGGACCGCGTGACCGCAACTGTTGGTGACGCAGTCCTATAACAAACATACACAGAATATACTTTAAAACTCCTATTAAAGTAAGCGGAACTGACACCAAATGTACTTTACCCAGATATTTTACTGAGGCTAATGGGCAAGTAATAAACAACAGTATAACAAGTTGCAGATCCCTGCAATAAACAGTAATAAAGATAAACAGAGTAATCAGAATAATTAAGTATTGCTATGCAACTCTAGCGCTGCCCTTTTACAGCTACTTCCCCTCATGGGTAGACTAACACCCAGCAATGTCTACCTATGCAGTCAGGCCTGACTGATCTAAATGGAAGTTCAGTGAAACAATATTTGCTAGCAATCTCTCGGTGGTGCACTTGAAGAACAACTTTGTAATCCAAACGAATAGTAAAGATAAAGTATCTGTCTTTAAACAGCTCTCACCACCTGGACAAGTCCAAGTCCCTTTCCTCCATCGATTCGTCTAGGAACAGGAATCCACCGACATCCAAGTCTTCAATCCTTCTGGTGTACTGCAGCAAGGAGGATTAGATGTCTCTAAGGCTCTGCTAGGCTGGCAGAGGGCTCTTTGGAAAGGAGCACACGGCCCGGGCTTCAGGCCTTGTGCACACAGCAGTTCAGCACAGAGATCCTCTTGCTAGGAGAGGGGTGTCCAAAGAGGCCGACCAAAACTCCGCCTCCCCTTTATAAAGTCTGCCCCAGCAGTCTCTGTTCTGGAGCAATGCACCCTGGGTGCTGCAAGATGTACTGGGAGATGTAGTCTCTCTCTCCTCTGCTTTCACTTCCATAATGTCTCTTTACTTCCTCCCGACTCACCTCTCACCTGGAACTTCTTG
Organism: Rana muscosa; assembly: GCA_029206835.1. NCBI lineage: Eukaryota > Metazoa > Chordata > Amphibia > Anura > Ranidae > Rana > Rana muscosa. The sequence continues at coordinate 153,058,798 of CM055119.1, read as the reverse complement.
TCTCTCTGCATTAAAGGGGAACACCCCGCTACACACTCCCCCCACTTGAACTCTTTGGTCCCCAAAGATAAACTTCAACAAATACTGTTTACCATTTTGGACAATGTCGAGCATGATGTTGGCATAGGGAATTCCCACCAAAACTTTGGGATGGAACTCTCTTGCCCACAGGTCACACTACCATGAGTGGCCTGCCTAACTGTGCCAGAGAGTGAGCTGGGGTTGCCCTCCACCAAATGGACGGTGGAAGGATCAGGTTGTTCAACACTTCTCCTAGCCGTTACAACAGAGTCCTCTGAGCTCGTCCCCATTTGGGGGTAAGTTAGTTTCTTGGGAGGCCTGATGACTCTGCGAGCCCTCTGCTCTCTTGGTGCTTCTGACTCTGGCACCACAGGCTCTTCTTCAGGAGTAAGTTCAGGTAACATTGCTGGTTCTGGAACCTCTGATTCAGAAGTCAACTGACGTATGGAATCTCTAGAGTCCTCCTCTGCGCAAGTGTCAGGAACATCTTCCCAGTAATCAGCTGAGGGACTGAAGGGTATGAATTCAGTAGCCTCCGGATTCAGCGTTGCATCTGGGGTATCCCCTCCATTTGGGAGATCTATGGCGGACGTTCCCAGAGTCGAGGGAGGCCACAGCCAGTCCAGTTCTCCACCTTCTTCTGTACTCAATTGGGAGGCCTCCCCATCTTTGGCTCGAGAGGTCTGGGACCGAGTGTTCGGCCTAGGAATATCCAGGATAGAGGCCGGTTCAGGGGAGTCTCTCACGGGAGGTATTCTGACTGCCTCAGCAAGTGGGAGCAGGTGGTTCCGATGCCACGTCTTCAGTGGACCCACCTTTCCTTCTGGCTTTAGTTTGTAGACAGGCAAACCGGGCAACTTCCTACAGACAACATAGGGCTCAGATCTCCACCTGTCGGCAAGCTTGTGTTTTCCAGGGACCCCCAGATTGCGTAGCAGTACTCGGTCCCCGGGCTGCAGATCTTGCACTCGAACCTTCAGATCAAAATTTCTCTTGTTGCGGGCCCCCCTTTGATCCGAAGCCGCCTGGGCTTGTTCATAGGCCACCTGCAAGCTACGTCTAAGTCTGTCCACGTATCCCTTGTGGGATGTAGCTGAGGTATTGTCTATAGAAGTGCCAAAGGCCAGGTCCACAGGTAGCCTTGCTTCTCTCCCAAACATAAGTCGATAAGGGGAGTAGCCAGTGGCGTCACTTGTGGTACAGTTATAGGCATGTACTAGGGCTGATATGTGCTGACTCCAGTGTTGCTTCTTCTCTGTTTCTAAGGTTCCCAACATGTTGAGCAGGGTCCGGTTAAATCTCTCCGGCTGAGCATCTCCTTGTGGGTGGTAAGGCGTGGTTCTGGTCTTCTTTATTCCTAATGAATCCAAAAGTCTTCGGATCAACCGACTCTCAAAGTCCCTTCCTTGATCTGAGTGGAGTCTCTGTGGTAGTCCGTAATGGACAAAATACTTCTCCATAATTATCTTGGCCACGGTGGATGCCTTCTGGTCTTTGGTTGGGAAAGCTTGAGCATAGCGGGTGAAATGGTCGGTTATTACCAGAACATTCCCCAATCCACTCAGGTCGGGTTCGAGGCAGAGAAAGTCAATGCATACCAGATCCATTGGGCCTTGACTCTGTAAATGGCCCATTGGGGCAGCTTGATGGGGTAGGGTCTTTCTCTGAATGCATCGTGCACAGGAATGGCAATACTCCTCTACTTCTGCCCTCATGCAGGGCCAATAGAACCGATTTCTGACAAGCTGGAAGGTCCTTTCTGCCCCTAGGTGACCATGATGGTCATGCAGGGCAATTAGTACAGTCTCTCGGTGCTTCTCTGGAAGAAATAACTGCCACTTATCTTCTGAGTCATCAGAGGGGCCCCTTCGATAGACCACTCCCTGATGTACCTGTAGCCTGTCCAATTCCTTCCTCAACAGGCGAGCCTCCTTTGAGGGGTGATGTAGGAATTTGTTGGGATCCTGATTCTCCAGGGCTTCGAGGACCAATCTCCCCATGGGGTCTTCCAATTGGTCACACCTCAACTCCTTCTTGGACAGTCTCGGTAGGTTGTCTTCCTCCAGTTGAGTTACCCCACAATAGTGTTTGGGGACTCCTACCATGGTAACCCCTATTTCTTCTGCTCTGGAGCCTCCTCTGGCTTGGAATTCAGCCCCTTGACAAAGGGCCCGCACCCCGTCCGGTGCCACTTGGGTCCAATCTTCCCAGTCATTTGTCGTGGCATGAGACCTCCGGGACAGGGCATCTGCATCCCTATTTCCGGCTCCTGGTCTGTACTTCAGACTGAAGTTGAATCCAGACAATGCGGCCAACCACCTGTGTCCGGTGGCATCTAGTTTTGCGGTGGTGAAGAGGTAGGTCAGGGGGTTGTTGTCTGTCTTCACAGTAAACTCTGCCCCATACAAGTAGTCTTTTAGCTTGTCTACTACCGCCCATTTGAGGGCCAGGAATTCCAGCTTATGAGTGGGGTAATTCTTTTCTGAGGGGGTCAGGCTCCTGCTCACATAGGCCACTGGTCGCAGTTGTCCTTCATGTTCTTGGTAGAGTACACCACCTAGACCCTCATGGCTGGCATCCACATGTAATTCATAAGGTCTGGTAGGGTCGGCGTAGGCCAGGACTGGGGCAGTGGTTAAGCTCCTCTTCAGAGCATGAAAGGCCTCTTCACACCTTGGGTTCCACTGATCTTGAACTGACTCACCAGGCCTCCTGGGCCCTGAGTCATCCTCTTCCCCTTCTGCCTTTAGCAATTCATTCAACGGGCGGGCAATCCGAGCAAACCCCTCCACAAACCTCCTATAATAGGAGCAGAACCCCAGGAAGGATCTGAGCTCTGTTACTGTGGTGGGTCGTGGCCAGGAAGTGACTGCTTCCAACTTCTCAGGATCTGTGGCCACCCCTTCTTCAGACACTATGTGCCCCAGATAGTTCACAGAAGACTGGTAGAACCGACACTTCTCGGGGGAAAGCTTAAGTCCCTCTTCGCTGAGTCTTCTCAATACTTTCTCCAACCTGGCTTCATGTTCTTCCAAGGTTCTTCCAAAGACAATGACATCGTCCAAGTACACAAGGACTTCTATAAGATTCATGTCTCCAACAGTCTTCTCCATAAGGCGTTGAAAGGTAGCAGGAGCTCCAGACAGACCCTGAGGCATCCTATTGAATTCGAAGAATCCCACCGGGGTTATGAAGGCTGTCTTCTCCCTGTCTTCTGGGTGCATAGGGATTTGATAGTACCCACTCTTGAGGTCCATCACACTGAACCATTTGGCTCCAGACAAACTTTGTAGGGCATCTTCTATCCTTGGTGTGGTGTATTGGTCAGGGATGGTTCTCCTGTTGAGAGTCCTGTAATCGATACAAAGCCTCAACGACCCATTCTTCTTTCTGACCACCACGATTGGGGAGGCATAGGGACTTCTAGACTCCCGGATCACACCAGTCTTCTTTAGTTCTACAAGTTGTTCCCTCAGATCCTCCAGATCTGCCAGGGGGACCCGCCTGACCCTCTCTCGGAAGGGCTTATCTTCTTGGAGGCGGATCCGATGGGTGGCACTTCTTGCACACCCCACATCGAATTCATCTTCGGAAAAGATCTTCTCCCACCTGGACAGCTGGGCCTTGGCTCTTTCTTTCCAAGCCCTGGGTAGGTTCGGGTTTTCCACGGACAGTTTCTCCCAAACATCTCCTCCGTCACCCGTCCCCTTGACTTCGGACCAAGTGACCGGGGCAGCAGGGCTCACCTGACCAAGCAACACTCTGGCAGGGATCTCCATGGGTCCTCCCGTAGTGTTCCTAACACTCACCGGAACTCTGCCATGGGCCTTCTTCAGGGCCTTGAACGGAATCACTTCTGGTATCACTTCCAGGCCTGAGGACTCTTCCCTTGGGTCTGATTCCAGCATGACAAAGGGGCCAGGTTGTTCCCACGAAAGCTTCACAGTGGCCCTAAGACAGGTTACTTCTCCGGGCTGTAGCACTACTCCTTCTCTGCCAAGTCTCCACACCTTCCCTATCCCCTCTCCCGGGGTCTTCTGCTCTAAGACCAGTCGTTGGTAGGCCGTCTTTAGCATGGGATGGATTTTGGTGGCTGAATGGTTTCTCTCTTTCACTAGAGGGGTCAGGAGTCTCCTGACTAGATCCGTGTTTGTCCCAATTAGGGATGAGCTTCGTGTTCGAATCGAACATACGTTCGACTCGAACATCGGCTGTTCGATCGTTCGACGAAGATCGAACGATTTGGGCCGTTCGCGCCAAATTCGAGTGACGCGAACGGCCCACAATGCACTACGCCATCGCAGTGTCATCCAGGCGCTGTGATTGGCCAAGCATGCACTGTGACCCCGCATGCTTGGCCAATCACAGCGCCGGCAGCGAGGAGAGCAATGATTGGCCACAGGCAGGATGCCTGTGGCCAATTATTGCTGAGGGTGTTTAGTACACGCCCCACACTATAAAAGGCCGCCAGCACGGCGGCCTAGTGTAGTGTGTTCCGGAGCAGGGATAGAGCAGCATAGGCAGGGACAGTGACTTTTATTTCTTTCTTGCTTAACCTGGATTCCTTTAGTTTAGGGAAAGAGAAGGATAGGTAGGGAGAGTGTCAGTGTGTTTTGTGCTTGTGCTATAGTGTGCTTAAAAAAAACATTTTTTCTAGGGACAGAAAACTGTAGGTAGGGAGAGTGTCAGTTTCTTTCACTGTGTAAGTCCTTGTTTCTAGGGACCTGGAAGGACAGTGAGTGAATTCTCCTTGTGCTATATTGTGCTTAAAAAAAACATTTTTTCTAGGGACAGAAAACTGTAGGTAGGGAGAGTGTCAGTTTCTTTCACTGTGCAAGTCCTTGTTTCCAGGGACCTGGAAGGACAGTGAGTGAATTCTCCTTGTGCTATATTGTGCTTAAAAAAAACATTTTTTCTAGGGACAGAAAACTGTAGGTAGGGAGAGTGTCAGTTTCTTTCACTGTGCAAGTCCTTGTTTCTAGGGACCTGGAAGGACAGTGAGTGAATTCTCCTTGTGCTATATTGTGCTTAAAAAAAAAAAATTTCTAGGGACAGAAAACTGTAGGTAGGGAGAGTGTCAGTTTCTTTCACTGTGCAAGTCCTTGTTTCTAGGGACTGGGAAGGACAGTGAGTGAATTCTCCTTGTGCTATAGTGTGCTTAAAAAAAACATTTTTTCTAGGGACAGAAAACTGTAGGTAGGGAGAGTGTCAGTTTCTTTCACTGTGCAAGTCCTTGTTTCTAGGGACCTGGAAGGACAGTGAGTGAATTCTCCTTGTGCTATATTGTGCTTAAAAAAAACATTTTTTCTAGGGACAGAAAACTGTAGGTAGGGAGAGTGTCAGTTTCTTTCACTGTGCAAGTCCTTGTTTCTAGGGACCTGGAAGGACAGTGAGTGAATTCTCCTTGTGCTATATTGTGCTTAAAAAAAACATTTTTTCTAGGGACAGAAAACTGTAGGTAGGGAGAGTGTCAGTTTCTTTCACTGTGCAAGTCCTTGTTTCTAGGGACCTGGAAGGACAGTGAGTGAATTCTCCTTGTGCTATATTGTGCTTAAAAAAAACATTTTTTCTAGGGACAGAAAACTGTAGGTAGGGAGAGTGTCAGTTTCTTTCACTGTGTAAGTCCTTGTTTCTAGGGACCTGGAAGGACAGTGAGTGAATTCTCCTTGTGCTATATTGTGCTTAAAAAAAACATTTTTTCTAGGGACAGAAAACTGTAGGTAGGGAGAGTGTCAGTTTCTTTCACTGTGCAAGTCCTTGTTTCCAGGGACCTGGAAGGACAGTGAGTGAATTCTCCTTGTGCTATATTGTGCTTAAAAAAAACATTTTTTCTAGGGACAGAAAACTGTAGGTAGGGAGAGTGTCAGTTTCTTTCACTGTGTAAGTCCTTGTTTCTAGGGACCTGGAAGGACAGTGAGTGAATTCTCCTTGTGCTATAGTGTGCTTAAAAAAAACATTTTTTCTAGGGACAGAAAACTGTAGGTAGGGAGAGTGTCAGTTTCTTTCACTGTGCAAGTCCTTGTTTCTAGGGACCTGGAAGGACAGTGAGTGAATTCTCCTTGTGCTATATTGTGCTTAAAACAAACATTTTTTCTAGGGACAGAAAACTGTAGGTAGGGAGAGTGTCAGTTTCTTTCACTGTGCAAGTCCTTGTTTCTAGGGACCTGGAAGGACAGTGAGTGAATTCTCCTTGTGCTATATTGTGCTTAAAAAAAACATTTTTTCTAGGGACAGAAAACTGTAGGTAGGGAGAGTGTCAGTTTCTTTCACTGTGCAAGTCCTTGTTTCTAGGGACCTGGAAGGACAGTGAGTGCATTCTCCTTGTGCTATATTGTGCTTAAAAAAAACATTTTTTCTAGGGACAGAAAACTGTAGGTAGGGAGAGTGTCAGTTTCTTTCACTGTGCAAGTCCTTGTTTCTAGGGACCTGGAAGGACAGTGAGTGAATTCTCCTTGTGCTATATTGTGCTTAAAAAAAACATTTTTTCTAGGGACAGAAAACTGTAGGTAGGGAGAGTGTCAGTTTCTTTCACTGTGCAAGTCCTTGTTTCTAGGGACCTGGAAGGACAGTGAGTGAATTCTCCTTGTGCTATATTGTGCTTAAAAAAAACATTTTTTCTAGGGACAGAAAACTGTAGGTAGGGAGAGTGTCAGTTTCTTTCACTGTGCAAGTCCTTGTTTCTAGGGACCTGGAAGGACAGTGAGTGAATTCTCCTTGTGCTATATTGTGCTTAAAAAAAACATTTTTTCTAGGGACAGAAAACTGTAGGTAGGGAGAGTGTCAGTTTCTTTCACTGTGCAAGTCCTTGTTTCTAGGGACCTGGAAGGACAGTGAGTGAATTCTCCTTGTGCTATATTGTGCTTAAAAAAAACATTTTTTCTAGGGACAGAAAACTGTAGGTAGGGAGAGTGTCAGTTTCTTTCACTGTGCAAGTCCTTGTTTCAAGGGAAGGAGAAGGACACCTGAAGGTAGCCCTTATTGCTTTTTTCCCATCTCCCTGCAGGCCATCTATTAGAATGTCTGGAAGGCAAACAAGGAGAGGCAGACAGTCAGGAGGCAATAAAAGAGGGCAAGCAGGCTCTGTGTCTGGGGGCAACAGTGCTGGTCGTGGACGCGGTGCATTGTCATCAGCACATGGCCATGGGACACGCTTGTCCTTCTTTTCCGCAGCTGGACATGTTGAGCCACATCATGCCGAAGACTTGGTAGAGTGGATGACCAAGCCCTCCTCCTCCTCCTCATCCTCTCTCACCCAGGCTCAGGGTACTGGCAAAGCAGCTGCCAAAGCGTCCTCTTCCCTGGTATCAATGTCAGACTCATCATCAGTCACTCCTTCCCTAGACCCACCATGTCCTCCTCCTGAGGAGTCCCCCGAACTGTTTGAGCACAGTGTTGGGTACATGCTCCAGGAGGATGCCCAGCGTTTCGAAGGGTCTGATGATGAAACCCAGCTACAGGAAGGCAGTAGGGTGAGAGCAGACAGAGGGGATGCTCAAGAAGGACACCAATCTGGCAGTCATGTTCCAGCAGCTGCAGCATACTGCCAGATTGGCTCCAGTGATGAGGAGGGAGGGGATGATGAGGTCACTGACTCCACGTGGGTGCCTAATAGGAGAGAGGAGGAGGAGGATGAGGAGGAGGCACATCTCCAACGAGACAGGATGCCCTTTGGTGGCCAGCGTAAGGGCAGTACACCGACGGAATCACACCGCAGAGCTCCGCCTGTGCAGGGCGCTGCCTCTGCCCGTCATTCAAAAAGTTCCTTGGTGTGGGCCTTTTTTGAGGCTAGTGCATCAGATCGCACAGCTGCTGTTTGCAACATATGTCTCAAGCGTATATCGCGTGGCCAAAACATCAGCCGCTTGGGTACCACATGCCTGACCAGACATATGTTGACCTGCCATGCAGCTCGTTGGCAAGCCTACCTCAAAGACCCACACCAAAGAACAAAGCGGACCTCTCCTTGCACCGCATCAGCTGGGATTTCCAACCCCACTATAACTTCAGTCCTCTCTGAAACATGCACTGAGAGGAATGAAGGTGTAGAATTAGGTGTGTCACAGCCAAGTACTTGCGGCCACTCTGCTAGCAGTACACCGACGTCCGATTCTAGCAGGCAAATTTCCCTGCCCCAGCTGCTGGACCGTCGAAAGAAGTTCACTCCCAGCCATCCACATGCCCAGCGGTTGAATGCTAGCTTGGCTAAATTGCTAGCGCTTCAACTGCTGCCTTTTCAGTTGGTAGACTCGGCCCCCTTCCGTGAGTTTGTGCAATGTGCGGTTCCTCAGTGGCAGGTTCCCAAACGCCACTTTTTCTCACGGAAGGCTATTCCGGCTCTCTACCGGCATGTGGAAGGCAATGTCTTGGCCTCGCTGGACAGGGCGGTCAGCGGTAAGGTGCATATTACCGCTGACTCATGGTCCAGCAGGCATGGACAGGGACGTTACCTTTCTTTCACGGCCCATTGGGTCACTCTTTTGGCAGCTGGGAAGGATGCAGGACAAGGTGCAGTAGTGTTGGAGGTTGTCCCACCGCCACGCCTCCAAAATGCTACTACTGGTTGTGACACACCTCTCTCCTCCACCCCCTCCTCTTCTTCTTCCTCCATGGCCTCTTCCTGTGGTTTGTCCTATGAACCAGCGGTGCTCCGTAGCCGTTCACGGGGCTACGCAAGTACGCAGGCAAAAAGATGCCATGCCGTGCTTGCGCTGGTGTGTTTGGGGGACAGAAGCCACACTGGGGCAGAGGTCCTGTCTGCTCTGCAGGGCCAGGCCGAGAGGTGGTTGACGCCACGCCAGCTTAAGCCAGGAATGGTGGTTTGCGACAATGGCACCAACCTCCTCTCCGCCCTCCGACAGGGACAACTGACCCATGTGCCCTGTGTGGCTCACGTCCTTAACCTGGTGGTGCAGCGGTTCTTGGGCAGGTACCCGGGCTTACAGGATGTCCTGAGGCAGGCCAGGAAAGTCTGTGTGCATTTCCGCAGATCTTATAATGCCAGTGCTCGCCTGGCTGAGCTGCAAAAGGAGTTGAACCTGCCCAAGAACCGCCTTATATGTGACATGCCCACCAGGTGGAACTCAACGTTGGCCATGCTGCAGCGGCTGCACACGCAGCAGAGGGCCATCAATGAGTACCTGTGCGACTACGGCACCAGGACAGGGTCAGGGGAGCTTGGTTTTTTTTCTCCACGCCAGTGGGGCATGATCAGGGATGCATGCACTGTCCTGGCACCATTTGAGGAGGCCACGAGGATGGTGAGCAGTGACAGTGCATGCATCAGTGACACTGTACCTCTTGTCCACCTGTTGGAGCACACGCTGCGTGGAATAATGGACAGGGCACTTGAGGCAGAACAGAGGCAGGAAGAGGAGGACTTCCTTGCCTCTCAAGGCCCCCTTTACCCAGACAGTGTTCCTTCTGTCCCACCCATCGCACAGGAAGAGGAAGAGGAGGAGGAGGAGGAGGAGGAGGAGGATTGTGTCAGCATGGAGGTGGAGGCTGGCACTCAGCATCATCAGCAGCAGTCTTTTAGGGATGATTTACAGTCCCAAGAAACCAGTGGACTTGTACTTGGCTGGGAGGAGGTGACTGCGGATCATGTCGTCCTTAGTGACCCAGAGCGAATGCCTCAGCAAACCTACGCTGCATGGCCTCCCTGATCCTGCAAAGTCTGCGGAAGGATCCTCGTATTCTTCGGATCAAGGAGAGGGACCATTACTGGCTGGCCACTCTCCTTGATCCACGGTACAAGGGTAAGGTTGCGGACCTTATGTTACCGTCGCAGAGGGAGCAGAGGATGAGACAACTCCGGGAGGCCTTGCAGAAAGGTCTGTGCAACGCGTTCCCAGAGACTGGGAGGTTACAAACTCCTGGTCCAGGACAACGAGTTGCTGAGGCTTCGGCCAGTCAAAGAAGGAGCGGTGGGGAAGGTGGCCGTCTGACCGATGCGTTCAGACAATTCTTTAGTCCGCAGCCCCAAAGTATGATTGGTTCCAGCAACCATCGCCAGCGTCTGATAAACATGGTGCAGGAATATCTAGGGGCAAGGTCAGACTTGGACACCTTCCCCACCGAAAATCCTCTGGCTTACTGGGTCTTGAGGATGGATCACTGGCCAGAGCTTGCACAGTATGCAATTGAGCTACTGGCCTGTCCTGCATCCAGCGTTCTTTCGGAACGCACATTCAGTGCTGCTGGAGGATTTGTCACGGATCACAGGGTGCGCCTGTCCACCGACTCGGTTGATCGACTGACTTTCATCAAGATGAACCAGTCTTGGATCACCACCAGCTACCACACACCTGATGCTGATATAACAGACTAATTGATTTTAACATGTCACATCCCTTCAAGACTGATGCTGATGCTGAGTGTCTGTGCTGTTATGTTGACTGGCTATCCTCCTCCTCCGAGTCCTCAATGATACGATTGATGATGATAGCTTGGAAGATCATTTTTGTTTATGGGTGCCGCCACCAGTGGCTAAGGCCCAATTTTTCAGCCCCTGTTTTACAGGGGCGTGTAATTACAATTTTTTTAGCAATAATTTGCCATAGGGCTCATTGCTGTGCTCCAAGTACAGTATCTGTGAGGGGTTGGAGTGTTGTGGCACCAGTGCCTAAGGCCCAATTTTTCAGCCCCTGTTTAACAGGGGCGTGTCATTACAATTTTTGAAGCAATACTTTGCAACAGGGCTCATTGCTGTGCTCCAAGTACAGTATCTGTGAGGGGTTGTAGTGTTGTGCCACCAGTGCCTAAGGCCCAATTTTTCAGCCCCTGTTCAACAGGGGCATGTAATTACAATTCTTGATCTAATAATTCACAGCAGGGCCCATTCCTGCACCCACCAAGAGTAACTCTGAGGGCTTACAGTGTTGTGTCAACACCACCACCACCACCAAAGGCCCAATTTTTCAGCCCCTGTTCAACAGGGGCATGCAATTACAATTCTTGATCTAATAATTCACAGCAGGGCCCATTGCTGCACCCACCAAGAGTAACTGTCAGGGCTTACAGTGTTGTGGCACCAGCACCACCATCAAAGGCCCAATTTTTACTACCACTGTTCAACAATTATATGTAATTACAATTCCTGATATAATAGTTGACAGCAGGGCGTTCCAGCACCAACCAAGAGTAACTGTGAGTGCTTACAGTGTTGTGCCAACACCAACAACTAAGGGGCCTATTTCTGCAGAGTATCTACGGCAGGTCCCTACTTTCAAACATCCAACTTACAAACGACTCCTACTTGCAAACGCAAGAAGACAACAGGAAGTGAGAGGAAATCTACCCCTAGGAAGGAAAATTCTCTCCTGTAAGAATTAATATGGGAGAAAGGTGTCTCCTCTGTACTGATGCTTTATCAGCAATCCTTGTTTCAAGAAAAACACCACATTTCAAAAACAGTTGTCATTGGGACGGAAAGTGAGGTGAAATGTTCTGAACAGGGGCACAGACAGCAAAACAAATGTTACAGGGGTGATAACCCTTACCTATGTTTTCCAAAAAGTTTAAAAATAGATTTTTGGGCTGGAGCTACACTTAAACAATGTACCTGTTCAAAATTACAAACAGATTCTACATAAGAACAAACCTACAGTCCCTGTCTTGTATGCACCGCCTGTATACGGCTGTTCAGAGTATATAGGGCCTTTTTTATTTTATGTGCGGGGTTCCCCTTAATATCCATACAAGACCCAAAGGGGCTGGTAATGGGCTGGGGTAGGGGGGGGGTCATGGGGTAGCTATGCCATTTTTCTTAAAGATTTTCATCCATATTACCGGGACCAGACATTACATTAAAGCCGCAAGCAGTTTTAAATGGCTTTTTTTTCCTTTAGAAGTGTCATTTTGTGCAGGGACAGTTCTAAACACGGGAAACACGTGGCACTTCACAGGCATACTTTAGACACCCCCCAGGTACGATATTTAAAGGAATATTTGACTTTTTTTTTTCACTTTATGCATCATTAAAATGACTGCTCCCGAAAAACGACCGTTTTTAAAACTTCTTTTTGCATTGATACATGTCCCCTGGTGCAGAACCCGGGTTCCCAAACCCTTTTTAGGACAATAACATGCATAATAGTTGTTATAATTAGCACTTTAGAATTCGAACGTTCGCATCCATTGTATTTAATAGGGTTCTAATGTTCGTACGAACTTTTGGTCCGTTCGCGGGTTCTGGTGCGAACCGAACCCGGGGGTGTTCGGCTCATCACTAGTCCCAATGATCAGGGAAATCTTGCTGGCTCCAGGCGGCCGGGGACACACAACTGCCAGGGTGTCAAACACTTCAGCCTTCCCAGCCACGGATGGGTCGAAAGTCATCTTTATGGGCAGGTACCCATCATAAGGGAAACTCTGGGTTCCAAGTCCCCATATCTCCAGCTCTTCTATCTTCTGGATAGGCAGATGACTCAAGTGCCTATCATAGAAGTCCCGGTATAGTAAAGTCACCTGTGCTCCGGTGTCCAAAAGAGCTTTAGTATAGACTCCTTCCACTTGAATGGGCACAGTAGGAGACGGGCCCACCAGTTCCTTTGGGTATGGCCGGACTGGGGTCACCTCTTTTTTTTGGCTTTCGACCCTTGCCCTGCTCCTTTTGGACTTTAATTTTTCCTGAGCCTGGCATGCATTGACTTTCTCCCTCTCAATGGGGGCACAAACCCGCTGAGGGATGTTATTGTTCCTTTTAGGTGGATGTTCCTTCTTTGGGGTGCTGTACTTCCACTGAGGGGTCTTGCCCCCTCCCTCTGGGGTACATCTTGGTGGGGGTGTACTATACCTCCTCCTAGGAGTTTTGTCTCCTCCATTCTTGGCCTTTTTTTTTAGTTTGGAGCGCACTGAAGATGATGGGCACCCGGTTGACTCCTTCACCGGGGCCCTTTGGAGTTTCCCGCCGGCTTGCAATTATCTGTTCTCTTCTTCTTTGGGCTGGAGCATACGTTTGCAAAGTGGCCACTCCCTCCGCAGTTATAGCAAATCACCTCTTCTCGGTCCTGTAGGGAGGCCGGTGCTGAGGTGTTCGGGAACAACTCCTTTCTTGGGCTTGGTTTCTCTCGTCTTCTCTGATCTTTCTCCATCAAAGAGGTCAGCATCTCCAACACTTGGGCCATTTGCGATTTCAGAGTGTCAACCTCCGCTTCTCTTTCTGGGCTCTTGACCGAATGTACCAACACTGGTACAGGTGTGACATTCGCCTTGGCCACCTGCTGATCTTCCTCCAGCGCCTCTTCGTCCCTAATAATTTTTATTAGATCAGAGTAGGTTAGTGACATTCCTCCTCCTGAGGTTTTCAGGTGCAGCCAGACCGGGTCTGAGCGCCGCGCTCCCCTCATGATCTGCTTCATGCGTGCTTCATCTGCATCTTTGGGCAGCATTCCCTTCTTCAGTACAATCTTGCATAACTGCCTGTTCAGCCTTCTAACATATTCTGACAGTTTCTCATTCGGCTGCTGGAGAGTGTGTTCAATTTGATAAATCATCTCTGACACCTTCTCCAGCTGACCAAACTCTTCCTGCAGCATGGCCAGGCAATCTTGAGCTGTACAGTTTTCATTTCCAAACCGGAAGCTCTTCACCGATTCTGCCGCGGCACCTTTCAGACTTTCTAAGACTCGCTGTCTCTTCTGTGCCTCAGGCACCTCCCATGCTTCTACTGCCTGCAATGCCTGTTCCACCCAAGTGTCAAAATCTTCCTCCCCCGCAGGGATGGGGAGCTTCCCTGAGAAGGTGCTAAGCTTCTGGTAACCGGCCTCCACATGCACCGTACTGCTTTTCAGGCACTTAATTACAAGGTCTCCTAGAGCATTCAACAATTCAGGCCCTATAGCGGCCAGCGGTGATCCCGGGCTTAATAGTTCCTTAAGCTTTTCTGCTTTAGGGGATAGTGGTGGAGATAATTGTGGGAGTGATGGCTTTGGTGTCTGAAACCATTCTTCCTTCACTGGCAGCGTATGTATCAAGTGATAGATCTGATTATCTATGGCTTGTATACTCTGACTTTTAAAATGCTCTGGGATTTCGTTTTTCCATTCTACCAGTGCGTATGTAAACGAGATCACTGGATCTGGCCTAAAATCCATCACCCATGCTTTGTGGCTCGGAGACAGTAACAATACGAGATGTTTTATCTCCTCTTCCTTCCATCTTTCCCCCGGGAGTACAATGACTACCGCCGCGGTTGGATCGGCGCCAATCGCTGCGCACCACTGTGACATTGCCAGCGGGTCCATGCTGGTACTTCTGACCGGCTTGATTGCAGCGTGCAACGTACAAGGATCCCGGACTCGAGCCCCCACGTGTAGCGCTACCCCCAGTTAAGAGAGCCGCTGATATTGATTTGGGCCCTGTAGTGCACTGCTGTCAACCCCTGGCAATCGGCTCTAACCTCCCGTGGCACAGCTGGTGATAGAGGGATAGGACCGCGTGACCGCAACTGTTGGTGACGCAGTCCTATAACAAACATACACAGAATATACTTTAAAACTCCTATTAAAGTAAGCGGAACTGACACCAAATGTACTTTACCCAGATATTTTACTGAGGCTAATGGGCAAGTAATAAACAACAGTATAACAAGTTGCAGATCCCTGCAATAAACAGTAATAAAGATAAACAGAGTAATCAGAATAATTAAGTATTGCTATGCAACTCTAGCGCTGCCCTTTTACAGCTACTTCCCCTCATGGGTAGACTAACACCCAGCAATGTCTACCTATGCAGTCAGGCCTGACTGATCTAAATGGAAGTTCAGTGAAACAATATTTGCTAGCAATCTCTCGGTGGTGCACTTGAAGAACAACTTTGTAATCCAAACGAATAGTAAAGATAAAGTATCTGTCTTTAAACAGCTCTCACCACCTGGACAAGTCCAAGTCCCTTTCCTCCATCGATTCGTCTAGGAACAGGAATCCACCGACATCCAAGTCTTCAATCCTTCTGGTGTACTGCAGCAAGGAGGATTAGATGTCTCTAAGGCTCTGCTAGGCTGGCAGAGGGCTCTTTGGAAAGGAGCACACGGCCCGGGCTTCAGGCCTTGTGCACACAGCAGTTCAGCACAGAGATCCTCTTGCTAGGAGAGGGGTGTCCAAAGAGGCCGACCAAAACACCGCCTCCCCTTTATAAAGTCTGCCCCAGCAGTCTCTGTTCTGGAGCAATGCACCCTGGGTGCTGCAAGATGTACTGGGAGATGTAGTCTCTCTCTCCTCTGCTTTCACTTCCATAATGTCTCTTTACTTCCTCCCGACTCACCTCTCACCTGGAACTTCTTGTCTCTCTGCATTAAAGGGGAACACCCCGCTACATAAACAAAATGCGAAAAAAAGGAGTCCCTCAATTTCATATCAGGCCTTTTTTTAGGGGGATACCACACAAAAGAAGAAAAAAAGTGAGTTCTCCCCAAAATCCACACCAGACCCTGATCCGAGCATGCATCCTATCAGGTCAGGAGAGGCTGAGGAATGAGCATGTGGCCCCTTCCCTTCTGAACCACACAAGGCCACATGTCCTCATCATGGAGGGCACCTTGCAAGGGGAGACCTCTTAACTCTAAAAGGGGCTTCCAGATTCCAAAAAGCCCCCTGCCTACAGACCCCCACAACCACCAAACTAGAGTTGTAGGATAGAAGCCCTTTTCCTCATCAACATAATTACAAGGTGCTTAGCTGATGTGTAATATGCTCAATAAATATATTGCAGTCCTATAAGTTTGTCTTTAGTGGATATAACCATGTAAAAATAGGAACCAGAGAAATCCTCCTAATTCTTTTCTGTTGTGTCTATTAAGCCCTGTACACACGATCGGTTTAACCGATGAAAACCGTCCGATGGATTGTTTTCATCAGACAAACCGATCGTGTATGGGACCCATCGGTCTTTTTTCCATCGGTTTTAAAAAATAGAACATGTTTTAAATTTTTCCGATGGATAAAAAACCGATCAAAAACTCAGATCGTCTATGGGCAAGTCCATCGGATAAAAAACCCACGCATGCTCAGAATCAAGTCAACGCATGCTCAGAAGCATTGAACTTAATTTTTCTCGGCTCATCGGAGTGTTTGGAACGGTCGGTTTTTTGACTGATGGTGTGTAGGCAAGACTGATGGAAGTCAGCTTCATCAGATTTCCGATGGACAAAACCATCGGATTAGAATCCATAGGATATCCGATCGTGTGTACGAGGCTTTATATCCCCACTTCACTCAAAGAATCCTTTATTTATAATGGTTTATCTGCCTGTTGAGATTCAAGTCAGAACAGAAAGAATCAAAGTGAAGACGTGATGGGCTTGTGCCCTTTTAAACTTAAAACACATATATAGCCCCCAGACCTCTCACCCCCTCTTTGAACCCTCCACATCTATTTTTTAAAGGTTCCTCAAATACATGCCTCAATTCCAGCTGTTTTCTGGAGGGTCTGGTGATATCTTGGGTCCTTCGTCTTCTTGTCTGATGGTGTTGTTTTGACTGCAGCACTGAAGAGATGATGTGTGAGCACTGTTCAGTACAGCAGTACTGGTATAATGTTGCCCAACAGGGGAAGTTGTAAAGCAGATCTTCACCAGATCACTTCTTTTTTTTTTTTACCCCTGCTTACCAGGTGCACATTTCAGATACTTCACCGGAAGAGGGGATCCAGCGTTGTCCCACTGAGATCCTCTTGTCTTCTGCCATTACTAACTCCAGGGCCACCATGTTGTTTGTGACATCAAGGAGAGCCCTGCTGGCACTGTTGGGTTCAGACAGTGTGCCTCCCAATAAAGTGCCACTAGGCAAGTCTCCCTGAAACTTTGTGAATGAAGGGCTATGTCACCTGGGGCATGTGACATGCATATCCATAGTAGTATAGCTCTATTCAAGTAGAGGAGGGGAGGAGGAGTGGATTGGAGGGAATAGTATTCTGAGGGTGAAGATCCACTTTAATGACAGCCTGGGCTCACAGGAAAAGGATGAATGATGCTGGCTGACATTCCACCATGAAGTATACAGTAACAGATTATCTTTGAGCTTCAGTCCATTAGCTTTGCTATGCAGAGACAATATCATCCATCTGCTGCAGGCAGGAGAGAGCATTTTTTTTAAATCTAGTCTCCCCCAGTGATTAGTCTGCAAGCTTGTAACTTGGTAAGAGGCTGAATCAAGGGGTTAATCTGTATTAGACATTTGTGAACAAAAACTGCGTCAGCATCAGGATTTGCAAGGCTATGTCACCTCTGAGCAAGCAACTCAGTCCAGGAAGTGTTGACCCTTTATAATACTGATAGATAAATGGGACCACCCTTCCGGAGAGAAAAGAAAATGAAGACAATTTCAAGGGGAGTACTTAGATCTGTTTGAGAGGTTTTAAATAACTGTATTTGTTACACTTACACAGTTTTTTTATATCAGAAAAAGGTCCAGTGGTCACTAACAGTGGGAGGGTATTAAAGATGCATTAATAAATTAGAAAGGGCCATGCTACGCACAGGGTGCAGAGTTCAGGCATGCCCTATGCATAGGGCTCAGAGGTGCTCTACCCACAGGGTACAGGGCTCAGGAGTGTGCCACACAGGGTGCAGGGTTCAGAGGTGGACTACACACAGGGTGCAGGGTTCATGGGTGCACTACATACAAGGTATAGGTTTCAGGAGTGCACTGCGTACAGGAGTGTTCTATGTACAGAGACCAGGGTTCAGGAGTGTACACGAACTCCTGAACCCTGCTACCCACAGGGTGCAGGGTTCAGGATTGTGCTAAAAACAGGGTGCAGGGTTCAGTGGTGCACTACACACAGTGTGCAGGGTTCAGTGATCCGCAGAACACTCCAGCTCAAAAAAAGCCCTATCCTAACACATTTCTTGGCATAAATGAACCTAAAAAAATATTTCTCCACTCTAGGTGTTAGGTGTTGGGGGGAATATAACCTATCATGTACCCAAAACAAATTTTTAGAGGAATGTTTTGGTGAATTTCGTAATTGCCCGATAATGTTCACTCACATAGGGTCAACAAGTGGCTAAGCAGCCCAGAAAATAATTTAGCTACAATCCAGAAACTTGAACTTACAGAAAACTGTCTTACTGTGACCTTGATGAAGTCAAGATGTCTCCTTGTGTTCCTGGTACTGAAATGAGATATTAGGCTTGATTGGGCAAGGAAACAGTGCTTGAAACGGCTGTGAAATTGTCAGTATACTGTGCAGAACTAAAAATAAAACATTTCCCCTTTTATCATTAAACAGATGATACACAGGACTGTAGCATTACACGGGAAGACAGTTCCAATTCCGTTTTATATTTATTCTTTAATTATCTGCTGTAGTAATATTCAAATTGAAAACAGGAAATATTTGTAGCGTACAGACATAAATAAAATAAAACTTGAAAAGGCGATCTCCTATTTCCTACACCTGGGAGGATATAACCGCCAAATCAGTTTTAAAGGCATAGTCCACCTTTATATTAAATAGATAAATTAATGTACCAACAATGAATTAATAAAAAATATGCATTTAATAAATGTTTTCATTCAAGCCTGCAAAGCATTAAAACCACATGCATTTTTACGTCAAGCTCCAGGTCCATACGGAGGTTGGAGGAAGTACAGTGCCTTGAAAAAGTATTCATACCTCTTAAAATTTTCCACATTTTGTCATGTTACAACCAAAAATGTAAATGTATTTTACTGGGATTTTATGTAATAGACCAACACAAAGTGGCACATAATTGTGAAGTGGAAGCAAGGCTGTCTTTAATATTGATTGGACCCTGGGCAAACATTTTCTTGGGCCCCCAATGCTCACTCTCCACCTGCTCTGAGACGTACAATAAATAGCAGCTAGACTCAAAATCAGCTTAATGAATCAGATCAGGCAGCAATTGCCATTGATTGCCAGAGATTACAATGTATCATCATTACCACTCACTGACTGGCTGCTAGAGGTTACAGCACACATTATGACTCACTGATTTTTTGAGAGAGGTTACAGCACATGACTTCTGCTTGTTGATTGGTTGCTAGAGATTGCTGTACATCAATACTGCTTACTGATTGGTTGCTTGAGGTTACTGGACATCCTTACAACGTAATGATTGGTTGCTAGAGGTTACTGCATAACCCTTAATGTTCAATGATTGGTTGAAAGAGGTTAGTGCACATCATTACTGCTCACTGATTGGTTGCTAAAGGTTATAGCACATCATCTCCTCATTACCTGCACACCATGGACTGGGGAGGTGGGGGACTCCTCAATAGACAGAAAACTCCTAGGGATCCTAGGACTCCTGGGATCAGTGGCAATGCTGGGGGTTGATGGGATCAGTGGCAGTGGTGGGATGATGGGATTAGTTAGGAGGCAGTCCACTGTGGCAAATTCTGAATCATGTAGAGCAAAGCTGGGAATCTTCAGCAAGTATATAGTGGGGGATTCTACACTGACCACCAATGTAATAGGGAATTTACAATGACCACCAATGTGAGGGGGGATTTACACTGACCACCATGTAATGGGGGATTTTACACCACCCACTAATATAAAGAGGGATTTCTACACTGACACCAAAGTAATAGGAGCATTTACACCAACCACCAGTGTAAGGGGGATATACAATGACCTCCACGTAAGGAGGAATTTACACTGACAACCATTGTTGAGGAAATTTGTACTGGCCACCAATGTAAGGTGACACTTCTACACCGACCACCAATGTTAGGGGGATTTACACTGACCACCAACGTAAAGAGGGATTTACACTGACCATCGGTGTAAGGGTAATTCAGAACTTACCACCAATGTAAAGGGAAATGTACACTGATCACCAATGTAATGGGAGATTTTACATCAACAGCCAATAAAGGGGGATTTCTACACTAGCCACCAATGTAAGGGGAATTTACACTCACCACCAATGCAAGATTCGACCACAAATGCAAGTTTGGATTTTTTTTACCGATTACCAAGATAAAGAGAAGTTTCTACACTGGCCACCAATGTAATGGGGATTTACACTGACCACTAATGTAATAGGAGCATTCACAGTAACCACCAATGTAAGGAGGGATTTACACTGACAACAATGTAAGGGGGACCTTCACACTGGCCACTAGTGTAAATGAAAGGATTGTACACCAAGCCCCGATGTAATGAGAAGATTTACTCTGACCACCAATGTAACTGAGACATTTAGCCTGCGTTCACATTTGTGTCAGGAACGCATGCAAAATCGCTTTACTGACACCACATAAACATGCTGCCCTTTAGCAGATGAACAGCAGAACCATTAATTGTTAATGACACCCTCACGCATCTGCTGAGATGTGTGTATGCACATGCACCAAAATTCAGGGTGCTGTGGCACCATGTTCTTTTGAAAAAGGGTTTCACCTCCAATTTGCTTACCTTTGCAGAACAGGCTGATGTTAGGCTTAATGACCACAGTTGGCAGGACTTTCAAGCATGTCCCTTTACCTCCCAAGTGGGCAGCATTCATTCAGCAGAAGTGATGGTGGATATGACCTCAGGGGGGCATGACATCCAATCTGATAGAGCTTGAGCTATTTTGCAAAGAAGAATGGGCAAAAACTTCACTTTCTACATTTGCAAAGCTGGTAGAGACATCCCCAAAAAGACTTGCGGCTGTAGATGCAGTGAAAGGTGGTTCTACAAAGTATTGCCTAAAGGGGGCTGAATACAAATGCACACCACACTTTTCACATATTTATGTTTAAAAAAAAAATTGAAAACCATTTATAATTTTCCTTCCACTTCACAATTATGTGTCACTTTGTGTTGGTCTATCACATACAATCCCAATAAAATACATTTATGTTTTTGGTTGTAACATGAAAAAATGTGGAAAATTTCAAGTGGTATGAATACCTTTTCAAGTCACTGTAATTCAAGGGCTACAAGTGCAGAGCCTTCACCACCCTGCAGCCTGTGTGATCTGCTGAGTCTCCCTGCTGTGGTGTGAGATGGGACTTGTAGTAATCTTATTCACGTCCCCTTGAATAGATAACATAAATGTGTGGGCAACAACCTGGAGCAAGAAGTATCTCACAGTTCATTGAGGTGGTGGTGGTGGGGGGGGGGGGGGCTGGTGTATGCAGCCATGCTTTATGATATACCCTAAATATGGCTGTAACATGGAACATAATCTAAAAAGTCTAGTTGTGCTGCAGTGCTCATATGCCAACAAGAAACAAGCTGACAGGAGGAGAGGGCAGGGTGACATTAAAATGAGCTAATCAGTCTGTTGCTTTGCCTTTCACTGTTTAGTTACAGGCTAGAGGAGGGACAAGACCTGTAAGTGCTATTTTACTACAGCAGAAAAAAAGGACTATGCTGTGTGGTAGAGCTGTGTAAGTCTCAAAACTGGATTGAAAAAAATTAATAAAATCCTATGACAGGTAAACAGCTCCTTTATATTTATTTTATCCATGTTTTCAGCTGTTTTCCTGTAGTTCAGTTACTTAACTTTAGCAGAAAAAAATTGGCTCCCTGCTCTGCCAAACAGAGATGTGCTGTATGGCAGAGCTGTGAAACATTGTTAGGACTGGATGGACAAAAATACAAATCCTTTGTCTGGTAAAACAAAATCCATATTTGGATGTATCCTCTGTACTGGCTGTGCGCTCCCATCTATGGCCATAACTCTAGATCCTGTGGCTATGGAAGAGGGCATAGGCTTATGACATAATTTCAGCGGGAGAGGTTTTCCTGGATCACAGCTTGGAATGTTTTCAACCACTGCAATGCTTTTGTCAGGGAGGTTAGTGGGTCAGGAAAATCATGATCCAGCAAAAAAGGCATTGGTTGTCACCCCTGGCACTGTGCGTACAATCTGTCTAAACCCCATATAATGTTATGGGAACATGTCCCATGCCTTGGTTGGAGGGCAAGCTGATGAGAGGGCTTCTCTTGTAGCCCTGGTCCAAGCACCCCTAAATGTGGTGACAGAGGTACAAGGCTCAAAGTAGCATGGGTGCCAGTAACCGAGTAGCAGGTGAGACCCCCTTAGGAAAGGATCCTGGTTGGCAGACTGCAGGGTAACACCGAGAGAAGAACCTTGGAAACAAGGTGTGAAGACTTGAGCAGGAGTACACTCAGAAGCAGATGCAGGTAACTGCCAGGGTCATGGACGTGTTTAAGGCAAGCCAGGGTCATACATGGTTAGGCAAGTGGAAGCGGAGTCAAGTAGTTAGCTGAGGTCAGTATCAGGGAAGCAGGCAGCACGTAGTCAAGTAGCAGCTTGAAATCAGGACCAAGGAAGCAGGCAGAGCGTAGTCAAAGGCAAGCCAAGGTCAGTATCAGGGTTACACAGAGAACGGTCAGGAGCTAGCTGGGTCAACAACAGAAGATCAGTCAGCAGTAACAAGAACACAGTAGCACAGGTCACAAGGAAGCTGAAGAACATCCAGCAACTATCTCACATCAGGGCCTCCTTTAAATAGGCAGCTTTGTGCCATTCCTAGGATTGGGCATACGTAGGCACGTTGGTTACTGGTCAGAGCCTGTCTATGTGTTGGCATATATGCACGAGCATTGGCTGCATGAGTACGAGCATTTGTTTCCTGACAGAAGATGATTGTTGAAATTAATGGTTTGGTGACAGGATGAGGATCTCCTTAAAGGGGAGTTCCAGCCTTTTTTTATGTTTATTAAAAGTCAGCAGCTACAAAAAGTGTAGCTGCTGGCTTTTAATAAACATACACTTACCTGTTCCACTGTCCACTGTCCAGCAACGCGACGCCTGGAGCTCCGCTCCTCTCCCCCCCCTTCTCCGCTGGCGCCTCCATTCATAGTGTGGGCACCCGGCCGTGACAGCTTTCGGCTTCACGGCCGGGCACTCACTGTGCAATCCGCGAACGGCGCAGCGCTCTCTGAGTGGACAGGCGATCGCCTGGGACCTGTCATGTCCCAGGTGATTGCCTACAGGGAGGGGCCGCCAAAAGGCGATATGACAAATCGCCTAGGCAGCCCCAGGGTGGAAGGAGGAAGTGGGACAGGAAGTCCCACTCCTACTGAAGCCCCCACTCCCCCCCCCCCAAAAAAAATTGCCTGCCAAATGTGGCATGTAAGGGGGCGAGGAGTGGATTAAGCGGAAGTTCCAAATTTGGGTGGAACTCCGCTTAATCCCTTCCCGCCTGCCCCAAAGGTACTTTAAACCATTCTGAATGCCCCGGGGGCTGAGAAAGATTAGCAATTATGTGACCACTGTCACAGTGGTCATATTATTGGAAGCTGGTTCCGCCGGCTACCAATCTTTCGAGCGGACAGAGGGCTATCTTTGACAGCTCAGTCTTTGTGCTGGGAGCACACAATGAGCGCGCTCTAAGCACTTAAACTTTGACCCTCCAGCGACGCATCTGGGAACCGTATTGATGTTAAAGCCCACCTCTTTGCTGCCCCATGGATAAATAGGTAAAAGGGGTTACATTCTGGCACTAGGAAATGCCCCTTTTATTGGCACGCTAGAAAATCCACAGGGATATAAAGATGCAAAGGCCAAAGATCATACATCTCACGTACACTGAGTACATTTTATTTTCTTCTCAAGCTCATTTTTTATTTTCTGACTAGCTGCTGAAATAGAACACATTACCTCTGCTCTTTATCAGCTGTTCTGTAATGTTTTACGGGTTGTGGCCGGGTCTCTTGCCAGATTTCCATTAAGCTCTGATATTTTTCTAGGCCTTTTTTAGAGCAGACCTGCCCAACATTCACTGTTGGAAGAAAGATTTCCTATTGCCTAATAACCATGAAGTCATGCACTGCTTACTGCACAAGCACAAGGATCATGTCTGAAGCTTCCCTGGCACTCTCCTTGGCATTGTACAGGTCATGCTGAACATGAGGACATTTAAACAAACAGCTCCCCTAATATGGAAAATTCACTACGAGATCCTACAAAGCGAGCACTTCACTTAGTGTTATGAGGTTTTCTGTGAACTTGTTCTTAAATTTTTAGACTGCTGTCAATTTCCCCACTGTGCTTTCGTAAGCGGCAATAGGCAAATTTTTTGAATGGTTTTTATTGCCAGTTACTGTCACTACACCTGCTCAAGCAATGTATTTGCATTGTAGGTGCCTCAAGAATCAAGCCACATTGGTAGATTCTTCAACCCTTTCGCTGCCAGAGCCATTTTTGCGTTTTATGTCTCTGTTTCCATGTCTAGGAAATGCAATATTTCAGAAAAAGACAAACTAACATGAATTATAGGGCCAACAAACGCAATCAATTACCCACATTTTGGGTAAAATCTAAAAGACGATGTTGCGCCGAGTAAATAGACACCCAACATGCCATACCTTGAATTTTTTTGTGCCCGAAAAATGGCGTCAAGCTTCAGTACCCTATATTTTCTATAGGCAACGCTTCAAAGGCCCTCATAGGTATCAGTTTAGTGTTACAGAGGAGGTCTGGTGCTAGAATTATTGCTCTCACTCCGGCTTACACGGCGATATGTAACATGTGACGTCACCACGCACCAGCCGGCAACCTGAAAGCTTGCAGCTGTGTTTCATATGTCTTTTCTTTCGTTGTGCCTGGAAAGATTTTTTTGGGAATAAAACACCAATACTTTATCGCACTATGAAGCTCCTCTCTTCTTTTTTCAAAAAATTACCTACTCTGTTGATGGAAAATTGAGCGGGACACTCGGGAAGTGGCTTTTCCATCCTGGTAAAACTAAAAGGAGGTGTCTGACCAGCCGCTTGGAAAGAGGACCGGGTGGAAGTCTGCAGCTTGACCCCTAATGATTGTAGGCGAGCCCGAGTCTTATCATTTCGAGTCCATCATATTTGGTAAGAGGCCTGGCTGTTTTTTTTATTCTCCCGACCGGTGTTTAACATCTGACCCATCACCATCGCAGATTGTGGATAACGATATTGTGAAAGAGCCCGCAGGATCACCTGAGTTGATTTGAATTCAGTCACATCTTTCTTTGGGACTTTTGCATTTTATTTTCTATTTTTTTATTTTTTATGTCCATATCCATTTGTTTTGCTTTAGCACCTATATTTGATGGGTTAAAAACCTTATTGGGACTTTATTCAAAATACAATTGAGTTTTCTGTATTTCTGCACTTCAGATTAGTATTTATATGAGTTTTTTGGTGCACTTGATAATTTTTTATCTTAGTATTTTAAATCATTCACTTGATCACAAAATATTAATGAATTTACCAATTTATGTTTTTTTTTTTGTACATAGTGATTTTTTGCACTCTAATTAACGATTAATTTCTAATAACTAGTTTTTTTCACTTTAAGTATTCTTTCATTTTGATCTTTTTATTCACTTTTTGGTTTTGATCACCAATTATGTTTTTGTTTTTTTGCGCATCTATATATATTGTTTATGAATTAAGTATTTAATTCTTAAAGATTGCAGCACTAACATACTTATATTTAATATAATTTATCAATTTCTAGTTTATATGGTACGAATTATTTAGGTATCTGGGTAAGCGCAGAATTAACCAAATGAGATATGTAACATGTGTATCGCAATCAATGTTTTTAGGTGTAGGCGCCACAACATTAATGCATGTGTATATGTGGGGGTGGAGGCCTCCAAAAAAATTGGGGGGGGGGTTTACTTTAACTTTTTTTTCATCACATAGGGGACAAACAGGTACTCTTTATTGAGATATGCAAATAGAGATATCCAAAAGACTCTGCATGTCTCTCCTGTATTTCACTGAATGTTTTACAATGCAGCTCGCATTGCAAAACATCCTACACCGGCAAAGCGAGCCGGGGACACCAAGAACGTCACCCAGAAGTGAGGTCAGAGACGTCGCTTTCTGGGTCACTGCAAGAAGGGAAGGAGAGCGAACGTGTATCCGCTCTACTCCTTCCCCTCTACCCGCCGGCACCTGCCATGACTGTCCCAGGCCCGCAGATGTGCAAGCGGAGCCTGGTAAGCATGGCGGGAGCATGCACGCGGGGGACGCCGGTACCAGGGGTGTTTGAGAGCGATCAGGTGGCGGGGGTGCCCCCCCGAACACTCTCACCTGACAGGCAGGAGTCTGCCTGTCAGTTTCACACACAATCCCGATTATGTGTAATATCCCCCGTCGTTAGGTCCATGCGAAGTACGGACATGGCGGTGAAAGGGTTAATCAATTTATGTCAATTATTTGATTATTTAGTATGCCATAGCTTCTATTAAAGTATATTTAAAATGGAACTGAAGAAAACATTTTGAACAGGCAGGCTTTCTAGTGCAGAAAGAGATATACAATGGGGTTAATTTACTAAAACTAGAAAGTGCAACACCTGGTGCAGCTGTGCATGGAAGCCAATCAGCTTCTAACTTCAATTAAGCTTTGAGAAAAAATATGGAAGCGCTTTGGTTTCTCTGCAGAGCTGCACCAGATTTTGCACTTCTGCAATAAAACATATCTAAGCCCTGGTTCACACTGGTGCGTTTTGACATGCGATTTGGCATGTCAAATCGCATGTCAAAACGCAGATATTTGCTTCAAATTGCCAGCAATGGCACCGTCCTAATCGGTGCAACGCTGCATCTGTGGCGCTGCACCGATTTCAAAAAGTAGTTTCTGTACTACTTTTTGCGATTTTGGTCGCGATTTACATTGACATCTGTGTCAGATGTCTTTGTAATCGCGGCTGAAATCGGGACTGCCAGCAAGAGTGAAATCGTGCGAGTTCAGCTGAACTCGCACGGCTTCACTCCCGCAGCCCAGTGTGAACCTGGGCAAACTGTCTGTTCACAATCCCCTCTAGAATGCACACTGAGCTGTACATGTGAAGCTTAGTTTACATTCTCACATGCTCCCTTTGGCTTCACTCTTGCACATGCAAAGGAATGATGTCATCCTGCATCGGCTGATCAAGATGGCGGAAGACCGGCACCCGGAAGAAGCCAGGGGGAAGATGTCAGCACTGGCGAGGGACCCTGTGGGTGTCAGACCATTGCTAACATTTCAATGTCAGGATCTGGTTCATGGTGTGTGGTGGGAAGAAGAAAAAAAAATACGTAGGTGCCAGTTACTTTAGTCTTTTACTACTGAGCTCTAAGTGTGTAGGATACCCAAAAAGAGCAAAAAAATAGGACAGGTATTCTGAAAGTAGCAGTAGGCCATAGGAGAATGATTACTTGGTAACTGCTGTCCCTGTAAAAGCAGCCAGGTAGATCTACACTATATTGACAAAAGTATTGGGACACCTGTCTTTACACTCACATGAATTTTAATGGCATCCCAGTCTTAGTCTGTAGGGTTCAATATTGCGTTGGCCCACCCTTTTCAGCTACAACAGCGTCAACTCTTCTGGGAAGGCTGTCCACAAGGTTTAGGAGTGTCTATGGGAATTTTTGGCCATTCTTCCAGAAGCGCATTTGTGAGGTCAGTGACTGAAGTTGGATGACAAGGGCTGGCTTGCAGTCTCTACTCCAATTCATTTCAAAGGTGTTTTATCGGGTTGAGGTCAGGACTCTGTGCAGGCCAGTCACTTTCTTCTACCCCAAACTCACTCATCCATGTCTTTATGGACCTTGCTTTGTGCACTAGTCCAAACCATTTGGTTTAGGGGGGATTATGGTGTCGGGTTGTTTTTAAGGGGTTGGGCTTGGCCCCTTAGTTCCAGTGAAGGGAACTCTTAAGGCGTCAGCTTACTAAGACATTTTGTTCAATTTCATGCTCAGAACTTTGTGGGAACAGTTTGGGGATGGTCTGTCCTGTTCCAACATGACTGCGCACCAATGCATAAAGCAAGGTCCATAAAGACATGAATGAGCAAGTTTGAGGTGGAGGAACTTGACTGGAGCTTGTTTACATTTGTGGTGGGGGGGAGTGGAAAAAATATGTGACTGGCCAGGTTTTCATCCCCCGGACCCGCTCTCCTGCAAGCTCATAAGGTATGCTGTGGTATCTGGAACCAAGCTCTCATTAGCAGATCCTTTAAGTCCTGTAGGTTGCAAGGTGTGACCTCCATGAATTGGA
The DNA here is from genome assembly GCA_029206835.1 of Rana muscosa. Classification (NCBI taxonomy): domain Eukaryota; kingdom Metazoa; phylum Chordata; class Amphibia; order Anura; family Ranidae; genus Rana; species Rana muscosa. Next base: position 153,030,817 of record CM055119.1, on the reverse strand, counting down.
CTTGTTTTTCCAGCATATTCTATAAATGCTAGATTGGATTGAGATCTGGACAATTTGGAGACCAACACCATAACACTTATTGTGTTCCTCAAGCCATACTTGAATCATTTTTGCAGTATGGCAGAATACATTATCCTGCTGAAAGAGGCCATTGCTATACCGTTTTCATGAAGGGGTGCACTGGGGCAGCAACAATATGTAGGTAGGTGGTACGTGCCAAATAACATTCACATAAATGGAAAGACCAAGGTTTTCCAGCAGAACATTGCCCAAAACATCACGAAGCATCAAACTGCCTCTTTGCATTCTTCCCATACTACATCCTGGTGCCATTTTTTTCCCCAGATAAGCAATGCACACGGACCTGGCTATCCACATGACGTAAAAGAAAATTTGATCAGATTAGGCCACCTTCTTCCATTGCTCTGTGGTACAGTTCTTATGCTCACATGCCCATGTAGGCGCTTTTGACTGTGGATACGGGTCAGCATGGCCACCCTGACCAGTCTGTGGCTACGCAGCCCCATACACAACAAATTGCGATGCCCATTTTTTCTGCTTTTAACATATCAAGGAGAATATGTTTACTTACTGCCTAATAAATCCCATGTACTTTGTAACGAGAGTCAATGTTATTCGCTGAACCTGTCACTGGTCATAATGTGATAGCTGATCAGTGTATATTTTCTTATTAAATGCAATTATAATTTCAAGTTATTTATTACTATTCACAGAGATCATAGTATCAATGTGCTTTTTTCCCAGAATGACAGAGCCCTCTTTTCTCAGGCCATAAAACTGCAGAAAGGAGTGCCAGACCAAAACCAGATAAAAGAACCCAAGAGCATTATAATTGGTAAAAAAAAAAAAAAATCATATGTAGCGATACCCTCAACTTAAGAGAGCCGCAAGTTTTGATTTGGGCCCTGAGTACAGCTTCCTCAACCCCCCGGCAATCTGCTCTACCCGCTCTGGCACAGTTAACCCACAGCAATTTCACATAAACAATCACTTATGCTTTAAATGTGGGTGTGTGAATTGATAACTCAGACTCATAGACAATGTTGTAAATAATAACTGACTTTACTGCTAGTGGTAAGATAAAAGGGGATAACATGCATGTAACTAGGGATGAGCTTCGTGTTCGAGTCGAACATACGTTCGACTCGAACATTGGCTGTTCGATCGTTCGACGAAGATCGAACGATTTGGGCCGTTCGCGCCAAATTCGAGTGACGCGAACGGCCCACAATGCACTACGCCATCGCAGTGTCATCCAGGCGCTGTGATTGGCCAAGCATGCACTGTGACCCCGCATGCTTGGCCAATCACAGCGCCGGCAGCGAGGAGAGCAATGATTGGCCACAGGCAGGATGCCTGTGGCCAATTATTGCTGAGGGTGTTTAGTACACGCCCCACACTATAAAAGGCCGCCAGCACGGCGGCCTAGTGTAGTGTGTTCCGGAGCAGGGATAGAGTAGCATAGGCAGGGACAGTGACTGTTATTTCTTTCTTGCTTAACCTGGATTCCTTTAGTTTAGGGAAAGAGAAGGATAGGTAGGGAGAGTGTCAGTGTGTTTTGTGCTTCTGCTATAGTGTGCTTAAAAAAAAACATTTATTCTAGGGACAGAAAACTCTAGGTAGGGACAGTGTCAGTTTCTTTCACTCTGCAAGTCCTTGTTTCCAGGGACCTGGAAGGACAGTGAGTGAATTGTCCTTTTGCTATATTGTGATTAAAAAAAACATTTATTCTAGGGACAGAAAACTCTAGGTAGGGACAGTGTCAGTTTCTTTCACTCTGCAAGTCCTTGTTTCCAGGGACCTGGAAGGACAGTGAGTGAATTGTCCTTTTGCTATATTGTGATTAAAAAAAACATTTATTCTAGGGACAGAAAACTCTAGGTAGGGACAGTGTCAGTTTCTTTCACTCTGCAAGTCCTTGTTTCCAGGGACCTGGAAGGACAGTGAGTGAATTGTCCTTTTGCTATATTGTGATAAAAAAAAACATTTTTTTCTAGGGACAGAAAACTGTAGGTAGGGAGAGTGTTTTTTTTCTTTCACTCTGCAAGTCCTTGTTTCCAGGGACCTGGAAGGACAGTGAGTGAATTGTCCTTTTGCTATATTGTGATTAAAAAAAACATTTATTCTAGGGACAGAAAACTCTAGGTAGGGACAGTGTCAGTTTCTTTCACTCTGCAAGTCCTTGTTTCCAGGGACCTGGAAGGACAGTGAGTGAATTGTCCTTTTGCTATATTGTGATTAAAAAAAACATTTTTTTCTAGGGACAGAAAACTGTAGGTAGGGAGAGTATTTTTTTTCTTTCACTCTGCAAGTCCTTGTTTCCAGGGACCTGGAAGGACAGTGAGTGAATTGTCCTTTTGCTATATTGTGATTAAAAAAAACATTTATTCTAGGGACAGAAAACTCTAGGTAGGGACAGTGTCAGTTTCTTTCACTCTGCAAGTCCTTGTTTCCAGGGACCTGGAAGGACAGTGAGTGAATTGTCCTTTTGCTATATTGTGATTAAAAAAAACATTTTTTTCTAGGGACAGAAAACTGTAGGTAGGGAGAGTGTTTTTTTTCTTTCACTCTGCAAGTCCTTGTTTCCAGGGACCTGTAAGGACAGTGAGTTAATTTTCCTTGTGCTATATTGTGATTAAAAAAAACATTTATTCCAGGGACAGAAAACTCTAGGTAGGGACAGTGTCAGTTTCTTTCACTCTGCAAGTCCTTGTTTCCAGGGACCTGGAAGGACAGTGAGTGAATTGTCCTTTTGCTATATTGTGATTAAAAAAAACATTTATTCTAGGGACAGAAAACTCTAGGTAGGGACAGTGTCAGTTTCTTTCACTCTGCAAGTCCTTGTTTCCAGGGACCTGGAAGGACAGTGAGTGAATTGTCCTTTTGCTATATTGTGATTAAAAAAAACATTTTTTTCTAGGGACAGAAAACTGTAGGTAGGGAGAGTATTTTTTTTCTTTCACTCTGCAAGTCCTTGTTTCCAGGGACCTGTAAGGACAGTGAGTTAATTGTCCTTGTGCTATATTGTGCTGAAAAAAACATTTATTCCAGGGACAGAAAACTCTAGGTAGGGACAGTGTCAGTTTCTTTCACTCTGCAAGTCCTTGTTTCCAGGGACCTGGAAGGACAGTGAGTGAATTGTCCTTTTGCTATATTGTGATTAAAAAAAACATTTATTCTAGGGACAGAAAACTCTAGGTAGGGACAGTGTCAGTTTCTTTCACTCTGCAAGTCCTTGTTTCCAGGGACCTGGAAGGACAGTGAGTGAATTGTCCTTTTGCTATATTGTGATAAAAAAAAACATTTTTTTCTAGGGACAGAAAACTGTAGGTAGGGAGAGTGTTTTTTTTCTTTCACTCTGCAAGTCCTTGTTTCCAGGGACCTGGAAGGACAGTGAGTGAATTGTCCTTTTGCTATATTGTGATTAAAAAAAACATTTATTCTAGGGACAGAAAACTCTAGGTAGGGACAGTGTCAGTTTCTTTCACTCTGCAAGTCCTTGTTTCCAGGGACCTGGAAGGACAGTGAGTGAATTGTCCTTTTGCTATATTGTGATTAAAAAAAACATTTTTTTCTAGGGACAGAAAACTGTAGGTAGGGAGAGTATTTTTTTTCTTTCACTCTGCAAGTCCTTGTTTCCAGGGACCTGGAAGGACAGTGAGTGAATTGTCCTTTTGCTATATTGTGATTAAAAAAAACATTTTTTTCTAGGGACAGAAAACTGTAGGTAGGGAGAGTATTTTTTTTCTTTCACTCTGCAAGTCCTTGTTTCCAGGGACCTGTAAGGACAGTGAGTTAATTGTCCTTGTGCTATATTGTGCTGAAAAAAACATTTATTCCAGGGACAGAAAACTCTAGGTAGGGACAGTGTCAGTTTCTTTCACTCTGCAAGTCCTTGTTTCCAGGGACCTGGAAGGACAGTGAGTGAATTGTCCTTTTGCTATATTGTGATTAAAAAAAACATTTTTTTCTAGGGACAGAAAACTGTAGGTAGGGAGAGTGTTTTTTTTCTTTCACTCTGCAAGTCCTTGTTTCCAGGGACCTGTAAGGACAGTGAGTTAATTTTCCTTGTGCTATATTGTGATTAAAAAAAACATTTATTCTAGGGACAGAAAACTCTAGGTAGGGACAGTGTCAGTTTCTTTCACTCTGCAAGTCCTTGTTTCCAGGGACCTGGAAGGACAGTGAGTGAATTGTCCTTTTGCTATATTGTGATTAAAAAAAACATTTATTCTAGGGACAGAAAACTCTAGGTAGGGACAGTGTCAGTTTCTTTCACTCTGCAAGTCCTTGTTTCCAGGGACCTGGAAGGACAGTGAGTGAATTGTCCTTTTGCTATATTGTGATTAAAAAAAACATTTATTCTAGGGACAGAAAACTCTAGGTAGGGACAGTGTCAGTTTCTTTCACTCTGCAAGTCCTTGTTTCCAGGGACCTGGAAGGACAGTGAGTGAATTGTCCTTTTGCTATATTGTGATTAAAAAAAACATTTTTTTCTAGGGACAGAAAACTGTAGGTAGGGAGAGTGTTTTTTTTCTTTCACTCTGCAAGTCCTTGTTTCCAGGGACCTGTAAGGACAGTGAGTTAATTTTCCTTGTGCTATATTGTGATTAAAAAAAACATTTTTTCTAGGGACAGAAAACTGTAGGTAGGGAGAGTGTTTTTTTTCTTTCACTCTGCAAGTCCTTGTTTCCAGGGACAGAGAAGGACACCTGAAGGTAGCCCTTATTGCTTTTTTCCCATCTCCCTGCAGGCCATCTATTAGAATGTCTGGAAGGCAAACAAGGAGAGGCAGACAGTCAGGAGGCAATAAAAGAGGGCAAGCAGGCTCTGTGTCTGGGGGCAACAGTGCTGGTCGTGGACGCGGTGCATTGTCATCAGCACATGGCCATGGGACACGCTTGTCCTTCTTTTCGGCAGCTGGACATGTTGAGCCACATCATGCCGAAGACTTGGTAGAGTGGATGACCAAGCCCTCCTCCTCCTCCTCATCCTCTCTCACCCAGGCTCAGGGTACTGGAAAAGCAGCTGCCAAAGCGTCGTCTTCCCTGGTATCAATGTCAGACAAATCATCAGTCACTCCTTCCCTAGACCCACCATGTCCTCCTCCTGAGGAGTCCCCCGAACTGTTTCAGCACAGTGTTGGGTACATGCTCCAGGAGGATGCCCAGCGTTTCGAAGGGTCTGATGATGAAACCCAGCTAGAGGAAGGCAGTAGCGTGAGAGCAGACAGAGGGGATGCTCAAGAAGGACACCAATCTGGCAGTCATGTTCCAGCAGCTGCAGCATACTGCCAGATTGGCTCCAGTGATGAGGAGGGAGGGGATGATGAGGTCAATGACTCCACGTGGGTGCCTAATAGGAGAGAGGAGGAGGAGGAGGATGAGGAGGAGGCACATCTCCAACGAGGCAGGATGCCCTTTGGTGGCCAGCGTAAGGGCAGTACACCGACGGAATCACACCGCAGAGCTCCGCCTGTGCAGGGCGCTGCCTCTGCCCGTCATTCAAAAAGTTCTTTGGTGTGGGCCTTTTTTGAGGCTAGTGCATCAGATCGCACAGCTGCTGTTTGCAACATATGTCTCAAGCGTATATCGCGTGGCCAAAACATCAGCCGCTTGGGTACCACATGCCTGACCAGACATATGTTGACCTGCCATGCAGCTCGTTGGCAAGCCTACCTCAAAGACCCACACCAAAGAACAAAGCGGACCTCTCCTTGCACCGCATCAGCTGGGATCTCCAACCCCACTATAACTTCAGTCCTCTCTGAAACATGCACTGAGAGGAATGAAGGTGTAGAATTAGGTGTGTCACAGCCAAGTACTTGCGCCCACTCTGCTAGCAGTACACCGACGTCCGATTCTAGCAGGCAAATTTCCCTGCCCCAGCTGCTGGACCGTCGAAAGAAGTTCACTCCCAGCCATCCACATGCCCAGCGGTTGAATGCTAGCTTGGCTAAATTGCTAGCGCTTCAACTGCTGCCTTTTCAGTTGGTAGACTCGGCCCCCTTCCGTGAGTTTGTGCAATGTGCGGTTCCTCAGTGGCAGGTTCCCAAACGCCACTTTTTCTCACGGAAGGCTATTCCGGCTCTCTACCGGCATGTGGAAGGCAATGTCTTGGCCTCGCTGGACAGGGCGGTCAGCGGTAAGGTGCATATTACCGCTGACTCATGGTCCAGCAGGCATGGACAGGGACGTTACCTTTCTTTCACGGCCCATTGGGTCACTCTTTTGGCAGCTGGGAAGGATTCAGGACAAGGTGCAGTAGTGTTGGAGGTTGTCCCACCGCCACGCCTCCAAAATGCTACTACTGGTTGTGACACACCTCTCTCCTCCACCCCCTCCTCTTCTTCTTCCTCCATGGCCTCTTCCTGTGGTTTGTCCTATGAACCAGCGGTGCTCCGTAGCCGTTCACGGGGCTACGCAAGTACGCAGGCAAAAAGATGCCATGCCGTGCTTGCGCTGGTGTGTTTGGGGGACAGAAGCCACACTGGGGCAGAGGTCCTGTCTGCTCTGCAGGGCCAGGCCGAGAGGTGGTTGACGCCACGCCAGCTTAAGCCAGGAATGGTGGTTTGCGACAATGGCACCAACCTCCTCTCCGCCCTCCGACAGGGACAACTGACCCATGTGCCCTGTGTGGCTCACGTCCTTAACCTGGTGGTGCAGCGGTTCTTGGGCAGGTACCCGGGCTTACAGGATGTCCTGAGGCAGGCCAGGAAAGTCTGTGTGCATTTCCGCAGATCTTATAATGCCAGTGCTCGCCTGGCTGAGCTGCAAAAGGAGTTGAACCTGCCCAAGAACCGCCTTATATGTGACATGCCCACCAGGTGGAACTCAACGTTGGCCATGCTGCAGCGGCTGCACACGCAGCAGAGGGCCATCAATGAGTACCTGTGCGACTACGGCACCAGGACAGGGTCAGGGGAGCTTGGTTTTTTTTCTCCACGCCAGTGGGGCATGATCAGGGATGCATGCACTGTCCTGGCACCATTTGAGGAGGCCACGAGGATGGTGAGCAGTGACAGTGCATGCATCAGTGACACTGTACCTCTTGTCCACCTGTTGGAGCACACGCTGCGTGGAATAATGGACAGGGCACTTGAGGCAGAACAGAGGCAGGAAGAGGAGGACTTCCTTGCCTCTCAAGGCCCCCTTTACCCAGACAGTGTTCCTTCTGTCCCACCCATCGCACAGGAAGAGGAGGAGGAGGAGGAGGAGGAGGAGGATTGTGTCAGCATGGAGGTGGAGGCTGGCACTCAGCATCATCAGCAGCAGTCTTTTAGGGATGATTTACAGTCCCAAGAAACCAGTGGACTTGTACGTGGCTGGGAGGAGGTGGCTGCGGATCATGTCGTCCTTAGTGACCCAGAGGACTCCGGAGCGAATGCCTCAGCAAACCTACGCTGCATGGCCTCCCTGATCCTGCAAAGTCTGCGGAAGGATCCTCGTATTCTTCGGATCAAGGAGAGGGACCATTACTGGCTGGCCACTCTCCTTGATCCACGGTACAAGGGTAAGGTTGCGGACCTTATGTTACCGTCGCAGAGGGAGCAGAGGATGAGACAACTCCGGGAGGCCTTGCAGAAAGGTCTGTGCAACGCGTTCCCAGAGACTGGGAGGTTGCAAACTCCTGGTCCTGGACAACGAGTTGCTGAGGCTTCGGCCAGTCAAAGAAGGAGCGGTGGGGAAGGTGGCCGTCTGACCGATGCGTTCAGACAATTCTTTAGTCCGCAGCCCCAAAGTATGATTGGTTCCAGCAACCATCGCCAGCGTCTGATAAACATGGTGCAGGAATATCTAGGGGCAAGGTCAGACTTGGACACCTTCCCCACCGAAAATCCTCTGGCTTACTGGGTCTTGAGGATGGATCACTGGCCAGAGCTTGCACAGTATGCAATTGAGCTACTGGCCTGTCCTGCATCCAGCGTTCTTTCGGAACGCACATTCAGTGCTGCTGGAGGATTTGTCACGGATCACAGGGTGCGCCTGTCCACCGACTCGGTTGATCGACTGACTTTCATCAAGATGAACCAGTCTTGGATCACCACCAGCTACCACACACCTGATGCTGATATAACAGACTAATTGATTTTAAAATGTCACATCCCTTCAAGACTGATGCTGATGCTGAGTGCCTGTGCTGTTATGTTGACTGCCTATCCTCCTCCTCCGAGTCCTCAATGATACGATTGATGATGATAGCTTGGAAGATCATTTTTGTTTATGGGTGCCGCCACCAGTGCCTAACGCCCAATTTTTCAGCCCCTGTTTAACAGGGGCGTGTAATTACAATTTTTGAAGCAATACTTTGCAACAGGGCTCATTGCTGTGCTCCAAGTACAGTATCTGTGAGGAGTTGCAGTGTTGTGCCACCAGTGCCTAAGGCCCAATTTTTCAGCCCCTGTTTAACAGGGGCGTGTCATTACAATTTTTGAAGCAATACTTTGCAACAGGGCTCATTGCTGTGCTCCAAGTACAGTATCTGTGAGGGGTTGCAGTGTTGTGCCACCAGTGCCTAAGGCCCAATTTTTCAGCCCCTGTTCAACAGGGGCATGTAATTACAATTCTTGATCTAATAATTCACAGCAGGGCCCATTGCTGCACCCACCAAGAGTAACTGTCAGGGCTTACAGTGTTGTGGCACCAGCACCACCATCAAAGGCCCAATTTTTACTACCACTGTTCAACAATTATATGTAATTAAAATTCCTGATATAATAGTTGACAGCAGGGCGTTCCAGCACCAACCAAGAGTAACTGTGAGTGCTTACAGTGTTGTGCCAACACCAACAACTAAGGGGCCTATTTCTGCAGAGTATATACGGCAGGTCCCTACTTTCAAACATCCAACTTACAAACGACTCCTACTTGCAAACGCAAGAAGACAACAGGAAGTGAGAGGAAATCTACCACTAGGAAGGAAAATTCTCTCCTGTAAGAATAAATATGGGAGAAAGGTGTCTCCTCTGTACTGATGCTTTATCAGCAATCCTTGTTTCAAGAAAAACACCACATTTCAAAAACAGTTGTCATTGGGACGGAAAGTGAGGTGAAATGTTCTGAACAGGGGCACAGACAGCAAAACAAATGTTACAGGGGTGATAACCCTTACCTATGTTTTCCAAAAAGTTTAAAAATAGATTTTTGGGCTGGAGCTACACTTCAACAATGTACCTGTTCAAAATTACAAACAGATTCTACATAAGAACAAACCTACAGTCCCTGTCTTGTATGCACCGCCTGTATACGGCTGTTCAGAGTATATAGGGCCTTTTTTATTTTATGTGCGGGGTTCCCCTTAATATCCATACAAGACCCAAAGGGGCTGGTAATGGGCTGGGGTAGGGGGGGGGGGTCATGGGGTAGCTATGCCATTTTTCTTAAAGAATTTCATCCATATTACCGGGACCAGACATTACATTAAAGCCGCAAGCAGTTTTAAATGGCTTTTTTTTCCTTTAGAAGTGTCATTTTGTGCAGGGACAGTTCTAAACACGGGAAACACGTGGCACTTCACAGGCATACTTTAGACACCCCCCAGGTACGATATTTAAAGGAATATTTGACTTTTTTTTTTTCACTTTATGCATCATTAAAATGACTGCTCCCGAAAAACGACCGTTTTTAAAACTTCTTTTTGCATTGATACATGTCCCCTGGTGCAGAACCCGGGTTCCCAAACCCTTTTTAGGACAATAACATGCATAATAGTTGTTATAATTAGCACTTTAGAATTCGAACGTTCGCATCCATTGTATTTAATAGGGTTCTAATGTTCGTTCGAACTTCCGGTCCGTTCGCGGGTTCTGGTGCGAACCGAACCCGGGGGTGTTCGGCTCATCACTACATGTAACATTTGGTTCACAACACATAAGCAGGTCCCTGCAGTTATAAATCACAATACTGTGTGCGTGTGTACCAGCAATGGAAAGGGGACGGAACGCCACGTGGGGCGACCGTTACCTAAACACCCTGTGGTGTGATAACTAACGTATAACTATCTAACGGATCAGGCCTGATCCCTAACCATGAAACTCAGTCTTAGAAGAAACACAAATCTTCACCGGCACAGGATCTGTAAAGGTGGTGCACTTGAAGTATTTAAAACCATGTATTTGTAATCCAATAGGGGGGGTAATTCTCCCTCACCGGAGGTGTTAGGCCTCGGAAGTCTAGTAGGCACAAAGTATAAAAGTAACAGTTTAAAGATGAGCTTTCGCTCGCTCACCACTCCGGAACACTTCCCTCAGTCCGGAACTTCCCTCAGTCCGGAACTTCCACCGGTTGTGTCGGTTCTCGTCCACAGCGGCTTCTGCGATCGGATCCCCCATCCAGATAACTTCAGAAAAGATGAGTCTGGATGCCACCCAGGCTCGCAAAGGGGGTGGAAGGCTCTTTGGTTCGCTCCACAGGCCCCAGGCTTCAGGCCTGGAACAGCACAGATCCGCACAGGTGTCTCTCTCTCTCTGCCTCCCCGTGTCCAAAGAGAAAGAGTTAGGCCTCGCCCCCTCCTTATATTCCTTCCCCCCGACTCCCCTCTCTCTGGAATTTCCTGTCTCTGATTAAAGGGGAACACCCCGCTACACACTCCCCCCACTAAAACTCTTTGGTCCCCAAAGATAAACATTTCAACAAAATTCCTGAACCATTTTAGAGAGTGCGGAGTATGATGTTGGTACAGGGAATTGCCACCAAAACTCAGAGGTGGGATTCCCTGTCCCACAGGTCACACTGGCATGAGTGGCCTGCCTAACTGTGCCAGAGAGTGAGCTGGGGTTGCCCTCCACCAAATGAACAGTGGAAGGATTGGAGAACTCGGTACTTCTTCTAGCGGTGGTAACAGAGTCCTCTGAGCTCTTTCCCAATTGAGGGTAGGTTAACTTCATGGGAGGCCTCACGACTCTGCGAGCTCTCTGCTCCCTTGGGACTTCAGGCTCTGGTGCCACAGGCTCTGTTTCAGGAACACTTTCTGACATCGTCACTGGTTCTGGGGCCTCTGTCTCTTCTTCATCTGAGTACAGACCCGGAATATCTTCCCAGCATTCAGGCACGCCACTGGATGGAATGAACTCTGTAGCTTCTGGGTTCAGGGTCCCATCCTGCATATCCTCAGTGGGTGGAAGGTCTATGGTGGGATTTTCCGGGGTTGGGGAAGGCCATAGCCACTCCAGTTCTCCTCTCCCATCTTCACTTGGTTGAGAAGCCTGTCCACCTCTAGATCGAGAGGTTTGAGACCGAGTGTTGGGTCTGGGAGTATCCAAGATGGAAACAGATTCCGGTAGGTTCCTCACTGGAGGTATCCTGACTGCTTCTTTAAGCGGGAGTAAGTGGTTTCTGTGCCAGGTCTTCAAGGGTCCCACTCTCCCCTCTGGCTTTAACTTGTACACCGGTAGTCCAGGGAGTTTCCTACAAATAACGTAAGGCTCAGACCTCCACCTATCAGCAAGTTTGTGCTTCCCTGGGATCCCTAGGTTGCGTAGCAGAACACGGTCTCCAGGCTGCAGGTCTTGCACTCGAACCTTCAAATCATAGTTCCTTTTATTTCGGGCCCCTCTCTGGTCTGAGGCCGCTTGGGCTTGTTCATAGGCCGCTTTCAAATTATACCTAAGTCTGTCTACATATCCTTTGTGGGAGGTAGCAGAGGTATAGTCTAGAGAAATGCCAAAGGCCAGATCCACTGGCAATCTTGCTTCTCTCCCAAACATGAGGCGGTAGGGAGAGTAACCCGTCACATCACTGATGGTGCAATTGTAGGCATGCACCAAAGTGGATATGTGTTGACTCCAATGCTGCTTCTTCTCTGTCTCCAGAGTCCCCAGCATGTTTAACAAAGTCCGATTAAACCTCTCAGGCTGGGCATCTCCTTGTGGATGATAAGGGGTAGTCCTGGTCTTTTCCACTCCCAGGGAGTCCAGTAGGTTCCGGATCAGGCGACTCTCAAAGTCCCTTCCTTGGTCGGAGTGGATTCTCTGTGGTAATCCATAGTGGACAAAGTATTTTTCTAGAAGCACCTTAGCTACAGTGGAAGCCTTCTGGTCTCTGGTGGGGAACGCCTGTGCATAACGGGTGAAATGATCGGTTACCACCAGAACATTTCCCAATCCACTCAAATCGGGTTCGAGGCAGAGAAAGTCAATGCATACCAGATCCATTGGGCCTTGACTCTGTAGGTGGCCCATTGGGGCAGCTTGATGGGGTAGAGTCTTCCTCTGGATGCATCGTGCACAGGAGTGGCAATATTCCTCCACTTCAGCCCTCATACAGGGCCAATAGAACCGGCTTCTGACAAGTTGGAAGGTTCTTTCAGCTCCCAGGTGACCATGCTGGTCATGTAAGGCAACCAGCACAGTCTCTCGGTGCTTCTCTGGGAGAAACAACTGCCATTTATCCTCGGAGCCATCAGAGGGGCCCCTTCGGTAGACCACTCCCTGATGGACCTGTAGCCTGTCTAGCTCTCTCCTTAGCAGACGAGCCTCCTTGGAGGGGTGATGTCGAAGTTTCTCTGGACTCTCGTTTTCCAATGCTTCAAAGACCAATCTCCCCATGGGGTCTTCCAATTGGTCGCACCTCAGTTCCTTCTTAGACAGCTTCGGTAAGCATTCCTCTTCAAGTTGAGTCACCCCGCAGTAGTGTTTTGGGACTCCCACTGTGGTAACTCCTATCTCCTCGGCTCTGGAGCCCCCTCTGGCTTGAAATTCAGCCCCCTGACAAAGGGCTCACACTCCCTCCGGTGCTACCTGAGTCCAGTCCTCCCAGTCATCAGCCATGGTATGAGATCTTTGGGACAGGGCATCTGCATCCCTATTTCCAGTCCCTGGTCTGTATTTAAGACTGAAGTTGAACCCAGATAATGCAGCCAGCCACCTGTGTCCTGTGGCATCCAACTTGGCAGTGGTGAATAGGTAAGTCAGAGGGTTGTTATCTGTTTTTACTGTAAACTCTGCCCCATAGAGGTAGTCTCTTAGTTTGTCCACCACTGCCCATTTGAGGGCCAAGAACTCCAACTTATGAGTGGGGTAGTTCTTCTCCGAGGGGGTCAGACTCCGACTCACATAGGCCACTGGTCGCAGTTGCTCTTCATACTCTTGGTAGAGCACTCCACCGAGGCCTTCATGACTAGCATCAACATGTAACTCGTATGGTCTGGTGGGATCAGCATAGGCCAATACTGGGGCTGTGGTGAGGCTCCTCTTCAGGGTTCTGAAGGCCTCTTCACACCTGGGGGTCCACTGATCTTGAACCGACTCCCCGGGTCTTCTGGGTCCCTGGCCATCCTCTTCCCCTTCAGTCTTGAGCAGTTCATTTAGGGGCTTTGCAATACGGGCAAACCCATCCACAAACCTCCTATAGTAGGAGCAGAAGCCCAGGAAAGATCTAAGTTCAGTGACTGTTGTGGGTCTTGGCCAGGAGGTAACTGCCTCCAACTTCTCAGGATCAGTGGCCACCCCCTTTTCAGACACTATGTGTCCCAGATAGTTCACCGAAGACTGGTAGAACCGACACTTCTCGGGGGAAAGCTTTAGTCCCTCTTCACTAAGCCTTCTCAACACTTTCTCCAATCGGGCCTCATGTTCTTCCAAAGTTCTCCCGAAGACAATGACATCGTCCAGGTACACAAGGACTTCTATGAGGTTCATATCTCCGACAGTCTTCTCCATGAGACGTTGAAAAGTAGCTGGGGCCCCAGATAGGCCCTGAGGCATTCTATTAAACTCAAAGAACCCCACAGGAGTTATGAAAGCGGTCTTTTCTTTATCCTCTGGGTGCATGGGAATTTGATAGTACCCGCTCTTGAGGTCCATCACGCTGAACCACTTAGCTCCAGACAAGCTCTGTAAGGCGTCCTCTATCCTTGGCGTGGTGTACTGATCAGGGGTGGTCCTCCTGTTGAGAGTTCTGTAGTCAATGCAGAGCCTCAGCGACCCATTCTTCTTCCTGACCACCACTATTGGAGAGGCATAAGGGCTTCTGGACTCTCGAATCACCCCAGTCCTTTTCAGTTCTGCAAGCTGTTCTCTCAGGTCCTCCAGATCTGCCAGCGGAACCCGCCTGACTCTTTTCCTGAACGGTTTGTCTTCTTGCAGGCGGATGCGGTGGGTAGCACTCCTCGCACGCCCCACATCGAATTCATCTTTTGAGAAAATCTTCTCCCATCTAGTCAGCTGGGCCTTGGCTCTCTCCTTCCAGGCCCCAGGCAAGTTCGGGTTCTCAATGGAAAGTTTTTCCCAAACATCTTCTTCTTCACCCGCTTGCTTCACTTCTGACCAGCTGACTGGGACAGCAGGACTCACCTGTCCCAGCAACATCCGGGCAGGTATCTCTATGGCCCTTCCTGTAGAGTTCCTTACACTCACCAGGACTCTTCCCCTGGCTTTCTTCAAGGCCTTGATTGGAATCACTTCCGGTATCACTTCCAGGCCTGAGTGATCTTCCCTTGGGTCGGATTCCAGCATGACAAAGGGGCCAGGCTGCTCCCAGGTGAGCTTCACAGTGGCCTTGAGGCAAGCCACCTGTCCGGGCTGCAGCACCACTCCTTCTCTCCCCAGTCTCCACACCTTCCCTATCCCCTCTCCTGGGGTCTTCTGCTCCAACACTAACCGTTGGTAGGCTGTCTTCAGCATGGGATGGATGTTTGGATCTTGATGGCTCCTCATCTTCACCAGGGGCGTCAGAAGTCTTCTCACTAGATCCGTATTGGTGCCTATGATGAGGGACATCTTGCTGGCCCCGGGTGGTCTAGGACACACAACTGCCAGGGTGTCGAACACTTCTGTCTTCCCAGCCACAGAGGGGTCGAATGTCAGCTTTATGGGCAGATAACCATCATAGGGGAACCTCTGCGTTCCCAGGCCCCATATCTCCAGCTCTTCTATCTTCTGTATAGGCAAATGGCTTAAGTGCCTATCGTAGAAGTCTCTGTACAACAAAGTCACTTGAGCTCCAGTGTCCAGGAGGGCCTTCGTATATACTTCTTCCACCTGGATAGATACAGTGGGGGACGGGCCGACCAATTCTTCTGGGTACGGCCGGGTTGAGGTCACTTTCTTCTGAGGACTTGTCTTCATCCAGTTTGTTTTTGACTTTATTCTCTCTTGAGCCCGGTATGCATTGACCTTCCCCACCCTAATGGGAGTACAAACCCGCTGAGGGATGTTATTGTCTCTTGGTTGTAGGCATTCCTTCTTGGGAGTGCTAAATTTCTTCTGAGGGGTCTTGTCCCCTCTCTCTGGTGTGTATCTTGGTTGAGAGACCCTAAATTCCTTCTCAGGGGTCATGTTTTCTCTCTTCCTCTTCCTTCTATTCAGTTTGGAGCTCACTGAAAGAGATGGGCACCCGGTTGACTCCCTCACCGGGGCCCTCTGGCGTTTCCCGCCGGCTGGCGATTATCCATTTTCTTCTTCTTAGGACTGGAACACCTACTGGCAAAGTGGTCACTGCCTCCGCAGTTGTAGCATAACATCTCTTCTCGGTCCCGAGTAGGGATGAGCCGAACACCCCCGGGTTCGGTTCGCACCAGAACCTTCGAACGGACCGAAAGTTCGCGCGAATTTTCGAACCCTATTCGTTATAATGGACGCGAACGTTCGAAATCAAAATTGCTAATTACAACGGCCAATATGCATGTTAATGTCATAAAACAGGTTTGGGGACCCGGGTCCTGCCCCAGGGGACATATATCAATGCAAAAAGAAATTTTAAAAACTAAAGTTTTTTCGGGAGCAGTCATTTTAATGATGCATAAAGTGAAAAAAAAAAAAGTGAAATTTTCCTTTAAATATGGTACCTGGGGGGTGTCTAAAGTATGCCTGTGAAGTGGCATGTGTTTCCCGTGTTTAGAACTGTCCTTGCACAAAATGACATTTGTAAAGGAAAAAAAGAAGCCATTTAAAACCACTTGCGGCTTTAATGTCATGTCTTGTCCTGGCCGCCATATGGCTGAAAATCCTTGAGAAAAATGGCATGGCTACCCCATCACCCCCCCCCCCCCCCACCCCAGCCCCTTTGGGTCTTGTATGGATACTAAGGGGGACCCCGCACCTACAACCCTATATACTCTGAACAGCAGTATATAGGTGGTGCAAACAAGACATGGACTGTAGGTTTGTTCTTAAGTAGAATCTGAACAGGTACATTATGAAGTGTAGCTACATCCCAAAAAAAATCAATTTTTAAGCTTTTTGGAGAACATAGGGAGGGGTTATCACCCCTGTAACATTTGCTGTCTTTGCACATCTGTTCAGAACATGTCACCTCACTTTCCGTCCCAATGACAAATGTTTTTGGAAAAGTGGGGTTTTAATTGAAACAAGGATTGGTGATAAAGCATCAGTAGAGAGGAGATACCTTTTTCCCAAATTAAATCTAACAGGATAGAATTTTCCTTCCTAGGGGTAGATTTCCTCTCACTTCCTGTTTTCTCTTGCCGTTTGCAAGTAGGAGTCGTTTGTAAGTTGGATGTTTGAAAGTAGGGGCCTGCCGTATATACTCTGCAGAAATTTGCCCTATTAGATGTTGGTGTAGCCACAAGACTGGTGGGCACAGGAATGGGCCCTGCTGTGAGTTAATAGATCAAGATTTGTACTTGCATGCACCTGTTGAACCGGGCAGAAAAATTGGGCCTTTGGTGGTGGTGGTGGTGGTGGTGGACGGTGTTGCCACAAGACTGTAAGCCCTCACAGTTACTCTTGGTGGGTGCAGGAATGGGCCCTGCTGTGAGTTATTAGATCAAGATTTGTAATTGCATGCACCTGTTGAACAGGGCAGAAAAATTGGGCCTTTGGTGGTGGTGGTGGTGGTGGACGGTGTTGCCACAAGACTGTAGGCCCTCATAGTTACTCTTGGTGGGCGCAGGAATGGGCCCTGCTGTGAACTATTAGATCAAGATTTGTAATTACACGCCCCTGTTAAACAGGGGCTGAAAAATTGTGCCTTAGGCATTGGTGCTGGTGCCACAACACTGCAACCCCTCACAGATACTGTACTTGGAGCACAGCAGTCACACCTGTTGCGAAGCATCTTTTTAAAAAATTGTAATTACACGCCCCTGTTATACAGGGGCTGAAAAATTGTGCCTTAGGCACTGGTGCTGGTGCCACAACACTGCAACCCCTCACAGATACTGTACTCTGAGCACAGCAATGAGACCTGTTGCAAAGCATTGCCTAAAAATTGTAATTACACGCCCCAACAGGGGCTGAAAAATTGTGCCTTAGGCACTGGTGCTGGTGCCACAACACTGCAACCCCTCACAGATACTGTACTCTGAGCACAGCAGTCACACCTGTTGCGAAGCATCTTTTTAAAAAATTGTAATTACACGCCCCTGTTATACAGGGGCTGAAAAATTGTGCCTTAGGCACTGGTGTGGTGGCATGGATCATTGAGGAGGAGGAAGAGGATAGTCAGTGAACATAACAGGACAGTCACTCAGCATCAGCATAGGCAGTCTTGAAGGGATGTGACATTATAAATTATTCCGTTATATCCGCTTCAGGTGTCTGGTAGCTGGTGGTGATCCAAGACTGATTCATTTTTATGAAGGTCAGTCGATCAACCGAGTCGGTGGACAGGCGCACCCTATGATCGGTGACAAATCCTCCAGCAGCACTGAATGTGCGTTCGGAAAGAACGCTGGATGCAGGACAGGCCAGTAGCTCAATTGCATACTGTGCAAGCTCTGGCCAGTGATCCATCCTCAGGACCCAGTAAGCCAGAGGATTTTCGGTGGGAAAGGTGTCCAAGTCTGACCTTGCCCCTAGGTATTCCTGCACCATGTATATCAGACGCTGGCGATGGTTGCTGGAACCGATCATACCTTGGGGCTGCGGACTAAAAAATTGTCTGAACGCATCGGTCAGACGTCCACCTTCCCCACCGCTCCTTCTGCTACTGACCGAAGCCTCAGCAACTCGTCGTCCAGGACCAGGAGTTTGTAACCTCCCAGTTTCTGGGAACGCGTTGCACAGACCTTTCTGCAAGGCCTCCCTGAGATGTCTCATCCTCTGCTCCCTCTGCGACGGCAAGATAAGGTCCGCAACCTTACCCTTGTACCGTGGATCAAGGAGAGTGGCCAGCCAGTAATGGTCACTCTCCTTGATCCGAAGAACACGAGGATCCTTCCGCAGGCTTTGCAGGATCAGGGAGGCCATGCAGCGTAGGTTAGCTGAGGCATTCGGTCCGGAGTCTTCTGGGTCACTGAGGATGACATGATCGCCAGCCACCTCCTCCCAGCCACGTACAAGTCCACTGGTTTGTTGGGACTGTACATCATCCCTAAAAGACTGCTGCTGCTGATGCTGAGTGCCAGGCTCCACCTCCATGCTCACACAATCCTCCTCCTCCTCCTCCTCCTCCTCTTCCTGTGTGATGGGTGGGACAGAAGGAACATTGTCTGGATAAAGGGGGCCTTGAGAGACAAGGAAGTCCTCCTCTTCCTGCCTCTGTTCTGCCTCAAGTGCCCTGTCCATTATCCCACGCAGCGTATGCTCCAACAGGTGGACAAGAGGTACAGTGTCACTGATGCATGCACTGTCACTGCTCACCATCCTCGTGGCCTCCTCAAATGGTGAGAGGACAGTGCATGCATCCCTGATCATGCTCCACTGGCGTGGGGAAAAAAAGCCAAGCTCCCCTGACCCTGTCCTGGTGCCGTAGTCGCAAAGGTACTCATTGATGGCCCTCTGCTGCGTGTGCAGTCGCTGCAGCATGGCCAACGTTGAGTTCCACCTGGTGGGCATGTCACATATTAGGCGGTTCTTGGGCAGGTTCAGCTCCTTTTGCAGCTCAGTCAGCCGAGCACTGGCATTATAAGATCGGCGGAAATGCACACAGACTTTCCTGGCCTGCCTCAGGACATCCTGTAAGCCTGGGAACCTGCCCAAGAACCGCTGCACCACCAGGTTGAGGACGTGAGCCATACAGGGCACATGGGTGAGCTGCCCCTGTCGCAGGGCGGAGAGGAGGTTGGTGCCATTATCAGAAACGACCATTCCTGGCTTAAGCTGGCGTGGCGTCAACCACCTCTCGGCCTGCCCCTGCAGAGCTGCCAGAACCTCTGGCCCAGTGTGGCTCCTGTCCCCCAAACACACCAGCGCAAGCACGGCATGGCATCTTTTTGCCTGCGTACTCGCGTAGCCCCTTGTACGCCTACGGAGCACCGCTGGTTCCGAGGACAGAGCACTCGAAGAGGACATGGAGGAAGAAGAAGAGGAGGGGGTGGAGGAGAGAGGTGTGTCACAACCAGTAGTAGCATTTTGGAGGCGTGGTGGCGGAACAACCTCCAACACTACTGCACCTTGTCCTGCATCCCTCCCAGCTGCCAATAGAGTGACCCAATGGGCCGTGAAAGAAAGATAACGTCCCTGTCCATGCCTGCTGGACCATGAGTCAGCGGTAATATGCACCTTACCGCTGACCGCCCTGTCCAGCGAGGCATGGACATTGCCTTCCACATGCCAGTAGAGAGACAGAATCGCCTTCCGTGAGAAAAAGTGGCGTTTGGGAACCTGCCACTGAGGAACCGCACATTGAACAAACTCACGGAAGGGGGCCGAGTCTATCAACTGAAAAGGCAGCAGTTGAAGTGCTAGCAATTTAGCCAAGCTAGCATTCAACCGCTGGGCATGTGGATGGCTGGGAGTATACTTCTTTCGACGGTCCAGCAGCTGGGGCAGGGAAATTTGCCTGCTACAATCGGACGTCGGTGTACTGCAAGTACTTGGTTGTGACACACCTAATTCTACACCTTCAGTCCTCTCAGAGCAGCTTTCAGAGAGGACTGAAGATATAGTGGGGATGGAGATCCCAGCTGATGAGGAGCAAGGAGAGGTCCGCTTTGTTCTTTGGTGTGGGTCTTTTATGTGTGCTTGCCAACGAGCTGCATGGCAGGTCGACATATGTCTGCTCATGCTTGTGGTGCCCAAGCGGCTGATGTTTTGGCCACGCGAGATACGCTTGAGACAAATATTGCAAATAGCAGTGGTGCGATCTGATGCACTCGTCTCAAAAAAGGCCCACACCAAAGAACTTTTGTGATAATGTGCAGAGGCAGCGCCCTGCACAGGCGGAGCTCTGCAGTGTGGTACAGTTGCTGTGCTGGCCTCTAGCTGGCCTCCAGGGGGCATCCTGCCTCGTTGGACATGTGACGCTGCATCCTCCTCCTCCTCCTCCTCTCTCCCTTCAGGCACCCACGTGGAGTCAGTGACCTCATCATCCCCTCCCTCTTCACCACTAGAGCAAACCTGGCAGTAAGCTGCAGCTGGTGGAACACTACTGCCAGATTGCTGTCCTTCAGCATCCCCTCTCTCTGCGCGCACACTACTGACTTCCTCAAGCTGGGTATCATCATCCGAGCCTTCGAATCGTTGGGCATCCTCCTGGAGCATGTACCCAACACTGTGCTCAAACAGTTCGGGGGACTCCTCAGGAGGACATGGTGGGTCTAGGGAAGGGGTGGCTGATGATGCCATTGAGTACGCGTTGGCAGCTGCTCTGCCAGTACCCTGAGCCTGGGTGAGAGAGGATGAGGAGGATGAGGAGGGCTTGGTCATCCATTCTACCAAGCCTTCGGCATGATGCGGCTCCACATGTCCAGCTGCCGAAAACAAAGACAAGCGTGTCCCATGGCCACGTGCTGATGACGATGCACGACCACGTCCACGGCCAGCACTGTTGTCTCTAGAAACAGAGCCTGCCTGCCCTGTGTTCTTGCCTCGGCACGCTCTGCCTCTCCTTGGCGGTCTTCCAGCCATTGTAGTCGGTAGTGTATATAGTATAAAAAATAGAACTCCTATGTGTGCTCACAACACACTGTAGGTCCTATGGGTGCTGACACTAACACACTATAGGTACTATGTGTGCTGCTGACAAGAAAATATAGGAGCTCTGTTTGCTGCCACTAACACACTAGAAGTCCTATGGGTGCTGCTGAGAAGAAAATATAGGAGCTCTGTTTGCTGCCACTAACACACTAGAAGTCCTATGGGTGCTGCTGAGAAGAAAATATAGGAGCTCTGTTTGCTGCCACTAACACACTAGAAGTCCTATGGGTGCTGCTGAGAAGAAAATATAGGAGCTCTGTGTGATGCCACTAACACACTAGAAGTCCTATGGGTGCTGCTGAGAAGAAAATATAGGAGCTCTGTGTGATGCCACTAACACACTAGAAGTCCTATGGGTGCTGCTGAGAAGAAAATATAGGAGCTCTGTTTGCTGCCACTAACACACTAGAAGTCCTATGGGTGCTGCTGAGAAGAAAATATAGGAGCTCTGTTTGCTGCCACTAACACACTAGAAGTCCTATGGGTGCTGCTGAGAAGAAAATATAGGAGCTCTGTGTGATGCCACTAACACACTAGAAGTCCTATGGGTGCTGCTGAGAAGAAAATATAGGAGCTCTGTTTGCTGCCACTAACACACTAGAAGTCCTATGGGTGCTGCTGAGAAGAAAATATAGGAGCTCTGTTTGCTGCCACCAACACACTAGAAGTCCTATGGGTGCTGCTGAGAAGAAAATATAGGAGCTCTGTGTGATGCCACTAACACACTAGAAGTCCTATGGGTGCTGCTGAGAAGAAAATATAGGAGCTCTGTTTGCTGCCACTAACACACTAGAAGTCCTATGGGTGCTGCTGAGAAGAAAATATAGGAGCTCTGTTTGCTGCCACTAACACACTAGAAGTCCTATGAGTGCTGCTGAGAAGAAAATATAGGAGCTCTGTGTGATGCCACTAACACACTAGAAGTCCTATGGGTGCTGCTGCGAAGAAAATATAGGAGCTCTGTTTGCTGCCACTAACACACTAGAAGTCCTATGGGTGCTGCTGCGAAGAAAATATAGGAGCTCTGTTTGCTGCCACTAACACACTAGAAGTCCTATGGGTGCTGCTGAGAAGAAAATATAGGAGCTCTGTTTGCTGCCACTAACACACTAGAAGTCCTATGGGTGCTGCTGAGAAGAAAATATAGGAGCTCTGTTTGCTGCCACTAACACACTAGAAGTCCTATGGGTGCTGCTGAGAAGAAAATATAGGAGCTCTGTTTGCTGCCACTAACACACTAGAAGTCCTATGGGTGCTGCTGAGAAGAAAATATAGGAGCTCTGTGTGATGCCACTAACACACTAGAAGTCCTATGGGTGCTGCTGAGAAGAAAATATAGGAGCTCTGTTTGCTGCCACTAACACACTAGAAGTCCTATGGGTGCTGCTGAGAAGAAAATATAGGAGCTCTGTGTGATGCCACTAACACACTAGAAGTCCTATGGGTGCTGCTGAGAAGAAAATATAGGAGCTCTGTTTGCTGCCACTAACACACTAGAAGTCCTATGGGTGCTGCTGAGAAGAAAATATAGGAGCTCTGTGTGATGCCACTAACACACTAGAAGTCCTATGGGTGCTGCTGAGAAGAAAATATAGGAGCTCTGTTTGCTGCCACTAACACACTAGAAGTCCTATGGGTGCTGCTGAGAAGAAAATATAGGAGCTCTGTTTGCTGCCACTAACACACTAGAAGTCCTATGGGTGCTGCTGAGAAGAAAATATAGGAGCTCTGTTTGCTGCCACTAACACACTAGAAGTCCTATGGGTGCTGCTGAGAAGAAAATATAGGAGCTCTGTTTGCTGCCACTAACACACTAGAAGTCCTATGGGTGCTGCTGAGAAGAAAATATAGGAGCTCTGTGTGATGCCACTAACACACTAGAAGTCCTATGGGTGCTGCTGAGAAGAAAATATAGGAGCTCTGTTTGCTGCCACTAACACACTAGAAGTCCTATGGGTGCTGCTGAGAAGAAAATATAGGAGCTCTGTTTGCTGCCACTAACACACTAGAAGTCCTATGGGTGCTGCTGAGAAGAAAATATAGGAGCTCTGTTTGCTGCCACTAACACACTAGAAGTCCTATGGGTGCTGCTGAGAAGAAAATATAGGAGCTCTGTGTGATGCCACTAACACACTAGAAGTCCTATGGGTGCTGCTGCAAAGAAAATATAGGAGCTCTGTTTGCTGCCACTAACACACTAGAAGTCCTATGGGTGCTGCTGAGAAGAAAATATAGGAGCTCTGTTTGCTGCCACTAACACACTAGAAGTCCTATGGGTGCTGCTGAGAAGAAAATATAGGAGCTCTGTTTGCTGCCACTAACACACTAGAAGTCCTATGGGTGCTGCTGAGAAGAAAATATAGGAGCTCTGTTTGCTGCCACTAACACACTAGAAGTCCTATGGGTGCTGCTGAGAAGAAAATATAGGAGCTCTGTGTGATGCCACTAACACACTAGAAGTCCTATGGGTGCTGCTGAGAAGAAAATATAGGAGCTCTGTTTGCTGCCACTAACACACTAGAAGTCCTATGGGTGCTGCTGAGAAGAAAATATAGGAGCTCTGTGTGATGCCACTAACACACTAGAAGTCCTATGGGTGCTGCTGAGAAGAAAATATAGGAGCTCTGTTTGCTGCCACTAACACACTAGAAGTCCTATGGGTGCTGCTGAGAAGAAAATATAGGAGCTCTGTTTGCTGCCACTAACACACTAGAAGTCCTATGGGTGCTGCTGAGAAGAAAATATAGGAGCTCTGTGTGATGCCACTAACACACTAGAAGTCCTATGGGTGCTGCTGAGAAGAAAATATAGGAGCTCTGTTTGCTGCCACTAACACACTAGAAGTCCTATGGGTGCTGCTGAGAAGAAAATATAGGAGCTCTGTTTGCTGCCACTAACATACTAGAAGTCCTATGGGTGCTGCTGAGAAGAAAATATAGGAGCTCTGTGTGATGCCACTAACACACTAGAAGTCCTATGGGTGGTGCTGAGAAGAAAATATAGGAGCTCTGTTTGCTGCCACTAACACACTAGAAGTCCTATGGGTGCTGCTGAGAAGAAAATATAGGAGCTCTGTTTGCTGCCACTAACACACTAGAAGTCCTATGGGTGCTGTTGGGGTGCAATGCTGTGCTAACAGCACTGCGGTTGGTACTACTGCAATACTGTACTAACAGTAAGCACGCACCAGACTAATCCCCAGCAGCAGCTAATAACACACTAACTGTGCAATCAGCAGCAATGAACGATCAATGACTTAGGTAGCAATGGTTTAGCAAAGAAATAGCCAATGGTTTAGCAAAGAAGAGCAAATCTTTCAGTATCAAGCAAAGACAGAATCAGCAGACTAATCTCTCCTAAAGCCGGAACTCATGTGACCGGGGCCGATGGCGTGGCGGCCTTTTAAATGGTGGGGCGTGTACTAAAGCCCCTGAGCTGTAATTGGCTACAGGCGTCCTGCCTGTAGCCAATTATTGCTCTCCGAGTTTCGGGCGCTGTGATTGGCCAAGCATGCGGGGTCACAGTGCATGCTTGGCCAATCATCAGCCAGCAATGCACTGCGCCGGCCGCGCCGGCCGCAATGCATTGCGGGGCCGCTCGCATCACACGAATGTGATGCGAACGGCCCAAATAGTTCTGGGCTCGACGAGCGAGCGAACGCCCGATGCTCGATTCGAACATGGGTTCGAATCGAGCACCGGGCCCATCCCTAGTCCCGAGTGGGACTCGGTATTGACGTATCTGGGAACAACTCCTTTCTGGGGCTTGGTTTCTCTGCTCCACCTTGACCTTTCGCCATTATAGCAGTCATCATCTCCATCATCTGGGACATCTGCAACTTCAAAGTGTCCACCTCCGCTCCCCTATCGGGAGTCATGGCCGGTGTAACTATTGCTACTGGCTGTTTGACGGGCTCTATCAGGCGTTCTTTTTTTTTTTCTTCCAATATAGCCTCTTCCTCTCTAATCATTCGGATGAGGTCAGGGTACTCCAGATTCTTCCCATCCTGCCGGGCGCGCAGTGTCCATGCAATTGGATCCATGGGTTGAGCTCCCCTCACTACCTGTTGAGCACGGGCCTCATCTACTTTCCCTGGGCTGATCCCCTTCTTTAGGATCATCCTATGCAGTATTTTGTCCAGGCGTCCCATATAGTCTGATAGTTTCTCACCTTCCTTCTGGTAGCAATGCTCCAGCTGATAAGCAAGCTCCGTAACTTTCTCTGTCCCACCAAACACATTCTGTAACACATCGAGGCACTCTTGTGCAGTACAATCTGCCTTGCTCATCTTCAGGTTGCGTACGGCCTCTAGAGCAGGCCCTTTCAAACTTTCCACAACCCTCTGTTTCTTTCTGCGGTCCGGAACTTCCCATTCCTCTAGTGCCTGAGTTGCGCTGTCTAGCCACTCCTCGAATCCCTCTTCTTCCAAGGGTACTGGTTTCCTCCCTGAAAACATCCGGAGTTTCCTGTACCCCGACATCGGGTAATCTGTGGGCTCTTTCTTGTACTGAGCTACAATCTCCCCCAGAACAGCGCATAATTCTGCACTAAGGGTGCCTGGGCTGGTCCTGGGACTCTTTGTGTCCTTCTGTGGGGATGACGGGGAAGATGGCTGCGGTGACAGTGTTATTGTTGTCTGAGGGCTGTCTCTTGTGCGCGGCAGTGCATGCAGCAAATGATAGACCTGATCGTCCTCATCTTGTATGCTGTTGCCTCTAAACTGTTCAGGAATTTCTGCCTGCCATTCCAGTAAGACATGTGAAAGTCCCCCATTAGTTTTCACGTCTATCACCCATGGTTTGTGAATCGGTGATAGGGACATTATGAGTTGTATCATTGCTTGTGTCTGCCATATCCCCGGGAGTTCTATAACTGCCGTCCTGGCTGGGTCTACGCCCCATCTCTTGTACCACTGTCCCACCTCTATCGGGTCCATGCCGGTAGCTTCTGGCGGTTTCACCGCTGTCTCAGTAATCCCGGATGTACGAGCCCCCACGTGTAGCGATACCCTCAACTTAAGAGAGCCGCAAGTTTTGATTTGGGCCCTGAGTACAGCTTCCTCAACCCCCCGGCAATCTGCTCTACCCGCTCTGGCACAGTTAACCCACAGCAATTTCACATAAACAATCACTTATGCTTTAAATGTGGGTGTGTGAATTGATAACTCAGACTCATAGACAATGTTGTAAATAATAACTGACTTTACTGCTAGTGGTAAGATAAAAGGGGATAACATGCATGTAACATTTGGTTCACAACACATAAGCAGGTCCCTGCAGTTATAAATCACAATACTGTGTGCGTGTGTACCAGCAATGGAAAGGGGACGGAACGCCACGTGGGGCGACCGTTACCTAAACACCCTGTGGTGTGATAACTAACTTATAACTATCTAACGGATCAGGCCTGATCCCTAACCATGAAACTCAGTCTTAGAAGAAACACAAATCTTCACCGGCACAGGATCTGTAAAGGTGGTGCACTTGAAGTATTTAAAACCATGTATTTGTAATCCAATAGGGGGGGGGTAATTCTCCCTCACCGGAGGTGTTAGGCCTCGGAAGTCTAGTAGGCACAAAGTATAAAAGTAACAGTTTAAAGATGAGCTTTCGCTCGCTCACCACTCCGGAACACTTCCCTCAGTCCGGAACTTCCCTCAGTCCGGAACTTCCACCGGCTGTGTCGGTTCTCGTCCACAGCGGCTTCTGCGATCGGATCCCCGATCCAGATAACTTCAGAAAAGATGAGTCTGGATGCCACCCAGGCTCGCAAAGGGGGTGGAAGGCTCTTTGGTTCGCTCCACAGGCCCCAGGCTTCAGGCCTGGAACAGCACAGATCCGCACAGGTGTCTCTCTCTCTCTGCCTCCCCGTGTCCAAAGAGAAAGAGTTAGGCCTCGCCCCCTCCTTATATTCCTTCCCCCCGACTCCCCTCTCTCTGGAATTTCCTGTCTCTGATTAAAGGGGAACACCCCGCTACACATATAAACAGGCAAGGCGTTTTGGGGGCAACAGCACTATCAGGACTCAGCACAAGATAAACCTTAGAGAAACCAGTGACTTCACAGATCTATATTAGAAATTATATATATATATATACTGTATATATATATATATATATGTGCAGTGGGTACTCCAAATTTAGGGGGTCTTTATGTCCAAATTTAGGGGGATGACCCAAACACTAGTATAGCTCGGGCCTTCTAATTGTGCTGGACTCTGCTTTGTTGCTGTGTGCCTATGTGGAGTTCGCTTTGGCCTGTGGGTGGCGCTGCCGTGTTGGGTCAGGGTTGAACCATGGGTTGCATTGGCGCGATTGGATGTGCTCTCTCGACTACCATGCAGTGGGCTGGTTCTGCCTGCTGTGCATGCCGGGAGAGGATATAAAAGAGGCAGACGCCATTTATTCAGGGAGAAAAACGGGGACAAGTACCCGGAGGAGTGTGCCCCCTAAGGAGGGGGGTGCGTACACCGACTGAAGAGTCTCGGCACCTTCGGCCCGAGACCGCAATGTTCCGGGTAGGCCCAGTACCTTCAACTGAGTCTACAGGCAGAACTTTGGAGTCTTAGGATGCCCGGGTGAGGTTATCCGCTCTGACCAAGAGGAAGCCAGGGGAGGATCGGTCCCATAACAGGAGATGAGTGATAGTTAGATTGCTGTCTCGGGAAAGGCCTGGTGACCTGTCAGAGGGAAGGATCCTATGCTCCACAGAACTGACCCTGCGGAATGCTGCTGCTCTTCGAAGACATACTGAACTTGTCCTTGGAGGATTTAAATTGCTTGTTCGAGCTCCACATCGGCTGCTCGGACCACTGAGGGACTATCCGGGTGCGCTGTACCCACTCGGGACAGAGTGGTGATAAATCTGGGAGTTCTGTGCCTGAATCTGCTTTGGTTCAACTATTATCTCTCTCATCTACTCTCTCTTACCTATCAAGCAAAGATACAAAATAAACTCAAAGTTGGAGTTTAAGTGGTTTGGACATTGACTTTATTGAAGAGGGGAAAGTACAGACTCATCTCTACATAATCTGGAGATGGGAATCAGTGGAAGGAGGTAACTCGCTGCGGGACCCAAATACATATACACCGCCTGACCTCTAAACT
Organism: Rana muscosa; assembly: GCA_029206835.1. Classification (NCBI taxonomy): domain Eukaryota; kingdom Metazoa; phylum Chordata; class Amphibia; order Anura; family Ranidae; genus Rana; species Rana muscosa. The sequence continues at coordinate 153,002,873 of CM055119.1, read as the reverse complement.
AGAGGACACGGGCTTGTGGCATGGGTGCCTCTTCTTTCCCCTAAGAGGAGAGGGTAGTGCTACACGTGGGGGCTCGGGTCCGGGATTCTGCAGCTGCCCCTGGAAGCTGGACTTTTCTTTCTCCCTTGTGTGTGTTTTGTGGAAGGAAGTCGGCCATATTGAGAGAATTTGAGCTGCGCCATTTGTGAGAGAGAGATAGAGGTATGGGCCTAGTTAATTTCTAACTGCGTAGTTCATGGGCGTGTCTCGAGCCTGGAAAAGCCCACGAGTTGCGTGCAGCAGAAGAGAGAAAAGGGTAGCCATGGACGTTGCTTCGCTTGCTGCTTCTTTCACGGATACGGGAATTCGGCTGAAGCCCCGGGGTCGCTTTGCCCTTTACACATGCAGAGACGCAGAGGCCTTGGGCATGATTTGTCCAGAGTGCCAGGGACTGGCCGTACAGCTTCGCCCTTTCGGGAGATGTGCCCTTTGCGGGGAATTTCTTTTTCAGATAGATCAGCCTACTGAAAAGCCAAAGGTCTAACGGGTTAACTGCCTCTCCGGCCCTGTTACTCCGGAGGAGAAAATTTGTGCTTCCACAGCCGTGCCCATACGCACCCCCGCGGAAACAGTGGATGCTAGGGAGAAGCTTCCGGCTGCTACGGAGCTTGAGACGGAGAGCCCAGCGGATGCTGCCTCTGTTGCAGCAGAGTCTTCCCTTCCCCCTGCTAGGAGGAAGGTGGGATATGTGGAGGCTTCTCGTGGCCGCGGTCAAGGCCTACCCCAGCACCTGTCTGAACCGGATCATCAACCCAGAGGGATCTCTGGCCGATCCAAGTCAGGGGAAGGTAAGAAGGCTGGGAAAACTGAGACATTGACTTTGTTGGGAGAGGGTAGAAAGTCCACACCCCACGCTACCGGGGATGTGCAGACCGCCAGCCCGCAAGAACCTTCCATTTTTCGGGACAATGTAATCTGTGTCTACTACCAGTTATTTGCCGGCAGAGGCATATGACACCTCTGACTTTGAATCATCGTCCGATGTGGGGGATGACCACGAAATTGACGAGATTTTCATCCACATCCCGTAGTTTAAAGGGGGTGTCGCCAATGGACTCTGGGGAAACTACACCCCGGGTGGAAGTGACTGTCCCAAGGGAAGAGGCCAATCCTATGCCTGCTTTGTCTGCCCCCGGCATCTTCTGTACCTACTACTACTGCTGCTGTTCGCTCTCCTTTGCGGCCACCTATGTTACAGTTGGAGCCCACACTAATAAAGAGATCTCCAGATGCGATTGTCCTCCCTGGAAATGGAGATCGTGTGAACATGCCGCCTCTGGCCCAATTACAGCGGCTTTTGCACCAGAAGGTGGCAGCGGAATATGGTTGGGAATACCCATATGTTCCCAAGGACCTTTTGTTCGAAATAGAAGCTTCCCGAGAACGATGGTATGCAGACTTTGTGTGGGACCTATTGGAGGTAAAGAAAGGTCACTGCTACTGCAAGTGTTCAGCCGTGATGACTGAGCGATACAAGGGCTGTCGGAAAGACTGGACTCTTAGTCAGCACATTCATGCAGACCGGGTGGTGATTTGTAGCAGGGATCGAGATGATGTGGTATATTCTATAGAGACCCTGGACAAAGACTGGGAAACTCTTGTTCTCCCTGATCCCCAGTACTACCTCTGAAGTGGGAGCTTGTTTTTTTTTATTATTATTCCACTTCAGGGACATTGTCTGAACCATTACCTTGACCTTCCGCCCAAGGGAAAATTTACTCTTTGGAGACTTTGGGGAACTGTTTGTGTTTTCTTCCCCTCTACTGTTCTGCAAAAATAACTGAACTTTGGGTAGATTTAGTTAAGGCAAAGCAGGAAGCCGATGTGAACAAGGAGGGTTCCTGTGTTAAAATTGTGCCTATGCGCACCTAGGTCATGTAGTGATGTGTCCTGCCACTAGGTGGTGGTGGTCTGCAGAAATTTGTGTTGTGGAAGCAAGTCATTCTTTCTAGGAGGAATGGTTCGTTTCTGACTTCCAGAAAGTTAGGAGATGTTATTTGTGTGCTGTGTTTTTTTTCTTTACCTCTACAGGTGATCACCTATCAAGTACATCGGAGAGTGGGTGGAAAGATAGGATAGGAGAAAAGGGATTGTTATGTAAAATAATTGTGATGTATATTACTTACTGGTTCTTTCTTTCTTTTGTTCTAAAAAAAAAAAAGGGGGAAAACCTTTTGATTCAGGCACCGAACCAATCCTATTGTACATAGTTGGAAAAGACCAGAACCCACTCAGGATTGAGGGGGGTCTTCTGACCCTCTCCAGACACTGGGGACAGTGTCTATTAAGGAGGGGGGTGTGTATAGCGGGTACTCCAAATTTAGGGGGTCTTTATGTCCAAATTTAGGGGGATGACCCGAGCACTAGTATGGCTCAGGCCTTCTAATTGTGCTGGACTCTGCTTTGTTGCTGTGTGCCTATGTAGAGTTCCCTGTGGCCTGCAGGTGGCGCTGCCATGTTGGGTCAGGGTTGAACCATAGGTTGCATTGGCGCTATTGGATGTCCTCTCTCGGCTACCATGCAGTGGGCTTGTTCTGCCTGCTGTGCATGCCGGGAGAGGATATAAAAAGAGGCAGACACCTTTTATTCGGAGAGAGACCCGGGGACAAGTACCCGGAGGAGTGTGCCCCCTAAGGAGGGGGGCGTGTACACCGACTGAAGATTCTCAGGCACCTTCGGCCCGAGACCGCAACGTTCTGGGTAGGCCAAAAAAAAAAAAAACAGGCGTGCTAATGGGATCATACTAAGTGCACAAAAATAAACAGACTAATGATACCACTCTCCATTGGTAGATACCCCTATTATTAGTAAAGCAACTACATGCAAAAAAAAGATTACAAAATTATAAAACGTGTACAGTATACATAAGTCCATGTAGATGAGATGATGTCTCTAATGAGTTGAGCCACAGTGAGCCGAACTTGACGAATCCTAAATGATTTTTGCAATGTTGTCCCTGATGGCATCAAGTCACTGCTCAAAAGCTGGGAATACTTGCTGTTTCTCCTATCCATGTAAGTAGGATATTCTCTGTAGTTCGATGTGGTTGTAGGAACTTCTTGACACATCCATCCTTAAAAGGCCTTGCTTTCAGCGTGTGAAGTGAAGAACATTCTTTAATGATGATTAGTGTAGAAGATGCCAATGGGTTTATTGCACCTTTTACTGTTCCTGGTTGAAAAGATTACTTGTGCTGTCAACTGTAGGAGCCTGGGTCCTAGTGGACAAGCCTGTACCTGAATTGCAGCTTAAAGTGTTAGTAAACTCTGTACTGCCACTTTTACCTACAGGTAAGCCTATTATAAGGCTTACCTGTAGGTAAAAAGAATATCTCCTAAACCTGTATGGTTTAGGAGATATTCCCCTCGCAATGAGCCGCTGACTGCAGCGGCGCATGCACAGCGGGGATTCTCGGCTAAAGGCCCGCAGACGCCGGACCTCGCCGGAAAGAAGTCTCCTGCGTGCATGTGCTGGAGTGACGACATCGCCACTCCAACCACTCACAGCGCTGGAGCGGCGATACCCGAAAGACACGCCAAGGCAAAATGCCATCTCCCTCGGCGTGGACCAGGTAAGTTACCGACGCCTCGTTTTAAGGTAAGTATTTCATAATGAGCTAGTATGCGCTGCATACTAGCTCATTATGCCTTTTGCCTTTCAGGTATGTAAAAAAAAAAAAAAAAAAAAAAGCAGCTGCGGGTTTACTACCACTTTAAGTCAAGACTATGTTGCAGGATCATAGAATCAAAGACTTTGGATCTTTCTTTAAGATCCAAGTGGAAGGACCTTACTTTTCTGCAGTTCTTAGGTGTAGTTTCATTGATGACATGACTAGCCTGAAGTTGCAACTCTGTAGTATGGACTGAATTAGATTGTGATTAGGGATGAGCTCGGTGTTCGAGTCGAACATACGTTCGACTCGAACATCGGCTGTTCGATCGTTCGACGAAGATCGAACGATTTGGGCCGTTCGCGCCTAATTCGAGTGACGCGAACGGCCCACAATGCACTACGCCATCGCAGTGTCATCCAGGCGCTGTGATTGGCCAAGCATGCACTGTGACCCCGCATGCTTGGCCAATCACAGCGCCGGCAGCGAGGAGAGCAATGATTGGCCACAGGCAGGATGCCTGTGGCCAATTATTGCTGAGGGTGTTTAGTACACGCCCCACACTATAAAAGGCCGCCAGCACGGCGGCCTAGTGTAGTGTGTTCCGGAGCAGGGAAAGAGAAGCATAGGCAGGGACAGTGACATTTTTTTTTCTTGCTTAACCTGGATTCCTTTAGTTTAGGGAAAGAGAAGGATAGGTAGGGAGAGTGTCAGTGTGTTTTACTGTGCGAATCCTTGTTTCTAGGGACAGGGAAGGACAGTGAGGGAAATTCTCCTTGTGCTATAGTGTGCTAAAGCATTGATCATCAACCATCTTTAAAAAATCATTTTTTCTAGGGACAGAAAACTATAGGTAGGGAGAGTGTCAGTGTGTTTTACTGTGATAATCCTTGTTTCTAGGGACAGGGAAGGACAGTGAGGGAAATTCTCCTTGTGCTATAGTGTGCTAAAGCATTGATCATCAACCATCTTTAAAAAAACATTTTTTCTAGGGACAGAAAACTATAGGTAGGAAGAGTGTCAGTTTCTTTCACTGTGATAATCCTTGTTTCTAGGGACAGGGAAGGACAGTGAGGGAAATTCTCCTTGTGCTATAGTGTGCTAAAGCATTGATCATCAACCATCTTTAAAAAAACATTTTTTCTAGGGACAGAAAACTATAGGTAGGAAGAGTGTCAGTTTCTTTCACTGTGATAATCCTTGTTTCTAGGGACAGGGAAGGACAGTGAGGGAAATTCTCCTTGTGCTATAGTGTGCTAAAGCATTGATCATCAACCGTCTTTAAAAAAACATTTTTTCTAGGGACAGAAAACTATAGGTAGGAAGAGTGTCAGTTTCTTTCACTGTGATAATCCTTGTTTCTAGGGACAGGGAAGGACAGTGAGGGAAATTCTCCTTGTGCTATAGTGTGCTAAAGCATTCCTCATCAACCATCTTTGAAATCCTTGTTTTTTGGACAGTCAGGGAAATTGTCGTTGTGCTATTCTGTGCGAAAGCAATCATCCTCAACCATATTTAGAAATCCTTAAGTAAAGGGACAGAGAAGGACACCTGAAGGTAGCCCTTATTGCTTTTTTCCCATCTCCCTGCAGGCCATCTATTAGAATGTCTGGAAGGCAAACAAGGAGAGGCAGACAGTCAGGAGGCAATAAAAGAGGGCAAGCAGGCTCTGTGTCTGGGGGCAACAGTGCTGGTCGTGGACGCGGTGCATTGTCATCAGCACATGGCCATGGGACACGCTTGTCCTTCTTTTCGGCAGCTGGACATGTTGAGCCACATCATGCCGAAGACTTGGTAGAGTGGATGACCAAGCCCTCCTCCTCCTCCTCTCTCACCCAGGCTCAGGGTACTGGCAAAGCAGCTGCCAAAGCGTCCTCTTCCCTGGTATCAATGTCAGACTCATCATCAGTCACTCCTTCCCTAGACCCACCATGTCCTCCTCCTGAGGAGTCCCCCGAACTGTTTGAGCACAGTGTTGGGTACATGCTCCAGGAAGATGCCCAGCGTTTCGAAGGGTCTGATGATGAAACCCAGCTACAGGAAGGCAGTAGCGTGAGAGCAGACAGAGGGGATGCTCAAGAAGGACACCAATCTGGCAGTCATGTTCCAGCAGCTGCAGCATACTGCCAGATTGGCTCCAGTGATGAGGAGGGAGGGGATGATGAGGTCACTGACTCCACGTGGGTGCCTAATAGGAGAGAGGAGGAGGAGGAGGATGAGGAGGAGGCACATCTCCAACGATGCAGGATGCCCTTTGGTGGCCAGCGTAAGGGCAGTACACCGACGGAATCACACCGCAGAGCTCCGCCTGTGCAGGGCGCTGCCTCTGCCCGTCATTCAAAAAGTTCTTTGGTGTGGGCCTTTTTTGAGGCTAGTGCATCAGATCGCACAGCTGCTGTTTGCAACATATGTCTCAAGCGTATATCGCGTGGCCAAAACATCAGCCGCTTGGGTACCACATGCCTGACCAGACATATGTTGACCTGCCATGCAGCTCGTTGGCAAGCCTACCTCAAAGACCCACACCAAAGAACAAAGCGGACCTCTCCTTGCACCGCATCAGCTGGGATCTCCAACCCCACTATAACTTCAGTCCTCTCTGAAACATGCACTGAGAGGAATGAAGGTGTAGAATTAGGTGTGTCACAGCCAAGTAGTTGCGGCCACTCTGCTAGCAGCAGTACACCGACGTCCGATTCTAGCAGGCAAATTTCCCTGCCCCAGCTGCTGGACCATCGAAAGAAGTTCACTCCCAGCCATCCACATGCCCAGCGGTTGAATCCTAGCTTGGCTAAATTGCTAGCGCTTCAACTGCTGCCTTTTCAGTTGGTAGACTCGGCCCCCTTCCGTGAGTTTGTGCAATGTGCGGTTCCTCAGTGGCAGGTTCCCAAACGCCACTTTTTCTCACGGAAGGCTATTCCGGCTCTCTACCGGCATGTGGAAGGCAATGTCTTGGCCTCGCTGGACAGGGCGGTCAGCGGTAAGGTGCATATTACCGCTGACTCATGGTCCAGCAGGCATGGACAGGGACGTTACCTTTCTTTCACGGCCTATTGGGTCACTCTTTTGGCAGCTGGGAAGGATGCAGGACAAGGTGCAGTAGTGTTGGAGGTTGTTCCACCGCCACGCCTCCAAAATGCTACTACTGGTTGTGACACACCTCTCTCCTCCACCCCCTCCTCTTCTTCTTCCTCCATGGCCTCTTCCTGTGGTTTGTCCTCTGAACCAGCGGTGCTCCGTAGGCGTTCAAGGGGCTACGCAAGTACGCAGGCAAAAAGATGCCATGCCGTGCTTGCGCTGGTGTGTTTGGGGGACAGAAGCCACACTGGGGCAGAGGTCCTGTCTGCTCTGCAGGGCCAGGCCGAGAGGTGGTTGACGCCACGCTAGCTTAAGCCAGGAATGGTGGTTTGCGACAATGGCACCAACCTCCTCTCCGCCCTCCGACAGGGACAACTGACCCATGTGCCCTGTGTGGCTCACGTCCTTAACCTGGTGGTGCAGCGGTTCTTGGGCAGGTACCCGGGCTTACAGGATGTCCTGAGGCAGGCCAGGAAAGTCTGTGTGCATTTCCGCAGATCTTATAATGCCAGTGCTCGCCTGGCTGAGCTTCAAAAGGAGTTGAACCTACCCAAGAACCGCCTTATATGTGACATGCCCACCAGGTGGAACTCAACGTTGGCCATGCTGCAGCGGCTGCACACGCAGCAGAGGGCCATCAATGAGTACCTGTGCGACTACGGCACCAGGACAGGGTCAGGGGAGCTTGGTTTTTTTTCTCCACGCCAGTGGGGCATGATCAGGGATGCATGCACTGTCCTGGCACCATTTGAGGAGGCCACGAGGATGGTGAGCAGTGACAGTGCATGCATCAGTGACACTGTACCTCTTGTCCACCTGTTGGAGCACACGCTGCGTGGAATAATGGACAGGGCACTTGAGGCAGAACAGAGGCAGGAAGAGGAGGACTTTCTTGCCTCTCAAGGCCCCCTTTACCCAGACAGTGTTCCTTCTGTCCCACCCATCGAGGAGGAGGAGGAGGAGGAGGAGGACGACACTCAGCATCATCAGCAGCAGTCTTTTAGGGATGATTTACAGTCCCAAGAAACCAGTGGACTTGTACGTGGCTGGGAGGAGGTGGCTGCGGATCATGTCGTCCTTAGTGACCCAGAGGACTCCGGACCGAATGCCTCAGCAAACCTACGCTGCATGGCCTCCCTGATCCTGCAAAGTCTGCGGAAGGATCCTCGTATTCTTCGGATCAAGGAGAGGGACCATTACTGGCTGGCCACTCTCCTTGATCCACGGTACAAGGGTAAGGTTGTGGACCTTATGTTACCGTCGCAGAGGGAGCAGAGGATGAGACAACTCCGGGAGGCCTTGCAGAAAGGTCTGTGCAACGCGTTCCCAGAGACTGGGAGGTTACAAACTCCTGGTCCTGGACAACGAGTTGCTGAGGCTTCGGCCAGTCAAAGAAGGAGCGGTGGGGAAGGTGGCTGTCTGACCGATGCGTTCAGACAATTCTTTAGTCCGCAGCCCCAAAGTATGATCGGTTCCAGCAACCATCGCCAGCGTCTGATAAACATGGTGCAGGAATATCTAGGGGCAAGGTCAGACTTGGACACCTTCCCCACCGAAAATCCTCTGGCTTACTGGGTCTTGAGGATGGATCACTGGCCAGAGCTTGCACAGTATGCAATTGAGCTACTGGCCTGTCCTGCATCCAGCGTTCTTTCGGAACGCACATTCAGTGCTGCTGGAGGATTTGTCACGGATCACAGGGTGCGCCTGTCCACCGACTCGGTTGATCGACTGACTTTCATCAAGATGAACCAGTCTTGGATCACCACCAGCTACCACACACCTGATGCTGATATAACAGACTAATTGATTTTAACATGTCACATCCCTTCAAGACTGATGCTGATGCTGAGTGCCTGTGCTGTTATGTTGACTGGCTATCCTCCTCCTCCGAGTCCTCAATGATACGATTGATGATGATAGCTTGGAAGATCATTTTTGTTTATGGGTGCCGCCACCAGTGGCTAAGGCCCAATTTTTCAGCCCCTGTTTTACAGGGGCGTGTAATTACAATTTTTTTAGCAATCATTTGCCATAGGGCTCATTGCTGTGCTCCAAGTACAGTATCTGTGAGGGGTTGGAGTGTTGTGCCACCAGTGCCTAAGGCCCAATTTTTCAGCCCCTGTTTAACAGGGGCGTGTCATTACAATTTTTGAAGCAATACTTTGCAACAGGGCTCATTGCTGTGCTCCAAGTACAGTATCTGTGAGGGGTTGTAGTGTTGTGCCACCAGTGCCTAAGGCCCAATTTTTCAGCCCCTGTTCAACAGGGGCAAGGAATTACAATTCTTGATCTAATAATTCACAGCAGGGCCCATTGCTGCACCCACCAAGAGTAACTCTGAGGGCTTACAGTGTTGTGGCAACGCCACCACCACCACCACCACGAAAGGCCCAATTTTTCAGCCCCTGTTCAAAAGGGGCATGTAATTACAATTCTTGATCTAATAATTCACAGCAGGGCCCATTCCTGCACCCACCAAGAGTAACTCTGAGGGCTTACAGTGTTGTGGCAACACCACCACCACCACCACCACCACCACGAAAGGCCCAATTTTTCAGCCCCTGTTCAACAGGGGCATGCAATTACAATTCTTGATCTAATAATTCACAGCAGGGCCCATTGCTGCACCCACCAAGAGTAACTGTCAGGGCTTACAGTGTTGTGGCACCAGCACCACCATCAAAGGCCCAATTTTTACTACCACTGTTCAACAATTATATGTAATTAAAATTCCTGATATAATAGTTGACAGCAGGGCGTTCCAGCACCAACCAAGAGTAACTGTGAGTGCTTACAGTGTTGTGCCAACACCAACAACTAAGGGGCCTATTTCTGCAGAGTATATACGGCAGGTCCCTACTTTCAAACATCCAACTTACAAACGACTCCTACTTGCAAACGCAAGAAGACAACAGGAAGTGAGAGGAAATCTACCCCTTGGAAGGAAAATTCTCTCCTGTAAGAATTAATATGGGAGAAAGGTGTCTCCTCTGTACTGATGCTTTATCAGCAATCCTTGTTTCAAGAAAAACACCACATTTCAAAAACAGTTGTCATTGGGACGGAAAGTGAGGTGAAATGTTCTGAACAGGGGCACAGACAGCAAAACAAATGTTACAGGGGTGATAACCCTTACCTATGTTTTCCAAAAAGTTTAAAAATAGAGTTTTGGGCTGGAGCTACACTTAAACAATGTACCTGTTCAAAATTACAAACAGATTCTACATAAGAACAAACCTACAGTCCCTGTCTTGTATGCACCGCCTGTATACGGCTGTTCAGAGTATATAGGGCCTTTTTTATTTTATGTGCGGGGTTCCCCTTAATATCCATACAAGACCCAAAGGGGCTGGTAATGGGCTGGGGTAGGGGGGGGGGGGTCATGGGGTAGCTATGCCATTTTTCTTAAAGATTTTCATCCATATTACCGGGACCAGACATTACATTAAAGCCGCAAGCAGTTTTAAATGGTTTTTTTTTTCCTTTAGAAGTGTCATTTTGTGCAGGGACAGTTCTAAACACGGGAAACACGTGGCACTTCACAGGCAAACTTTAGACACCCCCCAGGTACGATATTTAAAGGAATATTTGACTTTTTTTTTTTCACTTTATGCATCATTAAAATGACTGCTCCCGAAAAACGACCGTTTTTAAAACTTATTTTTGCATTGATACATGTCCCCTGGTGCAGAACCCGGGTTCCCAAACCCTTTTTAGGACAATAACATGCATAATAGTCGTTATAATTAGCACTTTAGAATTCGAACGTTCGCATCCATTGTATTTAATAGGGTTCTAATGTTCGTACGAACTTTCGGTCCGTTCGCGGGTTCTGGTGCGAACCGAACCCGGGGGTGTTCGGCTCATCACTAATTGTGATTAGTGATTTAGATTCAATAGTTACACAGCCCATGAACTGAAGAACATCAGTAATGTTGTACAGGACCTTGGTATTTGTAGATTCTTGATCACTGATTCAGTCTCACTGCTTTCAGTAGTAACCTGAGCTATTTTTTTTGCTGGTAAGATGATTCTCTTATGAGAAGTTTTATTGCCAGATTTGGTATCTCCTTCGAGTTCTCATAAAATACATTTTGAGAGATGAAAGGGGTGTCAAATTCTCTTAACAACAGTTAAGAGCACACATTTTGTGAGGAGCGCCTATAACACACCAGCCTAAGTCAATCTTTTGAAAGTAAGGACTGGTAAGAAGATCACTTGTGAGTAGGGATGAGCTTCGTGTTCGAGTCGAACATACGTTCGACTCGAACATCGGCTGTTCGATCGTTCGACGAAGATCGAACGATTTGGGCCGTTCGCGCCAAATTCGAGTGACGCGAACGGCCCACAATGCACTACGCCATCGCAGTGTCATCCAGGCGCTGTGATTGGCCAAGCATGCACTGTGACCCCGCATGCTTGGCCAATCACAGCGCCGGCAGCGAGGAGAGCAATGATTGGCCACAGGCAGGATGCCTGTGGCCAATTATTGCTGATGGGGTTTAGTACACGCCCCACACTATAAAAGGCCGCCAGCGCGGCGGCCTTGTGTAGTGTGTTCCGGAGCAGGGAAAGAGAAGCATAGGCAGGGACAGTGTCATTTTTTTTCCTTTACTAATCCTGGATTCCTTGTGTTTAGGGACAAATAAGGATAGGTAGGGAGAGTGTCAGTGACAGTGTGCTATTCTGTGCTAATCCTTGTTTGTAGGGACAGAGAGGTACAGTGAGGGAAACTGACAGTGTGCTATTCTGTTCTAAAACTATTTTGCTGAACCATATTTTCAATCCTTGAGTTGAGGGACAGAGAACTACAGTGAGTGAAACTGACAGTGTGCTATTCTGTTCTAAAACTATTTTGCTGAACCATATTTTCAATCCTTGAGTTGAGGGACAGAGAGCTACAGTGAGGGAAAGTGTCAGTGTGCTTTTGTGTTCTAAAACTATTTTGCTGAACCATATTTTCAATCCTTGAGTTGAGGGACAGAGAGCTACAGTGAGTGAAACTGACAGTGTGCTATTCTGTTCTAAATCAATTTTGCTGTTCCATATTTTCAATCCTTGAGTTGAGGGACAGAGAGGTACAGTGAGGGAAAGTGCCAGTGTGCTATTGTGTTCTAAAACTATTTTGCTGAACCATATTTTCAATTCTTGAGTTGAGGGACAGAGAGCTACAGTGAGTGAAACTGACAGTGTGCTATTCTGTTCTAAATCAATTTTGCTGTTCCATATTTTCAATCCTTGAGTTGAGGGACAGAGAGGTACAGTGAGGGAAACTGACAGTGTGCTATTCTGTTCTAAAACTATTTTGCTGTTCCATATTTTCAATCCCTGAGTTGAGGGACAGAGAAGGACACTCGTAGAAATTATCAGTGTGCTATTCTGTGCTAAATCTTGTTTGTAGGGAGGGACAGAGTAGGACAGTGAGGGAAAGTGTCAGTGTGCTATTCTGTTCTAAAACTTTTTTATTGAACCATATTTTCAATCCTTGTGTTTAGGGACAGAGAAGGATAGGCAGGGGACAGTGTCAGTGTCATTGTTGCTAAGCCTCCTGCACAATATACACCTGAAGGTAGCCCTTATTGCTGTTTTTCCCATCTCCCTGCAGGCCATCCATTAAAATGTCTGGAAGGCAACCAAGGAGAGGCAGACAGTCAGGAGGCAAAAAAAGAGGGCAAGCAGGCTCTGTGTCTGGGGGCAACAGTGCTGGTCGTGTACGCGGTGCATTGTCATCAGCACATGGCCATGGGACACGCTTGTCCTTGTTTTCGGCAGCTGGACATGTTGAGCCACATCATGCCGAAGACTTGGTAGAGTGGATGACCAAGCCCACCTCATCCTCCTCATCCTCTCTCACCCAGGCTCAGGGTAGTGGCAAAGCAGCTGCCAAAGTGTCCTCTTCTCTGGTATCATTATCTTCATTAGTCAATCCTTCCCTAGACCCACCATGCCCTCCTCCTGAGGAGTCCCCCGAACTGTTTGAGCACAGTGTTGGGTACATGCTCCAGGAGGATGCCCAGCGTTTGGAAGGATCTGATGATGATACCCAGCTAGAGGAAGGCAGCAGCGTGAGAGCAGAGAGAGGGGATGCTCAAGAAGGACACCAATCTGGCAGTCATGTTCCAGCAGCTGCAGCATACTGCCAGATTGGCTCCAGTGATGAGGAGGGAGGGGATGATGAGGTCACTGACTCCACGTGGGTGCCTAATAGGAGAGAGGAGGAGGAGGAGGATGAGGAGGAGGCACATCTCCAACGAGGCAGGATGCCCTTGAGTGGCCAGCGTATGGGCAGCACACCGACGGAATCACACCGCAGAGCTCCGCCTGTGCAGGGCGCTGCCTCTGCCCGTCATTCAAAAAGTTCTTTGGTGTGGGCCTTTTTTGAGGCGAGTGCATCAGATCGCACAGCTGCTGTTTGCAACATATGTCTCAAGCGTATATCGCGTGGCCAAAACATCAGCCGCTTGGGCACCACATGCTTGATCAGACATATGTTGACCTGCCATGCAGCTCGTTGGCAAGCCTACCTTAAAGACCCACACCAAAGAACAAAGCTGACCTCTTCTTGCACCGCATCAGCTGGGATCTCCAACCCCACTATACCTTCACTCCTCTCTGAAACATGCACTGAGAGGAATGAAGGTGTAGAATTAGGTGTGTCACAGGCAAGTACTTGCGGGCACTCTGCTAGCAGTACACCAACGTCCGATTCTAGCAGGCAAATTTCCCTGCCCCAGCTGCTGGACCGTCGAAAGAAGTTCACTCCCAGCCATCCACATGCCCAGCGGTTGAATGCTAGCTTGGCTAAATTGCTAGCGCTTCAACTGCTGCCTTTTCAGTTGGTAGACTCGGCCCCCTTCCGTGAGTTTGTGCAATGTGCGGTTCCTCAGTGGCAGGTTCCCAAACGACACTTTTTCGCACGGAAGGCTATTCCGGCTCTCTACAGGCATGTGGAAGGCAATGTCTTGGCCTCGCTGGACAGGGCGGTCAGCGGTAAGGTGCATATTACCGCTGACTCATGGTCCAGCAGGCATGGACAGGGACGTTACCTTTCTTTCACGGCCCATTGGGTCACTCTTTTGGCAGCTGGGAAGGATGCAGGACAAGGTGCAGTAGTGTTGGAGGTTGTTCCACCCCCACGCCTCCAAAATGCTACTACTGGTTGTGACACACCTCTCTCCTCCACCCCCTCCTCTTCTTCTTCCTCCATGGCCTCTTCCTGTGGTTTGTCCTCGGAACCAGCGGTGCTCCGTAGGCGTTCAAGGGGCTACGCAAGTACGCAGGCAAAAAGATGCCATGCCGTGCTTGCGCTGGTGTGTTTGGGGGACAGGAGCCACACTGGGGCAGAGGTCCTGTCTGCTCTGCAGGGGCAGGCCGAGAGGTGGTTGACGCCACGCCAGCTTAAGCCAGGAATGGTGGTTTGCGACAATGGCACCAACCTCCTCTCCGCCCTCCGACAGGGACAACTGACCCATGTGCCCTGTATGGCTCACGTCCTTAACCTGGTGGTGCAGCGGTTCTTGGGCAGGTACCCGGGCTTACAGGATGTCCTGAGGCAGGCCAGGAAAGTCTGTGTGCATTTCCGCAGATCTTATAATGCCAGTGCTCGCCTGGCTGAGCTTCAAAAGGAGTTGAACCTGCCCAAGAACCGCCTTATATGTGACATGCCCACCAGGTGGAACTCAACGTTGGCCATGCTGCAGCGGCTGCACACGCAGCAGAGGGCCATCAATGAGTACCTGTGCGACTACGGCACCAGGACAGGGTCAGGGGAGCTCGGGTTTTTTTCACCACGCCAGTGGGGCATGATCAGGGATGCATGAACTGTCCTGGCACCATTTGAGGAGGCCACGAGGATGGTGAGCAGTGACAGTGCATGCATCAGTGACACTGTACCTCTTGTCCACCTGTTGGAGCACACGCTGCGTGGAATAATGGACAGGGCACTTGAGGCAGAACAGAGGCAGGAAGAGGAGGACTTCCTTGCCTCTCAAGGCCCCCTTTACCCAGACAGTGTTCCTTCTGTCCCACCCATCGCACAGGAAGAGGAGGAGGAGGAGGAGGAGGAGGAGGAGGATTGTGTCAGCATGGAGGTGGAGGCTGGCACTCAGCATCATCAGCAGCAGTCTTTTAGGGATGATTTACAGTCCCAAGAAACCAGTGGACTTGTACGTGGCTGGGAGGAGGTGGCTGCGGATCATGTCGTCCTTAGTGACCCAGAGGACTCCGGACTAAATGCCTCAGCTAACCTACGCTGCATGGCCTCCCTGATCCTGCAAAGTCTGCGGAAGGATCCTCGTATTCTTCGGATCAAGGAGAGGGACCATTACTGGCTGGCCACTCTCCTTGATCCACGGTACAAGGGTAAGGTTGCGGACCTTATCGTACCGTCGCAGAGGGAGCAGAGGATGAGACAACTCCGGGAGGCCTTGCAGAAAGGTCTGTGCAACGCGTTCCCAGAGACTGGGAGGTTACAAACTCCTGGTCCTGGACAACGAGTTGCTGAGGCTTCGGGCAGTCAAAGAAGGAGCGGTGGGGAAGGTGGCCGTCTGACCGATGCGTTCAGACAATTCTTTAGTCCGCAGCCCCAAAGTATGATCGGTTCCAGCAACCATCGCCAGCGTCTGATATACATGGTGCAGGAATACCTAGGGGCAAGGTCAGACTTGGACACCTTCCCCACCGAAAATCCTCTGGCTTACTGGGTCTTGAGGATGGATCACTGGCCAGAGCTTGCACAGTATGCAATTGAGCTACTGGCCTGTCCTGCATCCAGCGTTCTTTCAGAACGCACATTCAGTGCTGCTGGAGGATTTGTCACGGATCACAGGGTGCGCCTGTCCAACGACTCGGTTGATCGACTGACTTTCATCAAGATGAACCAGTCTTGGATCACCACCAGCTACCACACACCTGATGCTGATATAACAGACTAATTGATTTTAAAATGTCACATCCCTTCAAGACTGATGCTGATGCTGAGTGCCTGTGCTGTTATGTTGTCTGGCTATCCTCCTCCTCCTCCTCAATGATACGATTAACGATGATAGCTTGGAAGATCATTTTGGTTTATGGGTGACGCCACCAGTAGCTAAGGCCCAATTTTTCAGCCCCAGTTTAACAGGGGCGTGTAATTAAAATTTTTGATGCAATACTTTGCAACAGGCCTCATTGCTGTGCTCCAAGTACAGTATCTGTGAGGGGTTGGAGTGTTGTGCCACCAGTGCATAAGGCCCAATTTTTCAGCCCCTGTTCAACAGGGGCATGCAATTATAATTATTGATCTAATAATTCACAGCAGGGCCCATTGCTGCGCCCACCAAGAGTAACTGTCAGGCCTTACAGTGTTGTGCCACCAGCAACACCATCACCACCACCACCACCACCAAAGGCCCAGTTTTTCAGCCCCTGTTCAACAGGGGCATGCAATTATAATTATTGATCTAATAATTCACAGCAGGGACCATTGCTGCGCCCACCAAGAGTAACTGTCAGGCCTTACAGTGTTGTGGCACCAGCACCACCATCAAAGGCCCAATTTTTACTACCACTGATCAACAATTATATGTTATTACAATTCCTGATATTATACTTGACAGCAGGGCGTTCCAGCACCCACCAAGAATAACTGTGAGTGCTTTCAGTGTTGTGCCAACACCAACACCTGAGGGGCCAATTTCTGCAGAGTATATACGGAAGGTCCCTACTTTCAAACATCCAACTTACAAACTACTACTACTTGCAAACGGAAGAAGACAACAGGAAGTGAGAGGAAATCTACCCCTTGGAAGGAAAATTCTCTCCTGTAAGAATTAATATGGGAGAAAGGTGTCTCCTCTCTACTGATGCTTTATCACCAATCCTTGTTTCAATACAAACACCACATTTCAAAAACAGTTGTCATTGGGACACAAAGTGAGGTGAAATGTTCTGAACAGGGGCACAGACAGCAAAAAAAATGTGACAGGGGTGATAACGGGGCTGGTAATGGGCTGGGGTAGGGGGGGGGGTCATGGGGTAGCTATGCCATTTTTCCTAAAGATTTTCATCCATATTACCGGGACCAGACATTGCATTAAAGCCGCAAGCAGTTTTAAATGGCTTTTTTTCCTTTAGAAATGTTATTTTGTGCAGGGACAGTTCTAAACACAGGAAACACGTGGCACTTCACAGGCATACTTTAGACACCCCCCAGGTACAATATTTAAAGGAATATTTGACTTTTTTTTTTCACTTTATGCATCATTAAAATGACTGCTCCCGGAAAACGTCCGTTTTTAAAACTTCTTTTTGCATTGATACATGTCCCCTGGTGCAGAACCCGGGTTCCCAAACTCTGTTTCGGACAATAACATGGATAATAGTCGTTATAATTAGCACTTTAGAATCCGAACGTTCGCATCCATTGTATTTAATAGGGTTCTAATGTTCGCAGCGAACTTTCGGTCCGTTCGCGGGTTCTGGTGCGAACCGAACCCGGGGGTGTTCGGCTCATCACTACTTGTGAGTTGTATTATCTTTCTCTTCCCAGTAGAAGCATGATTTTGAGGTCATTGTCATTGTAACTATACCTGACATGATCTGCCACAGGTGTACAGTATTCTGGGGATCTACAGTCCTGTTTAATGGGGCCTTGACGCAAGTCTGATTTGTGCACATCACGATCACATTCTGAGCATTTAACTGTATTTCTGAGCATTTAACCTGGGGGTATTAGGGCTTATTCACATGTGTGCTGTGGCCTGTAATGTGTAAATCAATGGGTTTTTTTTCTTAAATGTGGCTGGAGCTGTGTGCAGGCATAGGATGCACCTGTTGTATGAACACAGCCAAAAGCCCTAATTTGACAGGCATGTGGATGCAGGCGTATGGCCTCCAAACACTGACAGTATGTATTTGGGCCACTCACCCACACATGTGCATGAATAAGGACCTGTGACAGTGTTTCTACAGCTTTTGCATCCTCATAGAGTAACAGGCAGCTCCAGTAAACCATTCATTCACACTGTATGGGCCAGGTAACCAATGTGAATGAGCACCTAATTTTTTTTCAATTCACTGTTTTTAAAATCCCTGTATTTGTTGATTAGGTTTTGCCTTCTTGTAGTTTTTATTTTTTTTATTTCTTGTAGTTTTACTTTGGTAAAAGACCTCTGGATGCCATAATAGGCCACACTGAGCTATGCCAGTCTACTAACTTTACTGTAGTTTCTGGGCACAAAAAATAGGCCTGGGTTTTCTCCAGAGTGTAAAAGCAAATTAGGCACCAGTAATTTTGTAGTCATTTTGGACATTTTTTATATTCATAACTGTGAAAAAATGGGAAGAAAGGTAAGAAACTCAGAGCACTCCAAACACACACAAATACAGGTTGACTTCTGAGTATTTCAAGGTATTCCATCTGCTCTCCAGGCTTTGCTGTCTGGGGGCAGATCAACTGAACTGCAGTCCCTTAGAGACCAAGGCTCAAGTGTCTTGGTGCATTTTCCTATGGGAGAAGCTCAAGTTGATAATTGAGAAACTTGGATCATTTTTAGTTCTGACTAAAGCCTCATACACACGGGCCGAATGTTAGGCGGCATCAGCTGGTTCAATAGAAACCGGCCAACATTCGGCCCGTGTGTAGAGCAGCAGGTATTTATAATAAAAAAAAATTATATCTATGCAAAAATGTTTTGCCTTTCACTTCTATTTTAAACTGAATGGGTTGTTTTACAAGGTGATCATTTACAATCACTTTAAGTCTCTTAACACAGTCTGATGATTGAGGGCCTAGCCATCTGTTTTGCAAATTAAGTTCTTGTGTAGGTGGAATGCTAGGGTCCTGGACTACTGATTTGAAAAATAGGCACAGTTGGTCACAGTAACAAGAATAGAGGGATTTTCATGTCTTCACCCAGTATACTTAAAGGATAACTAAATACAAGAACATGAATGTAATATATTGCAGCTTACCGGTTGTGACAGACCCAGCCAGGACAGGGGCTTTTGTAGGGGACTGCAGACTAGCCTCTTGCCTACTGACAATGGGCCCTTGCTTTTAAGGGACCACTACTCTTTAGGAGGTGTGTGCCTGGGGGACCCTTGGAGTGGTCTTGCTTCGGATTCAAGTCCATGTTTCCCCAAAACACATAGACTCTGGGAACTGGAGGACCCATATGCATATTTGGGGTCTCTAGGCCCAAACCAGAAATGACTGCTTTAGATTGTGAGCTCAGAGCAGATGTTATTATCATTGTCGCAAAGCAAGCTGTATCTGGGGGGCCTCCTGATATAACCTGTTTAAGGTGTTATGGGTTAGGTGTCTTTCTCCCATTGTGTGCATCTACATTGTTAGTTAAGTTAGTTGAGTCACCTATTGTTTCTGTCTGTCTGCTAGTATTGTGTCCACCTCACCTTGTTAATAAAATATTGTGAGATGTTATACGTTTGTTGATTTAATTTACTGCTTAATTAGATTACTGTTTAATTAAGATCACTGTTAGTTGTTAGCTGTTAATTGGATTGGTGTTTGAAGTTTGAATTGTCATGCTAATATACTCAAGAGAGGAATGTCATCCTGTGGGTTATAAAGTATGTGTCTGAGTTTCAATAAACAGTCATTCTTTTGATTCTATCCCAACATCTTGTCTGTGTACAATGTTTGAGGTAAAAAGGGCTGATATTACCTCTCGGTCTGCTCGGAGGGCAGGAGGCACTCTTTTGGAGGGAAGAAGGTACTGTTTGGAGGAAGGAAGCACCCAAGCTGGGTGCCAAAGCAGTTCCGTCACAAGGGTCCTTAGATGTGGTGGCTGCTTTTTTATTTTTTATAGAACAAAGTACCATGAATATAAAAAAAAATTTAAGAAGGCAATATTGTATTCTTTAGTGATGGTTTATTTCTTCTATTCTTCTACCTGCTCAGCATAACCTGACTAGTTACTGTTTGTTCTGTATGCTTAGTTTTGAAATGAAATGCACTACTTTTTATGTTCCCAACAGATTGCAGTTATAGCTCTTATACAAAGATCCATATGGTGCACTGTACAGTTCAGCTGGTGTTTATAGTCTTGTACGCCAGCCCTGATAGTTTCCTCCACCTATCAGGACCTTAGAGGCTTTCACCCTTTTTTTAGCTGCTGTTATGAAAGAATATTTGCTTAGCACATGGAACTTTCCATATAGAGAAATGAGAAGCACACCAGGCTTTTCCCTCTGTAATTAATGCAGTCTCAGCAGAGCTGGCATACACTGTGTTTAAGTGAGAATACCATTAACATCTGGGGTTGTTAGAAGATTTGAAAAGATGACAGAACTGGGGCATGTGCTTACCAACAGCAGCTAATAATGGAAGAGGGAGCTGTTATATAATGTACTTCCCTGCGTTCGACACCTTCTGAAATACACATATCAAAAGGCCTTTTCTATGCATAATCGCTCCATTCATGTGTTTAGTGTCAAATCTGTTGTTGCTGTATATTTTCATTTAGAATTTTAAAATATTTCTGAGATTTTATGCCTAGTTCAAAGCAAATCCATTTCTGTGAATTTTAACTCTTGAGAAACTCTGAACCTTATGCATATTGAAACGTGGTGTAAGAATGAAATATACTGATGTAATGATAGTTACTGTGATGAATGCACTCTAGATGACATAATAGACCACTTTGACCTGTGCCAGTCCGTGAACTTTGCTGTAATTTCTAGGCAAAGACCTTAAGGATGTTTTTTTCCAGAGTATTAGTAAAGAAAAACATAGCCTCCAGTCACTTTGTAGAAAAACTGGACAATTATTTTTCAAATGTGCAAAAAATGGGAAGAAGGGGTAAGAAACTCAGGGTAATCCAAACATATACGGTCTCATAAAAGGTTTATTTCAGATTTTTTAAAGATATTTCTTCTGTTCTCACGGGCTGGCTTGTGGCAATCCTGCTGGACTGCATCTCCTTAGAGACCAAGGCTCAAGTGGTATCTTGGTAGCACTTTCCTATGGAACAACATGTGAGAAGGTTCTTGTGTTTAATGTTCTCCCTAGCCAATCACTCCCCACTTCTACATTCAATCATTAGGTATACCAGCATCATAATCTCCCAGAAGGAGAGAGACTCTTCCAACACACAACCTCTCTGGACAGAAGCTCGGACGAGCGAGAGGGCACTTTAAAGATGCTTGACAGGCAGCTAGCAGGTGGCTGGTGCAGAAGGATTGGTAACACTCAACAGATGAATAACCATCACAGACCAGGTTGCATGCAGAGTAGAGCTGGAGAATAACTGTATGCAAGGTCAGACAAGCCAGGTCAGCAACAGACGGTCAGATACAGGCATAGAATCATCAGGGTACAAACAGGGGTCGAAATGTTGAATCAGGCAGATGAACAGGAGACAGAGCAAATCCAGAGACAGGCCAAGGTCACGGTTATGCACAGGCACACACCCGCACATCTGCGACTGCGCACCTGTGGACATCTAGAAACTTCAACTGTACTAGTGTCAGTGACTTTCTGACACACTCATTACCAGGGGCGGCCCGTTCATTAGGGTGCACGGGCGCCGCCCCCCTATCCATCGCTGCAGCCTCCCCCTATCCATGCATCCGACCCCTTTCAGGATGCCAGGTGCATGGATTCCCAAGTGGGGTGGGTGTTTTTTTTGAAGCACTGATTAGAGCCAGAGGCTCTAATAGGCTTCAAAATAGGGTGTGCTCAGAGCGCAGAGAATGCGCCCATAGCCCACCCAGGTGTGTTACAACAGCAAATGAATATTCGCTATTGTAACAATGATCCTCCTCCCGGCCAATCAGGAAGCAGGTTTTGTCACCCACCACCCGATTGGCTGAAAGGACAGATGATCCTATTGGATGCCTAGGACGAGGGGAGGAGCTGCACGCTGGAAGCCACCAATGGAGGAGAGGACACGGAGCTGCTGCATGCTGCCCACCACCCGCCTAGATGGGGTAAGTGCCGGACCGACCGGAAAACAGCCCGGGGGGGGGGGGGTACCGCCACCCACCACCACTGCTCATTACATATATGTAGGTCCTTGCAATGGTATATGTGAGTTTGGCAGCAAATAATCCCTAGATAATACTGTGCCCACTTCTGACAAAGGTGTAACCAACCTGCTGCCTTTTATTAGTCATTTAAAATGGTTATTCCTGGATAGGTAAAGCAGGAGCACCTCCCCCACCGCATACTAAACTGACAGCCAGGGGTGCAGGGGGAGATGCTGGGTCTTAATTGCCCCCCCTCCACAGTGGCAGAACACCAGGGCCCAGTCGCAACTGCGACTGCTGCGACCCTGGTAGTTCCGCCACTGTTAAAGAGGACATCACCCGAGTCAAGATAACCTTGCCTTATTCAAAAGCAGTAAAAACTCAAATTTGCTCTCCCCATATATATTTTCATGTACTCTTTGTGTTTGTTTATGTTAACATTTAATAGTTAACAACTATTTTCTAAGCTGAATTCATACGTTTAAATCTGGAACTCAGTCGTACTGTAACTGTTTTTTTTTTAGTGTAGTGCTTATCTATTAGCTATGAGCTAAATGAGCCTGTGTTTGATTTGAGGGACACTTACATAACAGTTACAAAAACAGTTTGGAAATTGCAAACATTCCCCAATCCCTATTAAAGTCTTTGGGGTAAAAATCCTGCAAATGTAATTTGACCATTTTAACGCTTGTGATTTCAAACAAAGGGCATGAGGAGCTGGGCATTGCCAGGGGAAACCAGTATGAATGCAAAATAAAATGTTAAAAATATACTGTTCAGCAGGGAAGAGCACTTTTGAAAAGTCTTAAAGGGCAACATTAAAAATTATTTTAAATAACATGCATGGAGATGCCCTAAATCTGCCTATACTGTGCCATGTATTAAAGCAAAAGGGACATTTACAAAAAGCATCCTTCTATGGCCTTTATAAAAGAGACAAACTACAGAATAAAGTTGGCACTATTGATTACACTTTATTTATTAAACTTGAGTTCCTTGATGGAAGAAAGAATTTTGCGTATGATGGTAATAATCTTTTTAACATGCTCATGATATTAGTTATCCCTTGTTTTGATACTGAGGGTGGTTCCTAGGCTTACACGATGGCATCTAATGTACTATCAGGATTTGGAGGGCACCACAAGCAAAAGGTTTCATGCTTGTGCATTTGTGACAAGGATCTCAGGGTCTGTGAAGGAGGTGCTCCCTGGTAAAATTTTGACAATGATGGATTGGGTCCATATCGGTTTTGAGTGGCCTTTCCAAATGTACATTACTTTGGTAATGTGGTAGTGGTTACTAGGCAGTATCTGGGGTATATTGGTGGTAAACTGCCCACAAGGCAGTGTAGTAGCAGTTGGGGGCCTTGATATGAAATTTTGTGGCAGATACAGACATTTTAATTATACTGTATGTGCCTTCAAAGACCTTAGACTTATAATGAGGCCAGTTGTATATTTTCGTTGTTCTGTTTGATAATGCGTTTTTGTACCTAATTTTTACTTGTGTTATTTTTAATAAGTGTAATCATATAATCTATAATGTAATCTATAATCATTTGATTGCAAAAAGGGACCGCAATTGTCTGGTCTTTGGTTTGAGTTGAAATTCGTTGTTTTTTGAGATTGAAGTTAAATAGAAAGCCAAAGTATCCACAATCCCTTAAGCTGGGAAGACACTAGTAGAATTTTGTTCAACATTTCTCATTGTAAAAAAGTTTGTTCATCTAATTATTAGTGGGGTCAAATCAACATTTGTTTTCGAAAGCAGTGATGAGAAAATTTTAAGGAGCAGAAAGTTTTTCTCGAATGTACGAATTTCTAACTGTGTGTGGTTTTCATTTGGTAACATCCATTCATTCCAAAATTGAATGTTAAAAGCAAAAAAAAATTTGGAACTACAGTACTTTTAAATGACCTTTGAATGTACACAGAATTTTCATACAGATTTTGCTAAGAATTTTCGTACAAATTTTCTTTTGAACTTATGCTAGTGTGTAGCCAGCTTTAGTAATGTCAAACAAAAGGCTAAAGTCACCCTGTATGTGTTTATTCTCAGACACCAATTTTTAAAATCTATTAAATATAGATCTGTGTAAGATCTCTGTAAATTAACCAGAGGCTATAACACATTTTCATCACAGCTGTTGGCAGGTCAAGTGCTTCTAACATCTTCAAACTTGAATAAGCTTGCAAAACACATTAGCTAGAATTGGCTCAATGATGCATAGTAAAGAAGGTGAACGAAAATACAATAAGTGTCAAATACAGACCATACCAGACTGCAAGAAAATACAATGCCTTTAAAAGTTGGCATTAATCAGATGACCTCCATAATGATGGAGAAGATGATGATAGTGGTGGTGATTATTATGATATTCACGATTTAGATTGTTGGTGTAGCACCCCCAGTGTACAGTAGGTAAATTTAGTGGGCTCCTTCTGTAGCCAGAGGAGCCAGGGTTAATTTTTTTAAAGCTAGTTTGACAGAGCTCCAAGAACTGAGCCTCTGTCACTTGCCCTTGGCTTTTAGAAGCTCCTGGAGAGTTCTAGAACTTAGAGGGCGGAAGAGCAGAGATGAGGCCTGAGTTTTTATGGGGTCTCTTCCAATCCCTGGGTGAGGAAAACCCAGAGAGCCCTTATGTATTCTGGAGCCTGGCCATGTGGGAGTAGAGTCCAGGATCCAGAGGCCTGGGGGGGGGCTGTATTGGGGGGCTCTGCCTCCAGGCAGAAGGTGCCAGAGAGGAAGAGTGCTGAGAGAGAGAGAGAGAGAGAGAGAGAGAGAGAAAGAGAGAGAGAGAGAGAGAAAGCAACAGAGGAATCGTCACCCCCCCCCTCCCAGCCTCAGTTAGGCTTAGCTGAGCCCCCCTGGGAGTCGTTGGGCCTGTCCAGCAGGAGGCCAGTTCATAATTAACCATATGTGCTACAGGAACTCTACAAAGAGTGAGTAACCTCAAATTTTCCACACCCCAAGGCTTTTAGAGGAGAAGCAGCCAGGTGCAATACCCAACAAGCTATCTGGAAGGGACAGCTCAAAGCTACTTACCCTACTACAGCTACCATACACCTCTGATTGGGGATCCTAAGTTGGAGCCAGGTGCTTTTGCATTTTGAATATAGAGTACCTGCAATGAGTAGTGGAGTTGATCTTAGCCAGTCAGGCTGTATGACTTTTCCTACGGGAACACAGCCTTGTGAGCTTTGCAAGAAGTCAGAGACAGTTACTATGTGTCCTTATTTTCTACTTTACCACAGATCTGGGCATCCCATACCACCCTAACCCCATCTAAGTTGATTCCCCTAATAAACAAAAACAAAACAAATCCATTGGACTCTTTTTCTGAATACAGTGTGTTGCCTGGCTGTACATGCAAAGGGGGACCCAAAATCCAGTGGCCCCTAAGGGGGTAGCGCTAGATATATGACAACTGAGGGACAGATGACAACTAAAGAAAAAGGTATGTGATCAGGACCATACTACAGTATGTCTCTTCTGAGTGCTGGAGTACTGGCAATTACTGTGTGCATTGACCCAGAAACATCACCTGTCCTTATGAGACATGGAGGCCTCTAAAATCTATTGTAGTAGAAGGGCTCTTCCCTACTGCAGGTATTATTGCACATTGCTAGTTGGGCAAGAAAGCCAGATCACCTTGTTTCACATAAATATGGATAATATAATCAAAGTCTACGCATATGGTGTCTATGGTGGGATTTGAAACTGCTACACCATCATGTATCCCTGAAGAACTGCAGGTGCATTGTTTAGAACAGTCAATTGATAGTAGCAATGGCTTTCTCACTCCTTGATTCTGTTTGTCTGTTCCCAAGTGTCCATCAAAATTAAGGGTTGCACATTAAATGGGTCACATATGAGCTGCCAAGAAATGGAGGACCTATTCATAAATGCAGGAGCTAGGTGTCAGGGATAAGAGAGTACAAGTGGACAGTTGGTAGCAGGAACAAATACAGTAACTCTCCAGCCCAATTACCCTTACAGACTTGGGGGCCTCTTACAGACTTGGGGGCCCTGGGCAATAGCCCCTCCAAAATACCAAGCCTTGATTAAATAACAACTGAACTTTCTGAGTGTTAGCCCTCTCCTTGTCGGTGACATTTCCATCATAATATCTGTAATGTCTCTTTAACCCAGAGGCTATGAAAGTATTTTGCATGAAGGTACAAAGTAAAGTAATTTCATATGCTAAGTAAGATTTACACACTATTTCTCCTATTTTGACAGCCGCTACTGGAAAGAAAGAATTCTCAATGAAGTTTTATCGAAGCAGTGCTCAACATCTGCTGTGAAGCAGAACCATTAGATCTAATATAACCATAGAGAATTATTTATTAGATCGCCAGAAACACGGCTTGCCATTTTCCTTCATAATATCATATTTTAGGAGCAGGGAATTACAATGCAGAAAGTGATAGGCAACTCATAACTGAAGCACGAAATAAAAATGAAACTTATTATCCAATAATGTGCAGACTTTAGTGCAATAATGGTGTACAGTACAGTATTTTATAGCAGCAAGGGCAAACTAAAAATACTGACCATACACAGACAAAAAGCAATATAGTACACATTTCTCTGGTGATGAGCAATAACATGTAACGACCAATAAGAAATCAATTTTTATTAGTTTTCAAGTCACCTAAAGGTGACTTTTGCTTGGATGTACTGTGGATTCCATTACATTCCTAATGAAGAGCTTAAAGTGTATGTATAGCACAATTTTTTTTTTTCATTTTAGTTTTGGATAGTGTGGGGTTGGGTTATAACCTCTGTCAAATTTATAATTGCTGTTTATGTCCCTTGCTAAGCACTGTAGGTTCACCCCCCGTATTTTAATTGGTTCCCATTTTCACCAAACAGAAAGTGATGGGGAATCCAAAATTGTAGTTGTCATCCGAAAAATAGACGAGGGAAAATCTACCAATAGGCACACCTGTGCCAATGTCTCAGAGAGCAATTCCCCTCACTTTGATGGATTTCCTCTTCTTTCCCGTTCCATCTCCAGAGTAGGAACTGAAGATATTTTCTTAACAAGGCACAAAAAAAAAAAAAAAAAATGAGGTGTTTTAAACTTCCTCTTCTTTATACAAAACAATACCCTAAAAATCATATGATTCTTCCACCCCAGCTGCTTATGGGTTCCAGAAATGCGACTTGGTTTCAGGACTCATGCTTGACCCAAAACTGTTGAATGAACTGACCATGTTCAGCCAGTTTGAGTACCCAAATTCCTACTACTGAAATGTAAATACTCAATCACATTACCCAGGAGCCCTGTTTTTTTTTTTTTTTTTTTTTACATCAGCACTGGGGATTTTGTCATTTAGCAGCGATAGTGGGTCAGGTCATTGTGGCAGCAAGGTCATTGTAATTTACAATGGATCTACATCACTGGACAATATGCTTGGCCTTGGATTTAAAATGGGGACAATTTATATATACTGTATATACCGTATATACTTGAGTATAAGCCGACCTGAATATAAGCCGAGGCACCTAATTTTACCACAAAAAACTGTGAAAACGTATTGGCTCGATTATATGACTAGGGTGTCCATCTGCATGCCTCACTGTGCCCCACTTTGCCTCACTGTGTCCATGTGCATGCCTCACTGTGCCTCACTGTGTCCATGCCTCACTGAGTCCATGCCTCACTGTCACTGTGCCCATGCCTCACTGTGTCCATGCCTCACTGTGCCCAATCTCCCTACCTGATCTTCGGCGCTGTGTGACTAGACTGACATTTAACATGTAGATAAAAAAACTTGTAGATAAAAAATGGGGCTACATGTGTGCCAGGTTTGGGGTCCAGGGGATCTAGGCCGGCCGGTACCAGGTCCCCAAAATCACCGGAGAAATTACCGTTTAACATGGGAGTCTATGGAAGGGGTGCCCAGATTTGAAAAATCGTTGCTCCCCGGCCATAGGTCCCTCAGACAACAAACTCTTCACACTTGTAGAGAAAGAGTGGGGCTACATGTGTGCCAAGTTTGGAGTCCAGGGGACCTACCGCTGGCCAGGATCAGGCGCACAAATCTGAAGATGGACACAGACTCGAGAATAAGCCGAGGGGGACATTTTCAGCACAAAAAAATGTGCTGAAAAACTTGGCTTATACTCGAGTATATACGGTGTATATTTTTTAATTTTTTTTTTTTTTTGTCAATAAAGGCTTTTAATGGTGTGGATGTACTAATGTACCTTTTGTACTTATTCGCTTGGAAGAGGGGAGGATATCTGGGGGCAGCCTTTTTATAAAGGAAATTTCCAGATTCCTGTTTAGGTTTTGTGGACTTCCCAATGGGTTTACTGAACCTCCTGCAAATGGAATTTTGCCATGGTTCGCTCATCTCTAGGGTTCTGTGGTTTGCTCAGATGTTTGCATCCACTGAAATACTCTAAACCACTGGCTGTGCCTATGAAATAAGCACTTTTAGATTTGTATTGTGCTATAGAGAGTGGATCTGTTTGGGAGGCCACTAGAGGGAGCTGTGAGTTCCGAGCGCGTAGCTTGTATCTCTGTCATGGCGATCTCGACCCTGCCTTTTCCAGTAAAGTCACTCCTGCCCGTGCTGTCTACGCTGGTTAGCATGGACTTCCTGGAACGGCTAGGTGTCCTAGTCTCTTCACATCTTTTACCACGCCACCCAGACCACCGTATGAACCTGCAGGATGGCGGAAACCATGGGATTGATGACACTTTGATGAGCGTGACTATCTCTTACATCTTGTAAGTGGTTTTTAACCTGTGCAATAAATGCTGAAACTTTAATACTACACTCAGGTGGCGCCTCCCTTCCTTCCCCTTTTTTGTCTCACTAGGCAAGGGCAGCCAGTGATAAAAAAAAAAATTTGATGGTAAAAGGAGAGCTCTAGACTGCTGTTGCAGGGTCCCTTTCTGGTCTCTCAGGAGAGTGTTGACAGAAATGATCTGACCAACCAAGAGGTCTAAGGAGTGGCTTATGGAATGCTAGTGTGTTTTTGACCACGTAGCTGCCACACCCTCAGATGCAGTTTTCTACCTGTATTAATATCTTGGAATACCTACAGGTTACATTCTGGCAACTTCTGTATTACTGTCCAGCAGGAAATTACCATTTGAATGAATACAAATATGATGGGTATCAGATGCCTGTTTCACCTAGGAGATGTCATGTGTCCAACCTGCACCCAGTACCTTCTAATATAGTGGTATTTTGGATTAAAATGCTGCTAATTAATTGATACACATAAAGATGTGCTTATTCTGGTTGTACTGTTATCAACTCAGGCGTTATGAAGTAAGTAGAGATAGCCACAGCCAGGAATGTGTGTTCGTGTGTTCGCTACTATAGTAAACCCTGCTTGGTCATTTTTACCAACAGGAGAGCCTATAATTAAGCTTATCTGTAGGTAAAATTAATATCTTCTAAACGTGCACATGCACTCTGAAGGCCCGGCATACCTTGCTGGACCTTCAGAGCTTCTTGCCGAAACTGAGGGATCCCGCACACCTGACATCATCGAGACTCCGGCCAATCATATAGTCGGAGCGTGCAAACCCAGAAGACAGATGGGGGAACATGTCAGCCCTCTCAGTTTTAACCGTACAGCACTGGATGGCTTGAGTATTTCATAATGTGCTAGTATATGATGCATACTGGCACATTATGCTATTGCCTTGCAGGTGATTTATTTTATTTTTTTCACAAGCCACACAGCCGTGGTTTACAAACGCTTTAAGAGGTCCTTCTGTGTCCTATCAATGTACTGATAAGGATGTTTTGGAATGCAGCAAAAAGGTTTGCATTACAGGGGATGCATGTCCTGTTACAGCTGCTAAAAAAGTCATGACTGACCTATGAATTTAGAACAGCATGGCTGCCCTGTGTCTTCTCACACAATTTATGGGGTGCTCAGTTGACAATATCACAGAGTCCTGTTCTTACCACTCCCCAACTGCCTACCTTAAGCTGTAAGGGCAGTCGGATATGGGTCTACACATGCCATGGCTGTGGCAACAATTCTACCCCCCCCCCCCAAACTTCCCTACAACTGTATGCATTGTGGCACGGTGGTGGGGCATTTACAGGGTTAAAACAGGTGGTGAGGAAGCAACATATTGTCACACACCTCTGAAAAGGAACCCACCACAGATCAGAGGACGCAAGGTCTGTCACACGTCAAATGTAGACTAAATTTATATTTTTTAACCAATTGTTTTGTCAGGTTTAATTGTGCTAATGAATGCCTGTTAGATGGCCAAACTTCAGATTTTAGGTATTGATGCACTTTAACCTAATCATACAAGTACAGCCTAATTGCACAATCTTTGTTCAAGTTTCTTTAGATGTACCAAAACCATGTAATGTAGTTCATTAAATCTGTGTACAATTATACAAGACCTTGGACTAGTCGATAGTAGATTGAAACAATGTACAATTGCAAAATCAGATAGTAAACCTATATGGTTGGTTACAGAACTGTAATACACAATGCACAGTGCTGTCTGCAGTCTTATCTTCACTTCACTGTCATACTTTTTGATAGTATTATAAGTATTCTGTTTGCTAAGAAGACAGATATTCTGTATTAAAAAGGTGAACCCGATTTCCTTGCCAATAAGGAACACAATCTTAAAAAATGTGACCTTTCCCAAAAAAACAAAAACAAAAGTTCAAGACTACAAAGTGATTTTTCACCATTATAAAAAAAAAATGACAAACAAATGGTTTGCTTTGTTCAGCCACATAAGAGTAAGAACAAAGGCACTGTTAATTAAAGGCAGGCAAATGAGAGAGCAGAAAGTAGCAGTTTCTTTGGATAATAACATACACATCGATAAGCTTTTCATCAAAAGAATTGCTCTTTGGTCAAGAAAATTAAGACTTTACAGAAAATACTGTTTTTTTCACACTGTATAAAAAGAGAGATGACATTTTGTTTTTCCAGAAACTCAAAAATTGAATAATGCTTTCTGCTCTTATTAACTAATATGATATCCAATATTCTAATGAACCTTTTGATAATTCAAAGCCTATGAACGTAATTTATAAAATGATTTACGGTATGTAAAAGAGGCTTTAGGTGTTCCCCTGCTGCCCCAGTTTCCCACTGAAGCCATCTGGGATGAAGCTTACACAGGGCAAAGAACCATCCCTCCCATCTGCATGTGACAGTTCTCAAGCCTGTCAATTGGTCACTCAGGTACCCAGCACTTCAGTTTGATTGGAAGGGAAGAGAGTATTTTGCTTCTCCATACGTGGAAGTACCATGTATTTTTTGGGGCTCTAGCAAATGAAAAGACGGGGGATAAGCAAAGGAGGGGAGGGATATCAAGTGAACCTGTTACTTTGCTCTGAATAGGCAAACTTTAGATCTATGTTAATAAAATATGTATGAATAAAATAAAAGGTTCAGTGAAAGATGATAAGTGGCACCGAAAAACAACCCCACACCATAATCACCAAATGATTTGGACCAGTAGACGCACTCCTAAACCATGTGGACAGCCTTCCCAGAAGAGTTGAAGCTGTTATAGCTGCAAAGGGTGGGCCAACTCAAGATTGAACCCTACGGACTAAGACTGGGATGCAATTAAAGTTCATGTGCATGTAAAGAC